>CM061490.1:75059565-75702065 GCA_030867185.1 Tagetes erecta | reverse complement strand
GCATAAATATGTTTACATGGATGAGGAAGACAACATGCAACAACAACTGCATCACAAGCAAACAACAAAGATGGAAGCAACGACGATGGAGAGTATGAAGCAACATCTACGAGTGACGACAAACACTCTCCTTGAACCAACTAATAAAATATCAGCAATGTTAAATCTTGTTTGTTGGGAATATATGCGAATTTGATGAGTTTGAAGTGTGTCCTGCGATTTGAAGATGATGATGGTTTCATTGTGTGTGTTTATGTGATGTGAGTTTCGAATATATAGGACAAAACTAATAAAATAACAATGATATTGATATTGATCAAGATAGAACATGTCTCAATTCCATACATACGACACCATATATATACTAACCTAAGGGTCGTGATGGTTGAGTTTTACTGGTAAAACTGTCGCTGAACATAACTGTTTTGACGGTTATGTGTAAACTTTTTTCCCATGAAAAACTAACCTTATCCAAACGACCCATTAACAAATACACTTATGTAAATAAACCTAAACATAACTAAGACCCATAACATACAAATCTCTAATATAATAAAAGCAAAATTAATATTGCTTAGTTATGCGGCATGATTTAAAAGCTATTTTGCTTATTTGGCATGATTTTAGAGTTTCTCTAACACTAACTAAGTAATTTTAAATTAATCTTAATAACTTTATACTTAATATATATATATATATATATATATATCTGTAATAATATATTGGGTTAGGATCCTTACAGAACACCTTAATTACAAAACTACAGAACCATTGATTTGCATACATGTAAATCAAGGAACCATCGATTTACATACATGTAAATTAAGGAGCCATTGATTTACATGTATGTAAATTAATGATATTAGAATAGTTAATAATTTGATCAAGAGTCAGGAATTGTTCTTTTTGTTCTCGCGATAAAAAATTGTTCTGTAATGATCCTTAATAATAACAGTAATTACATTTTAGTTCCATAATATTTCGGAAAAAAATAAAAAATTTAGAAGTATTTACATTTTCAATACTCTCCTATTACACTACTACACAAACCGGTATTTCCTACGGATTTTTGTTACGAAAAAAAGCCGTAGCAAATTTGGTACGGATTACCTACGAATTTGCTACGCCCATATTTTGCTACATATTACCTACAAAAAAACCGTAGCAAAATGTGTTCGTAGCAAATCGGTAGGAAACTTCGTAGCAAAACTGACGCACATAAATTCATTTTACAAACTTAAAAAGTTCCATAGCAAAACCGTAGCAAAATAAATATATAAATATTGAAAAAAAAACTAAAAAAAGTTTAGCAGGGTCCATAGCAAAATCCATAGCAAATTGTGAAAACATATAAAATAATTGATAATAAATATCTGAACCGGTAGCAAAATTCGTAGCAAAATCTAGATAAAAAAAAACATTTAAAATAATTAAAAATAATTAAATAATAATATGAAGATTATTAATTTCAACATAATTAATACACCTCTTTGATTGTTCTGCTCTATATATAAACTTATTTGTTTATGTTACAGTCCGTCGATTATATATGTTAGTTGATTTTAAGTCCCTTTCTAATCTAAGAATGCCTTATATATTTATTGTATTTTTTCATCCATATTTGTTTCAATAGAATATAAAAAGTATAAACAAAAGAGAAGAAATAGTAGGAAACAATGTTTTTAAAGCGACCGGTCCAACCGTGATCGGACCACGTTTTTTAATAATTCCGGTTTAATTAGGCAAATTTGGTTGTTTCTGAACCGCTTGAACCGGTCTTGTGTCTGACCGGAACCAGACCGTTATTAAACCAAAATTAATTTAGGGTTGTAGCACCCAAATACCTCATTCCACAAAACACTTTGCCTCTGCCTCCCTCTCCCTGGAAGTCAATCTCCTCTGTCAGCTCCCTGTTCACCACCGGCGTCCACCGCTGCCCACCGCCATTGTCCTCCGTGTAAGTCATCCGCCTCCTTCTCCCTGTAGAATCTGGAACTCACATGGATCTGAAATTCACATTGAATTTATACAGGAACTAAAATTGGTTTAAATTATGTTGAATATGTTGATTTATAAATCACTTAGTGATGGTGGCTAGATCTCATTTTGATATACTACAATATGTGTATAAGGTAAGAAACACAGGTGTAGTGTTTTAGCCCTTTCTTCTATTGCAGTATTTGATCCATTAAACTAGAATATATTATTTCACTACAAGAAAAGTGACCATTTGGGACTACAACTTTAGGGACTGATCTATCAGTCTTGAATACCTAGTATTAGAGACTAATATATCAGTTACAATGATTTATTGTTGTGTTGTTGTATACAATTGTTTTTTATGGTGTTTATGTACATATATGTTTCATTGTGCTGGTGTTGTATATAGTTGTTTCATTATGTTTGTTTGAAGTTGAGTGTCATTTGTTTTTTCGTTGATTTTAGTCCGTGTATACTTTTAACGAATGCAAAGACATAAATGTAACGGTATACAAATGGCTCACGTAACGCGTGATCGCCGCATAATCCTAGTTTGTTTGAATTAAGCATAAAATTAATGTTAAATATAGTGACTGTAATTTCATTTAAGCTAAAGCTAAAATTGATAAAACATAACAAGGATTTATTATATTGTTTTAAAATATAAAGAGCAAGAATAGAATCATAAAAAAACTTAATTTAATTAATGGAAATTGAAACTGGTATAAAAAGTATAAGATTTTTCAATTTTTTTTTTTTTTTTTTCAATTAAAATTATGTTTAAGAAAATAATAGGAGAGTTTTACCTTAATCTTTTGGTTAAGAAATTTCAAAATTCCTTCCACCTAATGGATGATTTTTAAATCATAAAATCAAGAGAATTTGAGATAAAAACACTTACTTTCATTGTTCCACCAAATATAATTTTAATTGAAAAATCTTATATTTTTAATACCAATTTTAATTCTCATAATTTTCACGAACCAAACATCCCCTTAAGGTTCTAAGGATCAAACCTTAATGTACGCACGTCGCACAAGATGTGAGTGAACCGTCAAGCATACCAAGAAGAGCTTTTGCGTGGCTGTACCCTTTTGTATTATTAAACTAGGAAATGCAAAGTAAACTACCACGCACACATAAAATAGAGGTAATTGCCGCTTAAATTGCGGTGCATAAATTAATTGCGTACGTTAAAGAAGTTATTTAATATTTATTATTTTAAAAGTCTAAATCCAATCAACTGATTCGTTATTATTTGATATACAATTGAAGTATTCGGGTAGTTTTGTCCCGTTTAAAGTTTAAACTTATATTAGATAATTATAATCTCATAAGGTATGTTTGGGTCGTTTTAACCCGTTTGAATTAAAAATTTGATCATTATAACTTCATAAGATATGCTTGGGTAGTTTTAACCCGTTTGAATTATAATTGGATGGTTATAACTACATAAGGTATGTACGAGTCGTTTTAACGCATTAAAGTAGTATGCGGGCTGTTATGATTTCAAATTAAGCGGGTCTGTGCGAATAAGACCAATTTGAATTAAAGTTTGATTATTATACTAACATAAACCATGTTTGGGTCATTTTGACATGTTTGAATTAGAACTGGAGTTTTGTAACTGCAAAAGTTGTGTTTAGGCCGTTTTATCTAGGTATTTTAGGTCATTTTCACATGTTTGAATTAAAATTATTATTATGACTTCAAAAGGTATCCTTGGGTAGTTTTAACTTATTTGAATTATAATTGAATGATTATAAGTTTATAACTACACAACGTGTGTTCGAGTTGTTTTGACGTATTAAATTTGTATGTTAGTTGTTATGACTTCAAATAGTGTAGGTATTGGTGAATATGACCAATTTGAATTAAAGTTTGATTATTATATTTACATAAATTATGTTTGGGTCTTTTTGACCCATTTGCATTATATAACTGCATAAGCTATGTTCAGGTCGTTTTGTCTTGATCCTTATGTTCAGAGAGTTTTGTCATCTTTGAATTAAATTAGATGAATATAACTTCATAAGGTATGCTCGAGTCATTTTAACTCGTTTGAATTAAAATATGATGATTATAACTACATAATGTGTGTTCGGGTCATTTTAACATGTTTATTTATTAAAATTAGTATATTATACTTAAATAAATCATGTTTGGTTGGTTTTGACTCGTTTAAATTAAATTTAATATTGATAACTTCATAAGATGTGTTCGGGTCGTTTTGACTCGTTTGAATTATAACCGGATAATTATGACTTCATAAGGTTTGTTCGGGTTGTTTTAACACATTTGAATTAAATCGGATGATTATGACTTCAAATAGGTGTGTTCTGGTCGCTTTGACCCATCTGAATTAAAACTGGACGATTATAACGTCATAAGTCGTGTTCAGGCCGTTTAGACTTATTTGAATTAAAATGAGATGATTATGATTTCATAGGGTGTGTTCAGTTCATTTTGACCGGTTTGAATTAAATTAGCAGTATTATAACTTCATACGGTACGTTCGGGACATTTTGACTTGTTTGAATTTAAATTGGATGATATAACTTCATAAGGTATGTTCGGGTTATTCTGATCCATTTGATTACTAGGTTGATTGTTATGACTTCAAATAAAGTGGGTAAGGGCGAATTTAACCAATTTGAATTAAAACGTGATTATTATACTTAATAGACCATGTTTAGGTCATTTTAACATGTTTGAATTAAAAGTTGATTATGTGTGTTTGGGTTGTGTTTTGTCAAATTTGAATTAAAATTGGATTATTATAACTTCATAAGATGTTTTTGGGTCGTCTGTACTATTTGAAATAAAATCAGATTATTATAACTTTAGAAGGTGTGTCGGTTGAATATGATTCACTCAAGTAGTATGTTGATTGTTACTATTCTCTATCTCTCTCTTTACCTAGGTAAAACACGTGTTCTATGTACCGGACTCTCCATCTCTCTTTATTGCCGCAACGCACATGTCAAAGTAAAAATCGTTTATAACGCATGTACACAAAGTCAAAAAGTTTGACATTGTTACGATTTCCACCGCTAAATTTGACTTATTTATCATTTTGACCTCTATGACTGGATAGATCTTCATACTTTAATATATGATGCATTACGACTTTATACCATAACGAGAAAGACATGAACCTTTTTTAAACGCACGTGTCGAAGTCACATACGTGAGACTCGACCGCCTCATTACACGACCCAACCATAAATCTAGTTGTGTTTTTATGATGTAAGAAATTTTTTTTGTTACAGATGTAAATTAAAATCATTAGTATTTCAAAATATATAACATTACTTTTATTAAAAATTTAATCTTAAAATGTAGTTTAAATATATTAATTTGCTCATTAGTTTTGCGGGAATGATTTTCATTCAATATTTTGGATTTCCCTCCTAATTAATTTCATCCAAAATTCCATAAACTTGAATTTCCCCCGACTGATGTAGCAAACTGGGAGTTTTCACATTTGCCTCTAGTGATCCCAACTTAATTTCGCTAAGCATATACAATTCCAGTGGTCACATCATATCACACACATCCTAGTTGAATTCCTCTAATCACATACGATTCCCATAGTTGGACGAGAGCAAAATCGTAAGTAAATCTAAGCCCTAATTTTAAATTGATTCTTACTTCAATTTGGTTGTATCGATGACATTGAACTGTCTTTTTGTTTTCTATTTTTCACGAATGATTAACTGCATATTCATTCAATTCAAAGTGTTTGTAAGGATTTTTAGTATCAATAGGTTTTGTTCAATTGAGTATTTGTTAGAATTTTTTTTTAAAATGGTATATATTAGAAAAAAAAAGTGGTAAATGGATGTTATGTGAGGAAAAAATGGAAAATAGTAAAGCCGCTGCCACCACAAGCGGTCGCAGTACACGATTCAAAGTGTGTCAGATTGTTGCAGGGGAGGCCGCTGGTAGTACAAGCGGTCTTTGTTGGAATTAAAACCCACAAAGGGGGCCGCTCATGGGAGGAGCGGTCGCCCCTTTACACCAATTTTCAACCTATTTAACGTTAACGTCCGTTTAACACATTTAATGTTTAATAAAAAATAATTAGTTTAACACATTTAATGTTTAATAAAAAAAATTATGAAACATTTTACCACTCCACTATTATTGCAGGTTTTGACCACTCCACTATCCTCCAAACAACTTTAAAAATAAATATTTTTACATTAGTACAGGTTTTGACCACTCCACTATCCTCCAAAAAAATATGAAGTGAAAAAAAATAATTTTCTAAAAAAAAATGTACAACATATCTTTCATAGATGCTTTATTAAATTAAATTATATTATATGTATGCATTGGGTTTTAGATCCATAACAAACAAAACACGTGAACCTTGTTTTGGATGCTTATGGCGATCCCCGTAAATAAACATGACACGTGAACCTTGTTTTGGATGCTTATTGCAGTTTTTCACCACTCTACCATCCTCCAAACAACTTTAAAAATAAATATTTTCACATTATTACAGGTTTTGACCACTCCACTATCCTCCAAACAACTTTAAAAAATACAGGCTTTGCAGGTTTTTATTATTACAGGCATCCATCAACTTTACATCAACTTTTCCAGGCAAATTTATTATGCCATCAACTTTGCAGGCAAATTTAATATTCTCCATTAAATAATTAAGACTTACATAATCAACTTAACTAGCACAAAATAATCGCAAGTACAATAAAACTTATATAATCAACTTAACTAGCATAAAAAGTCAACAACGGGAATCATGATACATAAATTGTATTAAAACTTATATAAGCTTTTAATTGTGTCGGCTTGGACACCTGTTTACCATGTGACCTGTCTGCTTACAACCCGAACACCTACGTCTCGTCCTTTCCTCGGGATAATTGATATCCATCTCATTAAACATTCTTCTTGCACGACGCCTGCCTCGTTTGATAGTAAACCGGTCTGGGTCCGCAACCATCACCCACCCGGCATATTGCCATGTAATCTTTGGCGGCACTGGATTAAAATCACCATTGTATTGTGCACGGTAGGTATCTGAATGGAACCGGTGACTAACAGTTTCTTTAGGATCCTGTTTTAGGTAATGGCAAACAGCTAGAGCATGACTACATGGGAACCGGTAATTTTGCCACCTTCCACACGTGCAAGTTTTATCCTTATATTCAACGGTGTAATGATAGCTGCCAGTTTCGTCAGATGTTTGAATCTTGGTCTCCACCATATATCGCTTGTCTCTGGCGGAATAAGGATACACTCGGTGTTCTCGTGCAATTATCTCACGTTGACGGAAAACATTCCACATGCGTTCTGGAAAGTTTGTCACGCAATTAAGAGCGTTGTAGTAGTTCTTAGCATACTGATCAACGTCCCTCTTAAAAGTATACTCGATTAAAGCCTGTATTGGGAGCATCCTGGCACCACGTAACACGTTATTCATGCATTCTGATATGTTGGTGGTTAGGTTACCCCATCGACGCATGCCTCTGTCATAAAGGAGCGTCCACTTGGTTTTATCGATTTGTTTTAGGTACCGCGACGCTGCTTTGTTTGTTGCTTCAAGCTCCCTCATTAGACGTTCATACTTTGGCTCCTGTGTTGTGCTCCCGATCAACCAACACATTCTTTTCAGGGTCACGTTCTTGAACTTGCTCGCGAAGTTGCTTCTAACGTGTCTTAGACAAAATCGGTGGTGGGCATGGGGTTCTTTCCAGGCTTCCAAGTTATTCATGGCGTGTAATATACCTGCATGTCGATCTGATATGACACAAAGCTTGCGTTGTCGGGGGTCTTGAACATTCTCCTGGAACTGCTGAAGAAACCACTTCCAGCTATCGTTGGTCTCTTCGTCAACGAGGGCGTACGCCACCGGCAATATCATATTGTTGGCGTTTTTTGAAACGGCTATCAATATTTTCCCCTTGTATGGCCCCTTCAGATGGGTGGCATCTATAGATATCACCGGAATGCAGTAACGGAAAGCTTCAATATACGGGTGGAATGCCCAGAAAACATACTTGAAGACGAACACTTCCCCGTCATGTGGCCCATTGGGATGGAATAACCATTGCACAACCGTTTCAGGGTTTGATTGTTGTAGCGCAAGCAGGTAGCTAGGCAAAGCACGGAAGTTTTCGTCCCAGGTACCGTATATTTTTTCAATGGCTTTTTTTCTGGCGGCCCAACCCTTGGCATAAGTTATATCAACATGAAGCTTCTCTTTGATCAAAGCTTGAATTTGTTTCACGGAAAGTGATAAATCTACCTTAATTTGTTCTTTGATTTCTTCCGCCACCATCTTCGATCTAAGGGCTCGATTGTTATTGCGCGTCACAGTGGTGAAGCAACTATGTGCAGGGGTCCATTGGGTGACCCTGAAATAGTTGGAATTTTTAAATTTTCTCGCCGACACAGTCCAACGACAAGGTGTTTCGTTGTTTGACTCTTTGGTGCTTCTACATACCGCTTTGAAAACATCAGGTCTTGTGTTCTTCATAAAAATCTCTCTGTTCTGAGAAACATTCCATGACCGGACTGCATAGTCAACCTGCTCTTTGGATGTGAAATACATATTTAAAGTTATCTCACCACCTGTTTCAGCATTCCAAAATCGCATCTCGTCTTCACCGAAATTATCAAGAGCCATATAGTCCTGATCCATTGTAGTACCAATAACATTCATACCGGGGAAACCGGAAAATCCCTGACTTCGTTGCTGTGGTAGAGGAGGGATCGGTGCATCTTCTTCTTGTTCAGATTCAGATTCATATTCAGATTCTGAAGGAGATTGTTCACTATCTTCTGTGTCTTCCATTTCTTCTTCTACTGCCATATCTTCTATTTCTTCCATTTCTTCTTCTACTGCCCTATCTTCAGTTTCATCCAAACTAGTGTAAGTTGACATTTGAGTTTGAGATTGAGATTGCATTTGAACTTGATGGTATGGATCTGGTTGAAATAAAGAAAGACCCTGTAAAAGTTCCATGTGACTACCTTGTTGGACGTTGGGAGATATCGATGTCCATTTTACATGAATTTTACATATATATTCTGAAACAATGGATGCCAAATGATATATTGTGTACATATCACTTTCTTGTTGAATGAATGAACATTGAGGACGACCACTGTATTCAAAGTACAGTTTTAATTCTAGATGACTTGATTCTCGTTCAGCACCAACACATTGACATATCCGATCAACAAAATCGGTATAACTCATTCCATATGTAACAAAAAATGAAGTAGTAAGAGTGTATGCATCACCTATAAATTCATTATTTAATGTAAAAGCCTGCATAAAAAAAAAGCCTATTGGATTTGACTACACATGCATGCTTCAAAATAATGACATTTATTGTTTTCGTTTGATTCAACCATAATAATAATATATCAGCACTAAAGCACAATAGTCCTGCAAAAGCCTGCAGTAAAATACAATAATCCTGCAAAAGCCTGCATGACTAGTCATTCATTAATAAGATAAAACACTACTCAATTCATTTTCTGCAAAAGCCTGCATGATAATAAATACCCACTTGCATGATTTGACTACACTCTGTCGTGTTGAAAATTATTTCGTGTTGATATTACATGCATGCTTTTAATGCAAAAGCCTACAAAACATGCAGGCATAATAATTGATAATATTTTCATGCAGGCATAATAAAGACATGTCATGCATGTCATGCAAAAGCCTACAAAACATGATAATATTTTCACAAAACACTAAATTCATTATTTAATGTAAAAGCCTGCATAAAAAAAAAGCCTATTGGATTTGACTACACATGCATGCTTCAAAATAATGACATTTATTGTTTTCGTTTGATTCAACCATAATAATAATATACCAGCACTAAAGCACAATAGTCCTGCAAAAGCCTGCAGTAAAATACAATAATCCTGCAAAAGCCTGCATGACTAGTCATTTCAAAATAATTTCGTTTGACTACAAAACACTACTCAATTCATTTTCTGCAAAAGCCTGCATGATAATAAATACCCACTTGCATGATTTGACTACACATTTTGTGGTCTACGTAGGAAGATGGATCATCATAAGCATCCAAAACAAGTTCACATGTTCACATGTTTTGTTTATTCACATGGATCATCAAAGCCTGCATAAAAAAAGACAGTCATTTCGTGTCATCTTTATTTCACATGTTTTGTTTGTTACATGACTACCCACCTGCAAAAGCCTACAAAACACTACAAAACACTACAAAACAAATTAGAACACGTTAAAAAAAAAAGAGGCAGCAATTATTTTGTAGTCAAACGAATTGAGTAGTGAAGTGGTCACATGCATCTAACTACTGACTTAATACAAGACTCCTATATATCTCGTAGTATAAATACAAGACTCCTATTAGATTTATAGTTACTCCTTTCTACTGACTTAATTCAGTTGAACAATTTTCTCTCTTGCATCTAACTCTAAAAATCAATGGCCATGAACATGAACCTTCATGTTTTCCCAGGTCCTATCGATAATAATGTTTTGTATCTAGGAGAGGAACATAGAGCTAGAAAACTCTGGACGGAACCAGAATGGGGGTTTACCTGCGACATTGACGTTAAGCGCGGGGAAGGTTCATTTTGGGACGCCGTATATAAAGGTAATCTTTATATATCAGAAGGAGTTTGGAAGAAACTTAAAGTTGCTGGTTTTGATGGAGTCTTCAACTGTGGATACCGAAAAGTTGATCGTGCCTTAATCCAGGCATTGATCGAAAGGTGGCGTCCGGAGACTAACACGTTCCACCTTCCTATCGGCGAGGTAACAGTAACTCTAGAAGATGTGGGAATAATATGGGGTTTACCCGTCGAGGGTGAACCCGTCACCTTATTTAATTCTTTGTACGACTTACGTGAACGTACTGATATGTGTGAGAAGTACTTAGGTTTTAGACCCTTACCTACTGCTTTTAAAAGACATAATATAAAAATAAGTAGTATACTAGAATACTTGATATCAAACCCTTTACCTGACGAGGGTGAAGCCGACGAAATGTACGCTACTCAAGCGCGGTGTATTATTCTTATACTCTGTTCTAGTACTTTATTTGCAGATAAAACTAATGCATATGCTTCTTTAAGTTTTTTGTATAATATAAAAGACATAGATAATTGTGGGGGGTTAAGTTGGGGCAGTGCCACATTGGCCTGTTTGTATAGAGAATTATCAAAAGGAACCAACCCAGAAACAATTGCGGTTGGCGGACCCATGTCGCTTCTACAACTGTGGGCTTGGACCAGGATATTACCGTTGGCACCAAGAATAACAGACAAGATAAATGATGATGCTACAGCTCCATATGGTGCAAGGTATTTATTTAATATATAATGTCAATAGTTTTATAATTAACAATGACTTGATTTATTAATTTTTTTAGGTGGGATTATTCCGTTACTCATAAAGAATCTCCCTCACATGTCCTGGTGGCCCACCGTACTAGTTTGCAGAATCTCCTGCCTAATCAAGTATTTTTTTTAAAATAATTTTTAAGTCACTATTGAAAAAAAAGTACTTAAACTAAATTATTTCATTTGTAGTTTGACTGGACGCCTTATAGGAACGTGCATCACTCCCTTCCTGAGATTTGCACGTCCGGAATGCAAAGTTGGGCGTCACAATGTTTTTTAATTTTTTGGGCTACAGTTGAATATCACCCGGCAGAAAGGGTTATGCGCCAGTTTGGTTTAGTTCAAACCATCCCTCGCCCATTTCCTCTGTCTAAAAATACGCATACACAGCTGCGTAAACTTGATCGTTCCGGTCGGGCAGACTTGGACTGGTCCCAGCACCATCAATTTTATATCAATGACTGGGAAAACAGGCACCGGAACGTAGTGAGAGGGGAAAGAAGCGTCACGCCCACCGTAGACCCTCAATACAATGGCTGGTTCAATCGGATTACGGTTCTTTTCGTGAGAAACCCAAATGTCAATCCTGATGCACGGCCTATTGGATTTCAAGATCTTGGTGGAACTTCAAGATTGTTGGTTTGTACCATTAATCGCAACATATTATAAAATGTACAATATATATTTATAATAAACCAAACTTATATATAGACTAATTTATTGTTGTAGGTGGAAGGTTTAAGCTACATTGGCCAAGAAATTCCCAGAATGAGGAATATGGGCGCTGATAATTATTATAATAATTTTAGCGCCCTTGAAAACATGACCACTAACATTATGGGAATGGTTGGTCAAAGTGAAGCCATACAACATCGCCCATATCTACAAACAGATCCTGTTCATTTTGAAACAGATGACACAATACCGCAGCGTGCTCGTCGAAGACCAAGCACCCGTGGTAGAAGGGGCTCCCAAGGTAACAACCAGAATATTGAGGGTACCTCTAATGTTAGGGAGGGTACCTCTAATGTTAGGGAGGGTACCTCTAATGTTAGGGAGGGTACCTCTAATGTTAGGGAGGGTACCTCAAATTTTGGGGAGGGACCCACGAGTTTTCATAGGGGATTTGCAAATTTTGGGGAGGGATCCTCAAATTTTCAAGAGGGCAGACAAAATTTTGGGGAGGGCACCTCAAGTTTTCAACAGGGGTTCCAAAATTTTGCAAGCTCTACAGGTGGTTTTCAAATGTTTGGGCAGGGTACTTTTCAAGGAGGTACACCAGGTCTTGAAGCCGGTCCGTCTAACGTTTATCGACCCAGTTTTGAAAATTTTGACCAGCCTACATCGATGAACGTTTATCGACCCAGTCATGAAGGTCTGGATTTTGTCTCCTCATTATTTGATTACCGAACACCCCAAGAGAACATTATTCGTGGGATTTCTCCAAACCAATCCCAACAATTCCAACAGTTCCATAGGTTTCAGTATACTGGTGATAATCAACAACAACCGCACTTCCGTGGTTTATCACCGGTACGTTTAGACTTGGGACTACAAATTGGTCAATCGGAAGAAGAAAACGATCCTGAACCAGAACAACCAGTACAAAGACGTAGGCAACCCCAAAGAAACGCAGGACGACCGCCATGTGGAACCGAGGACCATCACCATACAAGACATAACAGACGGTGAAACATGTCTTTTGTTATTAAAATTGTATTCATTTTTTATTTTACATCTTTGTAAATATTATATTGTTGAATCTACATCTACGTAATTTTCTTTTAATTTTACATGTCATCATTACACAATACAACCAATTATTTGTTTTAATTATTTAATGTAGTGGTCAAATTTGCCTGCAAAGTTAATGACATAATAAATTTGCCTGTAAAAGTTGATGTAAAGTTGATGGATGCCTGCAATAATAAAAACCTGCAAAGCCTGTATTTTTTAAAGTTGTTTGGAGGATAGTGGTGTAGTCAAAACTTGCAATAATGTGAATATATTTGTTTTTAAAGTTGTATGGAAGATAGTTGATGATAAAAAAAAAATATTTTGTGTTTCAAATGGAGTGGTAAAAACCTAAAAAAATATATTTTAAACTAAATTGTTTTTAAACATTAAAGAAACAGCGGCTTAAACGAGTAAACCGACGTTAAATAGGTTGAAAATTGGTGTAAAGGGGCGACCGCTCCTCCCATGAGCGGCCCCCTTTGTGGGTTTTAATTCCAACAAAGACCGCTTGTACTACCAGCGGCCCCCCTGCAACAATCTGACATGCTCTGAATCGTGTACTGCGACCGCTTGTGGTAGCAGCGGCTTTACTATTTTCCATTTTTTCCTTGCATAACATCCATTTACCACTTTTTTTTTCTAATATATACCATTTTAAAAAAAAATTCGTATTTGTTACCGAGTTCAAACAAATTCTTATCTTATTTATGACTCTTTTGAACATAACTATATTATAAAAGACTCCACATCATATTCTAGTTCTTGTAAAAGTATAATTATATTATATTATAAACTTAGGTTAGGTGCTAAAAATTTCTACAAATCAATTACGATGAAGACTTCTAACCGAAAGATAAATAAGGGTGATGGGGGCGCATGTGGGGAAAGCATGGACGGGATCCAACCACGAGCGGGCACACCGCCGCCGTGGCTGGACGGTGAAGCGGGGACGGGGACGGGTGGGTTGGAACACCGCTGCGGTGAAGAGAAGTGGAGCCCACCGTTTTGAACGTTGGATTTGGGTTTTGACTGTCTGAACGTTTTTTATGCTTTGTTTGAAGGTGTTTGGGTGGTCACGCGTGCGGTGGTGTTCGAGAGCTGCCGGAGAGCCTGCCGGAGAAGAAACAAAGATGCAGGTGGTGATTGTTTTTTAACTTTGTGGGTAGGTATAGTTCATTAGTTTAATTATTTTAAAAAAATTACAGAAATAGTCCTTGTATAATTTTCTTTTACATCAATAACTTAAAAAGATTATAAAACTTATTGTAAAAAAAACACCCACAATTTTTAGTTTTAATCTAGTTAAATATTTTAATGTATTTTATTTTTATTTTTAGTTAATTGTAGTTTTGTTTTTATTTTTATTGAAATATGTTTTTTAATTAAAAATGAATGAGTTAGGGGATGGAATGGTTGTGGCGCCATCAATGATTGGAGTTTTAGGGGATGGAATGGTTAAGAAAGAAGGTGCTAGGTGTCAAATTCTAATTGGTGGATTGTTAGGGGATGAAGGGGATGAAATGGATCACCCCCCTCACCCTAAGAATATTGATCTGTATTTCTTAGTTGATATTTTCTTATTCATTAATTATATTATTCTAATCTAACATGCTAAAACTTTTAAGCTAATTTCTTATGTAACTTGTGACCTTAGAATGTTGACTTTTGCTTCCAACACCTAGACATGTTTTGAGTTGGTGAGTAATCTTATTTGTTAATTTAACAACTAGAAACATTTTTTAAACAGTTTTGTATAGATAATATTAAAAATTTGCAGGTGTTTTGGCAAATAAAAGCAAGTGAAATCGAGGTTTTATGTCAAACAAAAACAAACAAAATCAAAGTGTGCAGAGACAAGTCAGTCATATAAGGTACACAAATGTTGGTTTAAGACTTTAAGCAAAATCACTTCTCTTAGTTATGGACAACAAAACAAGATGGAAGAACCGATCTATCAACATTACAGTAGATGATTCACATAATTGTTCGATGTGGATGTGTTTTCCTTGACAATTTCTTCATTAACGGTATTTGCAAATTAGAGTTGTCTATTAGCTAAACTGTATATATTAATGCGTGTATAGGAATGTTGTTTACGAGCCAAGGAATCATGTATGTCTAAAAAATCATGAACCAAGTCCAAAGAGTTGTTTCAAGATTCGATTGGAGATGGTAAAATGTTTTTGTTTTGCTTTTGATGTGTCTTTTTCATTGTTCGGTATGCTAATACTTTTCATTCGCGTTTATGTTATTCTGAATATAGAAACCCAAGTCAAGAATGCCTAAAAGAAAAGTTTGTTGATGTGTTAAAGAGGGCTCGGGATAATGCCAAAGCCCTCGCTACCAAAGAAGGTTTAGACGTAAGGAACAATATGACTGCCATTCTTCCTTTTAAGCCTATCTGGATTGGTCAAGAGTATTGGACAACACTAGTTGGGATTTGGAGTAGCGATTCTTGGAAAGCCAAGTCTTCTATAAACAGTGAAAACAGAAACAAAGCAACAGGAGGCAGACATACGCTTGGGTTGAAAAGTTTTGTGACGGTCAGAAAAGAGATGGTAAGAATGACAGTTTGTTATATCTTTTGATACCGTTCTTAGTTTTCTAGGTATGGTTATGGTTTGATACATGCTACTTCGTTAATAGTTTTTTTTTCTATTCAAAAATGAATTTTGTAGGATAAAGCATTGAAGCGTCGTGCTACGATTGATGAGTTCTGGATGCAGACACATGTGATGAAAGGTTCGAGACCCATAGATAGATTGGCGGCAGGCGGTGGTGGATCAACGGAAGATGGTTTAGGAGAAGCCGATGATGTGGATGAGATCATTCGAGATCATAATGTGAATTGGGTTGACTCAAGGACGGGTGAAACTATAGTAAGTCTCATAACTTTGTAATTATATTTTTTTATTAGTTGATTTAAAATTGTTAACGTACTAATCATATTTGTTATCATAGTATAAATACAAGGAATTTGTTGCTGAGAGGTACGTAGAAGCCGATATCCTACCTCTTGAACTTGATATGGATTTATGGATACAAGGTAGCGGAGGAAAGAAAAAAGGTAGATTATATGGGACTGGCAACACTAGTGACCCGTATCTCGTGCTTACCGGTGCATCGTCAATTCCTAGAACCGAACCGCCAGGGAGAAGTGAATAGGTTTGTTTTCTATTTTAGTGATAGAAAGTCGATAACGAATTTCTCTTCAGTCCAAATTGCAGAGTCAAAAAGGGTAATGATTATGTAAGTTTCTTCTGAGATTTGACCAACTCTCAAAAAACAATGTTTGTTCTTATATATTTGTGCAATTGGTTATATAGAATTATAGATTGATGCCCATATAAATGTTAACAAATTGCAAATTTACATGTAAAGTTATAAACACCCCACTACACAAGAGATTTTTCTAGTTAGATGGATTAACCACATTGCTCATCAATATTTGATTTCATATTTGTGTTTTTTAACTTGTAGGGTGGGATTGAATTGAACACTTCATTTTTAAATCATGGTCTGCATGTTTTTTTTACTTTTATGGTCTCTTTTGAAATTTGACTTGGGTTCAATTTATAGTGATATGTGAACATTGTTTCCAGCTAAAACTTGATAGTGTGAATCATAAGAACACATTAATCATCAGTTAACTAACACATCTTTTCACACTCTCCTATGATGTTTACTAGCATAGAGGGACGGACCTAGGGTATCGGGAGTGGGTCACGGGAACCCGATGCTTTTTGAATTTCTAGTAGAAAAAATATATATAAAATACTGGAGTGAACTCATATAAATTACAATGAGTGAATCTTGATAGTTAGAATAGCTAGCTCACCTTGTAAGGCACACTGTTTCTTTGTTGATGGTTGCTAATTGAAGTCTCTTTGATGTTAATCTTTTATAACTTTTTTATAATTCTAACCCAATAAATGCTCCTTATCAAACATAACACATTGCCCCCACTCAAACAACATTGACCAGTTTCTGTTTTTAACTTTTGATTCCAGTTTTTGAATCATATTTGGTTTTGAGCTATAGGTATAAATGTCTTGTTAGCAAGCTTGCTTTTGTGTGCTATGTTTTAACTAATGATGCATTTTAATTATTTATTACAATTTGCTTTATATATACAATTTGCTGTAATACATTTAGCAATTTCGGAATCTGTTGATCTATATAATTCCGATGACAGCTGCTAGTGTATTCGAATATGCAGGTTCATGATTTATAAAGAACTATAGCTATAAATGTCTTTTTAGCAAGGTTGCTGCATGCTTTATGAGATGAATATGTATTTATTTTGAGGCTAGGAATTTAAGTTGTTAATTATGCATTTTGACCGATATATCTGTGTGAGAGTTTACACATTTAAGTCAAATTATGAACTATATCTGACTCGAACGTATGAACTGACCCTAATATTTTTATATTCATATAATTGAAGCATCTAAAAACAGTGACATTAGTGAAAAATATTTCTGGATTTGTGACTACTAGCATAATAAGTGTAACTAACTGAGATATTATTACTCTATTGGGTGATGTAGTTGTTAGCTTTAATTATTTATTTTACGTGGTTCATGTTAGCTTTCATTATTTATTTTACGTGGTTCAATAGCATTATAGGATCGATAATACTATAGATCATCTTCATGTATTAATATATTTTTTATCATTCATCCTAATGACTCCATTTAGAAATTATGGATACAATGATCTGTAAGTGTCTTTATTGAATATATTACCCTATATAGGTGCAAAGGTTGAAGGAACAAATAACAGAGCTAGAACGAGAGAAAGCGGAGAAGAATGCTATGAAGGAAAAAATTGAAGAAAATACGAGGTTGTACGTTGAAATGAATGAGAAACTTCAAATGCTTTCACAAAACATGCCATAAAACTTTCCACCACGTTAAGATATGAGTATATTTCGGTAAACATTATAGTTTTTATTATGTATTGTGATGTTTATGGATAATTTGGATATTTATTGTATTACATTTGGATATTTTGTTTTATTTAGAATTGGATTGATCTTATGGTAAGATTTATATGTATTTATGAGAATTTAAATATATATTATATACAGGTAAATAAATATTGAATAACAATATAAAAAGAAATTATTTTGAAAATTTTATATAAAATTTGTAGCTAATTTGTAGCAAATTTATATAGAATCCATAGCAAAAACATTGCAAACGTCTAGAAATATTGGTAGCAAAAGTGTAACAAATTCAAAGCAAAATCCCTAGCAAATTTCCATAGCTAAATATAGAATATTTGTAGCTAAATTTCGTAGCAATTTTACATAACCAAAGCGTAGCTAAAGCATCCATAGCAAAACCGTAGCAACATTTTGTAGCAAAAGTTCCGTAGCAAGATATTCGGTAGCAAAAACTTCGTAGCCAAAATAACACAGAATTCTGTAGCAACCTCCATAGCAAGCAGTCGTAGCCAAATTCGTAGCCGAATTAGCGACGACCGTTTTTTGTAGCTAAAATCGTAGCAAATCTGAGTTCGTAGCAAAAAACCGTAGCAACACAAATTAGTTACCAATGTATCACCTACGGACCAAATCCGTATCAGATCCGTAGCAAACACCTGTTTTGCTACGTATTTGCTACGGATTTGACCGTAGCAAATACCCATTTCTGTAGTAGTGTTAGGGGTGTGCATGGATCGGTTTATATATAGTTGATAGGGTATAAAAATGAAACTTAGAGATAAAACTGATAGTAACCTACAATTAAATACTTCAGTATTTTCGAAACATACATAAAAATAAATCTTTTGTGTTTCGGTTTTACCATAATTTTATCTTAAAAACTGACTGAAATTGTTTGTGTCCCCATGAGTATCCTTAAAATCACCACGTACGAGTTGTTTCCGAGTGTAACTAGACACTAAACTAGTTATATACTAAAAATTATTGTTTTTGGGTTAATCATAATCTACTTATTCTCGTAGTGTTGTGAGGAAGTGGTGTCCGGTGGATATTGTTAATGAATGCTTTTTAGTGTAAACATACACAAAGATTTATTTCATTATTTTAGTTGCTTATTTGTAATTCTTACATAAATGTATCATTCAGTCGTATACAATCTTAAAGTCGAGCCAAATGACTAATATCATACGGATATGTATCAGTCGGAGACACTTCTTTGTATGATCTTGTTGCAATGAGTGTGTTCGAACTTTCACTGGGGTGCAGGGCATCATAGAAAATGGTCACAGCTCGAACGAGACAAGGGATTGAATTCGGAATGCATTGTCCATCTTGCTCCCTTACTTGACAACAAGTAACATTTGGTAGTACTGGTACAGCTGCAAAATCCAAACAATACAACTAACAAAAAGCATCCACACTCAAAAAATAATATGTTGTTGTGAATTCGCTGATGAAACCAGTATTAGTTAGGGCTGTTTGTTTTACCTCTTAATGGTTCAGTTTAGTGCTTAATCATTCAGATTCAGCATTCGGAGCGTTTGTTTCATAAATAAAGAACATCTGAATGGTTCAGTTAAGTGCTGAATGGTTAAGAGATAAGAGATGCTGAATGAAGCATATACAAACTTTTTCTCATCTGCATTTTTACTTCAAAATCCTTCTTATTGATAGAGCCTCTTAATGGTTCAGACCTCTTAACCATTTAGCACTTAATGATTCAGATGTTGTCAAACAACCCCTTAGAGGGTCTTCATAATTTCCTCTTTACCTAACGCACTTAAAGTGTCGAAACCATTTTAAAAAAAAAACAACTATTTTATACAAAAAAAACAATAAGTTATAGTGATCGTGGGGTCAACAGACCTTTTTAGCCTCCCTAGTTCCGCCACGGGTTATGATCAAAATGGAACACTAGAACATTTGTCATTTGTGTAGTGTGTGTTGTGCTTGTGCATTACCTCCCAGTATTGGTGATGCTATGCTAGTAAGGTTCATTATGGTGAATTTTGCATCTATGTAACTAGAGTTGAGCTCATCCACAAGACTCTTAAGCCTGTCATTAAACAGCTTAACTGCATCATTAATCCATTCTACGCAAGGTTTCCCGTTGGTGTCGAACCTTCTTATCTCAATCGGGGTGCACCCTATTTTAGCCAGGCCATACACAACAATCTTCCTTGCTCCGATATTGTATAACGTCTATGGTACAAGCAAATACAAAGTCATTTTTTGTTAAACTATACAAACCTTAATCTAAATATTAATACAAGTCATGTAAACAAAACTTAATATTGACACATTCAACCATACCATACTCAAAACAAACAAGCATACTAGTAAAATCTTTCTCCAAAGTAGTAATCATACCATAATCAATAGAAAATTCAATAAAAAATTGAGAAAATTCCTAAAATCACAATTTTGACAAAAAATACTACATTTTCCCATTTGACTTTTTATGTAAAAAATATCATTTCTAGCTAATCGTTTGACTAAATAACCAAAATGACCATTTGCGATCCTAAACACGCTATTAAGGATTGTGTACCTTTAGTTGTTGAGAGTATTGTTGTATAAGGACCGATGCATATTGTTCGACTGTAAATGTTTTGCTGGTAGAGTAAAACATAGGTAATAAGTAGTTATTAATGTAGTCGTTGCTTCCTATATTCGACAAATAAATGCATTTTTTCAAGTATTCATCGGTATATGTCTTATTCCTTTGCAATGCCATAACGCGCGAAATCGTTGCTTGGTGATTTAGCAGTTGTCTATCCATGCTGATCCGGTCACCCTACAACGAACAAAGTTTTAAGTTCAATCCACCCTTCAATAATAAATATATATATCATCTTCTTTCCCTAAAGAATTTATAATAAAGTGGCAGACTTGCGCCGTAACATCTGTTGATACTGAGTAAACATATAAACATAAGAAGAAAAGATTGACTTTCCTTAGATGCTATGAGAACCGAAAACAAACCAAAGACTAGTGATTACGTTTTTTTTAAAGGGATAGTCTAGCGGTAAGTGGTGTATTCTCCCAACTAATTAGTGGTTGCGGGTTAAAATTCTAAAAAAAATAGGTGTGGTGATTTTAGCTGTTAAAAAAAAACTAGTGGTTACCTGATGACTTCCGGTTTCCTCTCTAATGCCAGCATAACCGCTAGCGTAGTTTACTCCGGTTTCGATCTCTTGATCGGTTGCGGTAGCATAAGATGGAATAAACTTTGAAAAACCTAGTAATTGACCTGAAATTCAAGAAAATGATTTGTTGACCTCAAATATGTGATACGGTTACAAAATATTAGAATGTATTGATGTATATGTAGACTTGATTTAAAAAGCTCGTTACATCTTATAATAATTTTTTTTAGAATTGTGGTTGATACAACGAAAATACTATTGTATTTAAATGAAGTACAATAACCGAGTTTGAAGTAGTGTGTTCATGGTCTGATTAGGCTTGAACTTAAGTAAAATCATGGTTTGATGGTTTTGTATAAATGTAAGCCAAACCTGCCAACGGTTTGGTTTTGACGGTTTAACGGTTTGTGGCACTTTTAAAAACTTTCACGTGAATTAATAACATAAATCTTCATTCGTTGTGTAATTGCAATCTGTTCAACTAGTTGGGACTTTTGGGTTTCAAAATAACTGATCTCTTAATTTCAAAGAAACGTGCTTGTACTATAAAATTATAAATTACATCGCAATATACAAATAATACAAATAAGCACACATTTAATACACATCATCGCTTTAAACCTTATGGCATGCTTTTCTAATCTATATACCTATTCTAATAATTGAGTAAATCATCTAAATATCAACAATTTAAGTACTTAACATACGAATTTACTTAGGTGTCATGCTCTCATTTAATTTGATGGATTTGAAAGCGGGTCAAAGTATGCTTCATATTCGAAATAACCCGATATGTTCAAATAAAGAAAACCAATTATCATGAATTATCTATTAACTCGATATGTTCAAATAAAAAATTACCAATTATCATGATTTATTCCTTAACCCGATATGTTTAAATAAAATATTTACAAAATATCATTAATTATCTCATAATCCGATATGTTCAAATAAACTGTTTACCAATTATCAAAAATTATCTTCTAACATGATATATTCAAATAGAAAAATTATCAGTTATTATAAATCATGTCCTTTATTTTAGTACTAGTTTAGTACCCGCGCTACACTCGGGAGCACAACATTCAAATGTTGCTTTTAAGGATATTCATGGGAGGCAAGAACGTTTCCAATCAGTTTTGAGACAAAACTGTATTAAAACTGGAACATAATTATTTAAAAAAAATTTAGTATAACAATATTATACTCAAATTAAATATAAAAAAGTTACGTGTGCTTGAAAAATACGGAAGTTTTTAATTGTATATTATTATCACTGTATCCATAAGTTTAAATTTTATACCATATCAAATACAAACCAACCCACGTACAACCTAGTAGTAGAGGGTTTAAAATGTAACTAATATTAAATTTTTCAAAATTTTCCTAAATATTAGAGAACTAATATGTAATTAATGTTATTATAATATATTATATATATATTTTAAATAAAAAATCATTATTGTAAGAAAAACTCTCAAATGATGCCACATAAGCAAAGTTGCTCTCAACGGATGCATATAAGCAAATTTCGTTTTGCTATATTATATTAGAGATATGATTTTTGTTAGGAAAATATTTGTAAATATCCAAACTTATTTAATAAAGATATGTTATAGATAAATTTAATCAAAACATATAAAATCAAAATCCCGTATAATACACGGATACTAATCTAATTTGTTTACATGCAGCCACGCTCAGGTAACGTTAAATACATTAACGAGGGCAGATTTGGTAAATTAAAATACGTTTTGGAGAATAAAAATGGGCCTGGTGTTTTAGTTCATTTTAAATGACTGGATATTTATAGTTCAATATATACACACACGCTCGATCCGGTTTTACGGTTTGGCTTATGGCTTAAGGTGCAAACCGTAAACCAAACTGAATATATCATCTGGCGAAACCAACCAAATTTCAACGGTCCGATCTGGATTGAACGGTTTAACGGATTACATTGTTGTACTATGTAATGTCCTGAATAATGATAGTTTACGTTATTAAAATCCAAAACATATTTTTTTTAATAACGTCCTGAAATAGATCGAGTTTTTGAAAAAATAGAGACAAACCAATAATATCTGCACTTGTTCGGCCGTTGGTGAATCTACCAGTGACACCTTGTGGAAAATCTATTCCATAAGGCGGGTAATTCGCTTTAGCTTCCCCTGTGAGCCCATTGTTATTGCCACTATCGACCAATGAGTCTCCAAATATGAAGTAACATGGGACTTGTGGCGCGCCACTAACTATGAATGTTGTAACATGTATCAACCCTAAAAATATAAGGACATGAAATGATAGGTTAAGTTGACGAGTCATATTTGTTGGTGTACGAAGAGAGGGATGCAACAGATTTTGAATGTAGAATGCATACTACCTATTGAAAGCAAAATGCATGCTACTTATAGAAATAGAGAAGGTGAGGTCGGCAAGTGAAAATTATTTTTTTTTTCAACGGAGGTAGGGCATATAGTATGTGAACATTAATAATTTAAACTTTTACCAATAATATTAAAATCTTTACTCGATCGGTTTTATATTGTACTTTTTGGTAAAGTATCGGTGCTGTCTAGCATCAATACCAAATTAGACAAAATCAACTTCGGTACCGGTATCGATTTGTTTGATAACCAAGACGGGAGAAAGAGTTAGTGACAATTTATAATACTATTTTAATAATTGAATAACTCATTTATAAGTTAATATTTTATCTAGTTCACATAGGATTTTGCTTAAATTAGATGACATGTTATAATTTAATTTGATGGAGATTTTCAATTTGGGTCATGACATGTCACATATTTAAATAACCCGATGGTAACTCATTTGATGGATTGAATTTTATGAAGCTTAAAAATTCCAATTAGCTTAATTAATCTATTTTAGCATATAATTTTTGCTACACATTATCCTTTATATTGAAAAGTGATGAAAATGAACAGTAACACCAGGGGTATATTCGTAACTTTACGTGTGAGTATTTAATGTGTTCACTTCTCTCAACAACTCATTTCTCTCAATCTTTGCTATCACACAAACAATTTCTCTGTTCTCTCTTTGGTTTCCGATGAGTATTGCCGGAGATAGTGTGACAGTGTCGGCGTTTTATCGCCGGTGATGGTTGCCGATCTTTGGATCTGTGTGGCCTAAGGTTTGCATGGCTATCACCGATGTGGTTGTCGGTCTTTGGATGTATTTATCACCGATGATGGTTGCCGACCTTCGGGTCTGTGCGGCCTAGGGTTTGTC
Organism: Tagetes erecta; assembly: GCA_030867185.1. Lineage (NCBI taxonomy): Eukaryota > Viridiplantae > Streptophyta > Magnoliopsida > Asterales > Asteraceae > Tagetes > Tagetes erecta. Next base: position 75,677,606 of record CM061490.1, on the reverse strand, counting down.
TGGTTGTCACTGATGTGGTTGCCGGTCTTTGAATCTGTGTGGCCTTCGGTGCACGATTTGTTGTTGCATGTTGTCAGATCTGTGGGTTTTTGTTGTTATCGGTTTGTGTATTATATTTTTTATTGAAAGTTGAGTGAAATTGAACAGTAACCCTAGGGGTTAAATGGTTCATGATTTGGCATGCCGGATGTTATGTGCCAGATGTTATGGTGGTGGTGTGGTGGCGCATGATGATGGGTGTTTGGTGGTTTGTTTTTGTTGATGAAACCAGATGCAGGTTGATTTTTTTGTTGTTTGACCCTTGCTTATAAACATTATGCTTTAAAATTGAATTTGTTTTTGAAATGGGGCTGTGATGAGACTCCATGAGAGGTTATGCTGAGTTGTAACATTTTACATAAATACAATGTAGATGGCGTGGCAGGTGTGGATGGTGGGCTTAGATCTCGCAACCCACCTAGCAGCCAACAATTTTTTTGGTGTTCTGAGCCTAAAAAATGTGGCTTCTTTGATTTTGTTGGTTGGATTTTTGTATTCATTTCTTCATGATGATTGTTTGCTGACTCCATTTGAAGTCAATTTTATGATTCTGAAAATTAAAAAGTTTTTTTTTATTTGTGGTGTTATCTGTCAACTGTTTGGAATTGGATTAGATAAAAAAAAAGTCCCTTTTGTTATGATTAAAATTATGACTTTATATTGCATTTGATGTAAAGGATTTTGTGTTGGTTTAAAATACGCCTATACTAATTTGTGTTTTTCTGGTTCGAGATCTTGGTGACAATATGGAATTTGGGGTTGATGGATACTTAGATTGATTTGGGTTTTATTTTGTATTTGAAGGGTTAAATGGCTGAAGGTTTAAACAAGGGTTGAAAAAGGATGACGGTTGGATGGGATTGGTTAGGTAGAATGCAGAATGATAAAATGGATTGGGATGGTTAAATGACGATGTGGACTGCCACATGTTTTTATTTATTTGGAGAGTAGTTATGAAATTGAAAATGAGGGTGGTTGATGAGAAATTTATTTGTAGAATATTGTAAAACCCAAATCTTAAATACTAATTTCTTAGTTGGCTTAACGAGGCTCGCGCAACGTGCGAGCCCCCGAATACTACTAGTCTTTATTAATAATATTTATATAGATAATGTGTACGTAACCTGTTGGAATTTATTTGTAAATACACGAATCGATTAATATGAGATATATATGTTAAAAATATATTTAATATATAGCAATCATTAGGAACCTCTTGTATTAATTTGTATTATAAATAATGGATATATATTTGATTGTAATAATACATGTTATAAAAAAGATATAACATTTTTTGTAGTACGTGGGTATTAATATATTTAAAAATATTCCGACATCCATTGTAGCTTTAAGGTAAACTATTTTTATCAGGTCATAAACATAAACTAGTTATATCACAGTTAAACGGTGATATTATCACCTATGACTCAGACTGTCATTTCTCAATACAAAAAACAGCCGTTCGGTTCCTCGTTACTTAAACGATCGTGTAGTTCTCAAACGGTCATTTTAAGATGTTTTAAAACGACCGATTAAAGGTGCATGGTGTAAAATTAAAGTGTGATCATTATTCCAAAATCCACACATGCAATCATTTTACTATTGGTTTGCAGCTTCTCCGTTATGCAAACATAAACATACAGAGTTTAAAATTGAAATACTTATTTTTTATTTTTTAATGAACTATAAAATATTATTACGTAAATGTAAATTATGTGATGAAATTTTCACGTAAGTTTATATAATAATGATTTTTATGCAAAAACACTTTTTGTTTGAGAATTCAATCCATGCGTGAGAATTTCATTCACACAAGCATGTTTCATTCTCATACAAAAAATTTAAGACAACGACAATGGCGACGACTTTGTTGAGCAAATGGGACGTACGAAACTATAGGGGCAATGCTGTGGCAACAACTTGTCATCTCTATATATAGCCTCCTATAGAGACGGCATTTTGTCTCTAAAACGATGACAAATTAAAGTCATCTTTATAAGTGATGAATTTCACGCAAACATTTTTGTAAGGAGTGAAATTTTCACGTAACAAAATGAATGATCGACTAGATCACTTCGATCACACACAAACTTAAACATGAGTTTTGTACTTTACCGATCTCAATATATATAAATTACATAATTATACTACACCTTACCTAATCTTTTTATAAATTAAAGTAATGTTAAATAGTCAAATAGATACAAAAAATTAAGAGAGATGATTCACAATATGTAGATACACAAAAGTAAATATATAAAAAAGGATGGTCCTCTTTAAGCATTTATAAATTGGTTTAGTTCCATAAGGTGTGAAACAGATACATAATTAATAAAACATTTTTTAAAGTTTTATATACATACGTACATGACACGTATATGACACGCATAGGGGTGTCGGATTAATAAGACCTTTGTACAAGCCGGCCTTCATATTGACATCAGAGCTCACGTAAACTTTTTGTTCATGTGAAGCCTATGTAACATATACATCATGCTAATAACCGGTTACTATTTTTAAAAATATATTATTCAATCTGTTTTCTCAAAAAAATCACATTATATATATAAAAGGAAATTTTAGTAGTGTTCGTTGATATTATATTAGAAATTTTGTAAAGGGAACATATATTTTCAATAAAAGAATATGCAAAAACATATGAATAATTTGCATGCAGATGGAAATATTTTTTGAATGTGTGTTTCTTCAATTAAAATTAAAGCTTATTTGAAAATGAATAATAAACATGGGTTGGTTACTTCTTTTGGATCATATGTTGTTTTTTTTCAAATATCATAATAAGAGATGAACATGCATGAATGAATAGCTAGTCCACTCAACCCAATTGAGTTTCACATTTCTACACAAACAATCAATCCAAATAAATGAAAAAAAGTCACCCCTAGGCTTCTCACTTCATAAAGATCATTAATTATATGTAACTAAACCAATTTACTATCTAACGTTTAGCAATGTCGATGGCAACCGTCAACCACCTCTTCGAGGTTCAATCATGCCGGCCTTTACACACTTGGTTTGTCACGTATCTTCCCGACAACATCTATGAAAAAAGCCACCGTTACGCAATTTTAGATCATGTTATAAACAAAGGAGAGACGGAGAATAAAATCACACCAATAACTTTTAAAGTGCAACATTTTTTTTCCTTTTGGTGAAATCTGTAGTTTTGTTTTTTTGGATCAAATATCTCTAGCTTCCGTTAAAAAAAATTATCTCTAGCTCATATGGTCCATGGATGGAGGTGGATAAGAACATATATGTTAATTAAAAATACACGGTGAAAATTAAAAAAAATAGTAATTTCTATATATTACAAGAAATATGACTTTTAACGACGACACATGTCGTCGCCAAAACTCTAAATTGTCGTCGCCAAAAGTTATTATTTATAACCCTAAACCCTTTTCCCACCAACCCTCTCTATATATAATTATTTATTTTTTATAAAAAAACTTATTAATAATAATAACTAGTTTTTTACAATATAATATAATTATTTATAATAATGTTGGAAATAAAAAATTCGGCTAGTTTATGTTTCGGGTACGTTACATAATAGGTTTAGTATGTTTCTCAACCATTCGTTTTGGTTCAGTATGTACATAATAGGCCCAATAAGTACAAAAAAAGGCCTAATATGTACATAATAGACCCAATTAGAGTCGGTTCAACCGTTCGATAGTCTATTAAGCTTTAACCACTCTTTGTTCTCTTACGCAGGCCTAGTATGTTTCTCAACCATTCGTTTTGGCATAACATGATTCATCCATATGTATGTCTGTATCATAGGCCCAACATGTTTATAGTAGGCCCAAATAAGCCTAATATGTACATAATAGGCCCAATAAGCACAATATGTATATAATAGACCCAATAAGTATATAAAAGACCCAATAGGCCCAATAGGACCAATAAGTACATAAAAGGCCCAATAGACCTAATATCCACTTAATATGCCCAATATGTACATGATAAGCCCAATAAGAGTCGGTTCAACCGTTCGATAGTTTATTGAACCTAACATGGTTCATCCGTAAATATGTATGTATGTATGTATGTGTGTATGTGTGTATGTGTGTATGTGTGTATGTATGTATGTATGTATGTATGTATGTATGTATGTATGTATGTATGTATGTATGTATGTATGTATGTATGTATGTATGTATGTATGTATGTATGTATGTATGTATGTATGTATGTATGTATGTATGTATGTATGTATGTATGTATGTATGTATGTATGTATGTATGTATGTATGTATGTATGTATGTATGTATGTATGTATGTATGTATGTATGTATGTATGTATGTATGTATGTATGTATGTATGTATGTATGTATGTATGTATGTATGTATGTATGTATGTATGTATGTATGTATGTATGTATGTATGTATGTATGTATGTATGTATGTATGTATGTATGTATGTATGTATGTATGTATGTATGTATGTATGTATGTATGTATGTATGTATGTATGTATGTATGTATGTATGTATGTATGTATGTATGTATGTATGTATGTATGTATGTATGTATGTATGTATGTATGTATGTATGTATGTATGTATGTATGTATGTATGTATGCATGTATGGATGCATGCATGCATGCATGTATGTATGTATGTATGTATGTATGTATGTATGTATGTATGTATGTATGTATGTATGTATGTATGTATGTATGTATGTATGTATGTATGTATGTATGTATGTATGTATGTATGTATGTATGTATGTATGTATGTATGTATGTATGTATGTATGTATGTATGTATGTATGTATGTATGTATGTATGTATGTATGTATGTATGTATGTATTCATCATTAGGCATGCAATTCATCATGATTAGGTACAATCAAGATATTGAAGAGATGTCATCTTCATTAAACACGTCGTCTTATATATTTTTTTTAGGTAAACCAAGTTTATTGATTATGGAAGTAAACAAAGTTATAAGGATATTTTTTTATTATAAAAACTAAATAATCAAATGATGAATTTATAAAAATAAATTTTCTTATATATTTTTTTTACCTTAGATAAGGGGATTGATTTGAAAATAAGTAAATAACAGAGTCTAAGTTTCGAGTATTCGATATTGGAAAGCATAAATCATGATGTTTGTTGCAAGTCTTTGTATCACATTTGAGAAAGCGTGTAACTGTTGTGTAATCGTTAAAATAACCAATCTCTTTTTAAAGAAATCGTTTATCGTAATTTTTTATATAATATGTATATATATATTTTATTTGAGAAATAAGGAAATCATTTTACTAGAATCAATAGTTGGTAGTTTTTCATGAAAACCGCAGATAAAACGTGATATTTAAGTAGGGAGTTTATACGAAAGACATGTTGTTTTTGGATGAGTTCATAGAAACGAGATGTATAGAATTTCATTAGTGGTCATATATCCAAATGAAATATTTTAGTTCCATGAGTTTAGGAATACTTGTGTAGTGAGTTCACGTTAAGCTTTGGAAAATGAATTTATGAATAGCATCATTTAGTGATCGATTAGAAGTTGAATGAGAAGCTTATGAGTAGATGATTAGTTTAGACAACATTTGAGATACTTTGGAGGTAAACGTTCGATTCGTAAATCAAGCAAAGGTGTTAACATAACAAAAAAGTAAATCCGTTACGAGATTTCAGGAATTATGAATTAAGTTTTTAATTTGAGATTCGATAATTGAATTGAGATTAGAAATATGTCTTAGATTTGGTATTTGGTATTTGTTTTGAAGTTCTGATAATTTGATTGAGGTTATTCAATATATCTTAGTTTTGATTTAGAACATTCGGGTCACGATGGTATTAGTGAGTCGTTCTTGTCATGTTGTCATTCTACAAGATAGGATAGAAAAGAATTTCATGGAACATAAGAAAATGTTGGATAACATAAGTTGTAATGGAACTTTTTGATTGAATAGAATGAATAATTGTACTTCGAATTTTCATAGGATTTTAGAACACATAACATAGTAATCACTTGGAAATCACTGAAATGTAAATAAGCAAACTTGGAATAACATTTGAAATAATATAGAAACCCATTGAAATAACTCGAAATCATAGAAAATGATAATTATAAAATCCATAAGTAAATAGAATTTGAAGGCTTAGGAATGTGTCTTGGTTTTGGACACTTAAGACTTATCAAAGTGTTAAGTTCGTTTTCAACGTGTTCGAGAAGACGTGCTTTAGCCTATAGGGTCACACTCATCTCGTCCATCCCCAGGTAAGCATACAGATCTCTTAAGGAGATTTATACGAAATGCTTTGCCTTAGACAGGATGTCCGTGATACAGGCGTTCCCCCTTCCGGATTGCACACGTTCTCACGTTTCAAACTTACTTAAGACGATGACGAGATTCCACAAAGAGAAAGATCCTAATTATACAAACGAGTTGTAGCTCCTTCGCCAAGTCAGATAAGAAATAAGATAAACAAAGGCATAGAAAGATTCATAAAAAGAAATAAGGAAATAGGTTCTAGAAGAGTTTTCTAAGCACAAACTATTTGTACTAAGGACTCTTAGGTTATAGTCTAGGTCGGTGTGTTTCTAATACCCTATCCTAGTTCCCTATAACCATGGCTCTGATACCAAACTGTGACACCCCGTCCGGCGGCGGAAACACCGGGCTGTCATTGGAATTGGATATCAATAGTAAACAAAGCACATGGTATTTATTTATTAAGTTCAATAATGATGTAGTAAGTTTTGAACCTAAGTCTTAAATGAATACGACAAAAGTAATAAAACCGAAACAGTAACTGCAAATGTCTGATTTATTATTCTAGGTCCAAGGCAATCCTATGTCTTGGCAAAAGCAGCAAAAATAATCAAGCAACACCTGAAATATGTAAAAATAAAGTTAGCTATTTAAAGCTAGTGAGTAAGCCACAATTTGAATACATAATAATATAGAAATCCGAGATCATCATAATATGCTGCGCAATCTTACATGCATAGCTATTTCGTATCATTCTCGACCATGACACCTTGAACACACATTGAACACATTGAACACATTGAACACTATCATTGTATAGCAACTTGTAATCATTTGTCATGAGGAACCAACTCATGTTGTTAATTAAAGATAACCTTTTTAGTAACCGTCACGTAACCGTCTCGATATAGATTATCAATAATTATTTTTGCAACTTAGGGACATAGCATAACCACTGGTAACATAGCAACTTGTAACATTGAAATTGAATGGCCGGGTTTAAATCACCTGTTTTGAAATACATGCAGGTGGGTTTGTCAAACCATTAGCGCTAACATTGTACCGGTGGGATTACTAAGTAACAATACTACTTTAAACTACCACATAAGGATTGCATCTTGCCGCGGAACAAGACTAACACATTTAATGATCTCATTTGAAAAACAAATAGAAAATTGAAAACATTGTATAGTAATTGAACATATTTCAGCCCCAAAAAGTAAAGGTAAAAGGGGAGTGAATTTACTCACCTTGAAACTCGGGCTCGAAACAAATAGCAAACAGATTAAATTGAACCGAGGATTTCCCAAATACTAGAATCACCTAAGTAAATGAGAATCCTAACTTAGTAAACATATTGTATAGAAACTAGAATTGATCAATAGAAGTCTAAGGAAATCGGGTTTCTAGGGTTTTGGATTTAGATTAGGGGTTTTCTCGTTAAACGTCTAAAAATATTTAAACTCGTTTATTTCGAATGATGGCAATAAAAATAATAATTATTTTGATAAATGATAGAAACTTCAAATAGATATTTATAACAATTTATGTGATGTCAAAATATATTATATATTTTAAAACTACTTTAAAACATTTATATAATTTTGAAGTATGTAAAATCTCGTATGAAGTCTTGTTTGCATAGCCTTTTGTTTATCAACTTTGTATGCATTTTGTAAATATTTGAAATACATTTTTATAGTATTTTTATAATGTTAAAAGTATTTGTACTAACTAAATTTATAGAATTAAGTTTATACATAAACATGGTTTTTGGTTTGTTTTATATAACTTGAGCATTTTATACAATAATATATATTGTGGTGTTGATATTAGATTTAGTTAGTAAAATACTGATTAAACAAAAAGATAAAATAAGTGTTGCCCCCTGGACTCGAACACTGGGCAACACAATCAAAGACACTCCTCTTAACCAGACACGCTAAGATGAGTTTTTGTTTAAATTTGGACCAGAAATAATTTTATCATGTTTCAGGTAATCACCCCCAATTCATATAAACCCTAGAAACCAAAACCTCAAAATTGATCGCTCAAACAATCTTGAAACCTAGAATGAGCATAGGGCTTTTAATCAGCGGATTAGCACGAGCATTTTAACATAATCAACATACCTGTTTGAAGATCGAATCGAAAGAAGAAAGAACAAGAAGCGACGGCTATGATGAGATCACAGTCAGATTGATGATGAAGTTAGCGTGGAATTGAGATAGCAGGGAGCAATAAGGTGACCAGGAGATAGGTTTGCCCAAGGTTTGAGAAATCAACTGCTGTTGTAATTGATCGATCCATAGAAGCGATTTTCGTTGAGGAGTTTACGGATCAAACGACTTGATTTTTGGTTATGGACAGAAATTGAATTGATGACATCGTTTCAAATGATATTACGGTCAATTTAGCATTAAAGAATTGAATTATTAGGCGTTAATGCGATTAACTCGTGTAATTGAACCAAGATTGAAACGGGTTTTAAGAATTTGATTTGAAACGGATTCGTTTCCGAAGTAACTACACTTTAAAGGTGCTCGCGAGTTCGATTACAGCATAAGGAAGATTTTAGCGGCTTTTGATTTGAATAAAAGTAGTTAAAACGTTTGATTTGGGGCTCGCCGGAAAACGGCGATTGGCCGGAAATGTCTGCCGGAGCAGAGCCGGAAACACGGACTCGCAGCAACAAAGGGGGGGGGGGGAATTTCTTATTTACATCTTTGGCCCTTCGAGTTTTAAATGTTGATATAAATGGTTTAACACTTTAAATACAAGTTTCAAAGTTGGCATAAATGACCCCAAAGTTAGATTAATGCTTATGTTTTAACTAACCAATTTAATCACTTTAACTCATAACATTTATACAAGTGACGTTTTGTGTTTTTACTTCATTCTTGACGTTAATGGTTAATTTGAGACATTGATAGTATTTATTTTTAATAACCTTTAAAAAATCTCTTTTATGAAATATGATTTATATATATACTTTGGAGATTAATATTTGCATTTAGTAACTAACTAGTAAACGTTCGATAATAATTTGGTCGATTTATTAAAAGCGATACAACATAAAAAAATCTTACACATTTATTTATACTAATAACGGACGTCTTATCACAATGAATTAAATACAAATACGTCGAAACAAAACTATGGACTCGGGTTCGAGTCGGGCGTTTGAGTTCGGGTTTTGGGCCAGATGTCACATGTAACACACGGGTATTAAACATAGTCTATCTAATAATTCAAGGTTTTAGGGGGTAAGTTTTGGGGGGAAAAATATTTAATGTATAATAGGAATGTTAGGAGGGAAAATTTCTCACCATGCATAAGTTGATGGAACAAAATACTTAAATATTGAAATTTACAAGTACTTAAATATAACGGTTATAAAATATTCTTTATGGATGTTATTATTTGACCCGTGTGTAACACACTGACATTAAACCTAGTCTATTTAATAATTCTAAATTTTAGGGGGCAATTTTTTTGGGGGAAAATATATTTTTGTTTTATAAATGGAAGCTTTGGTGGGAAATTGAGTGAAACCATTCACCATGCATGAGTTGATGGAGCCAATTAAAATTCTTAAATATTAAATATTTAAAAATGCTTAAACATAATGATTATAATTTCTTTGCAAATATTTTTATTTAGCCCGTGTGTAACACACGGGTATTAAACATAGTCTATCTAATAATTCAAGGTTTTAGGGGGTAAGTTTTGGGGGGAAAAATATTTAATGTATAATAGGAATGTTAGGAGGGAAAATTTCTCACCATGCATAAGTTGATGGAACAAAATACTTGAATATTAAAATTTACAAATACTTAAATATAATGGTTATAAAATATTCTTTATGGATGTTATTATTTGACCCGTGTGTAACACACTGACATTAAACCTAGTTTTTAATAATTCAAGGTTTTAAGGTCACTACAAGAATAAAGAGTTTTAGCGACGAGTTTTTTATCATCTTTGCCGACCAAAATTCCTCGGCAGAACCTAGTCGGCAAAGGGAAAAATTCCGTCGGCACAGGTGTTGTCGGCAAAAGGTACACTTTTTCCGACCAAAAATAGACGGTAAAGACCAACCCGATTAAAAAAACATAAAAAATATATATATTAAAAGCAGACTTTTGCCGACTAAGTTTCGTCGGTAAAAAGTGTCATAACTCTGCCGACAAAAATTGGTCGGCAAAAATCTTTATTTAATATTAAATTTATTAATGTATTAAACACTTTTGCCGACAAAATTTTCTGGCAGAATTTTTATTTTTAATTTTTTTTCTCTACTATAATAATCTGCTATAATATTTGACAAAAAAAACCTAAAACAAATACATCAAATGCAACTAAATAAAAATACCATACAAATATATTACATAATTTTGTTTCACATAAAAGATAGCATAACCGAATCTGTTTAAAACTACACAACTAGCTAAGGAGGTGGTGGGGGGCGTGGTTGTTAAGACCGCCAAAAGTCCATAAACTCTTGTTGTTGAAGTTGACGTTGAATTTCTTGAATAATTTGCCCATGTTCAGCCTCACGTTGTGCATGTTGTTGTTGTTGTTCTTGGAGTTGTTAAACTTGTTGTTGAAGTTGTGATGTGCTATGACCTTGGAAGTGAGATTGTCTATTTGCCAACCATGGAGTGGCTTGTTTCGTAACATGCCCAAAACCACGTATGTAGCTAGGCTTTTCACCTAAAGCTCGCTGCATACACTCAACTTCATTTATTTTCCCGTCACCTTGAGACTCAGCTTGAACAAACTCATCTTGAATTCTTCCCTGCATCAATTAAGACATAAATATTTTAACAAAAATTTGAAAGCATAACTGCTGTAAAATGAAAACCAACCTGTTAACAACAAATAACTACTTTTTAACCAAGAAATTATATCAACATAAATAAATTTGGCTATTTAAACTACAAGTATATAATAGTATGTTCAGATGATTTTGACCAGTTTAAATTGTAACTTAGCTATTTAAAATACTAAACATCAATTATAAATTTCAACAACAACAAAAATGCCTAAAATAGTCAAATCTTCATACCTTGTAGACAAATCTTCAAACCCAACTCAAATCTTCAAACACTCTTCAAACCCCCTAAATCTTCAAATCTCCAATCTTCAAAATATTGTTCTTTTTATAAAATTTGGTCATTGTAATTCTTTCAAGTTTTTCATCGAACACCTCATAGGCAGGTAACAAAACCCATACATTCATAAATATGAAGGGAGGTGACATGGTATATTGGTTTGGCGGAAAGAAGGGAAGTGGGCCGGGATATCCAGTTCTTTCCGCTATGTCTCATGATTTACTAACCACCCAAGTTCTACGGTAGCTTTTCTGTTAGTGACATGGTATTATCCTCAAGGAAGACCCAACTTTCCCGGAAGGTGGTAGAAATGTGCATTTATCTAAAGGATCACTTGGATGCGACGGATCGCATACAAGACCGGACGACCTTAGAAGACGAAATCAAACCGGATGCAAAAATACACGAAGAAGAGATTGAAGAGGGACCACCATTCGAAATATCTGATGAAAAACTCGCAAGCAACTCACCAATTAACAAGACGTTAAAGATGAAGAAGAAGAAGACATGTTAACAAAGAATATATAATGTCTTTTAAAATATAGTTCTTTACGTCACAACATTAATATCTTGTATTTTGAAAATTTTTTGAATTTTTACCGGTTATTAACCGATTGAGGAATAACTTGTTAGGGTATTTTTTAAATCGTAGGTTTGTAACCGATTAGAGATTTTTTTATGAATAAATGGTTATTAATTGGTTTTTTTAAACTGAATTTTAACCGATCCACTGGTTAACCGAAGAAAAAACCCAAAAAAATAATAATATATTTTAAAAATAGTTAATTAACCAAAAATAACTAATTATTAACCAAACCGGTTAAAGTAAAATAACCCAAAATTTCAAAAAAAAATTGGTTATTAACCGAACTGGTTAAAGCGAATAACCGATTTGCTCAATAACCGAAATTAACCGATTTCTGCACCTCTAGACCCGACCCCATACTTGGGCATACTGTGTGTGAAACCCCCACCGGAACCATACCGAGTTCCTACCTGGTTTCGGATACAACCCAAAACCCGATTTGTGCATTTCCGGTCATATACTCGTATCCAACAAAACAATAATTACAACAAATTCTTTTTTTTTTATCAAAAGCTCATAAACTTAATATGGGTGTTGGGTTGGGGCAGGATGGGCCGTATTTGGACCCAGGCCCAAAGGTGGTGAATATTGTTGATGGATGCTTTAAATAAACATACACTTTAGTACTTTACAAATATTTTATTATCATCGTTTAAATTGATTATTTGGATACATACATAAAATTACAAAAGAATATGTATTATTCAATCTTATACAATGTTAATGTCGAGCCAAATAACGAATATCATATGGATATGTATCCGCGGGAATCACTCCAATGTATGACCTTGTTGCAATAAGCGTGTTCGAAATTTCACTAGGATGAAAACCATCATAGAAAACTCTCAAAGCTCGAACAAGACAAGGGCTTGAGTTCGATACGCATTGTCCATCTTCCCTTACTTCACAACAAGGAGTATTTGGTAACGGCACATCTACAAAATCCAACACTCAAATAAATAAACACCATTCATAATCAAAAAATATATATATGATCGATTTTGTAACTGACGAGAAGTTATCTAAGAGTTTGCATACTCTTACTTTGATCAACTAGACAAAGGGAAGCATGATATATGGGACTCAAACATCAAACTAGCATAACTTGACTAGAAATAGAGTTACGAGACCTATAACCAGTAAACAAAAATGTTTCGTTGCAAAATTCTTTAATAAAGCGGTTTATGATCTAGCTAGTCATCTAATTACATTCCAAAAAGAGTAAACTTGGTTTTGCCTCCTTAAGATTTAACTAAAATAACGGTTTTGCATACAATAGTCATAAAATTGCGTTTTGCCTCCCTAAACTTACCAATTTGTCACTGTTTGCTACATCCGGATTAATTTCATCCAAATCGATCAAACGTTAGTCAGTACAATGTGCCCCTCACGTACCTTTTCTTTTTCCTCTTGCTTAAATGGGTTTTGGCTTGAAAATGATTAAAGTGCCCCTCACGTGAGGGGCACATGGACTGACTAACGTTTGCTTTTGACAAAATTATTTCGAATGTAGCAAACGATGACAAATTGGTAAGTTTAGGGATGCAAAACGCAATTTTGAAACTATTGTATACAAATCGTTATTTTTTGGTAAAACCTCAGAGAGACAAAACACAATTTTGAAACTATGTATGCAAACCGTTATTTTATATAAACATCAGGAAAACAAAAAGAAGTTTACTCTTCCAAAAATTTAGCTATTTAATATATCATATGTAAATTTAGAATAAAGTTAATGAAAGTGTATCCTTTAATAAAGCCGTTGAATTAGTCATTTAATGCTTTTGGTAAAGTTTAATACTTTTGCTATTTAACTTATTTAATTAATCACTTAATATATTCGTAATCAACAAGCTAGGAACAAAATAAATTTGGTGTGTCTAATTGTACTAGTGTTTTACCTCCTTGTGGTGCTGAGATACTAGTAAGGTTGATGAAAGTGAATTTTGCATCTGAGTAATTAGAGTTGAGGTCATCAACAAGACTCTTAAGCTTGTCGTTAAATAGCTTAACCGCGTCATTGATCCACTCGACGCAAGGCTTCCCATTGGTCCCAAATCTTTTGATCTCAGCTGGGGTGCACCCTATTTGACCTAGACCAAACATAGCAAGCTTCCTAGCTCCCAAATTGTACAACGTCTATCGTACGATCATTAAAAGCTCACTTATATTCAAACATATGATTTTCAAAAGTGAATATCATTAACTAGCTAGACAAATTGTGTATACCTGTAATTGTTGAGAGTACTGTTGCACAAGGACCGTGGCATATTCCTCGGTCGTATATGTGGTGCTTGTAGTGTAAGTGTTAGGTATCAAGTAGTTGTTAATGTAGTCGTTGCTTCCTATATTCGACAAGTAAATGCACTTTTTCAAGTATTCGTCGGTAAATGTCTTGTTGTTTTGCAATGCCAAAAGGCGCGAAATTGTTGCTTGGTGATTTAGCAACTGTCTGTCCATGCTGATCCGATCACCCTACGATGAAATAACAAGATGAAATATAAAACAAAAGTTTTAGGTTCAATATGAACACAACAGAGAATAATACAACTAAATATATGTCTCCTTTTAGTATGTGTGGTTTACAATATAGTTTAAAGTGTCAAACAAAAACAAAAAGATCACAAAAACAGGTTGGCTTTGCATGGATCTTTGCATGTATGTCATGATAAGTACTATAAGCAAAATCGACGAGTGCACGAGCAGGGGTAGATTATTGTAGGGGCGAGAACTTCATTTTTCTCGCATTATAAATGTATTTTTAGCCGAAAACTTTGAAAAGATAATTGTTAAATGGTTATGGTTACGTACGAGATGACTTCCGGATTCCTCTCGGATACCAGCACTACCGCTGCCGTAGTTTACGCCAGTGTTGATTTCTTGGTCGGTTGCGGTGGCATAAGGTGGAATGAACTTTGGGAAACCTAGAAGTTGACCTGAAATGAAATCAAGAAAATGATTCGTTGACTTCAAATGCTTGATACAGTTCATAATGATATACCATTATTGACTTGTTTATTTAAAATGCACGAGTATAATGCAATGTCTAAAATATAACTTATACTAATTAAATACAGTAACTCATAATATCATATGGACTTGTACACAACTAATTAAACATTGTCCACTTTGATGATTTAGTACATTTATGGAATATTAAACAGATTTGATACGAAAAATATAGATTTTATTCTACTAATTAAACATATCATATGTACTTATATATTTTTAAATAGATTTGATACGAAAAATATAGATTTTATTCTACCATGATGAGAGTAATTTCATGGTAAATTTAGTTTTTATGAAATACAACCATAAACTACTAAGGAACTTGAACATTAATTTTGTGATAGTAAAATGAAAATCGACTAACTTAATATGAACATGTATTTAATTAAAGTAAAATATATTTTTCTTTCAAATGAAAATTTAAAATAACATTCTAGACTTCATTCTAACACGTGTAACGAACTCACGTGTCAACTAAGACTGAGCCGTAGCATTACACGACCCGATCTTATAACTAGTTTAAAGTAAAATATAGTTTTCTTTCAAATGATGTCTTGAACTAGCATTATATTTCTGAAATAAACGAGGGAGACTGACCAATAATGTCCACAACAGTTCGTCCATTGGTGAATCTACCACTAACACCTTGTGGAAAATCTATCCCATAAGGCGGGTAGTTAGCTTTAGCTAGCGTCACAAGTCCATTGTTATTGCCACTATCTACCAACGAGTCTCCAAATATGAAGTAACACGGGACTTGTGGTTCACCGGCAACTACAAACGTTATAACCTGTATCACCCCTACAAATACAAGAACACGATACGATAGGTAATTAGGTTGACGACTCATGTTTGTTGAATGAAGAGAAGGGTTTAGAACTTTAGACTCATTTCAAATGCAAAATGAAATTAGCTATTTATAGAAAGAGTACATGATTTGAAGGTGAGGTGGGCAAGTGGGAAATGAACTTTTTTTTGTTTTTGCAACGGAGGTAGGCAAGTGGGAAAATAAGTTTAATCAACATATATTAATTGTTTCCATGCTTTTGGCAATAACAAATTAAGCATGACATGTGGCGTTGAATCAATCAGTTAATTGTTTATTTATAAGAGAATATAAATTCTAAATACGAGTGCGGTGTACAAACTCACGACATTTATCATGACTAAATTAATAATACATGTTACTCATATGATAAACGTTTATAAATTATAATCAAATTCTTAAAATTAACGTATATAGGAGCCTAATTCTTCGGCCCTTTACTTAACAAAGGGCCGTTCGCTAATTAATTATATAGTATTATATTAAATATAGTTGATAAGAAACTAGGTGATCAGTACGTGCGACTGAAGTGTATTACATCTTCAATAAAACGAGCTTGAATGGGACGGATATGTGTTAATGACGATGAAAGTTGGATTTGATATGCTTCGCTATTTTGGAATACTTCCCCATTGAAAATGGACATAAACTAAAGTTGGATTTGACACAACTTTAGATTCGGCACGTTAAGCATCCAAATTTGAGCCATTAATGTTGATGTGAATTCAATGGGTTTGTTATGTAGATTTACAACTAAATGAGGCATATCAAACATTATAAATGAGATTTTATTTAACTAAACATTAAAAGTATTGGTTTTCATGTTTATTTTTCACGAAGTTTTCTAGTAGAAAAAGTTAAAAAAGAAAGAACATCACAACTTTAATTTATAGTTTCGGTATCAAACACAAAGAAAATGTCAAATAATGTCTTGCTCTAACGGTTTTTCATTTGCAATATTTTAAATCTGAAGTTATATTTTAGTCCAATAGTTATTAGTAAAACAGATATGTAAAACAAATCTCCTTTGCAATTTGAGTCTAAAAACGGAGAGGCTACTATGAAATATGTAACTACTTTCGTTATTTGTCGGATGTTTTAAAAAATGGTTATTGGATTTAATCACATCCAACTATTGGTTATTGATCGTTGTCACCATCAAGTATCAATCACTTTGGTCAATATAACTCCCAACTAAACACTTTGGTGTCCGTATCACTAAAACTTAACCAATTTAAGTCACTTCTGGTTGACTTTTGGTTAATTTTTTGTTAACTTTTGGTGATACGGACACCAAAGTATTTAGTTGGGAGTTATATTGGCCAAAGTGATACTTGAGTGTGACAGCAGCCAATAACCAATGGTTGGAGGTGATTAAATCCAATAACCCTTTAAAAAACAATAACTAAGTGGCGTTTAAATAACTTGAATATATGTTCAAAAATATCAGTATCCGAAAATCCGATATTCCAAACTCGAAATATCCGAAATTTCGGATACCCCAAATTTCGTATATCCGAACTTAGGATACCCGAAATTTCAGATTCGGGTTCGGATAGTTATTTTGAAATAATTCGGATTATCCGATTTTTTTAATTATTTATTTATTATATTTATAAAACTATGCTTGTAAACTCTTAAGTTAACATATATTTGGTATTCCAATTACATTCACGCCCTCCACCCTCCGGTCTCAGACCGGTGCAAGCTCTGACGACTCACTGTCGCACGCTCCGACAAGTCGACAAACCATCGGTACTGCCCGCCTCCGATCATGTTTTTATCTTGTAAACACATTTGTACTTTTTTATAGTATTCTTTGTAGTCTTTTTTATATTATTTTCTAGAATAACCAAGACAAACTATTATTTGATTTCATTATTAGTTTTTTAAAAATGTGAGGAATTCCATAAAAACTTCATAATCATGAATTCATGTCTACGAAAATTCCAGTATTTGACTTTTAATTAGTTTTTTTGGTTGTCGACTTATAGGTCGTAGTCATAAGACAAGTAACGGACTTGTCAGATATTAAGAGTGAAAGATTATTTGAATGTCTTGAAACGCTTAGAGTTAATGTTTGAATAAAACAACCGGTTATTAGATATTTGTACTTTGACTTTAATTGTCTTAAGACTTTTTTACCAAAAAAAATCAAAATTTTCGAATATTTGGAAACTATCCGAATCAGTATCCAAATTTTCGGGTATTCAAAATCCGAATATCCCAAATTCGGATTCGAATACGGATAGTAGAAATCATTATCCGAAATCTGGATACCGACTTTAAACACCCGTACCTGTGATATAGATAGTCTTTAGAGGTGTTTTCTTATTCGCATGCAATAAAATATGAAAGAAATAGTTTCTATTTAACTTTTTTTAAAGAAGTCAAAAAGACATTTCTCGAAAACTATAAAAGGTTATCTTTAAAAACTTTATGAAAATCTAAAGAAATACCTTATACAACAAGTAAAAGTAGTATATAAAACTGTTTTATAGAGTATCTAATGATATGAGTAAGCAACAAGAAAATTTTACAACTTTTTTTGATAAATAATTTACAAGCTTCATTATATATATATTGGTAGAGAATTTTTCGGACCACAATTTTTTACGATTCTAAGCGAGCCGCTCCGCTCGATTCGGTTTGTAAACAAGCCAAACAACTAGCGAAGATCCACTTAATTCGGTTCAGCTTGAATATTTTTAAATTATTATATGTATATATATACATACATATTTATATATACATATATAAATATGTATAAATTACTACTTATGAGCCAAATTTGGTCCATAAGCTCAAAACACTTTTTACCTAACTAAAAAAACACGACTTTTAGCCTTCAAGTTTTCAAAACCCTAAATGTCTTGCAATATTCAAGTTCCCATTCACAACATACATTCTTCTCACAAGTCACCACATATCGACAACCCTCACCGGTCTTGACAAATGGACAACCACATATATATCGACTACCAAGCCCACAACTTTAAGGTTTTAAGCCTCCGATCGCATGTACGTGAACACAAAATTTTTAGTAGTTGATGAAAAAAAAACTTGAAACAATGATGTTGATTGAAGTTAATTTTTAATTTAGTCCAAGTATCAACTGCGAAAAGATTATTTTCTTACATTTACTGTAATAATTTCAAGTCAAATTTTATGTTGAAAAAAATGAGCGAAACGAGCAGATTCTAGCCGCTCGGTTGTAACAAGCGAGTTCGAGCAGTATTTTTACGCATTTACTAAATTCGAACCGAACCAAACAGCTCGTTTTCAATTAGAGCCAAGTTCAAGCAGAGACTCGCTCGATTCGGATCAATTCATAAACAACCCTAGATACCTCGAGGAGAATATGCCATATCACTTTATTCAATTTCAACTACTCTTAAAACTATTGGCAGTGGGCACCCACAAAGTGTGCTCCGTCAACAATTTTTGGGTATAAATAAAAAGTTAAAATAAATAATAATAATAATAATAATAATAATAATAATAATAATAATACACTACTACAAAACTGGGTATTTGCTACCGGAATTTGCCACCGATAAAATCGGTTGCAAATTTTACCACAATGTTGTGACCAAACGTAAACAGTGGCAAAATTAGCAACGACTGGTCGATCGGTAGCAATACAGTAGGAAATTTTGCCACTGAAAAGTTATGGAGACAAACCGGTTGCAAAATTCGTAATTGTCTTTATTTGGTCACAAATTAGTAGCAAAATACTATTGTAAAGACTAGTTAAAAACAAAATCAACTACATGGTGACAAAACAGTCACTAAATTTGCCACCGTTTTGCTTCCGTAACTAATTGCCACCGATTTAACGGTGGCAAATAATAAAAAGTCTTTAAAGTAAATATAAGTATTAGGGTTCAATATCATTTCCAACAGCTTTATCTCCACTTCATCTTCTCAAACCAGACTACGACTGGCGCTTCTTCGTCTCCACTTCATCTTCTCCGACGTTTGCCGGCCGTGTGTTCGTCTCCGTTCATCTTCTCCGGTGTTGTTGCGAGTTTGCGTGCAGTTTCTTCGGTCGCTTTTCTGTAATTTCTCTCTTCGCCGAACGATTCTGCAGGTAAATTGCAGTTTCTTCGGTTGTTATTCTGTAATTTCATACGATTGACTTCAAGCAGAGTTGATTTTTGTAGTTATCGATGAATTAAGTTTTGAGAGTTTGATAATTTACTGAATATGATGTCTCGATTGACCTAAATCGTCTAATTGCTTCATTTGTTGTTTTGATAGTTTGTTAAAGTTAGGTATAAATGCAGCTCTTTCGATTTATTTTTGGCCATTGTTATCATAGGTTCAGTTCCTTCGATTTGTTTTTGGCCACTGATACCATAGCACAATTTTGGTGCAGTTATTTGTTTGATTGAGTTTTTGCTGATTGTTAGGTTTAGTTTTGGAATGAGTTGAATATTTTTGTTCAAATTTGGGGATTAAGGCTGATGCTTTTGATTTGATATGTAAATTTCATATAGGTCATATTAAATGATAAATATGTTATGCTAATCAGTGCTAATGGTCACTTTCTTATGGTAAAGTAGCTAGAGACTTTATTGTTTGCTGAATTAAACTAATATTTAGTGTAGTATTTGATGATTTTGGTATGAAAGAATTTTAATTTGCATTCAGACCTTGTAACATTTGAACCTTTTTGTGTACATGAATGTTATGCAATGCCAGGACCACAACAATTGCATTTAGATCTAGCAACTTTCAATTGATGCTTGTGTATTGTTTATAAATTATTAGTTTTGTCTTTATATTCTTGTTCAGGATGAATAAGTGATTAAGAGGAGCATGTTATATAAAGTGTTGAACCTGACGATAACAACTATTTACTCAAAGTTAGCGTGTGTTTGTATGTAATTTAAATTTTGTGTGTTTGTATAATATTTTATGCATGATCGCTTCTTGATTTGGAGATTTATGTAATTCATATTTTGTGTGTTTGTATATCACATTGATAATCGATTCATATTCAATGTATATTACATTGATAATGAGTCTATTTTCAATGATATAGCGGCTACAATAAGTCAACCATGAAACAAAGAGAATGACATGTAGTATAGTTTTGAATTGAAAAAGCTGCAGTTTTAAGAAAAGTGTTAACTGTCAGTCTGTCACACTTGAAGATGAAATACAGAAACATACCATGTGTCATAATTTGGGACACTTTTTAACAAAGTTAGCTCTAGATCTAGAGACATGTGTTACATTGCTCTTGAGCAGGAAATGGCTATGAATGGTTGCTGTCATTGTGAATTATGATGGTGCGTTGACACTCTATATCGATTCATTAAAAAGATCAAAAAACATTATTGCTATCGTGAATAGTTGTAGATGTCGTGAATGGTTGTAGATATTCTTTTTTAACAAAAGACCCAATTTGCGTTTGTTAATTTCATGAATTAACTTAATTTACTGAATTCACTACTTGAAAATTTATAACATCTACTTTTGTGATTATAAGTTTTTTGTAGTGTAGATGGGATTGATAACTAAAAGGAAGTAGGATTTGGAAAGGGCTTTGATCTAGAAGAGAATGTTCAACAAGATGTAGTGTGGATTGATGATAGGTCGTCTCAAACTCAGGTAAGTTCTAGCTAATTTTATTCGTGTATATAAGGAAAAATATACACCCACTTATTTTATCTTGTGGAGAAGTAACAGGGATGAACACCAATATTTTGATTATGACACGATGATACAAGTATCCGGAGGAATGAATAAAGGAAAATTGTATGGATTAAAAAAGTGTTAGTGACCCGTTAGCCTTTGTACGGATATGGGAGTGAATTGCCCGAGGTACATCTATTCTCTTTTCTTATGGCAAATTAGTGATTTTATCAACTTCATCGTTTTGTGTGATGATCAAAATAACAGGTTCGTACGGATATCGGAGTGAATTGCCCAAGGTACATCTATTCTCTTTTCTTATGGCAAACTAGTGATTTTATCAACTTCATTGTTTTGTGTCATGATCAAAATAATAGGGGGTAGTTCATGTTATATGTGGTAAACAAGCAATATAAAATTTCTACATTTTTTTTATAATAATATACTTTGTATTATACAAAATGTTAAATATTTATGTGTCTTGAACTAGCTGTACTATACTAAACTTATGAAGAACTGAAAGCAGGTCTTCCTAAACTTGGTACCAAGCTTTCTGAGACAGAAGTCAGGCAGTTAATGGAAGCGGTACTCTCCACCTTTTCTTCTTTTATTTCATAAATACCCGTCTCACCTACTCGTATTCAGGTGATATGTGTATATGTGTATTGATAATATTAATTATTTTGTTTTCTCGGGCGGATGTTGATGGCAATGGAACAATAGATTATATTGAATTCATTTCTGCTACAATGCACTTGAATCGGATGGAAAGGGAAGATCACTTATATAAAGCCTTTGAGTACTTTGACAAGGACAAGAGCGGGTCTGCATTTGTACTCGAACTATATGTTTTATGTTATATAAAAGCTTATTTATTTAGATATAACTCTATATTAAACTGTTTTTTTTTTCTTTGCGAAATGCAGATATATAACAGTGGAAGAACTGGAACATGCCTTGAAGAAATACCATATGAGTGATGAGAAAACAATAAAGGAGATTATTGCAGAAGTTGACACAGATAATGTATGCTCTCTATCTAATTACCATCAAATTAACTTAACAGTTAACATGATCACTAATACATAATAATGACATCATCTCAATATTTGTAGGATGGGAAAATAAACTATGATGAATTTGCTGCCATGATGAATTTGTTTAATTTGATTATGACGGGTGGATACAAGCGTCCGGAGGAATGAACAAAGGAAAACTGTATGGATTAAACAATGTTAGTGACCCGTTAGCCTTGATGACATGTATACCTTCCACATAGTGTAGCAGTACTTCGTACGAATATGGGAGTGAATCGCTCGAGGTACATCTATTCTCTATTCTATTGGCAATTTAGTTACTTGTTTAGCAGCCCAATTATTATTCATTGCTCTTTTACTTGTGTTTAGTTGTTTTTTTTTGTTGTGAACTTGTGACTTGTCTAGCAACTTGCTTGATATTTATGTAGTAAATAGGCGAGACTTGTGTAGTAAATAGGTGCTAGTTTAGCTGAAAATTGCATAGTCAGTAGGTGTGTGAGTTGCCCGTGTTATGAACGATTAGAAGAATGAGGTTTTGTATGAAATATGACTTCATAGGTAAGTAATAATAATCTTGGTTTAATATTGATCTTGTTGAAAAATATTTGTCTTTTTATTATTATAGATACAACGACTAAAAGGAATAATTGAGGGCTTAGTGGCGGAGAAAGAAATGGAAAAGGCGGAGAAAGAGAGGGAAAAGGCAGAAAAAGAAAAGAAGAAAGCCGAGAAAGAGAGAAAAGGCAGAAAAGGAAAAGGAAAAGATCGACAAAGAAAATATGCTATAACGAATGATGAAAATGGAAGCAATGTTGAAAAGTTTGACTAAACAACTCCCACAAGTTAAATATTGACTTTATTTTCTAATTGAGATTCTAAATGTTTGGATATATGGATATTATTAGTATATTAAAATAATAGATTTCGTTTTGTGTTAATGCAAATTTGGTTGATCTTATGTTTAATTAAGTCTTAGTTAAATATATATATATCTAGCAGGATTTATAAAAGCTAAATAAAATAGCATTTAATAATATTTAAAAAAACGGTGGCAAAATGGTTGCTATCTCAGGTAAAGGACGGTGGCAAACTGGTGGCAAAGTTACAGTAGCAAATCGGAGGCAAATATACAGTGGCAATTCGGTGACAAAATTACGGTGGCAAACCGGTGACAAAACTTGTGGTTGCAAAACGGTGGCAAAACTTGCGGTGGCAAATCGATGGCAATTTTTGCCACCACTATGCGGTCACTAATTTCAGTAGCAAAATTACATGTGGTGGCAAAACGGTGACAATTGACCAACTGCTACGAAGGCTAATGTGACTGTAGTTCCAGTGACAAATCGGTGGCAAATACCTATTTGCCACCGTTTTGCCACCGAAATTACGGTAGCAAAAGCTCAGTTTTGTAGTAGTGATAATAAGAAAATCCCACATGTTTACCGCTCATCTCAAGAGCTTTTGGAGACAAGCTAAGCAGCTCGTGGGTTTTCTTGCAAGGCCATCTCATGTGACCCGGTTTCGTGGTCTCATCAAGCTAGCCATCTCGTTTTTCAATCTCGCTCGACATGCATGCTCCACGCACTCTTAACAAATTAATTTTAGTCATTTTGGTTTCTAGGAAAATTTAAAAGTTGATTTTGATTTCTAGCTAATTAGCAAAATCATAGCGAAGTCACCAAGTTTGCTTATAGAAACAAACGAACTCAACATCCACCATTTAAATTGTTTTTAGCTTCTCTTTAAGGACTTCGATCATATGATTTTTAATAACTTGATCTGTACTCTTAAGTCGACTTCTTTGTTGTCTTTTCGTGAAAAAGTGATTTCTTATACTTCCCTTCTTTCAATCTCTCTAGTACATTGATTCTCGTTTTTATGTTGCTTTCAGCCTCTAGTGTGGTGTGATTCTGTCATTGCTATTAAAAAAATCACCAAATGTGCTCTTGGCCTCTTGCTGCTCCTCTAGTCATCGAACCAACGCACTACGCACTTCAATATACAAGCTTCCCCCTTCTTCAATGAATGAGACTGGCTCAACTAAGTAAAGTATAGTATGGACACTTACTCGTCTTTAAAGAAAGGAAGTAGTAGACTTCCTCCTAAAAAAATCTTTTTACCAAAACAATATAACACAACCCTATCTCTACCCAAACCACCACCCCAACATCCCCTGAAAAAATCTTTTTAGAACAAAATGTTTTTAACAAGTAATTTTTCACAAGATTTGTCTAGAGAACTTTTTTTTAGCAAAAAACAATTAACCAAAAAACTGAACCCTTTTTGTGCAAATTTTTTTAGGGGTAGGTTGGGTGGGGGCGTAGGGAAGGTTGTGGTGTGATTTTCTTCTTAGTACGTAATTTGTTTGTGGGTGATGGATGAGAGCATTGTGAATTTCTATTTCATCAATAACTTAATTTACCGACCAACACATGTTGGATTTTCATAGAATCCGTTCCATTTCCAAATCAAAATCATTCAAAAACATTGCGTGAGACGAACCCCCCGGTTAGGGGAACTGATATAAGGTAAACGGGTAACAAGCTGCGCCGCTAACTTTTTCTGGATAGCAAAACCAAGTCGTTTAAACACTACATTCATAGACCTCGGGGTCATAACAAAGCTATGCATAACCCATTATTAAGTACCTCCACGACCTCATGTGTAAGAAAACCAACTAGGCAACTCCACACATGGAGAGCATTAACAAGCGGACAACTTTGTGGATCCTTTGACCCATATTTTACGATCCGGATCATTATAAATTCTTTTTACCCGATTTCAAACTAGATTGAAACATTGCTTAGGGTTTATTAATAACCATCTTTTAAACTTGTAATCGATTTCAAAAACCACATTGTAAACCGGATTATTTATTATGGTGGAGTAACCGGCTTGAAAGACAACATTGTAAGTTCCAGCTTTGTTCTTGTTAGGCGGGATATTCCAAAGACGAAATCTTAACTGTGTTTGAGCTTTTGAATGTGTATGTAGTAGCGTTACTTAACTATACGTTTATACATGTTTCGACAGTACATTTCTAGCTTGAATGTAGAGCAACTGTCTCACACAATTCATTTGCATCGAACGTTAGTAGGCTATGCTTACTTTTTCATTTTTATAACTTTCTTCTAAATAAATGTAAGTATGCCTTCCTGCTATATTACTTATGTTATTTTGTTTTTTTCTTGTGTTTAAATTGTGATATTTACTACAACCCATGTTGTCTCAAGTTTGTTTATCCATCTTATCTTAATAAAGTCTAATTAGACATTCTTAACCTAGCTGGTTGCATTTACTCTTTTTGCTACGGATATATAAAGAAGCACCCAAACATTCTTGCACACATCTCACCGTGTTTTCCGTGTAAAAGGAGTCATGTTGAGGATTGTTTTGCTGATATTTACATATTCATATAATTTAGTAAATTAATTTTACTCATATCCGGTTGTGACTTCTGACTACTATGGAGTTTAGAATGTGTTAGTAAAGCTAATTTTACTACTGCTACAAGTATGTTGACTAGACAATTTATCAAGCAGAAATGTTAAGTTTCTTTTATGCATACACGTAATTATAAATTAGAGTCAACCAAAAGAAGAACCAGCAAGGCCGAAGAAGCAAAGTATTATAAGCAACTGGGACGACCGAACGCACTTACCAAAAAAAAAAAATTTAACAACGGCAACACAATTGTGGAGAAAATAACAACATACAGAGACAATATAGCAGAGGAAGGAGCACACGCACCAAAAACGTGACCTAATCACGTGCAAAACACATGAAACACACCGACCTTACCTTTTAGTAGGTAAGGTAATAAGTGGTCTCAAAATTCAAACATTTTTTTATGTAGTGGAAAGGTCTTATAAGTTGAAGTTTTACATTTAGGAGCTGTATAGTAAAATCTGAAACATTAAATGTTGAATAATTTAAGATGTCTGAACCAGTAACAGGATCTGAACAAATAAATGCTGAACCAGTAAAATGTTGTTTGGTTGGACCTCTTAATATATGCACAATGACTATTTTACCCCTTTGAATCATTAATGTTGACTGAAATGTATCCATTTGGTCAGAATTCAGCATAACGTTACTAAATGATAAATAATTATTAAATGAAATCACAAAGCATCATAAAAAATTACAAATTACACATCAAACCTTGAAAATAGATGAAAACATACTAAAATCCATAAAGAAATTAATACTCGGCGTACAACTTAATTTTGATCATTTGGAATTAGTTGAGTAGCTATCTCATCATGCAAAGTACTCATATATTCAATGCCTTGATAACCTCATTCTATATCTTGAACGAACTGGTCATCTTCACTTTCTCCCTCGTGTATTGCAGAAAACATAGTGTCCTCATCAAAAGCCATAAATAATGGATCATGAATATTTGCATTTTCTTCTAAAATTACGGATGGCAAAACATACAATCCCTATGTTTCTTTGTATTAGAAATGAAAATGGAGTCATTTGCTTTAAGATTGGGAATCTCGCCTTCAAAACACCATATGTATGTTCAATAAAATTTAAGAGTTTAGCGTGAGCATGATTGAATCTTTCTTCTTTAGTTAACACACGTGCGTCATCTTTGAAAATCAGCTAACCAATACATTGTATTACGATAGAGAGCCATAAATCCACAAGTGTTGGTGTAGTCAGCATCACAAAGTTAATGCTTGTCTGTAAATGTTAGTATCAACGGTATTACTTAAAAAAATTAAGTAGTTTAATTTAATAATAAAGTAAAAAGAAGTATTAAAAGCCTTGTTAGAGGAAAGGAAAGTCGGAAGTTGAGTTAAATACATCTTCTTTTAAAACTCTTGAATCATGGCAGTGTCTTATGATCAGGTTCATACGAAAGTGAATATCATATCAAAGTCAGAAATTCCTAAAGCAAATGTCTGACCAATATAAAAAGATTTATAATTTTTATTGAGATAATTTTTATTGAGAGGCATACATTTATATAGTTTAATATAATTAATTTTTTTTAGTTTTGTTATTTAAAGCTCTATTATGTTATTACAATTTTTTTAAATATAAACGTAATTCTAACTCATTCTCGATCTTACATGTAAAACACAAGTCTCTAACCAATTTATTTATATATCAAGCTTCATTTTGTAGTTATGTTTGGGAAATAATTATTATTGGTTGTGTTTTCATAGATTATAAATTAAAACCCTTCATATAATTTAATATCCTATTGCCATATATATATATATAGAAGAAAATAAAGAAACGATAACGAAATATTGGTCACCGTTTAGGGATCGAATCCGAGTTTTGTTAGATAACGAACGCGTGTGTTGACTTTGAAATTCTGTTGGGTCTTAACGTCTTTTATTCATATTTTATTGATCGATATTCACACCATTTGAACAAGAGATGTCTTTTTTTTTCCGTCAAAATTCACTTTTTTTGGTTTTCAATGGGATGGATTGTTAACGACCAAACTAAACTTCGTATTATAGAGCTTCATCACAAAATTTTCCTTTTATGGGTTCCTACAAGCCAGATAGATAATGAACAAAGTGATACAATTTGCGATTGGTAGAAATGTTCTTTTAGTGTTTAACTCGAAGGTAGTCATTATATAGTGATCATTGTTGCAAGAGTTGTTAGGCATTGCCTTTGCATTTGACTAGTGAGTTGCGACTATTCGGCCATAATCGAGGAGTACTCGTTGATGACTGGCCGAATACTCGACGTAAGGGGTAAAATGAAGAATCGCCGAATATTCGGCCAAAGCGGGGTTAGTCGACAACTCGGTATGAGGATTTGCAAATATCCGCCGAGTAATTCGTGCCTAGGCACGATTTCTACATCCATGATTTGTGATATGCTACATTTAGCCTAAATATATAACACTTTTACTAAATTTAAAATTGAACATATGCCCTCATACAACGTTACGCGCGAGCCATGATTTATACAACTAGTTTTATTGAATTAGTAAAACTATAAGCCAAAGTTCATATTGGTTGGGATGCAACTCGGGGATCCAGGTTCAATCCTACTATCTACTAATTTGTTTCGTAATAAAGCTTAAACTTGATGTAACTCAAGTTCAAGTTGGAGCCAAAATGTTTTACATGGTAGGTTATATGTTCGTGCCATGGTTTTCTACATGAATCGATTTGTTAACGAGTTTTTAATTCAAACCAATTTAGCCTAAAAGGAGGTCTGGGTGATTCTTAGTTATGATTGCAATTTTAAGAGAATCTCATTAGGCTGCTTATAAACGTTCATTATATAGGCAACCTAACGGTCATTACGCTAATAGCCGTTATAAGAAAATTTACTTAAATTAAAACATATTTTACGTCATAAACAAACTTTACTTGAGATATGCAACATTAGAATTAAAAAAAGTATGATAAATGAAGAATTTTTTGAAGTACAAATCTGGTGTAATAATAATATATATAATGATTCTTGATTATCTCCTCTTCTAATAAATTGCTAACACATCTCACCACACTGCGCCACATGTCACCACCACATTCATCCTCAATTTAATGGCTAAAGATTTAATATCCATTCAAAATTACTAAACAATGACAAACATTATTTTCATGCATGCAAATGGGTATTAACCAAATATATTGATATATAATTATATATATATATATATATATATATATATATATATATATTTTACCGTTCAACCCCGTGTGAACACACGGGTGTTAACCTAGTAAAAGTATATATTCGTAAGAAAGAATATTTAATATATATCTAAAAAAGATATATATTCCATTTGTCGATGGCATTTTTCCCCATTTTGCACGTTAACTAAGTTGCACAAGTATCTTTATATATTATGTGAAGATAAGATTTGTTAGGATTTTGTTGGATTAAATATTGTTTTATATACTTTTGTCACTTTTAATTGATCGTCACACATTGATTTCTTCTTTTTATGACTTTCATGAAGTATGTGTTACAAAACGATCTCTCTTTCTTTAAAATATTCTATTTTCGGTTTTTAATATAATAAATTAAAAAATATTTTTGTTAAAAGACGTAGTTGATCATGCTTAACTTTTTACCAGTATCATTTATTTTTACCCGTCCAAGCACTGTATATATCATCGACCTTGCTATTTACACCATCATACTTTACCTATCGAAATTACTTAATTTTAACCATAATGTAATTAAGAACTATGATTGGCATTTCTCTTAATTTTGTATAAAAAAATATGTTTGGTTGACAAAACATTACACTTTCGGGCTCTTGGATTTAAAAACAAAATAATGATAGACATAGTTTATTTGCAATCTCAACATTACCCTTCAATTAAAATCAACTTACATATTAATTTCTTATGATATATTGTGACACGTAACACTTAGTGTTTGACACGCTAGAATGTAAATGAAGAAATATTTATAATGATCTAGTCTCTTAATTAGAATAAACATATTGTTTAAAAACGGTGCAGCTTGCAAGCTAACAAATCACCCAAAGGTGACATCAAGACTATAATTTTCCTAAGTATGCTTAATTAAGTCGAAACTGAATATATATTGACTCGGTTATAAAATATAACAATTGGTTATAATTATGGAATTTAATATACATAAAATCTTGTACTGTTTTGTATATTGAATCTCTACCACGAACACTGGAGACACATGCATTTAATTTGCATCATTAAGCGTTAAACATTTGATTCGTTAATCTCTACCACAAGGTTATCATGCATTGGTAGTTTTATGTGTTATCAAACATGTTAGACAACTTTTTGTAGTGGCATCAATTTAGGAAGTCGCAGTAACTCGACCTAATTTTGGATTTTAAGTATTTTGATAATTCGATTCACGATAAATTTGCACCAATTTAGTGCTTCTCTTCAAAGTTTTCAGACTCGGTTTGGTTCGGCCAGTTGAACCGGTCGAACCGGGATTCGGAGGCGACACCGAACCGGGATTCGAAGACGACACCGAACCGACCCATATATGTTCGTTTTTAGCACAAAGACTCGGCCGGTTCGAACCGGTCTACCGGTTGAACCGGGATTCGGCTGGTTGAACCGGTTAGATCAGATCGGAAAATTGATATTTTTTATTTTTTAAAGTTGGTTGTGTCTTTAAAATTAGATCATCTTTGTTTAAACTTATAGTATTAAATTTAAATGTTTGTTTACATGATTAATGTGTTTGTTTTATAGTTTTAGAACTTAAAATACTTGTGTTTGAGAGTCTAACTTATATTTGAAATTATAATACTTTGAAAAATATATATTTATTATTTATATTGTTTAAACTGATTCAACCGGTCCAACCAGTGAACCAGTAAGACGACCGATTCACTGTCTGATCCGATCCTGAAAACATTTTTCTCTTAATTATGCATATTTCTATCAACTATGTTCACATTGGTCATGGAAGCTTTAAGCGTATAGGTTCATTCAGCTTGTGATTATGGCCTGTTTCATGGGTTACAATTACCAAATGGGGGCCCGAGGATTTCGCATTGTTTATACGCCAATGACGCACTATTCATGTGAGAGTAGTCTATGACGAATGCGATTATAAATTTTTATAGAATTCTAAAATGGTTTTACTTGGCTAAGTGAATTTTAACAAGAGTATTATGGTAGGAATTGATACTACAAATGATGAGGAAGATCTAGTTGGTGGAAAATTTAATTGCATCAAGAGTTGGATGCCGGTGATCGCAAGGGCGCACCCTCATAGAGACAAACCGGGGCGCCGGCCCCGGCGCGTTTGTTGTCCCGAAGTACCGTTTTTTACCCCGATACCTTAAATTTATATATATATTTTGATCTCGCCCCCGTGAAATAAAATTAAATGTGTTATATATATATTGAACTCGCGGCTCGCCCCCGTGCTGAAAATGTTCAGGATCCGCCACTGGGTCATGATCGAGAAATTGAATATGAAACTAAATAATTGGAAAGCGAGAGTTTTATCGTTTGGGGGAAGGCTTACACTTGTTAAAAGTGTTCTTGGTAGTTTACCAATTTACTTCATGTCTTTGTTTAAAGTTACATCGATCCGAAGTTATTAATAAGCTGGAAGGTATTAGAGGAGAATTTTTGTAGGGTGGTGGCTCGGAAAAAAGGCCATTCCCTGGGTAAATTGAATAAACATGATGGCCCCAAGGGAGGGGGCCGGCTCGTAGTTGGAAGCATTAGAGATCTAAACCTTGCTCTTTTAAGTAAGTGGAAATGAAAATACAAGTATAAATCTAACTTCTTATGGGTAAATGTGGTCAATGCCATCCATGTTCAACCGAGAAAACATTTGCAATACCCTTGTAATAATATATTCTCTAGGCCATGAAATCATATAGATTAATAGTGTGTATGGAATTTTGAAGTAGAGAAAACATTGTTCTGTACAAACTTATGAGAGCGAAAGCTTGGTATAGACAATAAGATATTGTTTTGGTTTGATTAATGGGTAGGAGATGGACCTACTTTTAAGTGTGTTTTTCTCTGATTTTTTCAAACTAGAGAGGAATAAAAGGTGTAAAGCGATTGATAGATGCTTGGACAATTCAGAAAATTTTGTTTGGCAGTGGGACTAGGTTAGATTGCCTGCCCTCGGGCTGAAACACATCAACTACAACAGTGTTTTCAACTGTTGCACGAGGTTTGCTTGTCGAGGTATACAGATGTTTGGAAGTGGGAAGCAGGCGACAAGGGGGTGTTCTCAGTGAAAAACCTTAGAAAAAGTATTGAGCTAAACCGAGTACCGGTAGACGTTTAAACCCGGTTTTTTGTCTAATTGGGTTTCGTTAAAGTGAGATGTTTTATTTGGAAGACGAGGTTGTACAAGATTCCTTGTAAAAGGGCTCTGATTAGGTGTGGAGTAGACATGGGTTGTGTCGAGTGTTCGATGTGCTTTCATGAAGATGAGACCCTAGATCATGTGTTACTAAGGTGTCCGTTTGCTGCTAGACTGTAGCATAGAATTTGCGTTTGGTGCGGCTAGAGTGGTAACATGGGGGAGAATATTAGAGATTGGATAAACTGGCATAACAATGTGACGGGGTCGGGGACACCAAAGGTACGGCGGCTGAGATCCTAATGGATACGATTTGGTTAGTGTGGCTTGCTAGGAATGACTTTATCTTCAATTCGACTTCTTTATCTGTGGATAATGTGGTGGAGAAAATTATGAAAAACATGTTTTTCTGGCTTAAATATCACACTACTAGGTTAAATGTGGTGTGGTATATTTGCTATTGTAATCCTTTTGGTGTAGGAATTACGGTTGTACTTTCGGTGTTTTTTTTTGTCATAGCATCTTGCTAGTGGCCTCTTTGTTTTTTTATATAATTGCCGTGCCGGCCCTAGTAGGGGCAACATGGGCGACCGCTAAGGAAAACATATCTCCGGGTGCACCATCATCGGTGGAACCAAAAGGGGTCCGACAACCCTTCAAATCACTGATGTATCCAATAAGGAAGTTTTCTTCACAACTGAATGGTTTTGACCCTTCAAAATTCATCGGTGAACGAGGGGGTAAAGTTTTGTATTTTTTTTTCAATTCGAGCTCAATAGTATGACTCTTTATAGCGCAAATATATTCATATCTCAAACGATATTTCAAACATCAATTGTTAACTTGACGCTTTAGAATGATGTCAACACATTTCATGAGAAAACGACTAGCTTATAAAACTTCATTAATTGCGTATAACTGAATATATCATGTCAACCCCTTGTTAGGGATTGTAAATTATTGTTGCTACTAAGATTTGAATTTATGACCTCAAGGCTATAGAGCGTTTTACTAGACTATTAGGCGTTAGAACACACACGGAACTAAACACACACACGAGCAATAACGAACATGAGACACAAGTATTTATAGCGGTTCGGTCAGTGTGACCTACGTTCACTTTGCTGCAACTAGGTATATTATTATTTAGGTGCTCAAAGAATTACAAGTACAAGACAATGCAAATATAGAGATAAATCTATGGTTAGGTAACTTAATAACCAAGTTAGGCTCAAGCACACGTTGACAACCTAATAGGGTCGACTACAACTAAAGGCTCTAAACACCCAACATAAAACTCAATGAATCTAACAACCTTAGGATTGATCAAATACTAGTGAATCCTAAGGTTGTGAGTAGTTCTTAGAATTTGAGGGTTCACCACATTGTAGTGAATTTCTATCCTCCCCCAATATGCTTGTTGGTTTTAGTTGTTGGCAATGACTGAATCTTCCTAAATTTATCCTAAGCTTTAGCCATCAACACTTCATCATCCTATGGCCACTACATCACAGGAAAAACCTTCTCAGCTTTTTCTGCATCTTTAAATTTTCGGTTTTCTCTTTCTTTTTTATTGGCGTTTGTGTTGGGCGATGAAGGTGATAGTAAAGGTGATTCACCTATCAGTGTTAGTGTTTGCCGAATCTATAATTGATTCATATATCTTTGTTTGAGAAAAGCTTGGTATTGTTGGTATTCTTTATACTTGTTAGAATGAGATAAATCAAGAAATTAGGAGAACCCGCCTTGTTGAATTTGGGTTTGTTGACACTCGAAGAACCTGGGTTGTTAATAATGGGAATACATAGGTTGTTGAAACTGGGATTGTTGGTACTGGACATTGGATGGTTTGGGCCTTGATCGGCAGTTTCATCGTTTATTTGGATCCATTGAGAGTTGAGATTGGAGTTGTTTGAAAGTATAGAAACTTAGAAAGAAGAGTAAACTACAAATTACATCATTTATGTTTTATGACTGTTGCAACTTTGGTCCTTTAGCAAACTAATCTACAAATAACATTCTTATTTTCATAGTATTATACCAATTTGGTCTTTTACACCAACTGAAGTTAACTTTTGAGTTAAGTGAATGACAGTTTTATCTTTTTACCTTAAAGGACTATTTTGGTAATTAATACAAGGACCATTTTTGCAATTTACACTAATAATCGAATAAGAAGTATTATGATATAATTAAATATTTAATATATGATATAAAAAGTAAACATATTTGTAATATTTACGACTTAAACTGTATGTACTTTTAGTTTAATATTTATTTGGAAAACGAACGCGGGTTTTTTTTGTGGGTCCTCCACTTTCGGGAATACACAATTAAATATCAAGTGTTGGTACATCCACCAAATGAGGTTTCGAATATAAAAGATATTGCTTCGTTTGTTTAACACATTTCAGATTTGTAACTGAAAATTAAGAATATATTTGGGTATTTCAAAATACTCGTTATAAAATAGTTGTTAAATATAAGAACAAAACTAGGAAAGAAAAAAGCAATTTTTGGGGAAATGAACGCGTATTAGCATGTACAAAACAAAACGTTTAATTTTAATAATTTCTGGGAAGTTTATCCATGTTAACTTGTTACGTTATATAGTAAATTCTCGTTCATTTCCCAAAAATAAACATTTTGTTTTGTACATGCTAATTCTCATTCATTTCCCAAAAATATTTGTTCACGTGTGTTCCGATATATAGTAAATTGTTTTTTTCTTCCCTAGTTTTGATCTTATATTTAACAGCTATTTTTATAACGTATATTTTGAAATAACACTACGAATACCCAAATCTATTTTTAATTTCCATTATAAATCTGAAATATGTTAAACAAATGAAGCATTATCTTTCATATTGCGAAACCTCATTCGGAGGACGTACCGACACTTGATGTGTAATTGTGCAACAAACATAAACATAAATGACTTAATTTTTAGTTTACTCTAGAAAGAAAATGAAATGAGATCTGTTAAAGTATTGAAGTGTTAAAACTTATATATAATGAGAAAAAAACTAGCTGTTATGAATAAGATTGTGCAGATATAAAATAAAGCTCGGAAGTAGGCTTTGTATGGGTTAAAATTGGTTTACAAATCTCTAATTACATGTATATCATTAATATCTAATACTAGTTATGTAACTGGGTCAAGCGAAGCGACGAGCAGGTCTTATTTGCCATGCTTCAATTTCGAAACTTATCATGTGTTGTGGCGACTGAGGCAACAAGGTCTCACGTTTGTGACTTAATTAATCACAAGTGTTAATAAAAAAGTTCTTTCTTTGTTTAAAGTGTAAATATCCAATGTTAATGCTTAAAATGATAATTAGGTAAAATTTGAAGGGTTTCAAACCAAATCAAAATAACAAGACTAAATTTGTAAATACATAAAAACCAGAAACCATAAAAGAACAATAAAGAGGGGATTAACGACCCCTCCACAAGTAGTATATAAATAAATTATAAATAACTCCCACTTGACATAATTTCTGAAAGTATGGTTGTGAAATATTTACAAAAAATATAACATGGTCTAAAAACGGATTTTGAATTTTTAAGTCATATTGCCATGCCTAGTTTTTTCTATAAGTAGCATGCATGTTGCCTTCAAAAATTCATATCCCTCTATTTCTAGTCATTGACAAACATGACTTCTAAGCGTAACATATTCTTTCCTATTCCCATAATCGTAGCATTGTTGCAACTTCAAATCATTAATAATGTCATTGGTGAACCACAAGTCCC
This sequence comes from Tagetes erecta, assembly GCA_030867185.1. Classification (NCBI taxonomy): domain Eukaryota; kingdom Viridiplantae; phylum Streptophyta; class Magnoliopsida; order Asterales; family Asteraceae; genus Tagetes; species Tagetes erecta. Next base: position 75,641,538 of record CM061490.1, on the reverse strand, counting down.
ATGTTACTTTATATTTGGTGACTCTTTGGTTGATAATGGCAATAACAATAGGCTCGTTACAGCGGCTAAAGCGAATTACCCGCCTTATGGAATCGACTTCCCACAAGGTGTCACGGGTAGATTTACCAATGGTCTTACCGTTGCAGATGTCATCGGTATATGTCTTTCCCTTTCTATATTCTTCCTTTGATATTGATAATTTCGTTTTCGATTTTAGTAATTTACATTGAAAATAATGTTGTTTGCAGGACAACTTCTAGGTTTTCCTGATTTCATTCCACCGTATGCTACCGCGAGTAACAACGAGATCAGTCGTGGGGTAAACTACGGTAGCGGGGGTGCTGGTATTAGAGCTGAATCAGGGAGAAATCTGGTATTATGTCAATCACTTTTATATATACCTTATTGGTATTTAGTGGTTCTTTATTGTGTCTATGTTATTTGTATAACTTTTACACTATGTGATCTTGTTTATATTTGTATCAGGGTGATAGGATCAGCTTGAGCAGGCAACTAGTGAATCATGAGGCAGTAGTTTCACGCCTTTCGCTCCTGCAGCGCAATAGAACATTTACGAATGAACAGATTAAAAAGTGCATTTACATAGTGAATATGGGAAGCAACGATTACATCAACAACTACTTCATGCCCAACAATTACCCTTCAAGCCGCATATACACCCCCGATCAATATGCAACACTCCTCATTCGACAATACTCTAAACAACTTACGGTAAACATTTGTTACACGTAGTATAGTTGTAACAACATGTCACATTAGTATATTTCTTTGTCTTGTCAAGTTTTTTTTTTTTTTATCCTTTTTAACTTTTTTGTCAACTAATAACCTTATCTTTTTTTTTTTCATGTAACAGACTCTCTACAGATTAGGAGCTAGGAAAATTGCGGTGTTCGGTTTGGGATTCATAGGTTGCGCACCTGCAGAGATAGCAATATTTGGCACTGACGGGAAATCATGCGTTGAGTCGATTAATAATGTGACTAAACTATTTAATGACAAGCTTAAGCCTCTAGTTGATGATCTTAACAATGGATTGTCTGATGCAAGGTTCACTTTTATCAACATTACAAGCATTTCTACACCCCAAGGAGGTAAAGTAATAAGTGTAACAAGTTTTAATTTATTGTGTTTATTCATGTTGGTTCTAATGTAAATATATTTGTTTTATTTGTAGGAGTGGCCTTGCCAAATGTTCCTTGTTGTCAAGTAAGGTCAGATGGACAATGTACTCCAAATTCAATCCCTTGCTCAAATAGGCTATTGTCTGTTTGGTACGACGGTTTTCATCCCACGGAAATTACGAATAGATTTCTCGCATCAGTATCGTACAATGCGCTCTCACCCACGGATGCGTCTCCTTACGATATTAGTCAATTGGCTAAACTCTAACACATGGAGAGATTATGGGATGACAAAATTGTTTTATAGTTCTTCATATGGAAACTTTCTTATGGAAAAATTATAAGAAATAATAGTGATGAATTGATGATAATAAGATCTGATTATAAAAAATCTTAGACCTTTTGCAAAGCGCTCTTAAGTGTAAACCACATGGGTGTAAATTTCACTTAACTATAATTAAAATATATACCGGCTATACTTGATAACTTGTATGTATTGAGAATTCATCTGTTTTACAAAGAAGGAAAGTAAATGCGTAGCTGTTACGCGTTTAAGTGTTTAACTTACACGTAAAATCTATAAAACTAAGTAGATTTGATTTAAAACCACCCGTTTATTCTCAAGCCTACAACCGAGTAACACAAGAGTAAATATAATGATAACTTTAGGAAATGCAAATTTAAATAACAAACTTTGGAGCCAGTCTTGGATCTTTTTGGGGCTAACTGAAAGTCCTGGCATCCAAACGTAACGAAATTAAGTATACAAATGGATAATTAGATATAGATGAAAAAATGGAAACTCAAGGTACTCGTTAATGTATTTAAACTTGAAGCATAATGATAATTATTTTTTTAGAAAACTCAGATATACAAAAGATCGATAATTTACTCTTAAATTGAAGGTTGATTCCCACGATTAACAACAAGTGTAGGGGGCGTTATTAGATATGTTCAATCTATTTTTACCGAGATTTCTTGGGTCTATTCCTTGTACAACTATTTGTGTTTGATGATTGTTTAGGTTGTTTATAATGCCTGGATGTTGTTTAACTGGTTTCATATTTACTAAACTCGTTTTTATTTTGATATTGTTTTGATGTGTGTTCCTTAGGGGTGTAAATGAGTCTAGCCGAGCCCGAGCTTAACACTTATCGAGCTTGGTTCGTTAAAATTTCTTAAGCTCGAGCTCAGTTCGAGCCTACATTTTGAGCTCGAGCTCAGTCCGAGCCTACATTTTAAGCTGAAGCTCCGCTAGTGAAAGTGAAAAAAAGTTCGAACTCGGCTCGACAAGACTCGTTTTTTATTAAACAAGCCAATGTTTGACTCGATCTCGATAAAAAAAACTTGACAACCAGCTCGATAATAAAGACCTCTTATGTTATTTGTTAACAAATGTGAAATAATTATTAAATATCTATCTATACTTTCCAATAAAATATGGTTTTTGATGCCACATGGCATGCAAAGGAACCATTGTTGGCGTCATTTTCCCGCTCAATATTATATTATATATATAGTCCTCCTACTATTGCACAACATACAACCCATCAAACTAATATATTTCCATATCAATTACAAAAGTAATTACCATATTCTTAGTAAACTTATCATTTACCAAAATATATTTTGGTCCATCAATAGAACTTTTGTCAATGGAATAATAAGTTAACAGGTATACATATAACATGTTCTCTTGATTATTTGGTATTTGAGTGAGAACTTAAAAGGTATATTAAATATTACTTAAACCCATTTTTTATAGGTAATTAGGTGATATTTTATCTTTATATCAAAGCCTATGGTTTATAGTAGTACACGTTGTTATCTATTTACAAGATTTTGATAAGATTTTTAACAGAATCTTTTGAGCTATAATTTTTCCTATGTGGGTTTTTTTGTCTTTGTTGTTGTTAGAGAACATAAGTATGATAGTAATGATTTATAATGTAATACGTACTTAGTCTTGATATGATTCTTTGTTTACTATGTTTGATGATCGTTACATGTTTTAGTTACTCAATCCTTGTAACCCACAGAGTATTATCTAGTTTTAAATAAAAAGGAAATTCCTATTAGGCTTGAGAAGGCTCACAAGCCTAGTCGAGTTTTGTATGCAAAGCTCGAGCTTGAGCTCGATAACAAAACAAGCATTATTCTAGGCCCGAGATCAGGCTCAAGCTCGTTAAGGCTCAGCTCGAAAAATCTTTTTACTAAAACAAACTCAAGTAGCTTACGAGTCAACTTGACTTATTTACACCCTTAGTGTTCCTCGTTAGTTTCTTTTCATTCATTTAGTCATTATAACCAAATTTTCATCTTGCTCACGCATAATAATTTGTACAATATGACCTAGGGTGAGGGCCAAGAGTACTATACTCAATGTAAAAGTTGAGTAATAAAGAACTACTAAAATGTGTAAAAAGAGAAAGGGTGGAGCTATTTTTTTTTTGAACGGCACTTATTAAAATAAAATCGGAGCCACTAGCAATTAAAATGCTAGGACATGAAGAAAACTAGAGCAAAACCCAACTATCACATGCTTTGAAAAAACAAACAAGAACAACTATTATGATATGCTCGCCTCCTACCACTACAAGAAATATGAGCATTAGCGGCGCCACTTTTAGCGACGACAACAACCATTAAAGCAAATCCTCCAATTGGTATGATTGCTGAAAATTGGTGGAAAGCTGTGGATTATTTCATGACAGAAGAGCATGAAAAACGCTCAGCAGCTAACAAAGCTGTTCGTCAAAAACAAAAATACATAAACCTCGGTGGGACAAGCTCATATAGTAGTGCTTGTTATAAAAAAGTAAAGTTTTGTGCATATATGTGTGTGTGCGCGCTTATGTGTGTATTTTTTTGTTTAATGTATAACTTAATTTTTAATTTTACATAGAACAAGAGCAGACTCGACCAATTTCATGACGCTCATACCGACAAAGATGGGAAGTTTGACAGTGAGTTAGCCGAGAGTCAATATGTAAGTATCTATTTATAGCATAAGTTTCACACACATATATATGTATATAAACTTATCTTTGTAAATCACATGAGGATTTAAAGAAAGAGTATGAGTGTCAAAATGAAGCTTTAGGTGAAGAAGGAAGTTTCTCACAACTACACCCAAGAGATGTTTCAATATTTGAAAAGGTGATGGGTCCTCGACGTGGACATATTAAAGGGATCGGTCCTAAACCTTCATCTACATCACCAAGTGTAGTTACTCGGGAGGATGAGCAGGTGACGCCTCCTTCATTAACACAGGTACGTAAAACTAGCAAATCTTATGTTGATAAATTTGGTTTAGGTTGGTTTGGTATATATTGGTAGATTGGTAAATGTTGGTTTGTTAGATTTAGACGTTATAAAGGTTTGCATTAGACATTAGGTTTGGGTTATTTTGATCCATTTGAACTAAATGTTGGTAAATTGATAAACATGTTAACATACAAGTTTAAATGTGTTTGCATTGGTGTTATATGTAGTTTTGTTTTAACATATAATGTTTACTTTATTTTGTAGGCTCAAGTTGAAAGTTTTTTTCAAAATTCGTTTTTTAGAGACCAATTTACGCAATTTATGACTTCGTATAAGGCGCACCAAACTAAGGTGATGAAGATGATACAAACGAGTGGGATGAGAATGATGACTTGATGAACTAGTTTTATATATTAGTTAGAAGTTTTATGTTAGTATACATTATATATGTTGGGGATGGCTAGAATGAAAACCTTACTATAATGAGAAAACCCTAGAAACTCTACTATAGCCATTGATCATCATAGATCAATGGTTGAGATTAAAACTACCAACTTTCTTCTTTACATTTGTACCTTATCTATTACTTTATAATAAAAAAATACTTACAGGGCTATTTGGTAATTTTACACACTAGTATATTTCTCTTATTCTCTATCTAGTACAATAAAATTCACAGACCTTTTCATATTCCACACCCTTTACCATCATTTGCTTCTACTTTCTTGTACTTTCCATGACTTTCTTTTCCAACCTGCAGAAGACAAGTGGTGTTCCGATCTGAAACCGCCATCACCACCATCAGTGTCTAGTGGTGCATACGAAGATGTTCCGAACTGCAGAAGACGAAGCCATGGATCTGGTACGCAATTGTGGTCAAACAAATCCATAGATCTGCATGTTGGGAATAATATTGCTCTTCGCCGTCACTTCTAGATCTGTTTCGATTTGGTCATCAAAGTCGGATCTGAATTTGAAAATGATGAAGATCTTTAGATCTGAAATTTAATATTAAATTGAAAGCAAAATTTTTTTGAAAATCCGTCGTCATCGATGCTCACGGATCTACGGTCGCATTTCAGAGAAAGTTTCGTTACCGAATCAAATCGTGAAAACAGTGAAGGCACAGCAGATACGAGTTCCGATTGAGCGTTGAGAGTGAGACGGTGACGACTCTGACCTTCAATCTCAAGGTGAAGAAGTGCCGTGGAGTGACGGGTGATGGTGTTGGTTGGTTGAGGACTAGTAGGGAGTCATTGGCTGTGAATTTGGACACAACAGAAGTTGATATTTACAAGCTTGGACAATCTTCTCTGATAAACAAATTTCGGTTACTTTTAAATGTTACAGTGATAAAAACTTGAAATTTGTTTACTATTAATTTGAATCAGTTGATGAATTAATTTGAATAAAAAATCTTAAAAGTCCAGGTCATAACTAAAACAGGGTATTTGAAACCAAATTCTATGGTTTAAAGAATTAAGTTTAGATTAAGTTAATACTTATTGTGTTTAGATATTTGGTGACAGTGGATTTTAATTATGGTATATGAATTAAACAAAAAAGTCTATCTATATTTTGATTCTATGTGACATGTATTTTTTATCTTTATTTTACATAGTTTTTTCTTTGTTTTTTGTGCTTAAAGTGACACAAACATAACAAGTGTAACATCATGTAACAAGATGTAACTTAATGTTATTATACATATTTACTTATTGTATGTAACATTATGTTACAAATGTAACTTCTGGCAAGAAACGTGAAGAGATGGAGAGATCTTTGTAACCGTTTCATAATTTCAATTTGTCGTGTTTGAAGTGGGAAATTAGAAGGTTCTTCGATGTATGAAAGTTGATTCGAAGGAAGTTACTACATACTTCCATCATGAGAATGAAGTTCCTCTAAAATTTATAAATTAACAAAATGAAACATATATTGAATGCAAGTTACACTAACTATAATAAAGGTGGTTAATAAAATATGTAACACAATTTAACATATGTAACACTCGTTTGAACGTAAATGAGTAATATATGGTCGAATGTCATGAGTGAGTATTACTTTAGTTACTAATTTACTTATTTATCAAAAACCTCCTATATAGTTAAAACTTGTTTTAATAGTTCTTTTGTCGTTGATGTATTATTTTATTTAATCTTCAAAACCTTCTAATTTGTCTTATGTGAAGAAAATGAAAATACTTAAAAATAAAACTAACTGGTTCGTTTGTTACATCATGTTACATATTTTATTAAATGGATTACATTTGTTACATCGTGTTACATATTATATAAAAACAAAACCGAATGGATTACGTTTGTTACATCGTGTTACATATTTTATTAAAACAAACTCAATGCATTACGTTTGTTACATCGTGTTACAAGTTTTTAAAAAAATAAAAAATAAATAGATTAAGTGTCACTCTAGACATATTACATGCGTTACATCGTGTTAATATTTTATTAAAAATTGAAAAAAATACATGTCACTTCATATATAGTGTTACATATGTTACACATAGTGTCAATCATGCTTCAGTTCTTGATAATCTCTTCGTCTTTAACAAAAAAGTTCATTTGTTACATCATGTTACGCATTGTTTGAAAAAAACAAAACTGAATAAGTTATGTTTGTTACATCGTGTTACATATTTTATAAACAGAAAACTCAATGCATTGCGTTTGTTACATCGTGTTACATGTTTTTTTAAAAACAAAACTATAAGGATTCGTGTCACTTCAGGCATATTACATATGTTACATCGTGTTACAAAATGATTACGTGTCACTTCAGGCATGTTACATATGAATGGATTACGTTTGTTACATCTTGTTACATAGTTTTTTTATAAAAAAACTGAATGAATTACGTGTCACTCCAAACATGTTACATGTGTTACATCATGTTACATATTTTATTAAAATTGATAAAAAAATACATGTGAGTTCATACATAGTGTTACATAGTTTCAATCATGCTTCATAAATGTTTCGGTTCTTGATAAAATCTTCATATTCGAAAAGAAAGTTCCTTTATCTACAAAAAAGAACATGTTATATAAAAGAGTAAGAATAAAAAAATTTAACAACATGGTACATCATATGTAATATCATGTTACATATTTAGATCTAATCAAAGTTATATATGTTACATCGTATTACATATTTTATTAAAAGCAAAATTACATATGTTACATCGTGTTACATATTTTATAAAATTCAAAAAACTAGATGAATTAAGTCACTCCAGAAATGTTACAGGTGTTACATCGTGTTACATATTATATAAAAACAAAACTCCATGAATTACGTTTGTTACATCGTGTTACATATGTTACATAACACTCGTAACATATGTAACACAATGTAACATATGTAACAATCGTGTTAATTTTTTCAGTTTTAAATAAAAATATGTAACACAATGTAACATATGTAACAATCATTTAATATTCACACAAATTTTCACTATAAATCATCAATAACACCATTATTTCCAAATTATACACTTTTAGGTAAGTTAAAAGGTATCTCTGTTTTATTATTTTATAACTGGAACAATTTGCTCAAAGAAAAAAAATTCTTTATCTATATCATGTCATATACTTTATAATTTATCTCTCCTACTTTTTTTATTTCATTGACACTAGTTGGTACGTTTGTTACATCTTGTTACACTAGTTGATAGGTTTGTTACATCTTGTTACATATTAAAAAAATGAGTGGACTACGTGTCACTCCAGACATGTTACGTTTGTTACATCATGTTACATATGTTACAATGTGATACATAATTTATTAAAAACTGAAGAATTACGTTTGTTACATCGTGTTACATATTATATAAAAACAACTCCATGTATTACGTTTGTTACATCGTGTTACATATTTTTTTAAAAACAAAATTGTATGGATTAAGGTTTGGTACAAATGGCTAAAGCATTCATTTTAGTTAAAAGATGAAAACTAAAATACAAAACAAAAGGTAAACTACAAATTTATTTACAACAGCCTAATAATTCAAAGTTGGAATGAAGGCCCATGAAGATAGCAAGTCCAATTTGAATTAAAAGAGGCCAATAAATAAGAATTATAAACTCTTTTTTTAACGTTAATTAAGAAGAAGAAAAAGGAGTACAGGCATACAACATAAGTTGAACTGTTGAAGATAGAAAAAAAACTCCGTTGTGTTTCAATATTGTTGAGAAAACAGTAGCTTCTTCAAAGGATTTGCAAGATCCGACTTGTATTTCACTAACATCTGACTGTAAGTCTCCTGCATCGTCATCAAAATTTTCATCCAGTCATCATATTCAATTATTGAAGCTTAAATCCAAATTAATAGCGACCCATGAACTTGATAGCAAAAAAAGCCTTACATGTGCATGATACCTGGTGTTGTGGTGGTCTTCCCGAAACTCAAAATAATGGCTTCGGATCTGACGGTGGGAGGAGGATGACACCGGATCTGAACAACGTGAGGAGGAGGATAACGGTGGGAGAAAGATGACACCGCATCTGAACATCGGAAAAAGAGGAGGAAAAATGGGATCGACAAACAGATCTACCTGGTTAGATCAAGAAGAGCTAAAAACGGTTCACGTCCAAGTTGCCAAAAGCCGACCGGTTTTGTAAATACTTGCCGGAGAGGTTGAAGAAGATGAGAAAAATGGGATCGACAGAGAGAGATTTTGTAGGTCAGGTTTGAATTAAAGGGTGTGGGTAGTTGGGTTAATGGGTCAGGTTTGGGGAGTGGGGAAAGGTGGCTAAATGACGGTAATACCCCCGAGCATAAAAGACAAAACAATTGGTGAGTGAAGGATGTGGCTGATTTTAGGCCACACATAAAGTTTCTAGGGTTTTCTAAATAAAACAAGGTTTCTATACTATACATCACCTATATATGTTAGTATACATTATGCATCATGTGCATGCATGTACTTCATTAAAACATGCAATTTTGTAGTAGTTGCAATGAAATGCAGTTTTGTAATGTGTTTGTGGATGCTATAAATTTATATTTTTGTATTAGTTAAAAACTGGAAATATGAAAAATAATAAAAAATAGAAAGTTAAAAAATAATATTAACGGCGACACATTAGCGACGATAAGAAAGTATTAGCGGCGACAGGAAATAGCGGCGACACATTAGCGGCGACGCATGACCATTAGTGACATTGTATTGAGGGCGATGCATTAGTGGCGACCTGTCTCCGCTAATACTTTTAGCGGCGACAAACCTGATCTTTAGCGGCGACAAATGTCGCCACTAATGCTCATATTTCTTGTAGTGTACACCATCGGGTCGAAGCCCAGTCTTACCAAACCTCGTCCAACCTATTTGCCCGGTATTTGATTGAAAGGAAAGAGTTCACTTTGATCTTATCAACCGCATTATCCATAGAGAGAGGCCAAGACGTAAATAGAAACTTGTTCCTCGCAATCCATATAAACCAAGTGGTCGCCATTAAAATCATCGCTACCATTTCTTTGTAAATCTTTGAGCCATTTAGATGGTACTATTCGTCAATTCTATCTCTGATCATAGAAACCCTCAAGTCAATCCAGCCGCACCACCAAAGAATTCTTGATCAATTCTTAGCTGCCAGATGACACTTTAATAAACACGTGATTTGAGGTTTCCGATTCTCCAAAGCACACTAAGGTGCTGTTTATTTTTTTAGAAAAAGTTTGCGTAGTCTCTTATGTCTGCTACCACCCATTGTCCACTACCTAGGGCTGGCAATTTTGTACACAGACACGAATACACGACACGAACCTACACGGTCTTAACAGGTAACAGGTAAGGCCTTAACAGGTAACATGTACTAAACAGGTAAACACGAATCTACCTGTTAATTTTCGTGTATTTAACAGGTATTTACCTGTTTACCTGTTAGTACCTGTTAATACCTGTTATGATTTTTTAAAAAATAAAAAATATAATTTAATATAACATATTTACCTTATTTACCCTTATACTTATAGACAATTTTTATTTCACTAAACAAGTTCTTGAATACTTGTTTTTAAACAAGTCATATCGTGTCTTATCGTGTCTTATCGTGTATACCTGTTATAAACAGGTACAGGTACAGGTAATGGTAACAGGTACACGATAGCTTATCGTGTCGTGTACAGGTAATAAGGTTTCGTGTTCGTGTCTTAACAGGTACAGGTATACACGATTTGCCAGTCCTACCACTACCACCATCACCGTCCCCCACCCATCACCATCAAGTACCCTATCCATCACCACTACCCACCACCATCACTGTCTCTCACCACCAGTTTATTTCATCAGACTGCAGAAGTTTAAAAAATAATCTTTTTGTTGCAGATTGCAGATGTTTAGTCCACATCTTCTTCTGCAGATGTGATCCGCAGACTTCAAACATTTTCCTGTAGAAAAACAAACAGCACCTAAGCATTCATCCGAGCCTATATTCACCCCGAGAGCCACCAAAGATTTCTTGCATGGAATTTTATTTAGTCTCGCCTTCCAATTAAAACATCTCACTTTTAGGGGAATCCAACGGGACCAAAGAACTGGATTTAGGTTGACCGAGAGCCTATTGTGATCAAGAATCCGCCATAAAGAACTTAAAAAAGTAAGGGTGAAATTAGAAATTTAGAACATAAAATATATAAGTCTTTAAACATTTATAATTTGTATATTTGTTAATATTTTATTTACACAAATAAATCATGATCTTATTTATTTTTAATTTGAGTATAATTTATGATATTAAAATATTTTTTTCTTGCTTTTAATAACACTACATATGCAGAAGTGTAACTTAAAATATATAAATTTTTTAAAAAGTTTATTAAATTAACTATTAATATTTGACTTTGTGTCAAGTATTTAAATTTGACGCCCAACGTGCCAAGGACAAAAAAATAGTAACAAATCATGAACATTCGATTATCTTTCACACAGTTATATGCTTAACTAGCATCATAATAAAAGTTCAAAAAACGCACACATATGGCTAAGTTTTATGATGAACGAATTTATACATCAAATTTTTTTATAACAAATTTATACATACAAGTTTTATGATATTAATTTTATACATACAAGTTTTATGATAACAAATTTATACATTTAAGACTATTATTAGAATGCGAGTAAAACGCTAAAAACATTCAAAATTAGGTTTTTTTGAACAACGATTGGTGCAACGACATATGACTGATGCACTCAAATGTGTAAAGACCGAAATTAAAATTCTGTCTCTAACACTAATAGGTGTTTTTCGTTGACATTAGAGCTCTCCATTACTACGAGCGCAACGGAGGCACACCAACCCTCCTTATAGACAAAGTTGATCGGAGTTGATACTCGTCAACCAACTATTCCAAGGGAAAACCAAGTAGGAACTTTTAACCATGTCACGTAAAACCCTTAGGCTTGGACACAAAACCGGATGACAGCCCTAAACGAGCTTCATTGCCTAAATCCACTAATAGAACTCAAAGTCATCTTAACACTAAACAAAAAGTGGGATTTAAAATTCAAAATTAGGTTTATAATATTATAGAGTTAAATGCAAAATGCACCTATATGGTTTACACATTATAGCATTCTGCAACACCGTTTGAATATTTAAACCTTTTGCAATCTTAAGATTTTTAAAGTAAGTCATTTGCACTCATCAGTTGGTTTAAGTGTCAGTTAACCGTTATTTGAAAGTGTAAAATACACTTTTTATTAAAAAAAAATAAACACAAACCTTTTACAACCCTTGATTTTTAATTATACTTTGAATGACAACCCTTGTGTTTTGATGATTAATTCGAAAGTGAATCGTACATAACTTGTTCAATTGAAATGAAAATCTGATGATGTTGTCAGAATTGTTGTTTGATTTTGATTCTCTTGTTGATGCTGTTAATAAAAGATAGAGTAAATTACATTTTTTGGCCTTTATAATAAGCCAAATTACGGATCATGGCCTTTATTTTAAATTTTTGCACTGGTTGGCCTTTATATAAATTTTTCTCACGGTTTTAGGCCTTTAAGTTAACGAAAGTTAAGTTTTCCCGTAATTTGGCTTATTATAAAGGTCAAAAATGTAATTTACTCTAAAAGATATTGTGACAACCCGACTATTAGGACCCACCTTAACCTTAGTTATTATAGATAATTATTTTATGATTACTTATGACTACTTTAATTAAACATTATTTAGGTGCAAACAAATATTTAAGAGACAAAATATTATTTTAGTGATACCCGAATATTATTTGTACACGTGTATTTATTTATGTTTAGGTGATTACTAGGGTGCCTTATATTAGACTAAGTAAAACCATTAGAGACAATAGTGAAATAATGCTTTAGTGCAATATTATAAAATTACCCAACACTTATACAATGAAATTAATAGAGTAATATTCATACCACAAAAACATAATGTAAACTCACAAATCTACAAACAATTAATAATATTTACAACATATTAAACAAATTATGATGGGGTATGAATCTACCCACAATTTTCGTCCATATACACACACTAAAATAATAAGACACAAAAAAAATATATATACATATATATGTATATACATGATACGTACACACACACACCCACCCACCACCCTACTACACCATTTCCTAATACTTGTTGAGTACACTCAACCATTTTTTCTTCCTTGATTCAACCAAACCCAACTCCCAACACACCCCTATTACCTCTTCAAACACTCAACCTCTATTACTTAACCCACTTACACTCAACCTTCACCTAACTATACCTCTCTCATATTTTTGATACTTCATCTCTTTTTCTCTCTATATCTCACGAAAACCACCATCATTTCATCTCCATTTTCAGCAGCACACTCTCCCTAGAAGTCGATTTCATGAAGATTTGAAGTGTTCTAGTCGTTCCTAAAGCTTAAAGGTAACCATTTAGGTCGTTCCATGAGTTTTCTTCACTTAAATCTCGCAAACACTCATTCTTTTGTACAAAACAGAAACTTCCAGCAGCTTTCACGCATCATTCAAGCTCTTTAGAAGCCTCACAATTCGTTTTCTTTGAAGCTTAGGACGGATCAAGGTTTGTACATGGCAAAACACACTAAAAACCTTCATTTCTACACTAGTTTACACCATTTAACACCTTGTTTTGAAACCCTATAAAAACCCACGAAATAAAACACTTAAAAACAGTAAATAAACTTGTCTTTAACATGGTTAAAAGATATAATAACTCGTGCCTTGGTTTAGTACAAAACTATGTATATTACATTGATGTAAATAGTTGTTTTGAACACTTAAAAACCCAAAAACGAAATGAACATGAGCACCAACATAACTTTCAGATTTGAAACTATAAATGAGGTGGAAATGTTGTATAAAACCCGTGATACATGTTAGGGGTGGTAATAAGCTTTGATAAAAGGGTAAAATGGGCAAAACCGAGCACCCGGTAAGCCCTAAAACTATAAATTTACACCAAACATTATGAAACTTAATTTTTATTATCTCCAGGCCTTTATGAGTATATTTTAGCCATAGAAAATAAGTTTCATGATTTATTGCTTTAAAATGTATTTTCTACGAATTTATTAGTGAAAATAATCACTAAAATGTACATTTTTCATAAATAAATTCTAATAATTGATCAAAAAGGTTAGAAATCACAAAGTTAGTATTTTACAGTAGCATATGACTACTAAAACATATTTTTGTCATAAAAAGTGGGAAACCATATATTTTACCATACGGTTACGGTTAAAACGTGTTTTTAACGGTTTTGTGTAAAACTTGAGATTCTTGTACTTATAACCTAAAAACTTATTATTTACAGATTATATACACTAATATGAGCCCATGATACTGATTTTTGAAGTCTTGAGTCAAGTGGTTGAGGAAATGGATTTTTAACGCGTAATATGACGGTTTTACCGTAACCGGTAAAACCAAAAATGTATAATTTTATAACATATAAACTTTTCTGGAACTTTTGGTTATAATATGACTCAAATAAGTATATTAGACTTATAAAGTATGTATGGACCCTTTTTGGGTCAAGAAACGATAAGATAAGAAACTTTTGGGTTAAAAGTGTCATTTTTGAAACTTAAGGGACTAAAAGTGATAGTTCTGAAAATATTACTGTTTTGGAACTGAAATTTTATAAAAGTCACTAAGAATCAGATTACAAAAGTTATGGTAAGAAAAACTTGATTAGTAATGAACTAAACCTTAAAAACGTGTTAACTACGTGTGTGTAACGATATTAATTAACGACACCCGAACCACATTATCTAAAACGAGTATAATATATGGGGCGGAGTTAGGACTTATAGAACAGGTCCGTGCCATGAAAATATATTTATAAATAAGCGATAAATATTAAGAACTCGAAATTCTAAGACCTTCCAATTTAAGAAACGTTATTTTTACAAAACTTGACAATAACACCGTTAGGTGAAATATTGAATACGTCACACACTTAGGGGTGCACATGGTTATATAAGAGCCTATAAATTGAAAACTTATGAGTAATCACATTACGATAGGTTGCTAAGAAGCGCGCTCGGACTTATTTGCTATTTGTGACTTTTTGCTATATTTACAAGGTGAGTTTCATGAATCCCTTTTTACTTAATGTTTTGGGATGGAAGCATGCTATTTTTAAAAGTTTTGAAGCTTATTTATTTGATATGTTATTTTTGAGTTATTTGATGTGCTATTTGTGATGTATCCGATTCTATCTGCTAAATTATTTACACGATCATTAATTCTATCTTTGGGATGGACCGCTTGTTTATATGGGTAGTACTACTTGGGGAATCCCCCACGCGCAGTGCCTACCTGCCATACACCAATGGCATTAGAGGTAGGGTCCGCACTGAGATCCTGCGGGTTCGTTCGCGGCATGTGACAGGTTTTTGAATGAGACGAGTGTTCTTGCACTAGCAGAGTGGGAACATGTATTTGGGCTTAGTCCCGGCTCTTTTGGTATTTGATGAGGCACAAGCCGGGCTAAGTACAGGGTTGATTGTGTAACATCACGAAACATTATTTCATTGTGTAACATCACGAAACATTATTTCATTGTGTAACATCACGAGACAATACAAAATGTTGTTTTCTATACTTTTTATGAAAACCTCGAAACTGATATTTATGATTTATCACGAATTAAACCTTGTTTTACAAACAATTATATTTTGAAACATAAACTTGAAACTCACCAACTTTTTAGTTGACCCATTTTCTTTTGAGCATGTTTCCAGGTATTTGAAGTTGAACTTAGCATGGACACCCATTTAGAAATGAAGATTCTAGAAGACTACCCATAGTGATGGCATTACTATTTTACCGCTAAACTTAAAAGACTATTTGATATTATGTATTTTGGTTAAGACACTTGTCGTTTCATATTTGGAACTACGTTTTACGTCCTTAGTGGACGGGATAAAACTTATATTTATTATGTAATGAAGTAATGCCATGCTTATTTCCTTTAATCTTTGGTTTATTAGAAGTACGCTTCCGCCACTTCGTTGATTATCAGTCGTCACTCGTCACCCGCCTACCCGGGGTGTGACAGATATTATTGATTTTATAGAATGTTGTTAAACCGCCGGTACGACCGCAATTGAACCGTTTTTTTAATAATCCTGGTTCGGTTGGACACGGTTTGATTGATGTTTCTGAACCGCTTCGAACCGTACGAACCGGTTCGGTAGGACCAGAACCGAATCGCTATTGAACCGGTTCAGTCATAAAATATATATTTTTATTTTTTGATTTTCTTGGTTTTTATGTTTACATCTATTTATATTTGTGTTTTTTGTAATGAAAGTTAATGTTGATTTTTAAGTGACGAAAATGTTGATATCATTTAATTTTGACGTTAAAACTTGTTTAATTAAATTATAATTTTTTTGTGATTCTTGGCGTTAGAATTTGTTTGGATTATTAGTTGTATGGTATAGCTTAATATTATTGAACTTATGTTTTGTTTAAATTGGAAATCTTACGGTATTACTTTGATAAATATATATTTATCCAACCCCGGTCTGACCGGTCTAACCATTAAAATTATAATAATGGCCGGTCCGATTGTTTGTCGATCCTTATCTTTAATTTTATTTGTTTCGAGTCTTCCTCAAAATGGGAGAAATATGTGACCTTCCCATGTATTTAATATGCCTCATGTGATCAATAAAATTGATTTGCTTTGATACCTAATCTTTTTGTAAGATGTGTTAAATTAGATCACCTGCCAGTAGGGCTCTAAACGAACTGAACTTTTAGCAAACAGTTTGTGAACCGTTTAACGGGAAGTTTGTTTGTATTCATTCGTTTAATAAACAAACGAACACGGACAAAAAAATTCGTTCGTCAAGCTAAACGAACGGACATGAACAAATGTTGCGTTCGTTCGTTTACGTTCGTGAACGTTCAGCAACTTGTTCGTTTATGTCCGTTCGTTTAAGTTCTGTAGTTCATTATGTTTTTAAATTTTATATTTATCATTTAGGTGAAAACTTTACTCTTATAGAGACAAATATGGTCATTGTAACATTACTTTTGCTCTTTATGAAGCATATTACGCTCATGTTTCATGAGTTTGAACGTGTGATTATAAGTATTATTTGCTTCTTAAGGTTTATTTAGTTTTCTTGTATATGAATTTTAATTTGAATAAGCTTAATCAAAATATAATGGCTTATTAGGATACTAATATGATAAAGATGCTTAATTGAGGTTAAGAGATTTAAATATTAACTTTTTTTTTGTTTTATATATCTTTTTTTTTATCTAATTTTCTTTATTGTAAACAATCATAGTAAATCAAAGATCTTGGTCTCTTGGATGTTGATGTAGTAAAGGATAATTATTGGGATAATTATGACCTACTGATTAGTTGTCATGTTAATTAAATTTGAATAACTGACTAATTTGGTAAAGCTTAATTTATTATGTTGGTGGTGAATGTTAAAAATTAACAATGTTTTGTTAATATTTTATAGTCAAACGTTTCTTTGTGACCGTTTGTGTTCGTTTTGTACGTTTGTGTCCATGAACAAAGTTCACGAATCGTTCGCGAATAACTTTATAACCTTAACAAACAAACACGGACAAATTTTTATGTTCGAAACTTGTTCACGAACAGTTCACGAACAACTTAAAACTTTAACAAACGAACACAGACAAACCTCGTCCGGTTCATTTACAGCCCTAACTGCTAGGAAAAAACTTCGGCGAACAGTTAGACTACAATGAAAGAAGCATACATGACACAATAAACGAGTTAAATAATGATTCAAAATATATAATAGGGGTAATTAATTAGGTAATTTAACTAATTTTTAGATGGTTAACTAACAATCAAACTAATCGAAGTGTGCAAATGACTCATTTTAAAAATACTAAGGTTTGAAAAGATCTAAATATTTAAACAAGATTACAAAATGCTATTAGGTATAAACTACATCATTGTATTTTGCACTTAACTCATTATTATGTGATCTACATGGTGGGTTTTCATATTCAACAAAGTTGGTAAGATATAATAATGTTCATTAATAATTCTTTTAAGCCTTCATTAATTAAATACGTACCCATCTTAATACTTAATAATTAATATAACAAACTCCTAAATATTATTTTTTTTAAATATAAGATATAATTAAATTTATGAAATTATAAAATGGTAATATATACTATAACACAATAAAAAAACAAACTATAACACAAAAGAATAAACTATATCTATTTATACCTTCTAATAAAAAAAGATTTTTGAATGACACATGTCATCCATTGGAGAGGGTGTTGACTCATTTTCCAGCTCAAAACTAAGAATCTTCTATCTTAGCTATGTATGGAAAGAAATCAAAAACAATAAATCACCCATAATATCTCTTTCAAAATTTCAATTTATCTTATTTACATCTCTAAAATCAATATAAAAACGAAAAATAAACAACTTAACAAATAACGCATCACAGTTTACGGCCTACACCCATGCTTGCCGACCAGTACGCTCGACCCGGTACATGAGTGTCACCATAAATTTTGCTGGATATCTATCATCTGGATTATTTATTTGCCTATTTGTCTTACCCTTTTTTTTAATTAATTGATATGATTTATAAGATACCAATTTTAAAAATGTCGATATTTAATTTGGTATTAATAGTGTATTTTTAGTTTAAATCTATTTGTTCAAGGCTCAAATTAGAGTTTAAACAATTTGTGTTTCTATTTTCATATACCTTTCATGTAATGTGTAACTTATTTTCAAATGTTATTTTTTCGTACATTTTTAGAATTTTTTTTTTATATTTTCACCCGTGTAACACACGGGGCTTAATCTAGTTTGAAATATACTAAAGTTTTAATATAGAGGTTGTGAGTAGAAAGAAAACATAACACAAATTAATTACAAATGAAAGTATATTTGAATTTTATTAATGCGTTTGGGTTATTTTGAATAAAAGTAAAAGATAATATGATTTACAAATCAAGATTTATAACTTGAATATTACTTTTAAGTTTTTCTGAAACAAAATTAATTTTTAATAGTGTGGTTGCTTGCAAAAATAAAGTGGTAAATATATATGATTGGAAAAAATTTAACTCCTATGGGCAACAACTTTTAAAGTGGGTTTTTCTTATAAAATCTGTTCACTTTATAACCTTTTTTTTTAAACTAGTTTCTATAAATTTGGTTCGGTTTTTAAACCGGTTTGGTAAGAACCAACCTTATTAAGATCAATATGGACCATGTTGAAACCGGTCCTTTTTAGTGACATGTTAAAACCGGTTGATAAACGTAAACATAACGGCAGATTGTGTCCGGCTCAAACTGGTTTAGCACCATGCTTTTTTAGGTACACGATCAGATTGTGTACATTATTAGTTGCAGACACAAATAAGTAATTTTAAAAAATAATAATAAGTTCCAAGTTTTGTTTTGATATTTATACATAACTACAATTAATATTTATTAACTTCCTTTATACAAATTACATCATAAAATAATAAATTATTTTAAATATATATCCAGTGAGATGGATGCGTCAGTTGTGTTTTTATAAGGAATGATAGTGAAGGGTTAGTGTTTTTATCGATCAACTTGAACTCCAAACTACATAGAAACTAAAAGTTAATCAATTTTTTTGTGCGGTGACTCATATGAGACCTTGCAAAGAAATTTTGTGTGTATATATATATTTAAAAGTGTAACCTTCAAATGAGAACCAAAATTTTGTGTATGAAACTAAAAGAAATTTTTAGTGTTTTTATCGATCAACTTGAACTCCAAACTACATAGAAACTAAAAGTGTAACCTTCAAATGAGAACCAAATAATTAAAAAGAACTAGTAAGAACCATATAAGACATGTACTTATCGCTTCAATAACAATGGTAAAGTAAAAAGTTATCGTTTTACTACTATTGTTCATTATGTCTTAAATTTTATCATCTCTCTCCTCGGTTTTTTATTAGAAACCAAAACGTGTGCATATTTGCATATATAATGTGGGTGCATATATGCACTTTAACAAAAAACGATAGAAATCATGTTTTTTATAAATAAATCTTATAATTGGTAAGTTTACAAGCATTTTTGTCAATTTAGATAATAAAAAATATAACAGTTAAGTCGGTTCTCGCTCGGTTCTTTCCTAAAAATGAGTTCTCAAATGAAGGTGCCCCTATATATATATATACATATATATATATACATATATATATATAACATCCCAGCCCGTCGCACCATGATATTGTCCGCTTTGGCAGCCGGAACTCCCTCAGGCGCCGCCCCTCACGGTTTTAAAACGCGTCATGGTAGGGGAGGTTACCACACTCTTATAAAGCAGTGCTTAGTTCTCCTCCCCACCGATGTGGGATCTTACAATCCACCCCCTTGGAGGACCAGCGTCCTCGCTGGCACATCGGCCGACGACTGGCTCTGATACCATCTGTAACATCCCAGCCCGTCGCACCATGATATTGTCCGCTTTGGCAGCCGGAACTTCCTCAGGCGCCGCCCCTCACGGTTTTAAAACGCGCCATGGTAGGGGAGGTTACCACACTCTTATAAAGCAGTGTTTAGTTCTCCTCCCCACCGATGTGGGATTTGCTTAGGGTGTTACAAACACCCCCCCTTTTGGACTCATCGTCCTCGATGAGGTTTGCCCCACCATCCCATTCTTGGATGTGGGATTTGCCTAAGGTGCCCCTCTGAACACCCCCGGGGACTCACCATCCACGATGAGGTTTGTCCCACCATCCCGAACGGCACAGAAGTTGCTCTGATACCACTTGTAACATCCCAGCCCGTTTGCACCATGATATTGTCCGCTTTGGCAGCCGGAACGCCCTCAGGCGCCGCCCCTCACGGTTTTAAAACGCGTCATGGTAGGGGAGGTTACCATATTTGCTCTTCTCAAATGAACCCTCCCCTATATATATATATATGTGTGTGTGTGTGTGTGTGTGTGTGTATAGGATGAAGTTTAATTAAGAAAACTCGTATATTGCAATAAAAAAGAAGAAATATACTCCAATCTACACATAAATTTGTATGATATATAAAAAAAAGTCATTAAAATATTTTTCATGTACTCTATTTTAGCATTTTAATTTTACCTACTCATACACATGTAGTTTAAAAAATATTATTTAGCTTTACTTTTTTGTTAAAATTGATGGACACATATTGTATTTCAATCATATTTCTATATATTAAAGACGTTTTTGCTGAAAAAAATAAAGAACTTAATTACATTTTTTGTTCTCGTAATTTTGAATTTGACATACATACATTCGGATTAAGGATTCATACACCCAGACAACTGTAAACTGCAGTTTGCAGTAGTAAATTGTCATTTACAAACACCCTGTAAATTGCTGTTTGCTATTGTAAACTGCTGTTTACACTGTAAATTGCAGTTTAATAATAGTAAGCTACAGTTTACAGTACGTATTATACTCCAAATCAATATATATATATATGTATATATATATATAATATTAAAATAAAGTTATTTTAATTCTCACCTCACAATAATTTAGTGTTTTAATTTAAACTTCACTCTTAATACCCGAACTATTAATTGTATCTTAATTAGAAAAAAAAAGATTTTTACACTTACTAAAATTTTAGAAACTCTGACCTTGACGGACCGTTATAAATGTTCATTTTCTATCATAACGGTCCGTTATAGATTGTAAATCCTTATTCTGATTATTTTTTTTCATTTTACAAATAAACTCGTCTTTGATTTATCATATACCATGCGTCCACAAGATTAGAATTTCACAATGTTAATAAACATTAATATTATTTATATATTTAATAAATATAATTTTTTGTCAAGTGTTAGTAAACTAAGTTATAAACTATAATTTAATTTGTTAGAGTAAACTGTAGTTTACAGAAGGTGTATGAAACCAAGGTTATCAATTATATATTACGAAAGTAATTAAATTAGATTTTCTAACAATAATTTTTGGGTGTTACTATATGCACCCCATTTTTTTTAATTTTTTACTTGTTACACCCTCTCTAAAGTTTAAAAAACGTACAATTTCAATAATCTTTTTAGAAAACTATATTTTCTTCTTAAATTAAGATTTCATTTGTTATAATGTTATATTAAACTATTGCATTTAGTTGGTGGGTATCGACTAGAGGCGTTCAAACAAACCAAAAACTAAAAATAATCGAATAAATCGTATCCGTAACCTAAAAAACGAACCGAATTGCACATTTGGTTTTCGGTTCGGTTACTAACCGTATCGAAATTATGAATTCGGTTATCGGTTACAAAAAATATGGTTTATTCGGTTCGGTTATCTGAATCAACCGTATAATAATTGGTTTAATCAGATGAACGGACCGAATAAACCTCGGTTAAATTCTATTCAGTTAGGCCAAATTAAAAGATTTAACGACTGAATAAGTCTACTTAAGCAGTTGAATTCAGTTAGATCAAGCCAAAAAATTGATTTCACGACCGAACAAAAAGATTTCAAAACCGAATAAACCGAACCGATCAAACCGTTAACCGAACCATTGAATACTCACGCTTACATTTTATGTACACATGTTATTAATTTCATTTTGGAACACTTTATTTTTAACGAATAAGGATAATAAAAGTTTAGGGATAATTTTCAATAAGTTTTAAAAAAAAAACTAGGGGGGTGTGACAAGTATGTAAGGGGGATGTGTATAGACACACCCTAATTTTTAATATCAGAATAGTATTCACCAACCAATAAAATTACTTTATCTCTTGTGATAAAGTAGAAAAGTAAATAAACATACATAAAATATACCTAGTAAAATATCACTAGCTCGTGTCAAAAGCTATAGATAAGATCTGAGAAAAGTATGATGTAAACAAATATTTCCTCATGTGATCATAATATGATAGTAAATAACAAAAAATAAAATACGATTGTTTAAACTTTAAATACAAAGTATTGTTTTTTAACAACAGTATCTTATATGTTAGAAGTTAGTTACATTAAATTAATAATAAGTATCAATGTTTGAATTTATAAAATGTTAAGAACATATATATCGTCTATTGAGAGAAATTAACCACTCAAATGGATTGATCCATGGTCCCGTGGTAATGTGTGTAGACTAGCTAGCATATGCATGCGCATATAGTCTTGAGTGTTCTACCTAGCTAGCTCGATCAACATAATATTGCCCATCACTGAAATTCTACGTGTGAGGCTTTGACGATAATAAAACTTCTTAAGATAATTTTATACTTTCATTTCAATTGTTTTTATGAACGTCAAAACTCTATATCATTTCTTGACTAGGTTTAATATTCGTGTGTTACACATGTGTTAAATAATAATATTTAGAAAGAAATCATAATTATTATGTTTAAAAATTTATAAATATTTAATATTTAAAGACTTTGTTCCATCAACTCATGGTTGGTGCAAAATTCCACTTAATTTTTACCTCCAAAACTTAATTTCAATAATAGAACAAAAAGAATTTCCCTCCAAAAATTTGTCCCCTAAAATCTTGAAATATTAGATAGATTAGGTTTAATATCCGTGTATACACACTGGTTGATATAAAAAAAAATATTTTAATAATAAACTAATATTAAGTTATTATAAATGATTTTTTAAATACACGTCATTATTAAGTAAGAAAGAATAATTTAGTAATAAATTAAAAAAAATATTCATTTTCTATACTTTTTAAATAAACAAAAAAATTTAATATTTTAAATTTAAAAATTAAATAGAAAAAACCAAAATAACAAAATTGATTATTAATGAAATAAAAAAATTAAAATAGAAACCAAAAGGTGACACATATAATTTTCCCCCTTATTTTTTATTTTCCTAATTTTCCCCCCAAAACATTATTGGCGACCCCTCTTAAAACCTTGTTTTATTAGATAGATATTAGATAGACTAGGTTTAATACCCGTGTATACACACTGGTTGATATAAAAAAATATTTTAATAATGAACTAATATTAAGTTATTATAAATGATATTTTAAATACACATCATTATTAATTAAGAAAGAATAATTTAGTAATAAATTAAAAAAAATATTCATTTTCTATACTTTTTAAGTAAATAAAAAAATTTAATATTCTAAATTTAAAAATTAAATAGAAAAAACCAAAATAAAAAAATTGATTATTAATGAAATAAAAAAAATTAAAATAGAAACCAAAAGGTGACACATATAATTTTCCCCCTTATTTTTTATTTTCCTAATTTTCCCCCTCTTAAAACCTTGTTTTATTAGTTAGACTAGTTTAATACCCGTGTGTTACACGAGCAGTGACATGAAAACCAGAGTAGTTTAAATAGTTTAGAAAATGTGTAAATTTAAAGAAAAAAATAACCGAGTTTTAATTTTGTTCTTATGTCACTCAAACGCTATTTTGTTTCAATTAGATAACTTTAAAAAGATTTCTCAAACCTATGTAATTAATTTGTATAATAGGTAATATTAAATCTAGCATTCATTTTAAAATATAGTAAAATAAATGTTCGCGAAAACTTTTAAAAATCGAACAAAAAATTGCGAAAACTTTCATAAATTTGTAAAAAAATAAAAAAAGTAACAATTTTTTACAAATTGCAAAACATTTCAAAAAATTGCTAAAAACTATAGAATAAACTATGAATTTTTTACATTTTGTAAGAATATTTAGTTGATGATAGAAAACACACAAAAACAGGTCCCAAATTAATCTAAAAATTAATGTTTACTTATTATATAAGTTAATTTACCTAGAAGTGAAACACCTTTTATACTTAAGTTATCTAACTGGAAAGAAAACTTTAAGTAACCTAACTGGAACAAAATATAATGTTTGTTATCTTTCTATATGATTTTTTTCTTTAAAAAAAGAAATATTTGGAAATAACTTACATATTACAACATTAAAAATCATTTTCTGTTGACTATAGACATGCTTATATTTGAAAAGGATCTCGTCAAGACTTGACCTAGCAATGTAGACACATTGATAAAAAAAACATTACATTTTGAAATGTTGAAAATTTTTGAACAATCGAATGCAATTTGTTAGATTTAAATAACATTATGTAAAAACAAAAATCAGAGTCAGGAAGCAAATGAATTAAGTTAATATTATTTTTATATTTTCAAAAATATATATTTTTAGAAATAATTTAATTTAATTATCTAGTTAAATTTGAATTAATTAAAAATGATTAATTATGGAATGAAAATCTTCGTTTAATAAACATTTTTAGCGGGAAAACAATTATCTAATTGACTCCATGAATGACAAGTGTCCTTTAAAACCTTTTTTTATTAGAAGGTATAGATTTGGATTTTAATTCACGAGTCATGCTAATTTTCTATGTACCATTCTATTTTATAAAATGTCCCCAAATTAAAGGGCGATATTAATAGTTTATTTCACTTACGTAAATTATTATTTTAAGAGAAACAATGTTTTTGATAAGATGTCTTTATTTTATCCAATTGGTTGATAGAAACGATGTTAATTTATTTTAATTTACACACTTCAAAAATTTTATACGTAGCTAGATATTAGTAACTTATTCTTTTTGAGTGGTAAGAACAAAGTAGACAATTTTATTAAACTAGAAAGATGTTAAAAAAACAACTAAACAAAATATAAATACAGAAAATACACCATGAAACACAATCCAATTAAGGTTGCTAGTTTTGCTAGACCATTTGTAAACTAATAAATTACTTAGACAACTTAATAGTTTCTAATTATATTTATGGCGTAATTAAAAGCATGACAGGGAAGTATTTATAGAACTATTAGGTTAGACACTAGTGTCACACACGAGTTAAGATTAGATTTAAATAACGTTTAAATCAAAGTATAGTTCTGATAATTAATTAAAAATGAAAAATTTGTACATACTAATATACTAATGCTCAATTATAAATACAAATTACAATATCTACCAATGAGCTTATAGCTAAACGATACCTTAAGGGAAGCAAAGGGCTTGGGCATGCAAGTGGCCATTTGGTCACAAGTTCGAGTCTAGATCCCAACGGGTTTTTTTTTAGTGAACCGTATTACTTTAACAATGTAATGCTTATTACAAACATACCACACCGGTAAGCAAACATACCACACCGCACATTATTTTAAACAATTATATATCAATATATAGCATGTAACTTATCTACTTTCATAATTCAAAACAACGAAAATCAATTTGATAGAAAAGGAGGAAAGCAGATATGCAATTTGGGTATACAAGTGAATCCCTCATCTTCTTCACCGAGGGTACGTGAAGGAGAATACGACACGTAAGATTTAATAGAGTGAGATAATGACATGTGTATGTTAGGGAAACAATGGTAATGATAAGATATAGATTTGCTTTATTATATTTTAAAGATATATATAACAAAGTTTATGTTTGAGTTTTTGTTTTATTAAAAAATCGTATGCCCATCCACTTTCTATAAATAGTAGGCATGTTGTATTCAAAATTCATACCCCTCTCTATTTTTACACAATAACAAGCAGTATGGCTTCTAAGGTCCACTTATTATTTCGTGTTCTCTTAATTGCAGCAGTGATGCAACTTCATTCCGTTATTGTCGTCGGTGAACCGCAAGTTCCATGTTACTTTTTGTTTGGTGACTCGTTAGTTGATACTGGCAATAATAACAGATTCGTGAAAGCTGAAAAAGCTAACTATCCGCCTTATGGGATTGATTTTCCACAGGGTGTCACCGGTAGATTCACCAATGGTCGTACCGCCCCAGACATAATTGGTATCTCGTTGGTTAATTTATTATTATTTTTACGATGGAACGAGGGTTTCGAATATCAAGATAGGCTGGGAAAAACCTATAGGTTGACATTATGTTTCTAATAACTTTTTTGATTTTATTTTCTTATGTTTGCTTAACTTTGTAAACAGTTTGTTCTTTTTAATGTTTTAAAGAACAATTTAAATCACTTAGACCACTATCTTAAAATCATCTATACCTTCTAATAAAAAAAGGTTTTTTATGCCATATGGCATGCAATGAAGCCATTGTTGGCATTGTTTTTCCGCCAAAATATATTACATATTTAATCCTCATACTATTACACAATATACGATCATCATATAATATATTTACATATTAGTTACAAAATAATTACCATATTAGTATTATATTTCTCTATCAATTACAAAAATAAGTATAATATTCTTACAAAAGTAAAAATATCAATTACCAAAATATATATTACTAATATTCCAAAGCATTGATTTGGTATTAAATTCTATTTATACATTATTTTTGTCTACTACATTAGTTTACTAGATTAGTACCCGTGTATTACACGGGTTTTAGTTTTATAGGTTTTAACTCATATAAAAAATCATATGTTACGGTAAAGGATATGATTTATAATAGTTTTATAGGTTTT
Organism: Tagetes erecta; assembly: GCA_030867185.1. Classification (NCBI taxonomy): domain Eukaryota; kingdom Viridiplantae; phylum Streptophyta; class Magnoliopsida; order Asterales; family Asteraceae; genus Tagetes; species Tagetes erecta. Next base: position 75,614,183 of record CM061490.1, on the reverse strand, counting down.
AACTCATATAAAAAATCAGTTTAGATATTAAATTTATTTTTAACATATCTTTTATTAAATCGATTTGGATATTTACAAATATATTCATATAAAAAATCATATGTTACGGTAAAGGATATGATTTATAATAGTTGGTAAATTTTTATTTGAACATATCGGATTAGGAGATAATTCATTATAATTGTTAATCTTTTTATTTGAACATATCGAGTTAGGAGATAATTAATGATAATTGGTAAAACTTTAATTTGAACATATCGGGTTAGGATAGATCATAATAATTGATAAGTTTTTTATTTGAACATATCAGGTTAGGAGATAATTCATGATAACTGGTACATATCGGGTTAAGATATAGATCATGATAATTGGTAAATTTTGTATTTGAACATATCGGGTTAGTAGATAATTGATGATTATTTGTGAATTTTTAATTTAAACATATCGGGTTATTTCCAATATGGAGCATACCATGACCCGTCTAAAAATTCTCCATCAAATTAATTTAGAACATGACACCTAAGCAAAATCCTATGTGGAGTAGTTAAAATGGTAACATTTGGATGAGTTACTCAATTATTAGAATATGTAGATCGGTCTCTTATCTCTATACCAATGCCCATGACTTGTATCAGTACAAGTTGTCGTCCATTTGTACGATTTTAATCAGTTTTTTATGCTTGTGAATCCGTAATTTGTCTTCTAATTTTTCTTATATAGATTTTGTTTTTGTTGGTATTAGAGAACGTACCGAAGATGGTAATGATTTATAGTGTAATGCTTACTCGTCATATGATTATTTGTTTATTATGCTCGATAATAATTAAATATTTTTAGTTATTCAACATTTCACCTCGTGTAACACACTAGGTATTATCCAGTCTATTAATAAGAAAAGAAAATATGTGGGTTATGTTTCTTATATGTTTTTCTTTCCACAATCACATAATATTTTTTATAAGTTGAAACACAATTCTCGAAATACTATGTTTAACATTAAAATTTCATAGAATATAGGCAAATTGGCCTAAAATAATCCCAACTAACACCTATTGGCTGAAAATAATTCCAACTCAGTTTATTCCCTCCAGTGGTCCCAAATCCAACTTTTTTGGCCTACAGTGGTCCGCCGTTAACGGCCGTTAACTTTTTTTCTATTTTTTTCGAATTTCAAACCGATATTTTAAGGATTTTGATCGGGAGGAGAATACGAGTAAGTTGATGTAAACTTTACTTCCAATTGTTGCTCCAAATGGTTTAATTTTGATATTCGGTTAATACACCGTTAGGTTTTAAACACCCGATTGAAGACCGTTTTATCGTTTGGAACACCAGTTCGAAGTAAGGTTTACATCAATTGAATCGTATACTCCTCCCGATCAATATCCAAAAAACCTTGTTTTGAAATTCGAAAAAAATCAAAAAAAAGTTAACGGCCGTTAAGTGCACTTAACGTCGGACCACTGGAGACCAAAAAAGTTGGATTTGGGACCACTGGAGGGAATAAACTGAGTTGGGATTATTCTCGGCCAATAGGTGTTAGTTGGGATTGTTTTTAGCCAATTTGCCTAGAATATATAACCAAATTTTATGAAGCTAAATTATGATATTGCTAACACATGTTCCTGGCTTATCATGCATTATTGAACATATTTTATGCTTGAAAATTTTGTAATAAGGCCGGTGATCAAGAAAACCATTTAATTTGTTTGACTTCGCGCAGGTCAACTTTTAGGTTTTTCAAATTTCACTCCACTGTATTCTACTGTAACTAACGAAGAGATCGACAAGGGTGTAAACTATGGTAGTGCAGGTGCTGGTATTAGAGAGGAAACAGGAAGAAATCTGGTAAATCTAAATCGAAAATCCTCGATTTTCTTGCGTTACATTGATTTACAGTGAAATGTTAGAATACAACATTTTTCGGTGCGAAGCGTATGAAATAATTAATCAGACACATGTTTTACACTTGAGTAATAATATTACGCATAGCTGGAATTATAACGTAATACACGTAATTAAAGATAAAATCTGAATATATAATGGGTAACTTTATAGAAACATAACAAAGTTTCGATTTTGTTCCAATTAAGTCATTCAAACTTTGTTTTGTTCTAATTAGGTAACTTATCTATAAGTTTTGTTCTAATTAAGTCATTCAAACTTTGTTTTGTTTCAATTACATAACTTATCTTTAAATTTTGTTTTAATTAAGTCACTCAAATTTTGTTTTGTTTTAATTAAATAACTTAAATGAACTTTAATGTTTCACTCCTATATAAGTGAATATTAATTTTTTTAAATTGTGAAACATTTTTAATAAATGAAATTTATACAAATTCCAAAAAAAATTTAAAAAATGGCAAAAAAAATGTTTTTTAATTGCAATTTGTGTGTTAAGAATCAATTTTTACATGTTATACAAGTTAATTATTTATGATTAAAACATATTTCTAAAGTCAAGTTACTTAATTGAAACAATACGGAAACATAAGTTACCAAATTGAAACAAAACAAAGTTTAAATGACTTAATTAGAACAAAACTTAAAGATAAATTACCTAATTGAAACAAAAAGTTTAAGTGACTTAATTGAAACAAAATCAAAAGTTGGTTATGTTTCTGTGACATTTTCCCGATATATAATTACACAAATACTTCCTTTCGTACACTTATAAGAGAACCCAATTACTATTCTAACCTTCCTCTAAAAATATATATATGATCAGGGGAGAGTTAGTATAAAGTGTTGGGAATCTAAGAAGTCTACAAAAAATCTTCTAGACATAATGCAAGTAAAAAAGACACAATGACGGATTAAAAATTTATTAAAAAATCTAAATCGAATTTAAAAAAAATAGCTCGAAGACCTTGTTTCCCTTGTTGTCCTCTATAAAAAAATTAAACGAAAAATAAACAAAAATAAAAGATTAACGTTTTCTATTTTGTCTAGTTTTTTTCATTGTGTCTTTTATATATTTATTACACAATGAAGATAAATTAGACACAATGAAAAAGGTAATTTTTTATTTTTTTTTAATTTTTCGTTTAATTTTTGTTGAAGGAGGACGAAGAGGGGAACATGGTCTCCGAGCCACTTTTTTGAAATTCGATTTAGATTTTTTTAATAATTCTTTTTAATATGACATTATGTCTAAAAGATCATTCTTAGCCTTCTTAAATTCTCAATACTTTGTATGTAAACCTCATTCTATTCAAATATATTCTCTATTGGGTCTATATTTCAAATATAGTTTTTTTACCATTCACGTTCTTTATCTTTATCTCAGGGAGAACGAATTAGCTTCGATAAACAAATACTTAATCATCAAGAAATAATTTCAAGGCTTTGGCGCCTCATGCAAGACAACCAAACGTTAACAAATGAATACATAAAAAAGTGCATTTACATAGTGAATATAGGAAGTGATGATTACGTTAACAACTACTTAATGCCAAGCAATTACTCAACAAGCAGCATATTCAACCCCGATCAATATGCAACACTCCTCATTCAACAATACTCTCAACAACTAACGGTAAATTAACATCATATATGGTCTTTCAAACTTTTGACTTAATTTGATGTGGTGAGATCATTGATCTCAACTAAAAACCCCAAAACTTATTTTTAATGTTATGAAAGACTCTATACAACTTGGGAGCTAGAAAAGTTGCGGTGTTTGGTTTGGGTCCGATAGGGTGCACGCCAGCTGAGATAGCAATTTTTGGCACGAATGGGAAGCCATGTGTTGAGTCGATTAATAATTTGATTAAGCTATTTAATGATAGGCTTAAGCCTCTAGTTGATGATCTTAATAACGGTTTATCGGATGCAAGGTTCACTTACATCAACTTTTCAGGCATTGCTGCACCTCTACGAAGTAAGTGTAACACGTACTCAAGAAATTGGTACCAGTGCCAACGACATGTCATTGGCATAGGTTGGCTCAGTATGATGTACTTATTTTTTTTTTTTCAAATATTACAAAACAAGAAAAACCAAAAAATGATTTTAGCATATGGTTTGTCATCAGCATAGGATGGCATAATTAATACGACGCTGTTGTCATCTTTCTGGGTATTTTAAAATAAGAAAATCACAAAAATCGTTCATTATAGTCACTACAAGGATTGGCGAGTCAAAAAATTAGTCCAACCCTATAGCGAAAACATGTCGCCGCTATAGGCTCGATCATATATATGTACATGACAAAAATCGGTCGGCAAAGATGCTTTTCTTGAAGTAAGAGTTCATGTGTTTATTTTTTAGCTTATGTGCATGTAAAATGTTATTTTCTTACTACACATATTAGAGGTTATTCTTGCTACAAGTTTACTAACATGTTTTACTTGTTTGGAGCAGCTTTGCCAAATTTTGCTTGTTGTCAAATAGGATCAGATGGACTTTGCATTCCAAATTCAAACCCATGCCCTATAAGGACTTTGTCTTCTTGGTATGATGGTTTTCATCCTTCTGAAACAGCAAACAAGATCCTTGCATCAAGAGCATACAAAAAGCTCTCTCCCACGGATGCGTCTCCTTATGATATTAGTCATCTGGCTCAACTTTGACATATGAAAAGATTAAATGAGAACATATTGTTTTATGATTCTTCATATGAAAGATAATTAAGAAATAATATTGATGATATTAATAAAATTTTATATATTATGTGTTTTGGTTTAGATTTAAGACATAATTCACAAACAAAAGATAATGAAGAAGGGACTTGGATGGTTAATTTGTAAATTTATATTTTTTTTTCTACAAAGTAAGAAATATGTAAAATTCCATCTAAGTTTTTACAATAAAATAACAAGTAAACGTGAAATAAATTATGCCACAACCCCATTATAAATAAAATTATAAAAATATATATTTAGTTATTTATGATCAGCAAGTCATTAAGTCATGGTAAAAGCTCATAATGCTGTAAAGAAGCAAATAAATATGCAACAAAGGAAAATAAGAAAATCATGATAAGCATGCATATTGAACAAACTTGTTTATCAACAATTTGGATAAACTTTTCAGGAAAGGAGCTTGGTAGTTTTCATATAGGTTGATCAATTGTTGATCCTAGGATATTTCCCCAAGAAACAATACCATATAGCTTCGGGGTGAATCAATCAATAGATTTTCATCTTTCATACATATGCAACATCTCAAATTCATCTATGAGAGTTTGTAGTTGTGCATTTGTGCCTTTTGCATCATATCTAGAGCAACATGTCTAGTTTTTAGTGCATCCCACACTTCTTTTTGTTGCCCGGGATTCAACAAATTGATAATTAAACAAACAAGAATCAACAACAACTTCAATTGAATTGCTAGGATCGTTCCGTTTTAATTGTACAGACTCGATCGATCGATCGGTTTACATAGAAACACAAGGAATCAATATGATGATTCCCAAGTGTCGTATCCCTTTCTATCTTTTCTATGTTGCATATATACTTCACCCAAGTATAAGTACATACAAACATAGACTTTGACTTTTAACTATTTACACTAATAACTCATAACTTGCATCTTCATATTTATCAAACTTGATCAAACAGTTAGGCCAACAACACGATCAATTAATATTAAAAAATCAGAGATTTAAACAATAACAAAAATAATCTTGAATATCAAGCTAGGGTTCTAACCCATAATCGGTTTAGCTAGAAAAATCCAACAAAAATCCAAAATGTAAAAGAGGAGTTTGACAAGCATTTTGGCATCAAGGACCATGGCAACTTGATGTATTTTTTTGTATTGAGGTGGCACTTGCACCTCTAAGGGAATGGTGTTGAGCCAAAGAAAGTAAACTTTGGACATTGTTAAAGATTGTAGTTTGCCAGGTTGCAGATCGAGTTCATTTCCTATCGAGCATAATAATGAGTTAGAAACAGGGCCGGCCCAACTATATTACCAAGTGAAATTAGGGTTTTAGGCCCCCTAAAAGTTAAGGCCCCATTTTAAGGTTGTTTGTTTGTATTTCTTTAGGCCCAAATATGCCAAACACTGGGTTTTACGATGGGTTTGAGGGAACGAACTACGAAGTTGATGATTATTGATATTCATAAATATTCATTCATTAATCTCGATTAGTGATTTGGCGGCCATTCGTTTATCAGTTTTTCAATCTCACAAATCGATTAGAGACAAGCTCACCCCCATATTGCATCGATATTCAACATGTGAGTTTTTTTTCTTGAAATTGTGATTCATCTAGTCATCTTACGATCGGAAGCTGCCGCCGCCTGCCGGAGTGTCGTTGTGCTGGTGCCGACTACCAAATGCCAAACTGTCGATAATGAAAATAAACTTCCTTCTTGTATGTTTCTTTGTTGAATGTTAGTATCTCTAGACTCTGGCCTCTGCATACGTTTAATGGAATAAGGATAAAACATTGATATATATATATATATATATATATTGATTTTTTATTAAGATTTAAGTTGCTTTTGTTCGTTGCTATTATATTGATTTGTCTATTGAGCTTAAACAAAAAAAAAGATGAAGATTTATTTATTTGTGCTTACTTGCTTGCAATACACACACTTAACTGGTTATGAAAAGTTTCAAAGGATTTAAGGAAATGCAGGTTTTGAAATGTTTTGTTAAGAATGAAGAAGACAAACTCTGGTTGAGAAGTGCCCCCATTTTTATCAATACACACATTTAGGTTTAGAAGTGTCGATCCGAAGTCTGTCCGAATAAAGGAGTATTTTTTTTTATCAAAGGACCCCATTTTCTCAGTTCGATTCAGGCCCCCAAAAAAGTTGAGACGACCCTGGTTAGAAATAGGTGAAGGAGAGCCAAAAGTGGATGCGAGTCAATATCGTTGCATCGTAGGAAGACCACTTTACATACAAGCCACTAGCACTTTACATGCAAGCCACTAGCTAGAACTTTCATAACTTACTCCGTGAAGGTGTTAAGTCAGTTTGTTCTTGATCCAAGAAAAATGTATATCAGGGATGAAGCTATGAAGAGCCCAGGGGTATCCCAGGCAACCCTCAACTTTTGTTACGAAGTACAATTTTTACCGGTTTAAGTATCAGGATACCTTTTTTTCTTAAAGTTTTAAGTATTGGGTACCCCTGAAAAAATTTGTTAGCTTGAACGAAAATTTTCTCATAGGATATCCCTGAATTTGGTTCTAGATCCGCCACTGATTCATATATAAATTGTGCATTGAGTTGTGAGGTACATACCTCATCAAGGCCACAAAGGAATAACCCAATGAGAAATGCAACAAAAAAGTATTGATGAATATTACCCAATGAGAATATATATAGGTGATATCGGAGAAAATATTCGAATGTTTATATAAGAAGTTTGGGGAGCAACTCCTTGATGGATGACATATATTAAGAGTTAATCCAACTATGCCTTCATCATGAATTAAAGAACTGGGAGTTGATAAAAGCCTTTTTTAATGGGATACAAACGATGAAAGCAAGTTCTTAAGGTCAACTAATATAAGTACATTCTTGACTCGTGATGTGAATTATGAGTGAGATTTCTTGGAAAGGATGGACAATAAGATTCAAAGGATCATGCTTCGATAAAGAAAGAGCATGGGACAAGTCTCGAGACATTTTATAGCTGATATGGAAACAAAAAAAGTTATAAAGTTTGAAAATGCATTTTTCTAAAATAGGTCGCTCAGCTGGTAAAGATGTGTGTGTTGTAGGGTACAAGTTGTGTGACGAATTTCAAGAGATTAGGCATAACAGAAGTGAATGTCAAGCAACTTTGGGGAGTGGTGGAGAAGAGGTTAACTAGATTTTCGAGAACTAGACACCACGTGTTATGAATTTCAATACATAAAACGCAGGTTTGAGGAATCATTCCAATTTTTCTTACAATAATCCTTCTAACCAGTTAAATCCAAACTTTCAGGTTGCAAATCAAGGAGGGCATCACAATCAGAACTTAGATCAAAGTAAATATAATTAAAGTGGTTATCAAATGAACTCTTATGGTCATGGTGGTCAACCGAATCAGGGGAGAACTTACCAACCTCAAAATCATAATCAAGGGGCTTAGTAAATATGGCTGAACGGGTTGGCTTTAACTGCCCAAATGATTAAGATGATGACTGCACTGAACCAACAAGTTATTGTGAATAACAGGCTATGTGTCGTTATTAATGAGTCAAATAACAGGCTATGTGTCGTTATTAGTGAGTGAAAGCTAAGAAAGGATGCTACCTAGTGACACAAGGTGAATCCAAACATCACAATGTAGCTACAATGAACATTGGAAATGTGCACATAAACTCGGTAAGTATCATTCCTAATTTTAAATATTTTGACGCTAATCTTACTTCTCCTTTACAAGTCGTTGTAGGTATAGAAAGTAATGTTGAAGAAGAAGATAGTGACCCATGAACCCCCATTATTACTATTGAAGTTGGTAAATTCAAGATAAAAGGGGTACTCTTGGATTATGGAGCTAGCTTAAGTGGGTATGCTATATGATTAGTAGGAGTACGTTCGGTCCCTTAAAGGAAGTTCACACCACCTTGGTGTTAGCTGATTTGACTAAAAGCGTCCTCGTGGAATGGTCAAAGACGTGATGTTAAAGTTGGGAGGTTTTCAATACTCAGTGGACTTTTTAGGGCTTAACTATGCACCGGTGATTACAAATGAGCAACCGATTGTCATTTGGGTTGACCATTTATAGCAATAGTCAAGGCTCAAATTAACTGTCGAGATGGAAAAATCGGTGTATTTCATCATTATTTTTTTATAGTGATTTTATTCGATACGTTCTCAAACTCAATCACTATTTTGTTTATATTGATTTTAATTCAACATGTGATACTAACAGTGTGTTCATTCATATATTTCACATGTAAGCAATGACATCATTATTGAGATTGGATTTGAGTATGATAAGTTAAGACGGTGGAATTTAAGGAGTAGGAGATCTGTTAGAAAGAAAAGGACGTTAAGAAAAGAGGAATAGGAAAGATAGCACTGACCCAAAGAATAAACCATCAAGCTCCAGATGGATCATAAAACCACCCGATCATACAAAGCACTTTTATGATATGGACGAGTTCTCAAAAGTAACCGATCAAGAGGGGTTGGTTAGGGTCGAAGCCATAAAAAACAGGGGTGAAAGTGGAAGTCAACAACTGCCCCATTGAAGAGCTATTTAGAAATGACTATGGGTTCCGATCACCATGAGTGATAGAAGGTATGGTCTAGCTGAATACCTAATTTAGTGCTAACCGGGAGGTAACCTGATTTATATGTGTCTTTTTGTTTTTGTTTGTTTTGTTTCGTTTTATTTATTTTTCCATTTCATGTTGCAGATGCAAATGGTCAAGTTTGAGGATACACGTGGATGTCTAAATGGTGAAGCATCCTCCTTTTGTTTACGATCAGATTCACATACTTTCTCTTTCTATTGGTTATTATGTATTTTTGGTGTTAGCGTCTTTTTATTTAATTATGTATCTGGTGGACTAACATGCACCATTCAACGGAGTTTGTTTGTTTTAAATTTACTATTGCGTCTTGATAGGTAGAATGCGTGTTTGGTAATGGTTTAGTGTGTTTGTCTAATGGGGTTAATTTTGGTTGAAATAGTCGGTTGTGATGTGTGGCTTAATTAATTGTTGGAAAACCTTGCACTTGAACCAAAATCCATACATTGGGAACAATGTATCTTAAGTGTGGAGATGAGGGAAAAAAATTGAAAAATTTTATATTTTTTGTTTTTAGTGATTCAATCAGGCATAGAAGCGCATATAGAAAGAATGCTAATTTTGATTCATGCTCGTTTGATGTAGAGGTCCTTAGTCATGGTCTAGTTTTAAGATGAACAAATTGAATTATATATGTATGACAGTTTTTAAAGAAATTATGAGTATCGCCTAACTAGGGGTAACAAGCTACCGCTATAATAAATGCATGCTCACATCGACAACAATATTCCATAATATGGTGTGATTTTAAGCCTACTAGAATCATAGTTTACATTATAATATTGTTTCCTTTTTTAGAGTAGGTCACATGTTACTTTGTTTTAAAACATGTGTGTTTTGATAATGCTAAGGCGTTGAACTTGATAAATGCACATAAATGATAAGGCAACCTTGGATTCTCTATTATTTAAACACCAGTTTTGTGTTTACTAGTTAATTTAAATTTTTATCTTACTAGCCCCTGTTGATTGACCCTAAACATTTTCAATTATTCAACCCACAATTTTTACCCAACTTGACCCATTAACCTTTCATCGATTGTAGGTGACATTCCAAATAGTAGTTTCTATTTAACCGACTTTTTTTTACCCAACTTGACCCATTAACCTTTCACTGACTGTATTTGACATTCCAAATAGAAGAAAAGAAAAAAAGATAAAATGGTAAAGAAAGTGAAAAATAAAGAAAGAAAGTTAGAAAAGAAAAAGAATAGCGCATGTTATGAATGATGGGTTGATTCTTTTCCCAAGTTTTGTTTTTTTAGTGTTAGTTATGTAATTAAGGATGTCAAACAGTTGGGACTATCAAGTTGTTCTATTACTATCTAAATTAACTACTCGTAAATATAGTTATTTATATATTTTAACAAAAATTCACAAATTGATTGTGTTTATGTAGTTTCATGTGTTAAAACCTAGATATAAATCTTTTTGTTACCTGAACTTTGAGTTGATTCATTTTCTAATTCATAAGTTTTATTAGTTTAATGTAATTGCAATAATTTTCTTTTATTACATTTAGTTTAATTGCCCAATCAAATTCAGGTTAACTTCGTTAGTTAAACTATGTTAGTCATGTTAACGCAATTATACTTTTCATTTAATTTGATGAATTAAATGTGCAAACTGTTAAACAAACATACACACGAAACGACCACACGAGTTAATACCTGGGCGTTGGTGATATTAAACGGATGCAAATACAATAAATATACATTTTAAGTGGTATGTGTGCTTAATGGTTGAACTTGTGTGTAACCGCGTATTTTCCGGTTTTAATCAATTACGAAATTCGGAAAAATTCTACGAAATAAAAATTTAAGGTTAATAAAGTTTTCATTGTGTTTACAAACAGAAGTAAAACGAGGTCCATGGATCACCCATGTGACCCATAGATGGCCCAAGGCCCAACCCAATTCAACCTTTAACAAAAATTAACAAAATAACTAAAACCTAAACCTAGTATTTATAAAAAAAAATTAGCTAAAACTTCTTTTTTTCTTCTTTTGCAGCCGTCGCACATAACAAAACTTCCTTTTTTCTTCTTTTGCAGCCGTCACACATAACACACACATATAGCAATTCGATTTCTTGCAATTTTGATCCATTGGTGGTGTTTTTGAGTTTTAATTGAAGTGATAAACGCAATACTAGTTAGTGTTAGTGTTAATCGTTATTATATATTTCGTAAATCACATGTATTGGAAACCCTAGTTCATCCAAAATGGCCAAATTGATGATTGTGTTGTGGAAATGGGTTATTGGTTATGTGTTAATTGTTATTTTGATGATTAGATGATGAAATGGATACAAAAATTGTGTTTATGAAATTAGGGTTTAATAGGAGGTCATTGAAACTTGATTTTGCATGCTTGATTTTGATGAAATATGATTGATTATGTATTTAGATGATGATTTGGATGAATATTGGTTACTTGGTTGTGGAATTGCATGATTATTATGCTATTACTTAAAATAGTAACTTTTTCTCTAAAACTTGTATGAAATTGCATGATGTTGATGTCTAAGAATGGTTTTGAGATCACTAGTACGTTAGGATAATGTATTAGACGAATTTTGGGTATTTGAACGTATGAATCCGACTTGGTTTTGAAAGACTTGTTAAATGTAGAAACTTTTTGTCATGGAAATGTACTAGAATGCATGTTTAGTGATTTTGGACGTATAAACATGATTTGGTTTGCATATGAATATTTGTGGACATGTGGTGTTTGGTAAACATGCTGTGATCATGAAATGACATTCGTAGGTACTAGTTGGTTAGCAGACCAGTTGCTTGAAATTGTTTTGTTTGAAGTCTAAAGGGTGTGTACTAATAACTAGGATGCCATGATGAAAGTGTCACAATGCTAGTTGAAACAAAACATGTGAACAATATGTTGTGCCTAGAAATGACCACGCATGCTAGTATGTTCTATATTAGAAACCGTAAAGTGATAGTATGTGTTGTTGTCTTGTGTAGCATGCTATGATATTTGTGTAATAGTTGACATGCTTAGTATAATACCCAGAAAATAAAGAATAATAATAATAATAATAATAATAATAATAATAATAATAATAATAATAATAATAATAATAATAATAAATGGTTAAAACAAGTAAAACTAGATCCATTTATAGCTCCAATTCAACCCGTGACAGTTTTCTTTCGCCCAATTTAAAAACTTTGACCCACTACCCCAATAAATTTTTGTAAGCAAATATGTATAAACTAACTCCCGCAAGAATTGGAAATTGATAATTCACGTTTCTCAAACCACGTTCAAATCGTTCACATTATATAGCCTAACGATCGACGTTTGCAGTCACGAAATCCCTCTTTGTGGTTATGTCGTTAAGCAGGCACTGCCACAACAAAATCAAAATCGGCCTCTCATCGTTGAGAATCATTGCGCTTCTGTCCTAACACCGAATCATATTCAGATATCGCACACATTCGATTCATGTTAATTGTTCCCGGCGAAACAGCTCCAACGTTGTTCTCTTCCTCTGAAATAAATCTGCTTATGTTCGACAATCATCTAACTGCAATGAATCATTCTGACCTGTCTTGCTAAAAGTTTAAGGTAACAAAACCAATCTCTGCTCGAGTTTTATGCAATACGGATCCTATGCACTGGTTCCGATTATTTAAAGAGGACATATATGGTAAATTGCTTTTCCGGCAAACTGAAACTAAAATTACAGTGAGGGATTAAAGACATTTAATAATTTACACTTTTGTTAGCAAATGAGTATAAGTCAATTGGGTTGACTCACCAATATATCTAATCACAGTGATTTAGAGTTTGAACTAATGATTCATGCCACTTTAGCGTAGTTGGTGTTGTAGGCATCGGTGATCTTAAACACCCTAAACCTCTATGTTGGTTATCTCTTTGGTGACTTGAAACTTATAATTCATAACTTCAAGGGTTGAACTAATTGCACAAAGTAAAATAAAACATATGTAGCTACTGTGAAGACTTCATATGTGAAGCCTAAGATACAACATCACATTTAAGTCACCTACATTTCCCATACATGAAATAACTACTTATTGCAATTTGGTACTGATAGTTTAAGGAATTTAGTTTTGTTATTGAATAATCACATAATACAAGTGACGACAAGAGTTCAATAACTAATTAATAACACGTTGCCGGAAAACAATAATATATTTAACGAGTCACGTATATAATAATGCAATGTAAGTTGTACTTCTAATTCTAACTATAAATAAAATGCAGATGTCATATGATTAAAAGATTACTCACTTTGGTTTTTGCTATCCTAACTATTAGTCAAATATATATATATATTATGTTAGTTCAGGGTTTAGTGTGTAATTATGTTTCTTATATATACTCATGTATTCATATTGACCCAATTACAATAATACAATATTGATTACCAAGTTTATCTTGGTATCAGAGCCTTCTTTTTTTTCCTAACCCTAATTCTGCCGTCACCCCCCCCCCCCACCTCCTACATCTTCCAGCCGTCACCACCTTTCCTGAAATCATCACCATGTCTACCTCTGCCACTACTATTACAGCCTTCTCACAAACCCAAAAGACCACGCATAACTCACATAAGTTTGCGTTTACCCTAACACCATCCAATTACAGCTACTGGAAGATGATGATCAGACCGTTTTTGATCACGAACGACCTGTTCGGCTATGTTGATGGCACCATTCCATGTCCACCAGCAACTATAATGGTCGCACCAACAGGAACAGAAAAGACAGCAGAATCTGCTGCAGAATCTCAACCAAATCCAGAATATTCAGCGTGGATCTCCAACGATGCTCATGTTTGCATGGTAATTTGTTCCACTATCTCTGAATCTTCATACCAGCATGTACAAGATACAAGTTCCCGCGATCTATGGCTGACCCTGGAACGTGCGTATGCACCACATACTTCATCAAGGGAATACACACTCAAAACACAACTCTTACGCATCACAATGAAAGGAGATGAATCTGCTTCAGCGTATTTGACTCGAGCACAAGAATATGCTGATGCACTTGCACACATAGGTGAACCAATGAAAGAAAAGGATCTGGTTATGCTGGTCATATCTGGACTCAGAGACGAATACAATGGCTTGAAATCAATTATCCTTGCTCGACAACTTCCAACTGCATTCACAGAATTACATGGTCTTCTAGCAGATCATGACTACATGATTAACAAGCCATCTGAGGTGACACCTGCACAAGTATTTACGGCTGCCACTACCAACCCTACACCAGTTTCACCAGCTCCTGCCCAAACTGACGCCATACAAGCTGTCCAACAGCTTGCGAATCAACTTGGGTTACAACTCCAAGTGTCAAACACCTCTTCACCCCAAGCATTTTACACCAATCGTGGAGGAAACAACAGGTCTCGTGGCAACTATTCACGATCATCTAACAACCGTGGTCGTGGAAACAACAACCGGAACCAGAATGTAGGTAATCGAAATCAATTTTCTTGGGCTTCTAATCAAAATACTGTCTATGGAACGTGTAACAGGTGTGGAATTGGGCATGTCCCATCACAGTGCCCAAACCGTGATCCATCTACAATCAGGTCACGCCAACAACCAACAGCGAACTATACTGACTACCGCTCGAATACTTCCTCTGCATGGATTCCGGATACTGGTTCAAATCAACATGTCTCCCCGGATCTCTCAAGCTTTGATAACTCTGAAGCCTACTACGGTGAGGATAATCTCCATGTTGGCAATGGTAAGGGTTTACCCATTCTTCACATCGGTTCCTTACGTTTTTATTCTCCTAATCGAACGTTTTCTCTTAAAAATATATTACATGTTCCTGAAATCAAACGTAATCTTCTTTCGGTTCAAAAGTTTTGTCATGACAATGCTGTGTTTTTTGAATTTCACTCGTCTTATTTCTCTGTGAAGGACGAAGCCACTCGGTCTATCCTCCTCACTGGTCCAAGTAATGGTGGTCTCTACTCGTTTCAACCGCCCCAGATACAATCTATTTCTAAAGTGGCTTTTTCTGCAATTCGTGCTTCTTCGGATACATGGCATCAACGTTTGGGACACCCGCATCCACAACTATTGAAGTCCATGTTATCTAAATATCGTTTACCTTTATTAAACAATTGTTCTACTTCTTGTGATTCATGTTACATTGGCAAATCTTCTAAACTTCATTTATTACCAACTACGTTTAAAAGTACAAGTGTTTTAGATTTGGTTTTTTGTGATGTTTGGGGTCCTGCCCCAGTTTCGTCTTCTGATGGTCACTTATATTTCCTACTTTGTGTTGATCACCATTCTAGATATATGTGGCTATTTCCATTAAAACACAAATCTGATGTTTTTGAAACTTTCAAACAATTTATGTCTATGGCAGAACGACAATTTCAAACAAAATTAAAAACTGTGCAAACTGATTGGGGAGGGGAATTCCGAAATCTCTCGAAATTTTTCTCACACCTTGGTATTGTTCACCGCCTCTCGTGTCCACACACGAGTGAACAAAACGGGATCGTTGAGCGACGCCACCGACACGTGGTTGAAACAGGTCTCACATTACTCGCTCAGTCACATGTTCCACAACGGTTTTGGCATTTTGCGTTTGATACAGCAGTATATTTAATAAACCGAATGCCGTCCAGAACGAGCAACAACACCTCTCCGTTTGAGTTTCTCTTCAAACGCCCTCCGGATTATTCATTTCTTAAAGTGTTTGGTTGTCAATGTTACCCTCACCTCCGTCCATACAACAAACATAAAATGGATCTTCGCTCACTTCCGTGTGTTTTCCTTGGATACAGCCCCTCTCATCATGGATACCGTTGTCTTGATCGGTCCACCGATCGCCTTTATATCGCCAGACATGTGCGGTTTCAGGAACAAGTTTTCCCATGTATGCCATCTCCTAACCCGAGTCAACCTTCACCTTTACAAACACCAGATCCATACATTTCATCCTTTCCAGAACCACCACCACTTACACCAGATGTGCCATTCCCCAACACCCCTAACCTGAGTCCTCCTCAGCCCTCACCCAGTCCATCTAACCCGAGTCCTTCTCAGCCCTCACCCAGTCCATCTAACCCGAGTCCTCCTCAACACTCGCCTGGTCCATCTACCTCGGGCCCTCCGGCCAATAATGGCTCTACTCAAACCTCCCAACCACCTTTTGTTACATACCAACGCCGTCGCCCAACAACAAACTCTCAGCCCCCTGAATCTACCTCACAACCTACTTCTCAACCTGACCCACAACCCCGACCTCGTCCCTCACATCTTCGACAAAATCCTAAACAAACCAAACCTTTTAATTTCTCTTCGTTTCACACTCAAACAACTCCGTGTGACTTCGAACCTTCAACCTTTACCGAAGCCAACAAACACCCAGAGTGGCGCAAGGCTATGGCTGAAGAGTATTCGGCGCTTGTGAGAAACGGAACATGGTCGTTAGTTCCACGTATTCCAGGGTCTAATGTGGTTAATTGCAAATGGTTATACACGTTGAAACATGATCCGACAGGAGCTATCTCAAGGTATAAGGCACTGTTTGTGGCTAAAGGTTATCGTCAACAGCCAGGGGTTGATTATCAAGAAACATTTAGCCCAGTTGTGAAGGCAACTACTATTCGAGTTGTCATATCTTTAGCAATTGCACAGAAATGGCCACTTCGACAACTTGATGTTCATAATGCATTCTTACATGGAGACCTTAAGGAAACGGTCTACTTGGAACAACCTCCTGGTTTTGTGGACCCAAGCAAACCGAACCATGTGTGTCTTCTACACAAATCCTTGTACGGACTTAAACAGGCACCGCGAGCATGGTTTGATCGTCTGTCCACTGTACTTAGTCGCATGGGTTTTCATGGATCCAAAACTGATCCCTCATTATTTATTTATTCGTCACAAGGTACTGTGCTATATATGCTTGTGTATGTGGATGATATTATTTTGACAGGTAACAATCCACAAGCAATTGACAAGGTTGTGGCTGACCTTAGTCACACCTTTCCACTGCGTGATATGGGTCCGGCTTCCTACTTTCTGGGTATTGAACTTGCACAGCAAGGTTCGGATGTTATTCTATCTCAAAGAAGGTATATTTTGAAGCTTCTTGCTCGGGCAGGTTTAGCTACAGCCAAACCGGTATCATCTCCTCTGTCCACGACAATGAATCTTGCTTTAGGTGACAGTCCGTTGTGTTCAGATCCTGTGAAATATAGACAAACAGTTGGTGCACTTCAGTATGTCACATTGTCCCGTCCGGATCTCACATTTGCAGTCAACAAAGTCTGCCAGTTTATGCATGCCCCAACTGAGAACCATTGGTCAGCGGTTAAACGGATCCTCAGGTATTTACAGGGAACCGTCTCATATGGTCTTCTTATTAAACATGATTCAAGTACACGCCTCCATGCCTACACTGACTCAGCCTTTAATACTATTAATGCTTATTCGGATTCTGATTGGGCTGGGTGTCCCGATGACCGTCGATCCACCGGGGGATATGCTATATACTTAGGATCCAATCTTGTTTCATGGTCGGCTAGGAAACAGAAAACCGTCTCTCGGTCATCGACTGAATCTGAGTACAAGGCTCTAGCTGACACAGTTGCTGAGCTCACATGGCTTCAGGCTCTCTTACAGGAGTTATGTGTTAATGTCAAGTCTCCTCCTACATTATGGTGTGATAATTTGGGTGCCACGTATCTATCATCAAATCCGGTCTTTCATGCTCGAACAAAACATGTGGAAGTTGATTTTCACTTTGTACGTGAAAAGGTTTCCAGAGGAAAGTTGTCAGTTCAGTTCATCTCTACAAAAGATCAGATTGCTGATGTTTTCACAAAACCACTATCATCCCAAAGATTCATTGAACTTCGATCCAAGCTAAGGGTTGCTCCCCGGCCTTAGCTTGCGGGGGAATATTAGTCAAATATATATATATTATGTTAGTTCAGGGTTTAGTGTGTAATTATGTTTCTTATATATACTCATGTATTCATATTGACCCAATTACAATAATACAATATTGATTACCAAGTTTATCTCTAACTAAACTAAGGTACGGATTCTGTGTCCCTTTTATCATAGTATATATATATGTTGTTTCCGTTACTATATATGTAGTACGGATTCCGTGTCCCTTTCATCATAGTATAAATTCTATTTCCGTTACTTTGTAGTGCGGGAATTTTGATTATGTTTATTTTAGTTTCACTATTTTTGCTTCCGCTGATTCGACTCATTTGTCCTTATGACATTATTAGTTAATTGGTTTATTGAGTTATGGCTCGTTTGGATTATTAGTACTGTTTTGTTGAGATTTTTAGCATGCAATAGTTTTATAAATTTGTACTCATTATTGCATGTTCCTGTAGATGATAGGATGTACTTTATATGTTATATGTTAGGTAGTTATGCTACTACCAGTTTGACTTTGTACTCTGTTACCCAAGCTATCTGACATGTCATTGTGGCGTCAATGGCATGACACTTTTCGTGACAGTGTGTAATAAATAGTTCACGACGTCTCCGTTTATATGTTAGTACTCAAGGAGTACATTGGCCACATCTGTCTGGGAGGCGCATGGATATATCCTAGTTTCTGATCAGTTATGTTTCTGGGGGATGGAATAATGTGTGTACGCCCCACACACCATCTCATTAGTACATTAGCCTAGCTAGCTGTGTACACGTCTGTTTTGGCTCTGGGTACTTCCTATATTACACGACTTATTATTTGATAATTTATTTATATGTTCTGTCGTGTAGATCAGTTGTTTTCAGTAATATGTTCAGATCAGTTATCAGTTATATGTTCAGTTTCAGTCGTCAGTTAAAGGTTCAGTTCGGTATCAGTCATCAGTTAAAAGTTCAGTATCAGTCATCAGTTAAAAGTTCAGTATCAGTCATCAGTTAAAAGTTCGGTATCAGTCATCAGTTAAAAGTTCAGTATCAGTCATCAGTTAAAAGTTCAGTATCAGTCATCAGTTAAAAGTTCAGTATCAGTCATCAGTTAAAAGTTCAGTATCAGTCATCAGTTAAAAGTTCAGTACCAGTCATCAGTTAAAGGTTCAGTTCAGTATTAGTTATATGTTCATACCTTATATATGTTCAGCTAATAGTTATAAGTACTTGATTCTGTTTATTCGTCTCACTTTATTTACTGTTGTTCTCTCCGTCACTGAGCAATGTTTGGCTCAGCCGTATTTTCTTTTGTGGTGTTTCTTTATTTATGCGTAGGTAATCGGGGAAATCCGGGGAATCGGTGAAGAGAGCGTCACGAGATCAAGACATTGCTTTTGAATTCAATAAATGTAATAAACACATATTTAGGATTCCTTCAACGTTTGAGTTGTTGGATTTATGACATTGGATTATGCCTTTATTCTATGAAATGGTTTTTGGTTTGAAATCTGTAATAGTGACGTCTCAGCCTGTCCGGGTTGGGGTGTTACAGTTATGGTATCAGAGCAAAGGCTCTTTCCTGTAGAAAACTTAAACCTTAAAATAAAACTTGTGAGGTAATGGGTAGACGTTGGGTTAGGATTTCACCCTCTGATCATTGTTCATTACTCTTCGTAAATGATTTTAGATCTACCAGTTAGAGCCACTTATTTTGTTGATAGTTAAATGACATGTTTTGCTTCATGACTTTTTCCGATATGATGAATTAAATGATTCTATCATTGTCTTTGTTTCCGCTTTAGAATTTCGAAATGACTTCGAAAAATGACAAGCGACGCGCTTGAAGTCTGTATGACATTAGATGAACTTGTCAATGCGTTCAAAGACCTTGCTGCCACATATGCTACAATAGATATTTCACCTAGGCTACATATCTCGTTAAATTTGACACGTTTATGTTAGTTTCATGTCTGTCACTGATTAGTGTTTTGCATCTTTTTCACGTATCATTCATCATTGCTCCGACTTCTCGTGTAAAAGTGTCAAGAGCATTAGGAGTTCATAATGGAATGATAGTTAGGGCACAACTGTAAAGTAAATTGACGATTAAACTTGATCAACTTAGTCGTGAATTTATAGTACATATGTGCGCTTATAGATTTCTGTTGTTTGAATAAGGCCCCTCAATTGTGTTAAGACTCTTATTATTCTTTAGCAACCTTCATTAATTTGTAGCTTGCTTCGTTACACGTTAAGATAAAGTATATTTTTAGTCATTTCTAAGACTTTTGGTCGTCATTCGATGTCTCAGTCTACACACTTACTAATGTTCATATCTGACTATTGTAAATATGGTACTCCTACGCATATGCAAAACTTCATACAACTAAGTGCCTCTTCTGATTAAAGTTCGGGAATTTAGTATTGGCTGGCCTATAGAGATTATCTGAACGAATATGCCCTCATGGTTCTAAAGTATGTTTAATTCCCATGCAGCGAGCTTTGATTATATTTTGATATGTATTTGTTATCCTGACATCTCGTTACGATTAAAGGTTAGATTCAACGAAATAGCTTTCAGAATACTTATGGCTTTAAACTTACCTGGAGACACGTTCTCATAAATCTTCAAAAGTTATACTGCACTCAAGGTTAATATATATGAATTTTGACCTCATCGCATGGCAGGCGAAATATCTAGCTTAGTTAAGCTCTCTAATTTGATGACTCGGTGTCTTTGATATCCGACCAGTTATTGTTTTTCTTACATATCTTTACATCATTACTTCGACTTCTACTTCTACTTCGTCGAGAGGTGAAGGTTCTATATTGACCTTATCTTTGCGTCAATCTTTAAAATACTGTATTATATGAAACTTATGGAACGTAAGGAGCATTTACAAGAATTTATAGAGATTGGTTTAGTCGGACCAAGTGTCGCTCCTTAGGTCGCATTAGTCTTATTCATGGAAAAAAAAAATGGGACTAAAAGACTTCACGTTGACTATCGAGAGTCTAACTGAAAAAAAAAATAGTAGAGATTGGGTATTAGTCATCAATGAATTCATTTTATCGTATAGTCACCACATATCCTTTTTCAGTTACCATATATGTGTAACTTAGTATCAAAATTGTTATTTATATGATTTCGATATTCAGGTAGTCATGTTATTTTGTTTTCAGTTAATGACCCATGTGACTAGTTGTTAAGTTACTAACCCTCGGGAAAAAAAAAAGAAAAAGAGAATAAGAAATTTACGTATGCTCAAAGTATATAGAAGGGTTATGCATATAGTAACTATCAAGCCTTAGAGTTCAATGTTAGCTATAAGTATTCCTAAGGGTTTCACTTTGTTGTAGTGTACGTCATTTTGCCAACAACAATAAGCTTAGTACTAGATTCATCGGACCGTTTGAAATTCTGAAAAGAGTTAGTGAAGTCCTTTACCAATTAGCGTTATCATCTTAGCTTTCACATGTGCATATCATATTTCATGTTAGCATGTATCCTTTATTAGAGAGTCACATATCATCTTATTCATGTTGTGAATTTTCCTTCTTGAGGATTCATCTTTCAAAGAAGAACCGGAAGTTGTTATTAATAAGCATGAGCATATTACACATTGAGTTAGGGGTGAGCATGAAACCGAAAAAACCGATCCGGAACCGAAAAAACCGAAAACCCAAACCCAAAAAACCGAACCCAAATAGAAACCGTGGGTTTTGGGTTTAATTTATAAAAAAACCGAACTTGTGGGTTGGGTTTGGGTTTTGTTAAGAAACCGATCCGTAAAAACCGAACCGACCCAATAATGTTTATGTATATGCTAAATTTCATATATGTAAGACCCATGACCTATGTTATGTAAAAGCCTATATTGTAATACATTATTATATGATCATATTACATTTTATCTATGATTTAGGTGGTTTTTGTCGAAGCAAAATGACATTCAAAATTTTGTTTATGGTTATTGTTTCCTGAGTAAATTTTCTTTTGAAATGTGGTTGATTTTTAATGTTTAAACTTATGGAAACATAAATTTAAACTTTAGTATTATAACATGTTTTCTTGAATCATTAAGAGTTATGTTTATAACTTGTATTTAGTACCAAAAAACAATAAATTTAAAGCCAAGTTGAAAAAACCGAAAAAACCGAACCCAAACCCAAATCCAGTCCGCAAACCTAAAACCCAAAACCGAAAAACCCAAAACCCATGGGTTTTAAAATTACAAAAACCGACTTTTTGGGTTTGGGTTCGGATTGAGTCAAAAACCGACCCAAACCGACCCATGCACACCCCTACATTGAGTTTATCACTAGGCTACATGAGAAATGAAGGGCATGACTCGTTAGTTACTATTCTATTTTTGACTCAACTTAGACTAATATTTTTCCGAATTTAAATAGTTAGTTATCTATTTTTAAATGTGATATTAGTTATCAGTTATGCAATTCTAGTAACAACATATGAAACATAACTTATCCATCTTCAAGTTTGGATAATATGACTAGTATTTCAGCCATATATATTGAGCAAATAGTTACACGGTTAGTTTTAGTTATTCGTCATCAGTTACTTGTCATATGTATTCAACGTCAGATTAACTACATGTTTCTGGTTATCGATTATGAAACTTATAAAATGAGATTTGTTACCAGATAAGATATGTATCAGAACTAGAGGAATTATCCGTTATTGGCTTACATGTTAACACGTACCTGCTCTGTGCCTTGGAATTTGAAGTTCACATATGATTTTATGAAATTTGAAGTTATGTGTCGTTTGCATACGTCATAAGCATTTTAGTTATCCGAACCTGAAAATTTTGAAGTTATGCGTCGTTTCTGTTCGCAAATCCAACTCTATTTTCATATGAGTTTTGAAGATTAGTTATTATTAATTTTTTTTTTGTTATATTACTAGTTATCCGGTTATCCATATTGAGCTAATAGTTACATGCAGGATAAGCTATTAGTTATCCGTCATCAGTTACTTGTCAATTTGTCATATGTATTCACTTCAGATTAATTACTTGTTTTAGTTATGAAGTTAAAAAGTGAACTTAATTACCGGTTGTCGTTGTTTGGCCCTAGCTTCTTGCTAGTGGTTCGTTTTAATAAATTCTAGCCGTTCAAAAAAAAAATTACCGGTTATCTTATTTAAGCTATATATCATACTAGTTGCATGTTGGTAGTTAAATGAATTCGTTAACAGATCACTTTTGTTTCAGTACTAGAGTTGGTATCCAACTTAATGAAACATATTTACTTTTTACCTTAGAGTTTGAAGTCTACATATAATTTATGAACTTTGAGGTTATGCGTCATTTCCGTTCTTAATATCCGACTCTGTTTTCATCCTAAGGCTGGTTATTTCAACCTAATGACATTTGATGGTTCGATTATCTGTTTTCGGTTATCAGACTAGCGATCAACTTCATGTACGATAGTTACAAGTTTTCGATATCCTGTTAGTTTCGTGTAGATTTATAAATAAAAAAAAACCCTATTCTATTCGTTGTGTCATACATCTTCTGGTTATTCGTACCAATCAATTTCGAGGACGAAATTTTGTTAAGTGGGGTAAAATTATAATACCCAGAAAATAAAGAATAATAATAATAATAATAATAATAATAATAATAATAATAATAATAATAATAATAATAATAATAATAATAATAAATGGTTAAAACAAGTAAAACTAGATCCATTTATAGCTCCAATTCAACCCGTGACAGTTTTCTTTCGCCCAATTTAAAAACTTTGACCCACTACCCCAATAAATTTTTGTAAGCAAATATGTATAAACTAACTCCCGCAAGAATTGGAAATTGATAATTCACGTTTCTCAAACCACGTTCAAATCGTTCACATTATATAGCCTAACGATCGACGTTTGCAGTCACGAAATCCCTCTTTGTGGTTATGTCGTTAAGCAGGCACTGCCACAACAAAATCAAAATCGGCCTCTCATCGTTGAGAATCATTGCGCTTCTGTCCTAACACCGAATCATATTCAGATATCGCACACATTCGATTCATGTTAATTGTTCCCGGCGAAACAGCTCCAACGTTGTTCTCTTCCTCTGAAATAAATCTGCTTATGTTCGACAATCATCTAACTGCAATGAATCATTCTGACCTGTCTTGCTAAAAGTTTAAGGTAACAAAACCAATCTCTGCTCGAGTTTTATGCAATACGGATCCTATGCACTGGTTCCGATTATTTAAAGAGGACATATATGGTAAATTGCTTTTCCGGCAAACTGAAACTAAAATTACAGTGAGGGATTAAAGACATTTAATAATTTACACTTTTGTTAGCAAATGAGTATAAGTCAATTGGGTTGAGTCACCAATATATCTAATCACAGTGATTTAGAGTTTGAACTAATGATTCATGCCACTTTAGCGTAGTTGGTGTTGTAGGCATCGGTGATCTTAAACACCCTAAACCTCTATGTTGGTTATCTCTTTGGTGACTTGAAACTTATAATTCATAACTTCAAGGGTTGAACTAATTGCACAAAGTAAAATAAAACATATGTAGCTACTGTGAAGACTTCATATGTGAAGCCTAAGATACAACATCACATTTAAGTCACCTACATTTCCCATACATGAAATAACTACTTATTGCAATTTGGTACTGATAGTTTAAGGAATTTAGTTTTGTTATTGAATAATCACATAATACAAGTGACGACAAGAGTTCAATAACTAATTAATAACACGTTGCCGGAAAACAATAATATATTTAACGAGTCACGTATATAATAATGCAATGTAAGTTGTACTTCTAATTCTAACTATAAATAAAATGCAGATGTCATATGATTAAAAGATTACTCACTTTGGTTTTTGCTATCCTAACTATTAGTCAAATATATATATATATTATGTTAGTTCAGGGTTTAGTGTGTAATTATGTTTCTTATATATACTCATGTATTCATATTGACCCAATTACAATAATACAATATTGATTACCAAGTTTATCTTGGTATCAGAGCCTTCTTTTTTTTCCTAACCCTAATTCTGCCGTCACCCCCCCCCCACCTCCTACATCTTCCAGCCGTCACCACCTTTCCTGAAATCATCACCATGTCTACCTCTGCCACTACTATTACAGCCTTCTCACAAACCCAAAAGACCACGCATAACTCACATAAGTTTGCGTTTACCCTAACACCATCCAATTACAGCTACTGGAAGATGATGATCAGACCGTTTTTGATCACGAACGACCTGTTCGGCTATGTTGATGGCACCATTCCATGTCCACCAGCAACTATAATGGTCGCACCAACAGGAACAGAAAAGACAGCAGAATCTGCTGCAGAATCTCAACCAAATCCAGAATATTCAGCGTGGATCTCCAACGATGCTCATGTTTGCATGGTAATTTGTTCCACTATCTCTGAATCTTCATACCAGCATGTACAAGATACAAGTTCCCGCGATCTATGGCTGACCCTGGAACGTGCGTATGCACCACATACTTCATCAAGGGAATACACACTCAAAACACAACTCTTACGCATCACAATGAAAGGAGATGAATCTGCTTCAGCGTATTTGACTCGAGCACAAGAATATGCTGATGCACTTGCACACATAGGTGAACCAATGAAAGAAAAGGATCTGGTTATGCTGGTCATATCTGGACTCAGAGACGAATACAATGGCTTGAAATCAATTATCCTTGCTCGACAACTTCCAACTGCATTCACAGAATTACATGGTCTTCTAGCAGATCATGACTACATGATTAACAAGCCATCTGAGGTGACACCTGCACAAGTATTTACGGCTGCCACTACCAACCCTACACCAGTTTCACCAGCTCCTGCCCAAACTGACGCCATACAAGCTGTCCAACAGCTTGCGAATCAACTTGGGTTACAACTCCAAGTGTCAAACACCTCTTCACCCCAAGCATTTTACACCAATCGTGGAGGAAACAACAGGTCTCGTGGCAACTATTCACGATCATCTAACAACCGTGGTCGTGGAAACAACAACCGGAACCAGAATGTAGGTAATCGAAATCAATTTTCTTGGGCTTCTAATCAAAATACTGTCTATGGAACGTGTAACAGGTGTGGAATTGGGCATGTCCCATCACAGTGCCCAAACCGTGATCCATCTACAATCAGGTCACGCCAACAACCAACAGCGAACTATACTGACTACCGCTCGAATACTTCCTCTGCATGGATTCCGGATACTGGTTCAAATCAACATGTCTCCCCGGATCTCTCAAGCTTTGATAACTCTGAAGCCTACTACGGTGAGGATAATCTCCATGTTGGCAATGGTAAGGGTTTACCCATTCTTCACATCGGTTCCTTACGTTTTTATTCTCCTAATCGAACGTTTTCTCTTAAAAATATATTACATGTTCCTGAAATCAAACGTAATCTTCTTTCGGTTCAAAAGTTTTGTCATGACAATGCTGTGTTTTTTGAATTTCACTCGTCTTATTTCTCTGTGAAGGACGAAGCCACTCGGTCTATCCTCCTCACTGGTCCAAGTAATGGTGGTCTCTACTCGTTTCAACCGCCCCAGATACAATCTATTTCTAAAGTGGCTTTTTCTGCAATTCGTGCTTCTTCGGATACATGGCATCAACGTTTGGGACACCCGCATCCACAACTATTGAAGTCCATGTTATCTAAATATCGTTTACCTTTATTAAACAATTGTTCTACTTCTTGTGATTCATGTTACATTGGCAAATCTTCTAAACTTCATTTATTACCAACTACGTTTAAAAGTACAAGTGTTTTAGATTTGGTTTTTTGTGATGTTTGGGGTCCTGCCCCAGTTTCGTCTTCTGATGGTCACTTATATTTCCTACTTTGTGTTGATCACCATTCTAGATATATGTGGCTATTTCCATTAAAACACAAATCTGATGTTTTTGAAACTTTCAAACAATTTATGTCTATGGCAGAACGACAATTTCAAACAAAATTAAAAACTGTGCAAACTGATTGGGGAGGGGAATTCCGAAATCTCTCGAAATTTTTCTCACACCTTGGTATTGTTCACCGCCTCTCGTGTCCACACACGAGTGAACAAAACGGGATCGTTGAGCGACGCCACCGACACGTGGTTGAAACAGGTCTCACATTACTCGCTCAGTCACATGTTCCACAACGGTTTTGGCATTTTGCGTTTGATACAGCAGTATATTTAATAAACCGAATGCCGTCCAGAACGAGCAACAACACCTCTCCGTTTGAGTTTCTCTTCAAACGCCCTCCGGATTATTCATTTCTTAAAGTGTTTGGTTGTCAATGTTACCCTCACCTCCGTCCATACAACAAACATAAAATGGATCTTCGCTCACTTCCGTGTGTTTTCCTTGGATACAGCCCCTCTCATCATGGATACCGTTGTCTTGATCGGTCCACCGATCGCCTTTATATCGCCAGACATGTGCGGTTTCAGGAACAAGTTTTCCCATGTATGCCATCTCCTAACCCGAGTCAACCTTCACCTTTACAAACACCAGATCCATACATTTCATCCTTTCCAGAACCACCACCACTTACACCAGATGTGCCATTCCCCAACACCCCTAACCTGAGTCCTCCTCAGCCCTCACCCAGTCCATCTAACCCGAGTCCTTCTCAGCCCTCACCCAGTCCATCTAACCCGAGTCCTCCTCAACACTCGCCTGGTCCATCTACCTCGGGCCCTCCGGCCAATAATGGCTCTACTCAAACCTCCCAACCACCTTTTGTTACATACCAACGCCGTCGCCCAACAACAAACTCTCAGCCCCCTGAATCTACCTCACAACCTACTTCTCAACCTGACCCACAACCCCGACCTCGTCCCTCACATCTTCGACAAAATCCTAAACAAACCAAACCTTTTAATTTCTCTTCGTTTCACACTCAAACAACTCCGTGTGACTTCGAACCTTCAACCTTTACCGAAGCCAACAAACACCCAGAGTGGCGCAAGGCTATGGCTGAAGAGTATTCGGCGCTTGTGAGAAACGGAACATGGTCGTTAGTTCCACGTATTCCAGGGTCTAATGTGGTTAATTGCAAATGGTTATACACGTTGAAACATGATCCGACAGGAGCTATCTCAAGGTATAAGGCACGGTTTGTGGCTAAAGGTTATCGTCAACAGCCAGGGGTTGATTATCAAGAAACATTTAGCCCAGTTGTGAAGGCAACTACTATTCGAGTTGTCATATCTTTAGCAATTGCACAGAAATGGCCACTTCGACAACTTGATGTTCATAATGCATTCTTACATGGAGACCTTAAGGAAACGGTCTACTTGGAACAACCTCCTGGTTTTGTGGACCCAAGCAAACCGAACCATGTGTGTCTTCTACACAAATCCTTGTACGGACTTAAACAGGCACCGCGAGCATGGTTTGATCGTCTGTCCACTGTACTTAGTCGCATGGGTTTTCATGGATCCAAAACTGATCCCTCATTATTTATTTATTCGTCACAAGGTACTGTGCTATATATGCTTGTGTATGTGGATGATATTATTTTGACAGGTAACAATCCACAAGCAATTGACAAGGTTGTGGCTGACCTTAGTCACACCTTTCCACTGCGTGATATGGGTCCGGCTTCCTACTTTCTGGGTATTGAACTTGCACAGCAAGGTTCGGATGTTATTCTATCTCAAAGAAGGTATATTTTGAAGCTTCTTGCTCGGGCAGGTTTAGCTACAGCCAAACCGGTATCATCTCCTCTGTCCACGACAATGAATCTTGCTTTAGGTGACAGTCCGTTGTGTTCAGATCCTGTGAAATATAGACAAACAGTTGGTGCACTTCAGTATGTCACATTGTCCCGTCCGGATCTCACATTTGCAGTCAACAAAGTCTGCCAGTTTATGCATGCCCCAACTGAGAACCATTGGTCAGCGGTTAAACGGATCCTCAGGTATTTACAGGGAACCGTCTCATATGGTCTTCTTATTAAACATGATTCAAGTACACGCCTCCATGCCTACACTGACTCAGCCTTTAATACTATTAATGCTTATTCGGATTCTGATTGGGCTGGGTGTCCCGATGACCGTCGATCCACCGGGGGATATGCTATATACTTAGGATCCAATCTTGTTTCATGGTCGGCTAGGAAACAGAAAACCGTCTCTCGGTCATCGACTGAATCTGAGTACAAGGCTCTAGCTGACACAGTTGCTGAGCTCACATGGCTTCAGGCTCTCTTACAGGAGTTATGTGTTAATGTCAAGTCTCCTCCTACATTATGGTGTGATAATTTGGGTGCCACGTATCTATCATCAAATCCGGTCTTTCATGCTCGAACAAAACATGTGGAAGTTGATTTTCACTTTGTACGTGAAAAGGTTTCCAGAGGAAAGTTGTCAGTTCAGTTCATCTCTACAAAAGATCAGATTGCTGATGTTTTCACAAAACCACTATCATCCCAAAGATTCATTGAACTTCGATCCAAGCTAAGGGTTGCTCCCCGGCCTTAGCTTGCGGGGGAATATTAGTCAAATATATATATATTATGTTAGTTCAGGGTTTAGTGTGTAATTATGTTTCTTATATATACTCATGTATTCATATTGACCCAATTACAATAATACAATATTGATTACCAAGTTTATCTCTAACTAAACTAAGGTACGGATTCTGTGTCCCTTTTATCATAGTATATATATATGTTGTTTCCGTTACTATATATGTAGTACGGATTCCGTGTCCCTTTCATCATAGTATAAATTCTATTTCCGTTACTTTGTAGTGCGGGAATTTTGATTATGTTTATTTTAGTTTCACTATTTTTGCTTCCGCTGATTCGACTCATTTGTCCTTATGACATTATTAGTTAATTGGTTTATTGAGTTATGGCTCGTTTGGATTATTAGTACTGTTTTGTTGAGATTTTTAGCATGCAATAGTTTTATAAATTTGTACTCATTATTGCATGTTCCTGTAGATGATAGGATGTACTTTATATGTTATATGTTAGGTAGTTATGCTACTACCAGTTTGACTTTGTACTCTGTTACCCAAGCTATCTGACATGTCATTGTGGCGTCAATGGCATGACACTTTTCGTGACAGTGTGTAATAAATAGTTCACGACGTCTCCGTTTATATGTTAGTACTCAAGGAGTACATTGGCCACATCTGTCTGGGAGGCGCATGGATATATCCTAGTTTCTGATCAGTTATGTTTCTGGGGGATGGAATAATGTGTGTACGCCCCACACACCATCTCATTAGTACATTAGCCTAGCTAGCTGTGTACACGTCTGTTTTGGCTCTGGGTACTTCCTATATTACACGACTTATTATTTGATAATTTATTTATATGTTCTGTCGTGTAGATCAGTTGTTTTCAGTAATATGTTCAGATCAGTTATCAGTTATATGTTCAGTTTCAGTCGTCAGTTAAAGGTTCAGTTCGGTATCAGTCATCAGTTAAAAGTTCAGTATCAGTCATCAGTTAAAAGTTCAGTATCAGTCATCAGTTAAAAGTTCGGTATCAGTCATCAGTTAAAAGTTCAGTATCAGTCATCAGTTAAAAGTTCAGTATCAGTCATCAGTTAAAAGTTCAGTATCAGTCATCAGTTAAAAGTTCAGTATCAGTCATCAGTTAAAAGTTCAGTACCAGTCATCAGTTAAAGGTTCAGTTCAGTATTAGTTATATGTTCATACCTTATATATGTTCAGCTAATAGTTATAAGTACTTGATTCTGTTTATTCGTCTCACTTTATTTACTGTTGTTCTCTCCGTCACTGAGCAATGTTTGGCTCAGCCGTATTTTCTTTTGTGGTGTTTCTTTATTTATGCGTAGGTAATCGGGGAAATCCGGGGAATCGGTGAAGAGAGCGTCACGAGATCAAGACATTGCTTTTGAATTCAATAAATGTAATAAACACATATTTAGGATTCCTTCAACGTTTGAGTTGTTGGATTTATGACATTGGATTATGCCTTTATTCTATGAAATGGTTTTTGGTTTGAAATCTGTAATAGTGACGTCTCAGCCTGTCCGGGTTGGGGTGTTACAGTTATGGTATCAGAGCAAAGGCTCTTTCCTGTAGAAAACTTAAACCTTAAAATAAAACTTGTGAGGTAATGGGTAGACGTTGGGTTAGGATTTCACCCTCTGATCATTGTTCATTACTCTTCGTAAATGATTTTAGATCTACCAGTTAGAGCCACTTATTTTGTTGATAGTTAAATGACATGTTTTGCTTCATGACTTTTTCCGATATGATGAATTAAATGATTCTATCATTGTCTTTGTTTCCGCTTTAGAATTTCGAAATGACTTCGAAAAATGACAAGCGACGCGCTTGAAGTCTGTATGACATTAGATGAACTTGTCAATGCGTTCAAAGACCTTGCTGCCACATATGCTACAATAGATATTTCACCTAGGCTACATATCTCGTTAAATTTGACACGTTTATGTTAGTTTCATGTCTGTCACTGATTAGTGTTTTGCATCTTTTTCACGTATCATTCATCATTGCTCCGACTTCTCGTGTAAAAGTGTCAAGAGCATTAGGAGTTCATAATGGAATGATAGTTAGGGCACAACTGTAAAGTAAATTGACGATTAAACTTGATCAACTTAGTCGTGAATTTATAGTACATATGTGCGCTTATAGATTTCTGTTGTTTGAATAAGGCCCCTCAATTGTGTTAAGACTCTTATTATTCTTTAGCAACCTTCATTAATTTGTAGCTTGCTTCGTTACACGTTAAGATAAAGTATATTTTTAGTCATTTCTAAGACTTTTGGTCGTCATTCGATGTCTCAGTCTACACACTTACTAATGTTCATATCTGACTATTGTAAATATGGTACTCCTACGCATATGCAAAACTTCATACAACTAAGTGCCTCTTCTGATTAAAGTTCGGGAATTTAGTATTGGCTGGCCTATAGAGATTATCTGAACGAATATGCCCTCATGGTTCTAAAGTATGTTTAATTCCCATGCAGCGAGCTTTGATTATATTTTGATATGTATTTGTTATCCTGACATCTCGTTACGATTAAAGGTTAGATTCAACGAAATAGCTTTCAGAATACTTATGGCTTTAAACTTACCTGGAGACACGTTCTCATAAATCTTCAAAAGTTATACTGCACTCAAGGTTAATATATATGAATTTTGACCTCATCGCATGGCAGGCGAAATATCTAGCTTAGTTAAGCTCTCTAATTTGATGACTCGGTGTCTTTGATATCCGACCAGTTATTGTTTTTCTTACATATCTTTACATCATTACTTCGACTTCTACTTCTACTTCGTCGAGAGGTGAAGGTTCTATATTGACCTTATCTTTGCGTCAATCTTTAAAATACTGTATTATATGAAACTTATGGAACGTAAGGAGCATTTACAAGAATTTATAGAGATTGGTTTAGTCGGACCAAGTGTCGCTCCTTAGGTCGCATTAGTCTTATTCATGGAAAAAAAAAATGGGACTAAAAGACTTCACGTTGACTATCGAGAGTCTAACTGAAAAAAAAAATAGTAGAGATTGGGTATTAGTCATCAATGAATTCATTTTATCGTATAGTCACCACATATCCTTTTTCAGTTACCATATATGTGTAACTTAGTATCAAAATTGTTATTTATATGATTTCGATATTCAGGTAGTCATGTTATTTTGTTTTCAGTTAATGACCCATGTGACTAGTTGTTAAGTTACTAACCCTCGGGAAAAAAAAAAGAAAAAGAGAATAAGAAATTTACGTATGCTCAAAGTATATAGAAGGGTTATGCATATAGTAACTATCAAGCCTTAGAGTTCAATGTTAGCTATAAGTATTCCTAAGGGTTTCACTTTGTTGTAGTGTACGTCATTTTGCCAACAACAATAAGCTTAGTACTAGATTCATCGGACCGTTTGAAATTCTGAAAAGAGTTAGTGAAGTCCTTTACCAATTAGCGTTATCATCTTAGCTTTCACATGTGCATATCATATTTCATGTTAGCATGTATCCTTTATTAGAGAGTCACATATCATCTTATTCATGTTGTGAATTTTCCTTCTTGAGGATTCATCTTTCAAAGAAGAACCGGAAGTTGTTATTAATAAGCATGAGCATATTACACATTGAGTTAGGGGTGAGCATGAAACCGAAAAAACCGATCCGGAACCGAAAAAACCGAAAACCCAAACCCAAAAAACCGAACCCAAATAGAAACCGTGGGTTTTGGGTTTAATTTATAAAAAAACCGAACTTGTGGGTTGGGTTTGGGTTTTGTTAAGAAACCGATCCGTAAAAACCGAACCGACCCAATAATGTTTATGTATATGCTAAATTTCATATATGTAAGACCCATGACCTATGTTATGTAAAAGCCTATATTGTAATACATTATTATATGATCATATTACATTTTATCTATGATTTAGGTGGTTTTTGTCGAAGCAAAATGACATTCAAAATTTTGTTTATGGTTATTGTTTCCTGAGTAAATTTTCTTTTGAAATGTGGTTGATTTTTAATGTTTAAACTTATGGAAACATAAATTTAAACTTTAGTATTATAACATGTTTTCTTGAATCATTAAGAGTTATGTTTATAACTTGTATTTAGTACC
Organism: Tagetes erecta; assembly: GCA_030867185.1. Taxonomy (NCBI): domain Eukaryota; kingdom Viridiplantae; phylum Streptophyta; class Magnoliopsida; order Asterales; family Asteraceae; genus Tagetes; species Tagetes erecta. The sequence goes on along the minus strand of CM061490.1, from coordinate 75,580,429 downwards.
AAAAAACAATAAATTTAAAGCCAAGTTGAAAAAACCGAAAAAACCGAACCCAAACCCAAATCCAGTCCGCAAACCCAAAACCCAAAACCGAAAAACCCAAAACCCATGGGTTTTAAAATTACAAAAACCGACTTTTTGGGTTTGGGTTCGGATTGAGTCAAAAACCGACCCAAACCGACCCATGCACACCCCTACATTGAGTTTATCACTAGGCTACATGAGAAATGAAGGGCATGACTCGTTAGTTACTATTCTATTTTTGACTCAACTTAGACTAATATTTTTCCGAATTTAAATAGTTAGTTATCTATTTTTAAATGTGATATTAGTTATCAGTTATGCAATTCTAGTAACAACATATGAAACATAACTTATCCATCTTCAAGTTTGGATAATATGACTAGTATTTCAGCCATATATATTGAGCAAATAGTTACACGGTTAGTTTTAGTTATTCGTCATCAGTTACTTGTCATATGTATTCAACGTCAGATTAACTACATGTTTCTGGTTATCGATTATGAAACTTATAAAATGAGATTTGTTACCAGATAAGATATGTATCAGAACTAGAGGAATTATCCGTTATTGGCTTACATGTTAACACGTACCTGCTCTGTGCCTTGGAATTTGAAGTTCACATATGATTTTATGAAATTTGAAGTTATGTGTCGTTTGCATACGTCATAAGCATTTTAGTTATCCGAACCTGAAAATTTTGAAGTTATGCGTCGTTTCTGTTCGCAAATCCAACTCTATTTTCATATGAGTTTTGAAGATTAGTTATTATTAATTTTTTTTTTGTTATATTACTAGTTATCCGGTTATCCATATTGAGCTAATAGTTACATGCAGGATAAGCTATTAGTTATCCGTCATCAGTTACTTGTCAATTTGTCATATGTATTCACTTCAGATTAATTACTTGTTTTAGTTATGAAGTTAAAAAGTGAACTTAATTACCGGTTGTCGTTGTTTGGCCCTAGCTTCTTGCTAGTGGTTCGTTTTAATAAATTCTAGCCGTTCAAAAAAAAAATTACCGGTTATCTTATTTAAGCTATATATCATACTAGTTGCATGTTGGTAGTTAAATGAATTCGTTAACAGATCACTTTTGTTTCAGTACTAGAGTTGGTATCCAACTTAATGAAACATATTTACTTTGTACCTTAGAGTTTGAAGTCTACATATAATTTATGAACTTAGAGGTTATGCGTCATTTCCGTTCTTAATATCCGACTCTGTTTTCATCCTAAGGCTGGTTATTTCAACCTAATGACATTTGATGGTTCGATTATCTGTTTTCGGTTATCAGACTAGCGATCAACTTCATGTACGATAGTTACAAGTTTTCGATATCCTGTTAGTTTCGTGTAGATTTATAAATAAAAAAAAACCCTATTCTATTCGTTGTGTCATACATCTTCTGGTTATTCGTACCAATCAATTTCGAGGACGAAATTTTGTTAAGTGGGGTAAAATTATAATACCCAGAAAATAAAGAATAATAATAATAATAATAATAATAATAATAATAATAATAATAATAATAATAATAATAATAATAATAATAATAAATGGTTAAAACAAGTAAAACTAGATCCATTTATAGCTCCAATTCAACCCGTGACAGTTTTCTTTCGCCCAATTTAAAAACTTTGACCCACTACCCCAATAAATTTTTGTAAGCAAATATGTATAAACTAACTCCCGCAAGAATTGGAAATTGATAATTCACGTTTCTCAAACCACGTTCAAATCGTTCACATTATATAGCCTAACGATCGACGTTTGCAGTCACGAAATCCCTCTTTGTGGTTATGTCGTTAAGCAGGCACTGCCACAACAAAATCAAAATCGGCCTCTCATCGTTGAGAATCATTGCGCTTCTGTCCTAACACCGAATCATATTCAGATATCGCACACATTCGATTCATGTTAATTGTTCCCGGCGAAACAGCTCCAACGTTGTTCTCTTCCTCTGAAATAAATCTGCTTATGTTCGACAATCATCTAACTGCAATGAATCATTCTGACCTGTCTTGCTAAAAGTTTAAGGTAACAAAACCAATCTCTGCTCGAGTTTTATGCAATACGGATCCTATGCACTGGTTCCGATTATTTAAAGAGGACATATATGGTAAATTGCTTTTCCGGCAAACTGAAACTAAAATTACAGTGAGGGATTAAAGACATTTAATAATTTACACTTTTGTTAGCAAATGAGTATAAGTCAATTGGGTTGACTCACCAATATATCTAATCACAGTGATTTAGAGTTTGAACTAATGATTCATGCCACTTTAGCGTAGTTGGTGTTGTAGGCATCGGTGATCTTAAACACCCTAAACCTCTATGTTGGTTATCTCTTTGGTGACTTGAAACTTATAATTCATAACTTCAAGGGTTGAACTAATTGCACAAAGTAAAATAAAACATATGTAGCTACTGTGAAGACTTCATATGTGAAGCCTAAGATACAACATCACATTTAAGTCACCTACATTTCCCATACATGAAATAACTACTTATTGCAATTTGGTACTGATAGTTTAAGGAATTTAGTTTTGTTATTGAATAATCACATAATACAAGTGACGACAAGAGTTCAATAACTAATTAATAACACGTTGCCGGAAAACAATAATATATTTAACGAGTCACGTATATAATAATGCAATGTAAGTTGTACTTCTAATTCTAACTATAAATAAAATGCAGATGTCATATGATTAAAAGATTACTCACTTTGGTTTTTGCTATCCTAACTATTAGTCAAATATATATATATATTATGTTAGTTCAGGGTTTAGTGTGTAATTATGTTTCTTATATATACTCATGTATTCATATTGACCCAATTACAATAATACAATATTGATTACCAAGTTTATCTTGGTATCAGAGCCTTCTTTTTTTTCCTAACCCTAATTCTGCCGTCACCCCCCCCCCCCACCTCCTACATCTTCCAGCCGTCACCACCTTTCCTGAAATCATCACCATGTCTACCTCTGCCACTACTATTACAGCCTTCTCACAAACCCAAAAGACCACGCATAACTCACATAAGTTTGCGTTTACCCTAACACCATCCAATTACAGCTACTGGAAGATGATGATCAGACCGTTTTTGATCACGAACGACCTGTTCGGCTATGTTGATGGCACCATTCCATGTCCACCAGCAACTATAATGGTCGCACCAACAGGAACAGAAAAGACAGCAGAATCTGCTGCAGAATCTCAACCAAATCCAGAATATTCAGCGTGGATCTCCAACGATGCTCATGTTTGCATGGTAATTTGTTCCACTATCTCTGAATCTTCATACCAGCATGTACAAGATACAAGTTCCCGCGATCTATGGCTGACCCTGGAACGTGCGTATGCACCACATACTTCATCAAGGGAATACACACTCAAAACACAACTCTTACGCATCACAATGAAAGGAGATGAATCTGCTTCAGCGTATTTGACTCGAGCACAAGAATATGCTGATGCACTTGCACACATAGGTGAACCAATGAAAGAAAAGGATCTGGTTATGCTGGTCATATCTGGACTCAGAGACGAATACAATGGCTTGAAATCAATTATCCTTGCTCGACAACTTCCAACTGCATTCACAGAATTACATGGTCTTCTAGCAGATCATGACTACATGATTAACAAGCCATCTGAGGTGACACCTGCACAAGTATTTACGGCTGCCACTACCAACCCTACACCAGTTTCACCAGCTCCTGCCCAAACTGACGCCATACAAGCTGTCCAACAGCTTGCGAATCAACTTGGGTTACAACTCCAAGTGTCAAACACCTCTTCACCCCAAGCATTTTACACCAATCGTGGAGGAAACAACAGGTCTCGTGGCAACTATTCACGATCATCTAACAACCGTGGTCGTGGAAACAACAACCGGAACCAGAATGTAGGTAATCGAAATCAATTTTCTTGGGCTTCTAATCAAAATACTGTCTATGGAACGTGTAACAGGTGTGGAATTGGGCATGTCCCATCACAGTGCCCAAACCGTGATCCATCTACAATCAGGTCACGCCAACAACCAACAGCGAACTATACTGACTACCGCTCGAATACTTCCTCTGCATGGATTCCGGATACTGGTTCAAATCAACATGTCTCCCCGGATCTCTCAAGCTTTGATAACTCTGAAGCCTACTACGGTGAGGATAATCTCCATGTTGGCAATGGTAAGGGTTTACCCATTCTTCACATCGGTTCCTTACGTTTTTATTCTCCTAATCGAACGTTTTCTCTTAAAAATATATTACATGTTCCTGATTATGTTTATTTTAGTTGTAGTGCGGGAATTTTGATTATGTTTATTTTAGTTTCACTATTTTTGCTTCCGCTGATTCGACTCATTTGTCCTTATGACATTATTAGTTAATTGGTTTATTGAGTTATGGCTCGTTTGGATTATTAGTTCTGTTTTGTTGAGATTTTTAGCATGCAATAGTTTTATAAATTTGTACTCATTATTGCATGTTCCTGTAGATGATAGGATGTACTTTATATGTTATATGTTAGGTAGTTATGCTACTACCAGTTTGACTTTGTACTCTGTTACCCAAGCTATCTGACATGTCATTGTGGCGTCAATGGCATGACACTTTTCGTGACAGTGTGTAATAAATAGTTCACGACGTCTCCGTTTATATGTTAGTACTCAAGGAGTACATTGGCCACATCTGTCTGGGAGGCGCATGGATATATCCTAGTTTCTGATCAGTTATGTTTCTGGGGGATGGAATAATGTGTGTACGCCCCACACACCATCTCATTAGTACATTAGCCTAGCTAGCTGTGTACACGTCTGTTTTGGCTCTGGGTACTTCCTATATTACACGACTTATTATTTGATAATTTATTTATATGTTCTGTCGTGTAGATCAGTTGTTTTCAGTAATATGTTCAGATCAGTTATCAGTTATATGTTCAGTTTCAGTCGTCAGTTAAAGGTTCAGTTCGGTATCAGTCATCAGTTAAAAGTTCAGTATCAGTCATCAGTTAAAAGTTCAGTATCAGTCATCAGTTAAAAGTTCGGTATCAGTCATCAGTTAAAAGTTCAGTATCAGTCATCAGTTAAAAGTTCAGTATCAGTCATCAGTTAAAAGTTCAGTATCAGTCATCAGTTAAAAGTTCAGTATCAGTCATCAGTTAAAAGTTCAGTACCAGTCATCAGTTAAAGGTTCAATTCAGTATTAGTTATATGTTCATACCTTATATATGTTCAGCTAATAGTTATAAGTACTTGATTCTGTTTATTCGTCTCACTTTATTTACTGTTGTTCTCTCCGTCACTGAGCAATGTTTGGCTCAGCCGTATTTTCTTTTGTGGTGTTTCTTTATTTATGCGTAGGTAATCGGGGAAATCCGGGGAATCGGTGAAGAGAGCGTCACGAGATCAAGACATTGCTTTTGAATTCAATAAATGTAATAAACACATATTTAGGATTCCTTCAACGTTTGAGTTGTTGGATTTATGACATTGGATTATGCCTTTATTCTATGAAATGGTTTTTGGTTTGAAATCTGTAATAGTGACGTCTCAGCCTGTCCGGGTTGGGGTGTTACACTTAGGGATGTTGAAATTATGCAAGTATACTTGAGAAGTTCGACCTTCCTATAAAGGAAACTTTTACGGAAGTAGAAACCCAACTTGTTAAATGTGTGACGTGTGATGTGGTATGTGATAGTAATATGATCAAATACATCAAATGTAACATACATACACTTAACAAATCACCAACGGGTCATGGGTCAACTCGGGTCAAACTTGGTCAAACTTGGTCAAACATGGACAAAAAGTCAAACTATTCCGAACTCGCACAAACCGTATGACTATTTGGATGCATAGGGTTCTATGACCTTACATGAACACACATTAATAGACCTACTGTTATTTAGGTTGTTGTATTACTGTGTGCTTTTAAAAACTATTTGATGTGCAACCTAAGGTGAGTTTACTAAACTGCACTTTTACTATTATACCCTTTTATGGGCTGAACACGGACGAATACTTTTACGAATTTACGAATTTAGTATGTCGCATGTCTGGATTAGAGCAACTTTTATTTTGTTCATGAAAGACCTCATTGATACCTAGTTGGCCGTTAGTATTTGTGAAATAGCGGGAAATTTTGAGTAGTACTACTGGGTTTGACAAACCCTACCCGGGCTAGTCGCGCTAGCACGATAGAAGGACCTGTCGAACGGGTGTTGAATGACCTAACATACATACATGTGCATCCTGATGGGATGTACGAACAGGCAAAATGCACTTAATGTGTACATTTGGTCAGATATATACGACTCTAAGGATATGTACTGTAGACTAGCTACCTACAATGACATACTTAATTTATATATCTGCTTGCAACTGAATTACTTGATTTCATGCATACTACGTGAACTCACCAACCGTCGTGTTGACACTTGTTAGCCTTTCACTATTTCAGGTCACTGAGGTACACTGCACGTAGGGCATGGCGTCCTCGCATTTCATTTAAACACTTCTTGTGTCGTGTTGAAACTTTGTTTTGGATTTGACAACTATTTAAACTACGTGTCTTGTGTCGGGCGCGTGTTTTTGCGCATTTACTTTCTGCATGGTTTGGGTTTGCTTAAACTTACTTATTTATTATGCTTCCGCATAACTGAAAAATTAATTACTCTGATTGTTGTTTATACTACCGCATTTAATGGGTAAACGTTTGATTTTTCAAAACTCATATAGAGTCGTTCGGTGTAATTAATGACTGGATCCTGGTTTGTCACGCCTCTTACTGTAATACTCTGTTAGTGGATTTGAGGGTGTGACACAACTGTTCATAGCCAAGATGCAACATGGTAACTTAGTAATTAAATTTACTTAATCGTTTGTTTTATTATATCAAGTTAAAATATACCATCCATTATTTCACGTCATTCGACATCCTACTTACCCTAACTAGTGTGCGGTGAATAGGAAACCTTATTACACCTTATTTGATCACTACTTCGACACCGGTCAGTATTTTTCTCCCTAAAAAAGGAGCTTGCAACTTGACAAAATATTGTGATTCTGATTGGCAAGAATCCCCATACACAAGAAAGTTGTGAACATGCTATTTGGGAGGAGCACTGATGTCCTAGAAATCTAGAAAGCAACACTTCGCTTCATATACTACTATTGAAGCAAAGTACCGATCTATGGCATCCACGATTAGTGAGGTGTTGTGGGTTCGTTGGCTTTTAAAAGAACTAAATGTACTACTAACCAGATCGACTCTCTTATTTTGCGATAACCAGGCTCCTTACCATATAACAAATATGGAGTAATCCGGTTTTCCATGAACGCCAAAGTACATGTGGAAATGATTTTTTTTATTTTGTTCGAGAAAGTAGATTCACAAGAAATTCAACCTCACCACATCGACACCAAATTACAAATTGCAAACCTACTTATAAAAGGGTTTGGTATTAATTAAACAGGTCGGATTCTTAGCACGAAACACTCACATGCTCCTACAACGTTAGGGGGAGTATTGAAAATAACATTTACACGTACGTATATCTTCATGGTTTCAAACTATCCAACCCACTCTAATGATTTGCATTTCATAAATATCGTTTTTCTTCTTTTTAAAGGTTTAAAAACTTGAAAAAACGTTAATTAATTAATAATAAATATATGAGTTTCTTTGATCCATCGATTTCTAGACGCTATCACCAATTTAATTAGGAAGCAAAAGTTCATTTTGAAGAAAAAATATATTGAAATAAAACCCCATTGTATTCAAGCTATGGCGAAGAAATAGACACGTTTAGTAGCACACACTTTCAAATCGATTTTAATAACTGTAATAAAAAAACATTTAATATTCTTCTTTTGAAAATGATAACACTTTCAAACCTTCAGGAATATTCGATGAAGAGTACGTAATTTGTCATTTTCATACGTGAGATTTGGTGATAATTGTCATTTTCTTCAATTATCCTACCTCCCTCGGTCTAGGGGTGTTCAAAATACCCGAACTCGATTAACCTAACCCGATCCAAACCCGAATAAGTTAATTAGGGTCGGGTTAAGTAGGGTCAAAAGTATTAATTGAGTTATTCGGGTTAATCCGAATTGAAAATAGGGTTGGGTTGCGGATTTATTTATGGATAAAATATCGGGTTCGGGTTAACCCGAATAACCCGATTAGTGTCTCATGCCTATCAATTAAATTTACATATATTTGCATATGGTTGGATCGTTCACAAACAACCTCTAGTTCTCGGTCATTTGTTCTCACTATTTTTCACAAACTTAATATTTAATCATTTAAAATAAATTGAACGGGAAAAATGAGACATAATTATAACTTATTCACATAAATATAAAGACTGACGCTTTATAACTTTAGTTGCTCGTGTTTTAAAATAATTAAAATTACTATACAGTTGTAAATTAACAATAAAAACCAACAAAGGATATGATTAAACATTTTCCAAATTATTATATTCTAAATTGATAGTACAATGACATTTTGATGTGGATTCGAACCTGAGATCTTTAATTAGGTTAGAAAGTGTTCTAGTTACCAAGTAACCCCAATTACCCGGCTAACCCGACCCGACTAACCTGAAACTCGATTAACCCGGACCCGAAAAACCCGAACTTTAATAGGATCGGGTTACGGGTTAGATTTTATTTTAAAAAACCCGACTAACCCGACCTGATTAACCCAAAACCCGATCGAATTAACCCGATTAACACCCCTGCCTCCATCCAATTGTCATTTTTTTATGCATATTTATTCCTACTGTTTCAAAATATTGTCATTTTTATCCTAACTCCATCCAATTGCCTTTATTAAATTATGAGTAATGTTTTCATTTTGCTTATATATGTATTACTACTTTAGTATTCTTGCTATGTTTGGGAATATAACATTCAAGTGATGTTTTTAAGGATGTTTATGAATGTTCCATTCAGTTTTGAGACAAACCCGTGGTAAACCAGAACACATGATATATTTTTAAAAATTAGATTTTTAGTATAACAATATTATACTCAAATTAAAGAGAATAAAGTACTCAGTTTTATGATGTAGTTTATTTTTTAAAAAAATTGTATAAAAATGTTATGTATATTTATAAAACACTGAGATCTTTAATTATATGTTATTATTAACTTTAGGGTTATTGGATTTTAATAATCCGAACTTTAATAAATTGGCCGATATTAATCCCAACTTTAAAAATTCCCTGTAGTAGTCCCAACTTGTAAAATATTTTTCTCCATCGAACCTTTTATAAGTGTGACACAAAAATGGTCAGGTAAGGTTTTAATGAGACACAAAAATGGTCTGGTAGGTTTTTGAGTATCCGTTATAAAAGGCTCGATGGAGGAAAATAAATTACAAGTTGGGACTGTCAGAGGGAATTTTTAAAGTTGGGATTAATATCGGCCAATTTATTAAAGTTCGAATTATTAAAATCCAATAACCCTTAACTTTATCCATAAGTTTCATTTTTAAACCTATCAAATATAAACTGACTCATGTACACCCCTTGTAGTAAAGGGTTAAAAGTATAAATACTTTTAAATTTTTCAGAATTTTCCAAAATATTATGGGACAAAAAATTTAATTAGTTTTATTATAATATAATTTATATACATATTTTAAATAAAAAATCATTATTGTAAGTTAAACTCTCAAATAACGCCACATAAGCTAAAAGCTTTGAAAAAATGACACATAAGTTTTTTTGTTTTGTTATATTATATAAGGATTTATTAATATTTTTTAAACTATATATTTTAGAATAAATTATCATTTTCATCTTTTAAGTTTAGTAGATTAGTGACACTTTTTATTTCTTTTTTCCAAATCAATTGCATATGGCAAACCTCACATAAGTTTTAGCAACCCATCACCTTGACAAATTATAAATTGTAAGATCTAAGAAATTATACTTGATTTATTTGTGCAACGAGATCAAAATTTAATGCGTTATTAAACCACTTATGTGAGGCAGGCTTTCAATGGTAGGTTATAACTAATTTGGAAGGAGAAACAAAATACTCGATGAAAGTGATAATTATCACTAAACCTAACTAACAAAAATGATAATATACTCTAAAATAAATAGTATAAAATTATTTTTTGTGAATTCCCATTTGTATCTTTGTGGTGTATCAATTTTAAACACTTATATCCCTAAGGTTTCAAAATCTCATACCCCCGCCCCCTAATGTTTGCATTTTATCTTTATTTGTATTAAAAAAAATTAACCCCATTATATTTTTCAGTTAACGTTTTCACAAATGTCCAAAATATTTATAGGGATGCAAATGGTCGAAAATATAATTTCTTTAATGTATACTTATATATATGTGTGTGTATTATTTTTATTGGTCAAAACATTGTTCTTTTGTATATGTAAAAAGAGTTTAAATTTTATTATTCCGTTATTGTTCTCATTTTTAAAAACATATCTACTATACAAATAAGTATCTTTTTTTAATTGTTATTTTTATAACCGATTTGGAAGGAGAAACAAACTACTCGATGAAAGTGATAATTTTCACTAAACCTAATTAACAAAAATGATAATATACTCTAAAATAAATAGTTTAAAATTATTTTTTGTGAATTTCCATTTGTATCCTTGTGGTGTATCGATTTTGAACACTTATATCTCTAAGGTTTCAAAATCTCATATCTCTGCCTCCTAGTGTTTGCATTTTATCCTTATTTGTATTAAAAAAAATTAACCCCATTATATTTTTCAGTTAACGTTTTCACAAATGTCCAAAATATCTATATGGATGCAAATGGTCGAAAATATAATTTCTTTAATGTATACTTATATATATGTGTGTATTATTTTTAGGGTTATTGGATTTAAACACCCCCAAGTATTGGTCATTGGCCATTGTCACCTTCAAGTATCACTTTGGCCAATAACACTCCCAACTAAATACTTTGGTGTCCGTATCACCAAAAGTTAACCAAATCACTAACGCCGTTAAGTTTTGCTGACGTGGCACGGTGACGTGTCCTATCTCTCCTTACGTGGCACGGTGATGGCGGCCAATGATCAATAGTTAAGGGTGTTTAAATCCAATAAGGCAATAACCCATTATTTATCTATATTTAACTTGGAATTGACATGTGTCACGTGATGCGACGACCGGGTTTTAGTTGGTGCATATGTCGTGTCATATTTGTGACTTCGTTGCATGCGTTACGTTATTGATTATCTCATGCACGTTCTGATGTAGTATAATGCCTCGTACCTTGCAATGTAACGTGTCAAAGTAATTAAACGCTTCCATCACCAGCAAGAACAAAAAGCGAGAAAGGGGGTCGCCCTGTCTCGATCATCTTTTCAAGTGAACTTCCGAGTAAGCGACCTATTTAATAAAATTGATGACTGGGCAGAATTAAGACAACATTTAATCCATAAACACCATAAAAGCGGAAATTTATTTATACCATTATATTGTACAAAAAAAATCCTAGTTAACAGTGTCATATTGGATCAAGTGGTCATGATGTGCATTGAACATCTACACAAGGGCTGGATATTTTTGTTTTTTCTTCTTTTTAAATTTTTTTTCTTTGTATATTCTTTTGTTTTAGTTAGTTTTTTAATTACTTTGACGGCATTACGTTGCAAGGTACAAGACATAATATTACACCATAACATGCATGAGATAATCAATAACATAACGCATGTAACGAAGTCACATATATGGCACGACATATGCACCAACTAGAACCCGGTCGTCGCATCACGTGACACATGTCAATTCCTAGTTAAATATAGATAAATAATGGGTTATTGCCTTATTGGATTTAAACACCCTTAACTATTGATCATTGGCCGATATCACCGTGCCACGTAAGGAGAGATAGGGCACGTCACCATGCCACGTCAGCAAAACTTAACGGCGTTAGTGATTTGGTTAACTTTTGGTGATACTGACACCAAAGTATTTAGTTGGGAGTGTTATTGGCCAAAGTGATACTTGGAGGTGACAACGGCCAATGACCAATAGTTGAGGGTGTTTAAATCCAATAACCCTTATTTTTATTGTAAAAACATTCTTCTCTATGTATATTTAAAAAGAGTTTAAATTTTATTATTCCTTTATTGTTCTCGTTTTTTAAAACATATCTAATGTACATATAAGTATCTTTTTTTAATTGTTATTTTTATAAAATATTTTGCATCGTGAGTGTTTAAAACTTGTTTTTAAGATTTCTCAATTTTTTAAGGAAAATTGAATTTTAAAAATCTCAAATTTCACCTGTTGACCGGAAAAAATCATAACTGAGAAAATTCTTTTTAGAGATCCCAACTTTCAAACATATTTTTTTAAAGAGACCAAGTTAAAAATTACTTAACGTCGTTAAGTTTTTTTCGTACTTGAAACTACTGTTTTAGGGTTTTTGATCGGAAGGAGGATACGAATCAATTGATGTAAAAGTTACCTCGAACGGGTGCTTCAAATGATGAAACGACGCTTCAATTGAATATAACATTAAACGTATCGTCAAACCGTTTAATCGTTTAGAGCATCGGTTTAGGGTAAATTTTACATTAATCCATTTGTATCCTACTTCCAATCAAAAGCCCTAAACATTAGTTTCAAATTTGAAAAAAACTTAACGGTTTTAAATATTTTTTAAATAAGGTTCTTTAAAAAATATATGTTTGAAAGTTGAGATCTTTAGAAAAAATTTTCTCAGTTGAGATTTTTCCGGCCAATAAGTGAAAGTTGAGATTTTTAAAATCTAATTTTTAATTTTTTACACCATTAGGTTTTTTTAAATCATTTATTTTTTAATTGTTAACTATTTTAAAATTACTTCATTTTTATAAACATGTTATACGTATAGAAATAAATACATATTTTCTAAACTCCTTAGTTTAAATTGTACGTAGGTATCTTTTTTCAAATCGTTCGCGTTTCATCATAACCGTCAAAGTAAAACATGAGGCTAAAATATTATGACATATTCTCATAAAGTTGTTTGATAGTCTTTCTTAGAAAATGATTTTAAAAACCCAATGGTTTAAATAAAAAGAGCAATTTATAAAATATTTATTTTATGTGTATATTCAAAAAAGGTGTTTTTAAATAATAAATGAGAAAAACAACTAAATAATAAAAATAACATAATGAAAAAGTTTTAGAAATAAAAGCATTTTTTTTCTAAAACTTGCAAAATTGATAGTGTTTTACCATATATATCTATAATAAATATATATATATATATATATATATATAAATATATTAAAATTTGTTGTCTTTTTTACCGCTTACATCTCTAAAGTTTTTTTAGCCATTTGCTTCTAGTGGTATTTTAGTTACGTATGAAAAGGTTAACTTCAAAGTGTGTTACTTATTTTAGTCATGGGAATAAAATGCAAACGTGAGTGGAGAATTTGAGATTTGAAATTAACCGGAGATGAAAATGGACAAAACGACAAAACACGGGGATGGAAGCGGGAACTTCATCAATAAAATAAAGAATTAAGTGCAAAATGCACCCATGTGGTTTACACCCAATAGCACTTTGTAACCCTGCTTGAATATTTAGACCTTTTGCAACCCTATGCTTTCTAAAGTGAGTCATTTGTATCCCCCGGTTAATTAGTTTGATTATTAATTGATCGTTATTTGTAACGGTAAAATAGACTATTTATATAAAAAAGAAACAAATTAATAATTTATAAGATTTTAAAAATATATACTTTTTAGAGAAATGCATTAAAAATACAAAAAATCATACCCAGAGACGATAAAAAATATAATTATAACAACTCACTGTCGGACAACCATCGGCACCGACGACGTATCCACTTCCTTAAATACTTTTTAGATCTCATAAGTTATAAATATGTTTATTTTTTAGGTAAATGGTCTATTTTAGCGTTACAAATAACGATCAACTAACAATCAAAATAACCGGAGGATGACTCACTTTATAAAGTCCAGGGTTGCAAAATGTCTAAATATTCATGCGGGGTTGCAAAGTGCTATTGGGTGTAAACCACAGGGAACATTTTGCACTAATTAACTCTAAAATAAATATAGCATATAAGCAAAATGACCTAATTACTACTTTTTTAATAAATCAGATTTGGAACATGTACAATATATGAAAATTAAAAATATAAAAGTGACAATTATCCCCAAATGTTAGGGATGAAAATAACAATTTACTCTTCGATAAAACAAAAGTTCAAGAACGACCACGTAATTTCTATAAATTATTAGCGGAATCGTGATAATTCGATGCCCAAAAATAAACCAGCCGATTGTAGCTTGTTTTCTACATACATCTCTATCTGCGTCATATCCATAAGAATGCTGCGTACATAATATGTTCTGTGCGTTCTTAGGTCATTCTTGGGCTTGGATTTTCTCTTTTTTTTAATAGCAACACTTTGATTTTCATTGAGAAATACATCACACCTACCCATAACAGGATTCGAACCCTAGACCTAGTGCTCCCAACATAAATGTGCTACCAATTAGCCACTAACACCATTGGCGGATTTCGACCTCTAACATGAGGCCTAACTATTGCAAGATAAATTGGTTTTTGTGATTAAAATATTCCATCATAGCTTTAATGTCCTAGCTAGCATGCGCATGCTAATCGAAACCCCTCACCTTAAGATCGAACAAACTTGTCCGGCCACATTGAAGTCAACATTTTTTTCGATCTCTTGGTGAATGCATCAGGGTACGTAGGCATCCAACATTAAGACGTTTTAGATATCCATAGATGAAAAGGTACGTTTGACGCTTACGCGGTTAGATAATCGTCTCTTGGTGTGGATGGAAATAGGTAGCTTTTGTTGTGGTTCTCAACCTTGTCAACGTCCAATTATGAACACCTTTTCTGCCTTGCACACAAGGGTAATGACACTGTAGCTACATAAATTGTATTTATGCGATAAGCAAAAAAGTCGATCACGACTAATTTGAGAAGCCTAGGGGTGGCTTTTTCATTTATTTTGATTGCTTGTTTGTGTAGAAATGTGAAATTCAATTGGGTATAACGGACTTGTGATCCTTGTTCATCTGTTATTGATTTTTTCAATATTTTAATTTGATATTTGAACAAGTAAGAGAGTCAGCGAATTTAAAACATGTTGACTACTTCTAAAATGTGTTAATTGTGTTAGATTTTAATTATAATAGTTGACATTCACGTCACTAATGTAAAACACTTGATTAATACCAAAATCAAATTTAAGTAACAAGTTAGTCGACAAATTATAATGACCTCAAGTAAATCAAACAAATTATGATAGAACGAACTATCAGGGAGGCTGAGTGGTCCATGAGCACCCCACGTACCACCAGGGCCGCATCCTTAAGGGTTCGGGATGGACGCGGGCACATGCGCGTTTTTTGTTAGATGTATCGATTTTTATCTTGATATCTTAAATTTTTATATATATTGATATCGTCTCCGTGTTAAAAAAATTACATGTA
Organism: Tagetes erecta; assembly: GCA_030867185.1. NCBI lineage: Eukaryota > Viridiplantae > Streptophyta > Magnoliopsida > Asterales > Asteraceae > Tagetes > Tagetes erecta. The sequence goes on along the minus strand of CM061490.1, from coordinate 75,564,903 downwards.
CTATATAATATATATATATATTGAGCTCGTCCTGGTCAATAATAAACGACATATATACTAGTGAGGTATTTGGGCTAGCCCAAAGTCTCAAAGTTTAAATTACCCATTAATTAATTTGCTAAACCCTTTTAATAATTCAAACTCATTAGTTAAATGAGCCATTACAATTTACAAATTAAACTCAATATGAAATTGTGAACCGTGAAAGTGAATATATTTTAGGTATCCACCGTTTATCTTGCATCATCATATATGTTTTAGGTCATTGTTTTATTAAAATTTATCTAGTTCTTTGGTGATTAAGAACAAACATTTTTATGAATGAAGAAAATTACTTTATATTTAGTATTGTTATTGTTTGACCCAACTCGAATTAACTCTTCAACTAAAAAAATGTAGCCTGAAATATAGTGATAGAAAAAAATATTATGGGTCATGTGATGTTCAGCTCATGTGTTATAAAAGTTCAGGATTCGCCACTTCATATAACACACACCACCTCGCCGGAACCTCGTCGCATCCGGTGGACAACCTCGCTACCCACCTCGTTTGTCGACCACCTTGACCCTCAGAACTCCTTCATCCATGACGTTGTCCACGAAGAGCTAGCCGAACTCGTCCATGATATCGTCACCAAGTCACCATCACCCCGCCACCACCTCATCACCATCACTCCCTCCACCCTCATACGCATTTACCATAAAACAAAATATTCAATTGCACATACAAAACTAACAGTATCAAACATTCACTTGTTGAATAAAAACCTCTAAACATTCCATTAGCAATTTAATTTTGCAATCTTTTATTGAAAATATATGTTTCGTTCATGAACATTCAAATCAATTTGCACTAAGCGGTACTAGTATTTCCTTTCTAATTAGTCTTTAACACCCCTCGCACGTAATGCGGCACGTTTATAACATTGTAACACATATTACATTGGTAACATTAACGTGCACTACGTGCACCTGACGTGATACATTTTTTTTTACCTTTTTAAACACGTTATGTTAGTGACAATAGTGTGTGTTGCTCACACCAACGCAACGACACAATGTTATCAACAAGCTGAACATGTAGGTGGCAACGGACGACAAAATGTTTTTGTGACTTATCTACAAGCGTTAAATTTTGACATGACATTAGGGGATAAGGAGTAGATTTAGTCGTGCATTTGTACCTCAGTTTAACTTGTTGCCTATCCGTTACATTTGATTTTAGTTTTATCCATATTCTGTACTTTGATTCCTATTAATAAACCATCTGAATCGGACCAAGTGTTGGGTCGAAGGCTTTTGAGTTTTTCGGTTTAGTCCGGTTTGGGCCTGGGGTCCATATATTGTGATTAACCCTAATTAGGTTTACTAGTTGCCTTATTTACTAACCCTAATCATAGTCTTATATATACCCATGATTGTAATTGTATCTTGTGAGCACCTAATAATATAAACCCTAGTTGCAAAGTGGACGTAGGTCAATTGGGACCGAACCACTATAATTCTCGTGTCTCTAACTTTCTGCGTGATATTCGTGTGTGCTTGTGTGTTGTTTCGCTTCCGCGTACCGCTTGTTCCTAACAACTGATATCAGAGCTTTGGCTCGTTGAACACACGGTTTGTCGCACGCGAACGATTCGGAGAAGGGTTAATTGATTCTTGGTCTTTACGTTTGAGATTCTTTCGTCGTGTGCCATCTTCTAATTCCGATCAACAAAAGTGAAGGTTATCTTTGAATCTCTACTAGATAAATTCTAGAGTAAATTACGGTTTTCATCCCTGTGGTTTGGGCTTTGTAACGGTTTTCATCCAAAACTAAAAAAATGCTCAATATAACCATTGTGGTTTCAGATTTGTCCCAATTAGATCCAAACATCTAACACCGTTAAGTTTAACCGTTACACAACTCTCACTTGCCCCTCACGTGAGGGGTATTTTTGTCATTTAACCCCACCATTTGCATAGGTTTCTTGGTTGATATATGCAAATGGTGGAGTTAAATGACAAAAATGCCCCTCACGTGAGATGCAAGTGAGGGCTGAGTAACGGTTAAACTTGACGGTGTTAGAGGTTTGGATCTAATTGAGACAAATCTGGAACCACAATGGTTATATTGAGCATTTTTTAAGTTTTGGATGAAAACCGTTACAAAGCTCAAATCACAGGGACGAAAACCGTAATTTACTCTAAATTCTAGTATTTTTTGTGTGATCGGTGCGGCCGAATGAAAGAGAAAAAGATGTTTTTTGTTTACTTGGAACTCGTGCAAAGCAACAATTAATTTGTTTGGTGTACGACCTTGGGTAAAGGAGTAATATATAACCTTTTTTTTTATTTTGTGGTTGTTGGTGGGTACGAAAGAAAAAGAAAAGAAACCGGTGAATTTGGGTTTGGTTATTATTGAAGGTTGCTTAGCTTCAAGCGTTTATTTTTCTTGGTTTTCTCTAGTTCTCATTTGCGATGTCTGAAGATGGGAAGGTTCGAGTCGACAAGTTCAACGGCACTGATTTTGTATGGTGGCGAATGCAAATAGAGGTGTTGCTTTGTGAGTGCGACTTGGAGATGGTATTAGAGGAAAAACCTGCGGGAATGAGTAAGGCTGATGAAGCGGTATGGGACTCAAAGGACAGAAAGGCAATGGGTAAGATTACACTGGCTTTGACAAGAAACGTTGCTTTTAATATCATGAAAGAAAAAACTGCTCGTGGTATGATAAAAGCTTTGTCAAATATGTATGAGAAGCCGTCTGCCGGGAATAGAGTGTTCTCGATGAGGGAATTGTTCACGATGAGAATGAGTGAGAGCGGTTCTGTTACTGATCACATTAACGAAATCAATTCAATTTTGTCTAGATTATCGTCTGTAGGCATGAAGTTGGATGATGATACTCAAGCTGTAATTTTGTTATCTTCTTTGCCTGAAAGTTAGTCTGGTTTTGTGACAACGGTCACTGAAACTACGAGGATTGGAAACTTTAAGTTTGATAGGATCCGGGATAGTGTTTTGGGTGAAGACGTTCGCCGGAGAAACTCTAGTGGAGGATCATCTTCTGGTATACTCAGCGTTGGCAGGGGAAGGGACAATAACAGGAACAGTGGGAGTCGTGGAAGGAGTTCTTCTAGAGCTCGAAAGAATGTGAAGTGCTAGAACTGTGGTGAAAAAGGGCATGTTAAAAACGAGTGTCCTGGTCCTAATAAAAAGGATGAAAGGTCAGTGAATAATGTTCATTCAGATGAAGATTCTGGAGATGATGTATTGGTTTGCTGTGTAGAGTCTACAAACTCTTGGGTCATGGATTCCGGTTCGTCGTTTCATTCTATGCACAACGGGGAGACGATGAGGAATTTAAAAACTGGTAACTTTGGGAAGGTACGAATAGCTAATGTGAGGTCCTTGATGTTACGGGCATAGGTAATGTTAATTTAGTACCACATGGAATTTGAAAGACGTCAGGGTTATTCCGGCTTTGAAGAGTAAACTTATCTCTGTCGGTCAGCTGGATAAACAGGGTCTGGAAGTAAAATTTGGTGGAGGCAAATGGAGGGTAACTAAAGGTAATCTGGTAATTGCTCATGGAAACAGACGTGGATCGTTATACATGGTGGACGTATCTACTGAGGGAAGTATGACCGTTCCTCAGAAGAAAGTTAGGCTCGTTGAATCTAAGGGGCAAAAGAAGGTTCAATTTACAAGAGGTGAACCTTGTGCGAAGGTGATTCAAGCTGAGTGGGTTCGGAGGTTTAAACCGAGTCGGGGGTTTAGTGATAGTGGGAGCACACGGCTTGTTCCGAGTGCAGTTACAAAACAACGATGGGTTTTGAAGACCGCTATTCCGACTGTTAAAATCTCTCCTATGGAAATCTTGCTAAATGATGAGAGTGGTTCTCGGGTTATCTTTGGAGCTGTAGGATTGTGCGAACCAGTTGAGATAGAGAATGAGTTGGAGCTCGGTGGAGTTTCAACTGCCCCTTCATGTAATTGATGAGATGGGGTCTCTTCATGTAGGGATGATCATGAAATTTTAGCTAATCTATGAAGATTGAGACTTGGAAGACTTTAATTCTGAAGATACTGAAGTTACTGAATCTTGGTCACTTGGATAGGGGACTTATGGACTGCATAAAGCCTTCAAGTTGGAGATTGTTGGGTTGAAGGCTTTTGGGTTTTTGGGTTTGGTCCGGTTTGGGCCTGGGCCCATTGTGATTAACCCTAATTAGGTTTACTAGTTGCCTTATTTACTAACCATAATCATAGTCTTATATATACCCATGATTGTAATTGTATCTTGTGAGCACCTAATAATATAAACCCTAGTTGCAAAGTGGACGTAGGTCAATTGGGACCGAACCACTATAATTCTCGTGTCTCTAACTTTCTGCGTGATATTCGTTTATGCTTGTGTGTTGTTTCGCTTCCGCGTACCGCTTATTCCTAACACCAAGAGCATACTTAATGAATCCCCTTGAAGTCATTGCAACAACTTAGGATCAAAGTAACAAAATTTAATATAATATATTAGGATTTCGAATGTAAAATTGAGGGGGAAACATATTTTTTAAGCGTGAAAATTTGAGAGTTAAAGTGAGGTAGTTTTTATAAGGTAAAGGGTTTGAGTCTAAAGATGTTTAGAGCTGAGGTGGTGAAGCTTTTATGAGGTAAAAGGTTCGAGCCTCTATGCTGATACCGTGTAAGTAAAAATTAGTTGTGGTATAGATTAGGTGATCTGGCCATTAAAGGTATAAGATAGTTTTTGATAAGTTTTACTTAAAGCTTAATAATCACACTTAAAGCTACCATTAGTTTGCTTTTGTAATATAGATAACTAGCGTATTTCATGTGCGTTAGACGTAGATTCATTAAAAATAATATAATATAAGTCACATAGTATTACAAGTATCTTTTTTACTTTATAATGATTACATATTCGTGTAACATATAAACTGATATAAACATGAGTGCAAAAACCCGTGTAACGCATGAATTTAAAGAATTAAAGTCTTATATTTAAATTTAGCTATTCATGTTTTAGGAGCTCATAATAAAAAAACTATGAGATTTGGTATGATGAAGTGTTAAGAATTATATACATGTGCCTGTGGTAAACTAACAATATCAAATATTATGAAGTAGAGAATGCATCCAATGGTCTTGTTATAAAGCTATTGGTACACCCAATGGTCTTGTTATATCATCTGACATGCAAAAAGGTTTGGAAGTTGCAGTCACACAGGTTTATCCTACCATTGAGCATAGAGAATGCATCAGACACTTGTATAGCAATTTCAAGAGACATTTTCGTGGGGACATTCTTAGTAGAAATTTGTGGCGAGCTGCAAGAACTTATAGTGGTACCGAACATGCTAAAATATTAACTGAAATTGGTGAGACAAATAAAGAAGCATTGGCATATATTAATGAGAATCACAAGAAAATATGGAGTCGATGTAACTTTGGGACAGCATGCAAGTGTGATTACCTTACTAATAACATATCAGAGGCATTTAATTCTTGGATTGGTGAATTGCGTTATAAGCCGGTTCTTGACCTTCTTGATTCCATTAGGGAGAAAATCATGGTTCGATTAGACACCAAAAGAAGGACTGTAAACAAGTGGAAGGGCGCATTGGTACCTAGAGTTAGACGTTATCTCAATCGAATCTCTAAGGTTAGTCTGTTTATGTGTGTTTCATATATGCAGCTCTAAATTTAACTATATATGCCTGCATATAAATAATGTTTCAATCTATCTATATATATATGTCAATAGCTCTAAATTTATGTGTGTTCCATATATATATGCCCAGACCTTGCATCTGGTTATATATTCTTGTTACAATTAGGAGTAATTAACATATACAGTAATTTGCATATATATATATATATATTATGTTCTTTGTTAACATATTTTTTTATGTTATTTATAGAATTTAGGTGAGTACGAAGTATGTAGAAGTGGTGAATATAGAGCTGAAGTCAAATATGGGGAAAAACGTTGGGAGGTCACACTTGATGAGCGAATATGCACTTGTCGGGTTTGGCAAGTTAGAGGTGTTCCATGTGTGCATGCATCCGCGTTTATTGCATTCACAAGAGGTGATTGGGATAGTTGTGTTGATTCTTACTTCACGATTGAGAAGTCCAAGTTGGCTTATGCTCTACAAATTGCTCCCATGCCTACAAAGGATCAATGGGTGCATATAGACACCGAGGAGAAGATATACCCACCTAATATCAAACGACCTCCTGAAAGACCAAGAAAGAATAGAATTAAACCGGGTGACGAGCAAAAAAAAAGACATAAATGTGGGCGTTGTGGTGAGTATGGACACCATCAAAAGACATGAAAAAATGCGACATCTCAAGATCAACCATCAACAAGTAAACGAGGACGAGAAAATAGTACAAGTTAAAAAATTTGTATTCGTTTTTATGTTTTTTGTTCAATGTACTTTACATTGGTCTCTTGTTTGGTTTTTGGAATTATTTTTGGCATCGTAATGAATTAAGACTTTGGGATTTGTTTTTTTCCTTTTATGTTCCTCGAAAAAACTAGTTATAAATTTTTTTTGTTATGATTTGTAGGGGAAAATATGGAATTGGATATATTTGCAAATGGGTATATTTGCAAATTAGTATAAGGTATTTTTAAGAAAGGGTAAAATAGTCATTATATAAATTATATTTAATAACAAAATAAAAAATGGGTATATTTGCAAATTAAAATGATTTAGAGGGGGAAATATGCATTTGAATTTTTTTGTTGGGGAAATATGCATTTAAAGTCTTTTAGAGGGGGAAATATGCATTTAGCCCATTTTTTTTTCAGTTTAGTTGAATATTTAATTAGTATTACTAGATTAGTACCCGTATACTACACGGATTTTAGTTTTACAGGTTTTAACTCAATTTACATATCAAATTTATTTTTAACATATATTTTATTAAATCGATTTGGATACAGTGGCGTACCCAGGAAATTTTTTTATGGGGGTCGAAAATTTTATTAGAAGCGTTTGAGTATCAATATATAAAAATCCGGTTTGACTAGGTGCGGGTTGAACCGGGTCGGGTCATCTTAAAAATGACTAAAAACTAATATTTTATATGCTTGTACAACGCTTAAACAATTGGGAATACACATTTTTTTTGTTCTTGCGGATACATATTTTAAACAAATTTTCAATAACTTGTAAGTTTTTTTATTCTTTCTTTCATTTGTTTTTCTTTTTTCTTTAATTTTTTAACAGTATTTTTCTTCCTAAATACTTGAAACCCCTCTATTCATTCATCACATATTTACCAAGGTAACTACAATTTGGTAAATCACAATTTTGAGTTTCGAGTTACGATAATTTTTTTAAATTTTATAAAATAAATCTTTTATTTTGTTTCTTAAACATCATATGTTACAAATAAAAAGTTAATGAAACCAAACCATGTTTTCCAAATAAATATATGTTGGAGGACTTGTGTTATGGTATAAAAATTATGATGTTTAGAACCTTGGTTCTACAACTAGACTTTCCACCATTTATCACTTCTCACTTGATTACTTAGCAAAAGTAGTTAGTTTATTTATGTATTTCTTTTCTTATACTCATAACCATCCAAATCATCAACTATGGTGATGGTTTTGTGCAATGATGAAACACTTGGGGTTATAATACCTTTAATGCTTGACTATACATGATAATATAAATAAATATATATTACTATCTTCTAACCATAATTTAACCCAATCTATGGTTAACTATTATATTTTTCCTCTAGAATTTAACACATGCGATTTTTACGGGGGTCGATCGAGAATTTAACATATAAAAACTATAAAAAAAAAATTTCGCAGGGGGAGCGGGCGCCCCCCACCCACATAAAGTGGGTACGCCCCTGTTTGGATATTTACAAATATATTCATATAAAAAGTCATATGTTACAATAAATGATATAATTTATAATAGTTGGTAAATTTTTATTGGAACATATCGGGTTAGGAGATAATTCATGATAATTGTTAATTTTTTTATTTGAACATATCGAGTTATGCAATAATTAATGATAATTGGTAAAACTTTAATTTGAACATATCGGGTTGGATAAATCATAATAATTGATAAGTTTTTTATTTGAACATATCAGGTTAGGAGATAATTCATGATACTTGGTACATATCGGGTTAAGATATAGATCATGATAATTGATAAATTTTGTATTTGAACATATCGGGTTAGGAGATAGTTGATGATAATTTGTGAATTTTTAATTTAAACATATATATCGGGTTATTTCGAATATGGAGCATACCATGACCCGTCTAAAAATTCTCCATCAAATTAATTAAGAACATGACACCTAAGCAAAATCCTATGTGGAGTAGTTAAAATGGTAACATATGGATGTGTTACTCAATTATTAGAATAGGTAGATTGTTTGGAAACAAGTTTAAGAAATTAATAGTATGATAATAGTTTCGCATTTAAGAAAGCTATTATCTATATCATCTCTCGTGCATTGCGCAAAGATGTTTTTATGGCTAACAACATACAAAAAATACCTCTTAGTTTTCCAAAAGATTAATTGCAGTCGGATACATATTTTTCGACTATTAGCTAATTTTCGGCCATACATAAAAGGGTTATTGGATTTTAATAATCCAAACTTTTGTATATTGGCCGATAGTAATCCCAAATTCAAAAATTGTCTGTATCAATCCCAACTTGTAACTTATTTTCCTACAATAATCCTTCGTTAAAGTTAACTTAACACCGTTAATTTTTTTTTGAATTTTTGACCGAGGCTTTAGAGCTTTTGATCGGAAGGACGATACGAGTCTATTCATGTAAAAATTACCTTGAGCCGACGCTCCAAATGACCAAACGGCCTTCAATCGGGTCTATAAACCTAATGGTGCTTAAATCGGATGTTAAAATTTCTTCGTTTGGAGCATCGACTTAAGTTAAGTTTTACATGAATAAACTCGTATCGTCCTCCCGATCAAAAGCCCTAAAGCCTCGGTCAAAAATTCGAAAAAAATTTAACGGTGTTAAGTTAACTTTAACAGAGGATTATTGTAGGAAAATAAGTTACAAGTTGGGATTGACACAGGCAATTTTTGAAGTTGGGATTAATATCGGCCAATATACAAAAGTTCAGATTATTAAAATCCAATAACCCTACATAAAATATATACCGACTATGCTAGCGATTTACTGGTTGGTTATACATCCAAAATATGTTGCATTCTGGTTATAAAAAGTTAGTGTACTTAAAATTTGATTGCCAAAATAAAGCTTACAAAAACCCACCTAGTAAAAGTGGTTGAATTGTAAAAAAGTTAAGCCTCCATTTCACATGCTCCAATCTATATATTTATAGAGGAGGCCGGGTTCATACGAGCAAAAAAAGAAAGTACTAAATTCTTCGTTTTTCAACCAAAAAACTATTTTAACATATAGAAAAATGATTAAAATGCAATATTAATTCATCAATTTTGAATTAATTTTTTTTTTTGCTAGATATAGTTTATTTGTTAAATTTACACATGTTGAAGTTATATGTAGATTATGTAACTTACACATAACCTACACATGTGTAGGTAAACTTAGAATGCTAAAAATACCTATGAAAAAATTATTTTAATGATTTTTTTTGTTTATACCTTACACATTTATATGTAGGAAGTGAACTTTTTTTTAAAAAAAAATAAACTATTACCAAGTATTTTTAATTAGTTTAAGTTTGTTGGTTTTTCTCGTAATATATGAGCGTTTTCAAATGAACTTAATCTTATATATATATATATATATAAGGAAAAGTTCAATGGGGAACCCCCTTTTTACCGGGGAACTAGGGAACACTTCTTGACCCTTGGATCATCTTGATCTAATTTTGGGTGGGGAACACCTACACCCTTCAATCTAGTGCATTGCATTTAAATATAAAAAAAGCATGGCTACTGCATGTAACCAGCATCGAACCCGCAACCCGCGCTACAATCTTCAACATGCTTACCAGCGAACCAAAGCTTTTTGTTGTCTTAGTTTTTCTCGATATATAAATAATTATACAATTACTACTTTTAATTTATTTGTTATACTACTCTTATCATCATCATTATTATTATTATTATTATTATTATTATTATTATTATTATTATTATTATTATTATTGTTATTCTTGTTATTATTATTATTATTATATTACTATTGTTATTTTTTATTATTATTATATTACTATTATTTATTATTATTATTATTATTATTATTATTTTTACTATTATTATTATTACTATTACTACTAGATATAACTCTAATATTGAAGGTCGGTAACACCGACAAATATCACCGACCTATTCCAAATTTTTATTGTAAAATTTTATATATTTACGATTTTGACCCTTCGACTTTGGCAGTTTATGGTTTTGACCACCGACTTTGATTTATTAACTTTTTAGCCATTGATGACTTAGTCAAATTACAATTTTGACCCGTTACACTAATTTGACATATTTACGACTTTGCTCACTGACTCTAACATATAAGTTTGGATATGTCTTCGTCTTTGATATGTGACTTTACACCGTAATATACGAGACATGAAACTTTTTTATCAATGCATTTGACGAAGAAATATACGAAAGACCCGGCCGCCGTATCCTGTGACCTTGTCTTTAATCTATTAATTATTCTTTTTATTATTATTATTATTATTATTATTATTATTATTATTATTATTATTATTATTATTATTATTACTACTACTTTTTTTTAGAAATGTATAAGTTTATAAATATGTACATAAAAAATGTCAACGTGTGGACTAAAACCCAGGACCTCCAAAAGAGGCAAAATCTTTCATATTCCTCTTAACAAGTAGACTAAGAGATCATTGGTTATTATTATTATTATTATTATTATTATTATTATTATTCTTATTATTATTATTATTACTATTATTATTATAATAATTGTTGTTGTTATTATTATTATTATTATTATTATTATTATTATTATTATTATTATTATTATTATTATTATTATTATTATTATTATTATATAGTTTAGAGTTTAGCTTTTTTTTTACTTTTAGGTTTAGTGTTTAGGTTTTACGGTAAATATTTTTGGTTTAGTTTTTTTTTTGCAGGGGGGGTTGGTTTTTTTCTTGAAGAGGCGGGTTATGCTTACTCAAATGAGATGCATATGTTCGTTGAAAACGGAATGTGTACCATAAATTCTCTACATTGCACCTTTAAAAGAAAAGATAACATGAATAGTGGAGTGATTCGAACTTGTGACATGCTGAACACATGCGATGTGCATAAACGACCGAAATACTTTTTTATTTTCGATGTTAATTCAATCTCATTAATATATATTGTACGTTTCATTTTATTTCACAAAGCTACAAATTATATTTATGATATACATACTAAAACACTAAACATACACATTGCTACTTTTAACAAATTATATTTAGCTACAAATTCTTTTTTTAAATCGGCTTTCTTTTTTTTAGCTTTTAAAATTTATTTTATGGTTTAGCGTTACACTTTTCCCTAACATTTTATTTTTTTTATTTAATTTAAGGATTTAGTTTTTATAGTTTAGGTTTCTCGATTTCGGGTTTTAAGTTTAGATTTTAATTAAGTATTTTTTTTGTTTAGCTTTTTTTAGGTTTTGCGGTGAAGGTGTGGTGGTTTCGTTGGTGGAGGTAGTACGTCTATAATGGTGAAGATGACGTAGTACTTACGGTTCGTCTATGACGACAATATGTTTGGAGGGTTGTATAGGATATTTTAGTTTAAACAAGCATACATATATTGGTTTTGTAGGATTATTTAATTTAAAGTGGTATGTGATTAAATGTGTTTGGATAGAACGAAAAATAAATCACATGTGGTAAACCACAAATCACATTTGTTAAACCACAAATCACATGTGCTAAAACGAGAATCACATGTGTTAAACCTCAAATCACATGTGTTGCACTTCAAATCACATGTGATAAACTTGAATCACATGTGATAAACCTCAAATCACATGTGATAAACTTTCAACCACGACAATTAATTAGTTTACAACACCTTGTTAAAATTTAAAAATCATATGTGCTAAAACTAGAATCACATGTGCTAAACCTTAAATCACATGTGCTAGAACTAGATTCACATGTGCGAACCTCAAATCACATGTGCTAAAACTAGAATCACGTGTGATAAACCTCAAATTACATGTGCAAAACTTCCAACCAAAGATAATTAGCAAGTTTACAAAACCTAAAATAAATATGCTAAAAATTAAAAATCACATGTGCTAAACCTCAAATCACATGTGTTGCACTTCAAATCACATGTGATAAACTTGAATCACATGTGCTAAACCTCAAATCACATGTGATAAACTTTCAACCACGACAATTAATTAGTTTACAACAACTTGTTAAAATTTAAAAATCACATGTGCTAAAACTAAAATCACATGTGCTAAACCTGAAATCACATGTGCTAGAACTAGAATTACATGTGCGAACCTCAAATCACATGTGCTAAAACTAGAATCACATGTGCTAAACCTCAAATTATATGTGCAAAACTTCCAACCAAAGATAATTAGCAAGTTTACAAAACCTAAAATAAACATGCTAAAAATTAAAAATCACATGTGCTAAAACTAGAATCACATGTGCTAAACCTCAAATCATATGTGTTGCACTTCAAATCACATGTGATAAACTTGAATCACATGTGCTAAACCTCAAATCACATGTGATAAACTTCCAACCAAAGATAATTAGCAAGTTTACAAAACCTAAAATAAACATGCTAAAAATTAAAAATCACATGTGCTAAAAATATAATCACATGTGCTAAATCTTAAATCACTTGTGTTGCACTTCAAATCACATGTGATAAACTTGAATCACATGTGCTAAACCTCAAATCACATGTGATAAACTTTCAACCACGACAATTAGTTAGTTTACAACACCTTGTTAAAATTTAAAAATCGCATGTGTTAAAACTTCCAACCAAATTACATGTGCAAAACTTCCAACCAAAGATAATTAGCAAGTTTACAAAACCTAAAATAAACATGCTAAAAATTAAAAATCACATGTGCTAAAACTAGAATCACATGTGCTAAACCTCAAATCACAATGAAACATAACTCTAAAAGCGAAACCCAAAATCGATAACCATAAAGCTAAACCGTAAAAACTAAACCATACAAGATAACACATAATGTTAAACCATAAGATAGTAAATTTTATATTAATAAAAAATCGAAACTATAACTAGTAATACATGGAATAAAAAAGAAACTAATAAAACTTTGGTTCATTGATTTAAGCTGAAAGAAAAAAGTATACATACTTAAGTTTAACTTATTTATAAAAGTAAAATAAAAAAAAAGTAGGGATATGTGTAAAAAAATGATGTTTTCTAAACGAATAAAACATTTTGTTAAGTGATAAAAGTTGTTGTCTAAGAATCACATGTCACACTTCGATCCAAAGTCATGCTGGAGTTTTTAAAACTTAAATGTCAAGGATAAATAGATCTAAACTAAAATAACCTAACCTAAAAAACTGAAAAAAAAACAAAATCTTTTAAACTTAAAACGAAAAACATAATCGAAAAATATAAACTAAAAAACGTAACCGAAAAATGTAAACCGAAAAACGTAACAAAACCAAAAACAAAAAAATATAAATTAAAAACAAAAATCTAATCCTAAAAACTAAACTCTTCTAAAAACTAGATCCTAAAAAGAAAACCATAAAGTATACTCGTAAACGTATAGGTAAAGGAAAATAGTGGAACATAAAAAATAAAGAAAAACATAAGCACCGACAGGTGATATGTAATAAATATTTTTTTATTATATTTATGAAGATAAATTTATAAAACTAAATAAAAAATATAAAAAAAGCTCGTTAAGGCTCGAATCGAAAGAGTTTTTACCGTGTCAATCTCGAGTTTCTAGCGAGCCGGCTTGACTCATTTACACCACTAGTCAAAATCTAAACCGTAAGATTTAAACCAAAACTAACCCTTAAAGCTAAACAATAATTGGTAAAACAAAAATAATAAAATTAAAACAAAATTAATAAAAAAAAAGTTATGACAAAAAATTAAATAAAAATTAGATTAATTATCAATATAGAATAAATCTAATATAAAAACTAATCCTTAACGTTAAACAATAATAAATAAATATAAACAACTAATAAAACAAAACACAAAAAAGAAACTGCGACACTAACGTTTAAGAACTGGAAAATCGATGTAGCAAACAGAATAGTAGCATGGTCTGGTGGTAAAACGTGTGTAGAAGACGCGAGTGATCATGGGTTCGAATCCCCTCGGCGACGCTATTTTTTAATTTTTTTAAGTGCAATGTATAGGATTATGAGGGTGTAGGTGTTCCCCACCCTTGATGATCCAAGGGTCAAGAATTGTTCCCTAGTTCCCCGATAAAAAAGGGTTCCCTATTGAACCCTCCCCTATGAGCATTCTCAAAAATTATACAATTAAATTTAAAACTTCTTGAATAGAGTTTTTAAGATTTTGCAATTTGGACAACTTTGTGTTGTGAGTTTTGCATTTTAATCACCAAACTTCATGAATAGTGTTGCATTTTGGTCACTATTTTCTTTGTGGGTTTTTGTATTCTGGGCACCTTTTTACATTTATTTGGTAGGTTTTTATGGATTTACATTTTAGCCACCAAAGCATAACTACACCAACTTTTTGTAACTAGAATGCAATATATTTTTTATGTATAACCAGTAAGTCGGTATAGCATGTATATTTTATATACATGACCAAACACTAGCCAATAGTTGAAAAATATAAAACTAAATACAATTAATCTTCGTAATGCTAAAATATTTACATTTTGCAAGTCATCGTAACCGTACTTTCGTGCAACATCACGCAATACGCGAGAAAACGATATAAATTCTAATTGTATTATACGTCGGCAACTATTAGATATTCATATGAGAGAGGATCATATACAAAGTTATTTTTTGTTACAAAGTGTGAGAAGAACACAATGATAAAAAAGACACATTAAAAGAATTATAACTCACAATATAAGTCAAATTAAAAAAAATGCTTCGGAGACCTTGTTACACACTTCGTCTTCCTTCTTAAAATAATAAACGAAAAAATAAAAAAACAAAAAAAAAATCATCATTTTCATTGTGTTTTTTTTACTTTCATTATATCTTTTGTTGTGTCAATAATTTACAAAAGACACAATGAAAACTCGGATTTTTTTTATTTTACGTTTATTTTTGTTAATAAGGAGGACGACGTGGAGAACAAGGTCTCCGAAACACTTTTTTGAAATTCGATTTAATTTGTGAGTTATAATTTTTTTAATCATTCATTGTGTCTTTATTAAACAGTTGTATTGTTCACACACTTTGTATTATTTTTACAGTTTATATGATAACTCCATTGTATTCATGTTACCTAAAGCACTCACCGTTACTTCTATCCATATAATTTATAGTTTTACAAAAATATCTCCATCTCTTATATTTATATCTTATTTATCTAAAAGACTTCACATTCCATTCCTTATATTTATTTTTTTCAATTAATAATACAACTTTATATTAATTTATTATTTTTAAATTTATAAGGGGTGAATTAATACTGAATAATAATTTGGTAAATATAAGTAGCCAAAATCTAAAATTGTATTTTTAAATTTTAAAGATATAAAGTGATCTAAGAAATGAGTTGTAGGAGTGATTTGGATGTTTCTCTTATTTTATCTTTAAAAATAAGGGACATTTTACGAACCTCTAAAGTTTAAAGACATCATTCATAAACCTAAAAAATCATAGGCATGTGAAATGAGATGTTAGAGGTTTTCAAAAAATAAGAAATAAATTTAATAAATAGTGATTTTAAATAAAATATAAGTATGCAGATGATGAACCTACTCTGAAATTCTTTTACATAAATGGTACATTATCTGTATATCATATTTAATTTTTATTTGTATTTTTAAAAATAAAAAGTATTTGTTTTATTTTTTCACCTAGCCAAACAAGAATATCTATATCAAATCTAGCAATGGGCTAGAAATGTTACAAAGAAATTATAAAGAATAATAATTACATCAAGACTCTTAATTAACTTTAATCGTTTCGCTCCTATTACTAGCCCAAAAACACGAAATAACATTTATCTCATCCACTATATCACCCGGTTTCTTTCTAATGCCATTAAAAACAGAGATCAGTTCTTGCCTTCCACATACACCATAGCGTACTTAGACAAATGGCGTGCAAAAGATCCCAACGATATTTACTAATGGCCACGAATCATGAATCTTTAAGATTTCCTTCACCGATAAAAACACCATCATATATAAGAGCCTCACACCACACCAAAATTTTCTTCCATACCTCATCAATCCACCAACAACGGAGAAGGGCGTGACTAATTGATTCTAAATCTTGTTTGCAGCCCTCACAAGTCCTCGGAATTAGAACTCCTCTATGCCTCAAACTTACTTTCGTGGCAATCCTCTCTAAACCCGCAACCCATGCAAATAAATTTTCTTTAAAAGCCACCATTTTAGACCATGGACTAATCGGCTCCACTTCAATAAAGGACTCAATTTATATCATTTTTTTCAAGTTTTTTACTAAGAAAGGGTTTTCACCCCAAGACCATATATATCTTGTTTATATGCAAATGAAACAGTAGGTAAACATGAGAGCACGCCTGAATCCGTTCCACCATTTCTAGCGAGTTTCTCGTACCTTTTCATTCCACCAATTGCACTTATGTATCAACTTTTATCTATCCGTCACCGTACAGATTTTCCTTTTTCCTTAAAAACAATTTTTGAAAAATGGTTAGCTTGGATTTCAAACAATAACAAATAATTATAAATAGAATGACTAGTGTAATATTTAGAAAAGTATATAATCAAACTAAACTAGGGTTTTGATTATTTTTAGGGAACATCCCTAAAATGTTTATGTTTGAACAAAAATGTCACATATTGTCCTTTTGACTTTTGTATGTAAAAGTGATCATTTCTATCTAGTCTTTCAACTAGATAACCAAAGTGGACAACTTTTAGACGATTACGGCTAGCCTCTCTAGTCATTCGAATGACATATATATATAGTCGTTCGATTAGCCTATCTAGTCATTCGACTAACATATCTACTCGTTAGGCTAGTCTATCTAGTCGTTCCACTAACCCTTATGAATGCGTCGTTGACTAGCTAGGCATTGTTAATTTTGCCATAGAAAAATTAAAAGGGCAATATGTGTCATTTTAGGTAAAGGTACTTATTTTAAAATCTTATTGACTTATTCCCTTGCTTCCCAATTCCCACATTCTATAAATAGCATGCATATTTCATTCATAATCCATATCAACAACTAATATGGCTTCTAACCTCGGCTTATTGTTTCCACTCCTCTTACAGCTTGCAACTCTTATGCAATTTCTAACTGTTATTGTCACGAGTCAACAACCACAAGTCCCATGTTTCTTCATCTTTGGCGACTCTTTGGTCGATAATGGCAATAACAATAGACTCGTGACACAAGCAAAAGCCAATTACTCACCTTACGGGGTCGATTTTCCACAAATCCCAACGGGTAGATTCACCAACGGTCTTAACTCCGCGGACTATATTGGTCGGTCACTCACGCTCTTCATTTGCTAGTTTATACTTTTGGAATATCGATCTCATGTCATTTTTTATAATTTATGTTATACTCGTTAGATCCTTTTTTTTATTTTCTTTTTAGTTGATGATTTTCAAACGTTCGATCAAATTGGTCCTTTCAACTAGCTGAACATTTTTTATACGTAAAATCGGTCTATAAACTTATATTCATTGGCATATAGAAAATATATAATCAAGTTCATTTAAGTTACATCATGATATAAAAACATGCATTTTCTATATAGAGCATATCATACATTAACTTGAACGCTTTTTACACGTCAAAAAAGTTGCTGCTAACACCAAGATAAACAAAATGTTTGTATGATTTCAGCCCAATTTCTAGGTTTTACTACTTTCATTCAACCGTATCCTAACGCAACCAACGAAGAGATCGTCAGGGGCGTAAACTACGGTAGTGGTGCTGCTGGTATTTTAGAGGAATCAGGAAGTAGGCTGGTAAACGCTACTTGCGACGAATTTAAACCCCTCGATTTCTATACAATGATCCTACTTCATAGTTCTCTACTATGCTTATTCATGTTTATGTTTATGTTTATGTTTATGTTTATGTTATGTTTATCTCAGGGTGATAGAATCAGCTTGAGTCAGCAATTAGTTAGACATGCAACAATAGTTGCACGGATTAAACTCTTGCAACGCAACATAACATTTACTAACGAATACTTAAAAAGGTGCATTTACACGGTAAATATGGGAAGCAACGATTACATCAACAACTACTTCATGCCCAACGATTACACCTCAAGCCGCATATACACTCCCGATCAATATGCAACACTTCTCATTCGACGATACTCTCTACAACTAAGGGTTAACACTTTTTTCCTTGTTGTTAGTTGTGTTTTTGTTACCTTAGTATTTTGTCAACTAAAACCTCAAATTTTATTTTATTTATATCAGACTTTATACAATTTGGGAGCAAGGAAAATTGCAGTGTTTGGTTTGGGTTTAATAGGATGCACTCCCTATGAGATAGCAATGTTTGGTACAAATGGACAACCTTGTGTTGAGTCGATTAATAACGCCGTGAAGCTATTTAACGACAAGCTTAAGCCTCTTATTGATGATCTTAACAATGACTTCATTGATGGAAGTTTCACTTACATCAACATTACAAGCATTTCTACACCTCAAGAAGGAGGTAGCGCGCTATATATATAATTGTGACACATTGTTAAATTATATAGTGTGTCATGTTCGTTCCGAATTTACATGTTTCTTTTTGCTAAGATGTTATTATTTCTTTTTTTGCAGCAGTAGCGCCGCCAAATGTTCCTTGTTGCAGTCAATTACGACCAGATGGACAATGCGTTCCAAATTCAACCCCTTGTCCTAATAGGGATTTGTTCATTTGGTTTGACGGTTTTCATCCTACGGAAGTTGCAAACAGAGTCCTAGCATCGAGATCGTACAAAGAGGTCTCTCCAATGGATACAGATCCTTATGATATTAGTCAGCTGGCTCAAATTAGCATATGAAGATATATGCATGATAGCATATATGGTGTTATGATTCTTCATATGGAAGATAAATAAGAGATAATAATGACTGTATTAATAAAGTCAATGTCAACACTAATAAAAATCTTATGGTTTGTTAATTTATGTTTGCGTTTTAGACATCTATACACAAAAGTTATCTACAAAACTTGAGAAGAAATGAATTGAAGGGACGTGGATAGTAATTAAACATGCAAGCTTATAACTAACTATATATAGGGTCAAAACTATACTTAATACATTGAATATATACTTAAATAACAATAAGAACGTACTTCTAATGCTACAAAACAAACATGCAACAGAAGACTTAGAAAATAATGGCATGCTTAAAATGTGTATTTTAATCTTCGATCTTCAGAAAACAATTAAGTTAAAATTAATCTAAAACATAATAATTTTTTTAACCTTATGCGGGCGCCTATACTATATAGACGTTTCTTTATGGGCGTCTAAAAAACCTAAAAGAATTAAGAGGTGCACGAATCGTGTTTTTTTTAAGAACCGGTTATTCAAGGTAGAACCAGGTTTGGTTTTAGTCTACAAAGACAATAACCGGGTTGGGTCTGTTCCGGTTCCTGCAGGTATTTGACCGGTTTTGGCCGGTTTAACCGGGTTTTTTCGGTTTCAAGTAGGGCCGGGTCCTGGTTTTGACCGTGTTGAGGTGAAACCAGTTCCGGCGGTTTCGGGTCTGGTTCTACTTTCTTGGAGGAACCGGAACTCGATCATGTGTACCCGACGGTTAGGGTACATCAAGTCCGGTTCCGGTTCGGGTACATCGGGTCGGTTCAGATTATGTTATTTTTGTGTAATGTGCATCCCGATATCTTGTATGCATGCTCCTCGATTAGTCTTGTGTGTGAGAGAGAATTGTACGTGTACGTAATTCAACAATATTATTATTGAGAGCAAAAGTGTAGAGGGAGATCGATCGGAGAATTTTATTCATTATAATTCTTACAATTTTTCCGTTCATGTTACATTGTGTTTGTTATTTTCGTTGACTTCGTCAAAGACATTAACTATCTCATTGTTAATTCAACTAGAACAAATAACACCAATGCGAGGACCTTTAAATTCGGCCCCATTGCATAGTTTCTCCCTCAATACACAAGAAAACGTTCCTAGTTAACTATAATACTAGCTGTTAAAAAAAAAGAAACTATAATACTAAAATTAATAAAAAATAAATAAAATTAATTTTGATTTTGCTCATATTCGTTAGCATAATAGTATGAGGTCCACCACTTACATCACCTAGTATTAGGTAGTACGTATTAGGGGTGTTAAAAAATATCCGTACGTTTCTGAACCCTATATTTAGAACCTGAAAATTTGGATATCTGAAGTTTTGAATTCGGGTTCGGATTGTTATTTTTAAATATTTTGGATATTCGGATTATCCGATTATCTTAAAACAAATGTTTTTAAAAAAATAAAATTATGTATTTAATATATATTTATAAAACTATGTTTGTAAACTCTTAAGTTAATATGTATTTAGCATTTCAATTACATTCACGCTTCACAGCCTCCACCCTCCGGCTAGCCTCAGATGGTACACGCTCTGATGACCTACTGCCGCACACTCCGACAATCCGACAACCCACTGGTGCATGCCACCGATCACGTTTTTACCTTGCAAACACATTTGTACTTTTTTATAGTGTTCTTTAATTTAAAGTCTTTTTTATATTAGTTTCTTTAATAGCCAAGATATAACTTATATTTGATTTCATTATTTGTTTTTTAAAAGTGTGAGTAATTCCAAAAAAACTTCAGAATCATGTATTCATGTTTACGAAAATTCCAACATTTAATTTTTAGTTAGTTTTTTTTGTTGTTGACTTATAGGTCGTGGTCATGAGACAAATAGCAGACTTGTCGGATGTGAAGAATGGCTGATTATTTGAATGTCTTTAAACGTTTAAAGTTGATGTTTGATTAAAACAACTGGTTATTTAGATATTTGTAGTTTAATTTTAATTGACTTAAAACTTTTTTATTTAGTAGCTTAACATTAAAGCTAATGCTGGATTGAATGAAATGCAAATATAAATGCAAAAAACTAAAAATCAAAATTTTTGAATGTTGTGTTTGGCCGGAAATCTGAACGGTGGTCTTATCATTTAAAGAATTTATCACTACTTTACTAGTTACGTACAACGACAAGTGTTGAAAGATGTTTTTCTTTAATAAAGCATGTGAAAACGGAATTGAATAATATGATGGGTGGTGGATACGTGAGCGAGTCTTACATTTGTTACATTAAGAGAGAGTTCTTACAAGAAGTTTCGGTTGAAGATGTAATGCAGCGTTTTTAAAAACTGAAACACCATAGGGAGAAAACGTATGCAATTTTTTAATTTGTAGAGATAATGTATTTATATTATATGCCTTTTATGTGATGAGACTAACTCGATCGTAATCGTCGAATCGACCAGAAATTTTTATGTTTGGTTCTATTAAATTTTGAACACTTAAAAATACTAAATGCGAAAAATATACCTATATTTGCCACTCGAGTTGAGGGCATACGAACAATCCATATAACGCTTGAAACACCTAAAAGGGGTATTTGAATATGATATAAGCATTAAAACACGAATAAGTAATTTGAAGCTATTGTGTTGATTTCAAGTTAATAAAGATATTGGAGCATAGCATTATTGTTTATAAAAAACATCAAAATTAGTTTTCGGTTAAAGTATGAGTGTGATGTTAGAAAATTGCTTTGCTTTAAGAAGGAACAGATTTTGACAATAAACTAACACGTTTTTTACTTTATAGTTTTCTTTAATAGCTCCTATATATCTCGTTCTTTTAAGTGGCTTGCATATCATCGAACTGCAAATGACATATGGCTTGTGACTTTGGCCACTTACTAATTAGTTTTGGTATCTTTATAGTGTTGTTTCACTTCTATACACTCATGGTCTTCTCCAAACCACAAGTCCCATGCTACTTCATATTCGGAGACTCGTGGGTTGATACAGGCAACAACAACAAACTCAAGACGAAGTGTAAAGTTAACTACCCTCCTTATGGGATTGATTTTCCTGAAGGCAGTACTGGCAGGTTTACCAATGGTCGAAATTCGGCGGATCTCATAGGTCTCTTTCTTTCTCCTGCTCATAATTTCATGTATTAATGTTTTTAGTACTTTGTACATATGTAACAAAAAGTATTGAAACATGATAGTATTTTTGTTTCTAATACTATTGTGAAGTTGAAATATCAGGTTAAAATTAAAACCAAACTAATTTACTAGATTAGCCATTAGATACAGTTGTTCTAACTTTCAAAATTAAGTATTTACCTAAATCATGTTTGAAAAGCGTTATACATCAAGTAATTCAAACTACTATTTTAACTAAATCTACCTATTGTAATAATTGAATAATTCGTCCAGTTTTCATGAACTTAGATATGTCACATAAGAAAAATCTTTTGTGGCAAATTCTCCTTTAACTTAGCATACGGATCTTATTCGGGTCAAATTCTACCCGCATATCTTTTTTTAAATATTTAAATTATCTTCTTTGATAAATCTATCTACATAGTTTAAATTTTTATAATATTTTTTATCCATATTAACCGTTGGATTAAATACTAATTATAATCTTTGTGAAATTCAAATTTTATATTACATATATATTACACGTGTTTTTATTAGAAATATAATTTAATATCATATTTCTTTACCTAACTCGTGTGTTATACGAGATGTTAATTAATCTAGTATGTAGTTATATAAGTTTGTAGTGAAATACATGTAATTCCCTTGAAATTATTTCATACCGAAGTGATAAACTATTTTGTTATATAAGCCAAACTTAAAGCCCAAAAGGTGTAATCAAAGGTTGTTGCCAAATTCTTGATCTAAAGTGAAGACTCACGGATCCTGTGGTTGATTACTTAGACTAACCTGATTCCACTCGTCACCGATTCAAACCAATCCAGAAAATACTCGAAAATCGTTTAAACTGATTTTGCACTTGGTTGTTCGTTTAAGTTTGCACTCCTTGGCGTGTCCGAAAATCGAAATGCAGATACGTTACAATAGATAAACGTTACAAATTAAGTTTATAATTAAGAATGGCATGATGATATATTTAGAATGGTAAAAAAACCATATATGCAAGTTTTTTTTAGTTTTTAAATAAAAATTAAAAAAAAGTTGAAAACAAAAATGAAGCAAAGTGGAAAGCCATGCATGTGGAACAATAGGGAGAAAGTACTATAGATGTCTAGTTGATAAATGTTGTTATACCAATTCACGTATAGTGTTTGTATACGTACAAATACGTTCAAAACGTAACAGAATATTCAATAAAATTATGGTAAATTAACTAGCTGGACTCGTCCTAGCTAGGTTATGTGTAGATAACTTAACGTTCTATTCCACAAACTTATATTCGCTGCTCGACAGTATAGAGTACTGACCACACTGAGGAATCAATGTGTTTCCATTTCTGGCCTTGCACTTACCATCCAATGGACCATGGGCTAAACGACCACTGTCTGAAAGGACTATGTCCATGGGACTGCCCCCCCCCCCCAACTTGTTTAAATTTTCATAACTGCAATTTACGGATTGGTAAATTGTAATTTTACAAGTTGTAAACAGATGTTTACAACCAGGGACGGATCCAAAGGGTAAAGAATGGGTTCACGGGAACTCACCGCGTTTTAAAATTTTAATAGAAATCATATAGAAAATTTTTGAGTGAACCCATCCAAAATTTTGAAGTGAACCCATATAGGTATTTAGGAGTGAAGTTTAGTAATAAAACTCTCCTAGCTTAGTTGGTAAAGCGCTGGTATAAATTTCATTTGGTCTCTAGTTCGATCCTCAGCCAAATTTTTTAGTTGATTTTTTGTAATGATTTTTTAAAACATTTTAGTCACTCCTCTCGTTCATTCCAAACACTAACAACATTTTGCTCACTTTGCTAAAAGGTAATTATTATTAATTCAATGATTAATACTTTAATGGTGTGTTTGATTGTATAAATATTTGATTGAATAAGCTTGGATGTTTAATTGTTAGTTTGATACTTTAATCTTTGAGGTTTGATACTTTGATTCAATGTTTGATAATGTATAATTTAGGATCTTAGGTATTAATTTGTTAATTTATGGTCTTAAAAAACATGTAACTAAATGTTAGTAAAGTTAACGAGTGATCGTTTAGAGTCTTGAATGAGTCTTTTGACCATTAAGATCAAGTTGTTGAATTATGATCTCAACAACAGTTGGAGATACTTATAAATTTTATAGAGAACTTAAATAATATTATGATTATCAATTTGAATTAAAGAGTCTTATGTATGAGTTTAGGATTGTAGGCATTATCAATTTAAATTTTGTACGATATATATCAATTTGCATTAAAGAAAGTCTATGCGTGACTGTGTGAGGGACTGTTTGGCAAAATCTGAATCATTAAGTACTAAATGGTTAAGAGGTCTGAACCATTAAGAGATTCTATCAATAAGAGGAATGTTGGGGTAAACTTCAGATGATTATAAAGTTAGTATATGCTCCATCCAATTACATTCAGCATCTCTCTATTCTTAACAATTCAGCACTTAACTGAACCATTTAAATGCTATTTTTTTTCTGAATCAAACGCTCTGAATGCTGAATGCTTAATTTGTTAATTTGTTTGTAAACATGATAGGTATTATGAGTTTGTAACTTGATCCGAACCGTTGAACCGACCCGATTAGTTTATATCCGGTTTTATTAAAATTGTAACACTTAGAAATAGTGAACCCACTGATAAAAATTCCTGGATCCGTCACTGTTTACAACGTGGCAAAGTTATACATAGTATATGAAAATTTGATCTAAAAAGAATAATATTGCTATTATTGATTCCGAAAGGTTACTTGTCAGGGCAATACCTAGGCTTCAACAAGTTCACTCCAACATATGCTACTGCAAGTAAGCGTAACAAGGACATCAAAAGAGGCGTAAACTATGGCAGCGGTTGCGCTGGCATTAGACAAGAATCAGGACGACATTTGGTTCGTATAGGCAAATTGACTAAAAATAATCCCAACTAACACCTATTGGCCGAGAATAATCCCAACTCAGTTTATTCCCTCCAGTGGTCCCAAATCTAACTTTTTTGGCCTCCAGTGGTCCGCCGTTAAGTGCACTTAACGGCCGTTAACTTTTTTTTTTATTTTTTTCGAATTTTAGAACAAGGTTTTATGGATATTGATCGGGAGGAGTATACGATTCAATTGATGTAAACCTTACTTCGAACTGGGTTCCAAACGACAAAACGGTCTTTAATCGGGTGTTTAAAACCTAACGGTGCTTTAACCGGATATCAAAATTAAACCATTTGGAGCAACAATTGGAAGTAAGGTTTACATCAACTGACTCGTATTCTCCTCCCGATCAAAATCCCTAAAATATCTGTTTGAAATTCGAAAAAAATAGAAAAAAAAGTTAACGGACGTTAAGTTTACTTAACGGCGGACCACTGTAGGTCAAAAAAGTTGGATTTGGGACCACTGGAGGGAATAAACTGAGTTGGGATTATTTTCGGCCAATAGGTGTTAGTTGGGATTATTTTTGGCCAATTTACCGTTCGTATATATACGTACATTTATTTAGGCTTCGGTTATACATACACCTTCGTTACAAAAATATTCTTGTTTCTTAATTGTTCGTGTTTCATTGATATCGTTGTAGGGTGATCGGGTATTCATGGATAGGCAGTTACGCCAACACAAATCAATAGTTTCGAAACTTTCTCGATCGAAAAAGAATAGATCACTTCTTAAGAAATGTGTTTACATTGTAAATATGGGAAGCAATGATTACGTCAACAACTTCTTCTTACATGGTTTTTACAATACAAGCAATAAGTATACCAAGAAACAATTCGCAAAAGTTCTTGTGAAGCAATACTCTAAACAACTAAAGGTACCAATCTTGAAACTTGGTTTTTTTTTTCAGTTTTACTTGAGTCTAAAGTTTCTTAACATGGTTGATCACAACTAGAAAAGTGGATATTTGCCTTTGTGTATTTGGTCCCAAATCCCACTTAAGTACACAAAAGGCTATCTCCAATTGATATGCAACCAAAATATATTTGTGTTGACAAAAACCTTTGTGGCTAATTTTTGACCAAGGTCTTTTTTCCGACCATTTTATGACCAAAGTTATCCTGTCGCAATTTTGACCGGTTTGGGATCAAATTATATTGTTTTTAGACAAACTAAAGTTAAACATTAACTCTATCGCCTTCGATTTATTAATTACTTGCGTTCCGTTGTCGTCGATAGTTCTGAAGAGTGGGTTATTAATGAAGCCGGTCGGAATGGTTTGTTAGTAACTTTGTGTGTTTGGCTCATTCGATCAATTGGTTGCTTGTTGCGATTATGTTGGATCTAAAGTCGTTCTAGGCACTGGTGGTGATGAGCAGTGGTTGGTATCGAAATTCTCAAGTTTAATTCTGACTATCAAGTGGGTTATAGTGATCGAGTACAATTTCCTTCAATTCTTGATGGTGTTTATGAGTAAATTAATTATGTAGCGTTAAAATCAATATGATTCTGTTAAAAAAAAACTCACGCGGGTATATATTAGGGTAGTTTTAAACGATAATTAATAAAAGTTATAGAAGTTAAAAACTTAAAACACAAATAGTGTGATTCATCATTCAACACAACCACACCTTTTGCTATCAAATGGTGAGGTATTAAAAATATTCAAAAAAAATTTAATCGTGAAGCTCGAATATTTCGAATATTTTGTGACAAGCTAATAAGTTTGAGACCACTAAGTGTTGTTGCTAGGTGATGGTTCGACTTGGTTGTCCAATCTATTAAAATGTAACTATTTTTTTGTAGCAAATGTTCAATTTTCTAGTAGTGATCTTGTCTATTTTAGTTTTGTTTGTGAAAAGGTACACAAAGTATCATTATTTATTTTCGATATAAGTTTGTATGTTTCTAAAAGACGGATATTAGACAGACTTTGTACCGTCTAGGAGGTAGGAAGATTGCCGTGTTTGGTCTGGCTAATATGGGGTGCGCTCCAATTCAGATATTCAGATTTGGCACCAACGGGAAACCATGTGTACAACCAATCAATGATGCCGTAAGATTATTCAACGATAGGCTTATGAATCTTGTTGTGAAGCTTAACAAGGACAACTCGGGAGCAAAGTTTACATTCATCAACCTTGCAAGCATTTTATCACCACTAGGAGGTAAACTATTTGCCAGAAATGATTCAATCAAACGTACACATGGTATCACTAATTAAGATATACAATCAAACATATTCCTGATACAATTATCAAGATTTTTCATGAGGACACATGAAATTAATTGCTTTATGAAAGTTTAATGATCAACTATTTAGACCAAGTGTAGTTAAAAAGCCTCTTAAGGGGCGTTAGACGACATGTGAGAGTCATCTCATCAAGGGTTCTATGTCGAACACTACTAGAAATAATTTTTTTGCTACAACTATTTGCCATAATTTTGCCATAACACAATATTTGTCACAACTTTTCAATGGAAGCTAAGAAACCTAATATTTCAAAAAAAATTCTGAAAATGTAGTTACAAAATAAAATAATATTGTAAATTTATAGCAAAACGTATAAATATTAGATTTTGTGGCAAATTTTTCACAAAGTTAAAAACATAAAATATCTATTAAATTTTGTGACAAATTTATGGCAATTATGAAAATATAATACTCCATCCGTCTTATATTAGATATCATGAAACGCAAATCACATAATTTAAAAAATATTGAATTATTGTCAAGAGACCCAACTATAAAATGACATTAATGTCCCTAACTTAAAATTAATGTTATCTTTTGTGTCAAATAATTAGGGGCAAAATAGAAAATTACACTAATATTTTTTAAATTGGATATCTAAATAACCCTACCTGAGCTACTAAAATCTTGGAAATCGACTAGCCTTACCTCTTTCGGGACAACAAAAAAAGAAAGATGGACATTTAAAATGGGATTGAGGGAATAACTATTATGTTTTGCTCAAAATTTACAAGAAGTTTTATGGCAAAATTTTTGGAAAATATTTGTCAACTTGATTTTTTCCCACAACCATGTTTTTGTGGCAAATATATCGCTACATGTTTTTCATGACAACTTTTCCACGAATATCTGTATGCCAAAAATTGCTACTTTTGGTACACACATATTCGTGGAAAAATTGTCACGAAAAGCATATATATAGCGACAAATTTGTAACAAAAACATGATTGTAAGAAAAACCACGTTTTTAAGTATTTTTCAATAATTTTGCCAAAAAACTTCTCATAAATTTCTAACAAAATGCATTTGTCACTAAATTTTGCAACAAAAGCTGCACAATCTAATATTTGCTTGTTATTTTCATACTTGCCACAATTTGCAAAAAACTTAATAGATTTTTTTTAATTTAGTGACAAGTTTGCCACAAAATCTAACATTTATTCGTTTTGCCAAGAATTTGCAACATTATTTGATTTTGTAGCTATTTTTTTTATAATTTTTTCTTAAATATTAGACTTCTTAGCTTTTATTGAAAAGATGTAGAAATCTAATAGCACTACGTACTATGGCAAACTTATGGCAAATAATTGTAAAAAAACTAGTGAAAATGGTGGTCATAACTTTTTAATAACATAATTTTTTTATTGGTATTTTTTATTAATTAAAAACAAAAAAGGATGATTGGTGGGTGTGAAGAAGAACGTATCATGCCGGAGAGGGGTTTGACATCATAACGCCATTGGGAGTGGTGGTGATGACGCTAAAATGTCGTTATGTGTGCTTTATAGCGTCGAGTACACCAACATGAAAGTTAATGGATCTTTTTAACTAGGCAATTTTTGTCCACTTGCATTGTTTAGGCAAGAATTGAAACAATTACGGTTTGAAGGTGATCTATAAAAGCCTTTTACAAATGTTGGGATATGACATGAGACCTATGAATCTCCGTCACGAATGTGGTATAAAGTGCAATTCTGTCATACTTTCATTTACTTAAACTTTATACCACATAAATCGCTAAAAATGCGATTTATGAATCTCATGTCAGTCACCACATCTATAAATGGCATTTACGACCCAATCACCTAGAAAGCAAATTGATTTAATTCTTGCCTACAAACCATTCATGAATAGTAATTCCTAATTTAAAAAAATGTCAAAGTTAATGAGACATGGTTGGATTGAAAATTTTCAGATATTCCCTTGCCGAGTACTCCTTGTTGTCCTGTAAGGGAAGATTGGCAATGCATTCGAAGCTCAAATCCTTGCCTTATTAGAGATTTGACTATTTTCTTTGACGGCATGCATCCTACAGAAACTTGTAATTTCATCCTAGCAAGAAGATCATTTAGTGCATTATCTCCATCGGATGCTTATCCATATGATATAAGTCATTTGGCTCGACTTTAGAATTGAATATAACTACATGATACACTTTTTGGTGCAAAGATGTTGCAAACATGAAGTGGAATAGACATTATTGTGTAATTTTAGTATACTATAAACATTAGATATTTCATATTAATTGATCATTAATATTTATTAATCTTTCTCATACATAGCAAAGTGTAATAATATGACGTTTTATATCTTTTGATAAACACAATATAGATATCATCAAATGTAGTGTTATATATATATTTAGTGCCTAGGTTATCCGGATGATGCTTAAGAGATATATTGCTCGGTCAAAGCTCAAGTCAACCGTTTTTTATTGGTATTCAAGTGATGATAGTGTGTAAGGGTTATGTGTGCAATTAATGAATTAAAGAAGATTTAAACAATAATGTCGTTGCTTACAACTTTAGTAATAGTTCGGGGGTATTTTGTAATTGTGTAATACACGAGGTGTTAGAGGTTGTTAATGGGGTTAATATCTTTTATTGGCTAACTTGATTTAGGGATTAGGGTTTATATAGATAGGATAGATTTCATTCCCTTCAATTTATGTAATTCATTTAGTCTCTTTGTAAGTAATTTGCAACTCACAAAAAGAGCAGTAGATTGTGTTTTAAAATCAATTTTGTGTCTTGATTTTTTTGTTTTCGTTGTTATTTTCTCAACAAGTGGTATCAGAGGCGAGGTGGCTCGATTAAGAAGACAAAGAAGAAACTGAATGTGTTCACAGTTGAATCGATCAATTTAAGACTAATAAGAAACTGATCGATTGAAGATTCAGTGGTTTCCAAAAACTTTGCTCTTGAAAAGTTTGACGGTAAGAATGAATTTAGTATGAGGAGATTGAGGATGAAAACTTCGATTACCAGTGGCTCTGTCGTGATCCTATCGGAGCTACTTATAAAGAGAAGAAAGATATCAAGGATAAGTGGACATATATCTTCGAGAAAGCTCACAATGCCATCATGCTTCGGTTAGAAGATATTGTTCTAAGAGAATATATATGGATTTGGACCAAGTTAGAAACACTTTACATGGCCAAATCCTTTGGGAACCGGTTGTATCTCAAGAAGAGATTGTAAACTTTCGAGTTGAGTCCATGAAAGTCGCTTAATGATCATGTGGATGAATTTAACAAGGTAATAGTGGATCTTGCTAACATAGAGGTAAAGATTGATGATGAAGATCAAACTATATTGTTTTGGCTTTTATGCCTCAATCATATGAGCACTTCGTTGACACATTGATCGAGATGCCTTAACAATGAATGATGTTTTGGTTCCAATGAATTCAAAGGAATTACAAAAGAAGAGGATAAAGTCCCATGAAGATGGTGGAAATAGGCTCTTAGTTAAAGGAAGAACTTCATTCAGATGTTCTAATTCATGAATAACATATATATTTAGTGCACTATCAATTAGTGCGATTCAAAAACCGCCCAATAAATACGTTTTAAGCGCACTATAAATTCAAATGTGTAGTAGTGTCAAGTTCCAAGTCTAGAGGATATATCTCTATGCTCATCTACTAAAAGACAAGTATTATAAAGTCATTTTCGAATGGGCCGTTCTTTTGTGAATGCGGTGTTATGTGAAATTATGGCAACTAGCTCGATCCCTATGGATGTGCGCTCGTAGCGGAAGTAGAGCCTGGCCCATGTTCTCTGCTAGAGTTTATGTTTGACCCAGGTTGATTGTTGGTTGTTACTTTAATATGCACGTTGTTTCTTTACTTTCATTGTACTTCGAGAGTTTTAGCTACTTGTTAGCCATGTTTTTTATATATATCATTATTTACGGTTAAATAATTATCTTCTATTTTTTCTTTTTATATATGAGTGTTTTCATTAGAGTTATATTAGATCTTGGTATTAAACAATAATTTAGAATTAGAAGAGTTAGTTTATTTCAAATTATAATAAGTATAGTGGGGAAACATTCTATCGTTTTGCAAGTATATAAATTACTAAAATATTTGTAAAATCATAATCATACATGCATATTAATAAGACAAATTGGCTAAAAATAATCTCAACTAACACATATTGGCCGAGAATAATCCCAACTCAGTTTATTCCCTCTAGTGGTCTCAAATCCAACTTTTTTGGCCTCCAGTAGTCCGCCATTAAGTGCACTTAACGGCCGTTAACTTTTTTTTTTTCTTTTTTTCGAATTTCAAAACAAGGTTTTATGGATATTGTTCGGGAGGAGTATACGATTCAATTGATGTAAACCTTACTGCGAACTGGTGTTCCAAACGACAAAACGGTCTTCAATCGGGTGTTTAAAACCTAACGGTGCTTTAACCGGACATCAAAATTAAACCATTTGGAGCAACAATTGGAAGTAAGGTTTACATCAACTGACTCGTATTCTCCTCCCGATCAAAATCCCTAAAATATTGGTTTGAAGTTCGAAAAAATAGAAAAAAAGTTAACGGCCGTTAAGTGTACTTAACGGCGGACCACTGTATGCAAAAAAAGTTGGATTTGGGACCACTGGATGAAATAAACTGAGTTGGGATTATTTTCGGCCAATAGGTGTTAGTTGGGATTATTTTAGGCCAATTTCACTATTAATAATTCTAGTTTTCAAATAAAAATATAAACCATGATAATTAATTTACAAGAAGAACTTAATTACTCTTTAAGTTAGATTGATTTTGAAATAAATTAAACACCATCGTATTTAGTTTTCACCAAATTTTCTATCATTTTGCCTAACTATTTACCAACCACTCATTGAGACTTTAGTTAAAGTAGGTTGCAGTTTCAAATCATTGTATATGATCATCCATGTCTTCATACTCAAACAAACATGGATAGTGATTTTGGCAAACTAGTCTTAGTGAATGGCTTAATAGGGCTATTGCACTTCGCAACATTTGTAAGCTCCGATAAAGCACAAGTCCCGTGTTATTTTATATTAGGAGACTCGCTTGTTGATAATGGCAATAACAATCATCTCGACAGTAAATGGAAAGCCGATTATCCGCCTTATGGGGTTGATTTTCCAAAAGGTTTCACCGGAAGGTTTACTAACGGTCGAACCTCAGCAGACATCATTGGTATGCATGCATGGCTCTTTTCCGTTTATTTGGAGTATTCAATTTTTTCGGATCGGTTAAGCATAGTTTTTATACATTCAAATCGGTTAGAATTTCAAATATTGTCATAAACTTTGAATAAACCGATCTGAATAAAATGTTAGCTCACCACTTTAGACGAACACTACTACAAAACTGAGCTTTTGCTACCGTAATTTCGGTGGCAAAACGGTGGCAAATAGGTATTTGTCACCGATTTGTCACTGGAACTACGGTCACATTAGCCTTCGTAGCAGTTGGTCAATTGTCACCGTTTTGCCACCACATGTAATTTTGCTACTGAAATTAGTGACCGCATAGTGGTGGCAAAAACTGCCATCGATTTGCCACCGCAAGTTTTGCCACCGTTTTGCCACCACAAGTTTTGCCACCGGTTTGCCACCGCAATTTTGCCACCGAATTGCTACTGTATATTTGCCTCCGGATTGCTACCGTAACTTTGCCACCAGTTTGCCACCGTCCTTTACCTGAAATAGCAACCATTTTGCCACCGTTTTTTTTAAAAATTATTAAATGCTATTTTATTTAGCTTCTATAAATCCTGCTGGATATATATATATATATATATATATATAACTAAGACTTAATTAAACATAAAATCAACCAAATTTGCATAAACACAAAACGAAATCTATTATTTTAACATACTAATAATATCCATATATTCAAACATTTAGAATCTTAATTAGAAAATAAAGTCAATATTTAACTTATGGGAGTTGTTTAGTCAAACTTTTCAACATTGCTTCCATTTTCATCATTCGTTTTAGCATATTTTCTTTGTCGATCTTTTCTTTTTCCTTTTCTACCTTTTCTCTCTCTTTCTCGGCTTTCTCCATTTCTTTTTCTGCATTTTCCCTCTCTTTCTCCGCTTTTTCCATTTCTTTCTCGGTCATTAAGCCTTCAATTATTCCTTTTAGTCGTTGTATCTATAATAATAAAAAAACAAATAAACAACAAGATCAATATTAATAGGTACTTGAGCTCAACATCAAACCAAGATTGTTATTACTTACCTATGAAGTCATATTGCATACAAAACCTCATTCTTCTAATCATTCATAACACGGGCAACTCAACACCTATTGACTATGCAATTTTCAGCTAAACTAGCACCTATTTACTACACAAGTCTCACCTATTTACTACATAAATATCAAGCAAGTTGCTAGACAAGTCACAAGTTTACAAAAAAAAAACAACTAAACACAAGTCACTAGATTACCAATAGAATAGAGAATAGATGTACCTCGAGCGATTCACTCCCATATTCGTACGAAGTACTGCAACACTCTGTGGAAGGTATACCTGTCATCAAGGCTAACGGGTCACTAACATTGTTTAATCCATACAGTTTTCCTTTGTTCATTCCTCCGGACGCTTGTATCCACCCGTCATAATCAAAAAGTGTGCCTTCATCCCCGTACTTCTCCACAACATAGGCTTTATATTTTTCCTTAAATACACGAATAAAATATAATTTTAGTAGTATAACATTTAATAAACTAATCCACAATAACATACAATTTGGAAGTTAAAAGAAACTTACATAAGTTTGAAATGACCTCACATCACTCCACACATCTTGGTGAACATTCTCTTCTAGATCTAAGCCATCCCTTAATCCCTCACCCTCGGACACTTTATCCAATGGCCTACTTCCTTTTTTACAATGTGCTTGCATCCACATCTCATCAAATGAAATTTCCCGGCCTAGTTTCTTGTCCTACATAAGTAATATGCATAAATTAAAAAAAAATAGTAATATAGCATGGTCTTTATAGTAAAAGAGATAGGGTAATTAACATATTTTACCGCACTTAATTTGGCTGTTACAAAAGATTGTGATCCAAGAGTATGTTTGCAAGTTGACTTTGCTCTATTTTGGGTGTTTCTTAGAGACTTGACTTTCCACTCGAGTGTATTCCAAATTTCAACTAGTTTAGTCCAAGATTCTGAATCTATCCATGGTGGCTTAAAATCCAGAAGAACTGATAAATCATCACCAACTTCCAGACCCTTCTTAGTCACAATTGAAATGGCACCCTTTCGTACCCTCCTCAACATACCACTTAACTTTCTAGCATTAATCCTATTCCAACACCTATGAACTTTGGCATCCCAATTCTTCTCCCACTGATAATAACCCTACACAAAGCTACTTTTATAAATAAATGCTTATATTGTGTAAAAATTTATATACAATTTGTTGTTGTACATACTTGAAAACGTTCAAATAATCGTTGGCGGTCCTCCTTAGGAACATCTTTCCATGTTTCCCATGGACCAGACCACATAGCCTCCAAATTGGCTTTAATTGTCCGGGTAGCCCGCTTTTGGTTACTAAATCTACAAAATGAAAAAAATGAATGATAACATATATAACAAGAAAATCAATACTATCATGTGTACTTACTCATCATATACAATTGTAATCCACTCGCGGTTGATCGGATCTGGTTGTTGAACTTGAGAGGCTGGTCCCCGCCTCACAACAACATGAGCAACAGACTCGTCATCCTCATCACTACTATCATCTGAATATGATTGTCCAAAGCTATTACTATCACCTCTACCACTATCTAGAACACTACCCATACCTTTGCCATAACTAGAGGAAGTGTGTGTTGTGGTATCTACAACAAAGACAAAATCATTAATATTTAAAAAAATAATCACATAAATAAATAACATATATGCATTAACAATTACCTTGATTGATGCCTCGACCAACTCCCCTACCTCTACCACTGCCTGCAGAACTACGTCCGATGAGGTCTACAACATTAAAAATCACCACTAGTTAAAAATTAACAAATGCTTGTGGAATTACGCCTGAAACAAAAAAGTCAACAAAATTTAAAAAATTAAATACATAAATAAATTAACAATTACCTTGACTATTGCCTTGACTGACACTGCGACCTTTGTCATCCTTTGAAAAAGTGTGTGATGTCCTATCTTTAACAAAAACAAAAATCGTCAATATTAAGAAAAATAATTACATAAGTACAGTGACAATTACCTTGATTAATGCCTCGACCGGTACCCCAACTTCTACCACCGCTTGAGAAACTACGTCTTATGATGTCTACAACATTAAAAATCCCCAATATGTTCAAAAATAAAAAAAAGAAACAAATTCACATTCTCACAGTATCTAGGATTATAAAACCCTCCATTATCAATCCTTTCATACATCCACTGCCTATCAGTATACCACGCCATTAATAATCAAAGTAATGCACGTCCTAAAGAATTATAGACAAATTAGTTTAGTTATCCTAATAATAACCTAGCCAGATCATGAAGTAAACTAAACTAAAATTTTATTTTGATTAGGAAATTTTGAAAAATTATTTTGTTTAATATATATCAACCTAATATTTTCTTGATTCAAATCCTTAAACTAAAATGACATAAGGATTAGTTACATAAAACATACCAACAGAAGGCACATGTACTTGCTGCCTTGCTATTCAATTATTTTATCTTCATAAACTGCCTGCTAAAGAAAAGTCTATTTCAATTCAACACCAATACTTAATTTGCAAATCAATAAAAAAATCTTAGCATCACTCATATAACTCGTGCTGATAGATTCATCTTGCCAATTGTTTCTTAGCATATACATACAAAGGTATGGTCAATCAAGCCAACCTTACAGCAGTTTCATGCTCTTATCATTTAGGTTCTATACTTATATGCTTATACACAGACATACATTTAGATATCATTTCAACCCAAGCTTACAAAACTTGTGTGTGACTATCGTTACTACAAGTTTCCTCTCTTTAGGGCACACATTGGATGCTCACTTCAACCCAACCTAGTTAAACCAATACTATTTAACAAAAAAAGCCTATAATTAAACCTTTATCAAAACATCAACAGATAAACCAATATTAAAATAACCAACACACATCGTGCATTTTCACATACCACATCTATCCCATGACTCATGAGTCATTAACATTAAACGTTTCTAAATTATT
Source organism: Tagetes erecta (assembly GCA_030867185.1). Lineage (NCBI taxonomy): Eukaryota > Viridiplantae > Streptophyta > Magnoliopsida > Asterales > Asteraceae > Tagetes > Tagetes erecta. The sequence continues at coordinate 75,528,123 of CM061490.1, read as the reverse complement.
AGCCATTTGATAAACATTTCATCTAAAATCAGTTAACTCTAGATATATAACTCACTTTTCTTTAAAAACATAACAAACATTTGCATTACATCAACTTATGAGCAAAAAAACTTAAGAACTGTTAACACAAAAGCCAAAATTATACGAACCTACTCCACAAAAATTGATTGGTTTTAATACAATACAACAAACTACATTCAACATCAAAGGAAAATTGCAACTCAATAACAGCAAAGAGAGTAAATTAAAGTGTAGAAATTTTTGATAGCTTGTCTGCAAGTATCTATTCATTAAAGACTCTATTCATCTCACTTCAAATTCAGCAGATGTGAGTGTATGTGTATCATAAACCCCAAATCAAACAACTTAAAAGGCTTAATTAGTTTATTAATCGAAGAAACAAAGATGAAATGAGAAGATTTAAACACTTGAATATGTAAGATTTGAATCTGAAAGATGGAGAAAAAAGCCCTAGACCAGCGAAGAAAGAAAATGGAAGGATTTATAAACAACAAATCTACACTGAAAGCCTAAAACTATTTTGATCGTTTGTAATCAATTTCTCAAATTGTAAGCAAAACATCAACTAAAACAATGCACAAGAGTAAATCAACTTACAGAGCTGTGTTCGGGAATGGAAACGTCGTAGAAGATGAAGTGACCGGAGAATTGAACGTACGGACGACGGAGAAGATGACGTGACCGTAGAGCTAAACGTACGAGCGCCGGAGAAGATGAAGTGACGGAGAAGTGAATGAGCGAACGCCGGAGAAGATGAATGTGAACGATGTTGTGTCGTGAAATGTTTTGAGAAAGATAAAGTTGAGTGAACCCTAAATATATTTGAACATTTTTTATTATTTGCCACCGCTAAAACGGTGGCAATTTCTTTCGGTGGCAAAACGGTTGTAAATTTTGTGACTGTTTTGTTACAAGTATATTTAATTTTTTTCCAACTAATATTTTGCCACTGATTTGTGACCAAATAAATACAGAGACAAATTTTATAACCGTTTTGTCTCCATAACATTTCAGTGGCAAAATCCCCCACCGTATTGCTACCGATTGGCCTGTGGTTGCTAAATTTGCCACCGTTTATATTTGGTTACAATGTTGTGGCAAAATTTGCAACCGAATGCATCGGTGGCAAATTCCGGTAGCAAATGCCTGATTATGTAGTAGTGGAAGGCAAATGAGACATTTTCGAAAGTTAGAGGTTAAAAGAAACATGTTCAGAATTTTCCTTAAAATGTTATCCAAAATAATAAAAATCCCTAGGTATTTCATCTCGATCCGTACCTCTAACTTATAGAGAAAACATGATCGAAAAATTATGTAATTTTAACCCTACATCAGGTATTCAGGTTAATCATCCCTATCATCATTTTCGTTTGTTTTAGATGAAACTCCTTATTTATATAGGAGACATAGATTCATCCTCCATATGACCATGTCCATTATTTTTTATATTTTTTTTTGTGAGCGGGAGAAAATAAAAAAATGTAAATAAAGAAGTTAAAAGAAGTATCTCTAATATAAAAAAGCAAAATCAAAATTGCTTACGTGTCATCCGTATAAAGTTTTTTGCTTATGTGCTATTATTTGAGAGTTTTTCTCTCAATATAATTATTTTTTGATTTAAAATATGTATATAAAATATATTATAATAACACAAATTACATTTGGTTCCCTAATACTTAGGAGGATTTTAAAAATTTTAAAAATAGTAACATTTTCAACCCTCTCCTACTATAGGTATACATGAGTCGGTTTATATTTAATAAGGTATAAAAATAAACTTAGAGATAAAGTTGGTAATACCATACAATTAAAGATCTCAGTGTTTTACAAATATACGTAACTTTTTTATATGAAATTATTATTTCTAAAACTACACCGTAAACTAAGCATTTAATTCTCTTTAATTTGAGTATAATATTGACATACTAAAAAATAAATTTTGTATTCCAGTTTTACCACGGTTTTGTCACAAAAACTAATTGGAATCATCATAAATATCCTCAAAATCACCAGTTGTGTGTTGTGTTCCCGTGCGTAGCGCGGGCACTAAACTAGTTACGGAGTATTATATATCTCTTAATTGACAAGGTGAGTGCTTCTAATTGACAAGGTCGGTCCTTTCATTTGCCAGTCACGTGACGCCATGTCGTTTGTCAACTTTTTTTTTACTTCCTGACTTTTGACTTTTTTACGATTTTAACCTCCGACTTTTACTAATTGTCATTTTAGCCACTGATGAGTTTTCGACTTTGATTTCTTACTTTACTTTGACATATAATACGACTTTAATATTGTTATCGTTTTGACTTCTAAATTTTAATATTTCTTGTTTTTTAATACGTGACATATTATGTTTTATGCCGTGACATACGGGACATGAAATTTTTTTATCAACGCATGTGATGAAGTCACATACGTAAGATCCAACTGCGTGACTTTTGTCTTAAATCTAGTTTAATTGAAATAGTAATAATAGACACGAAAAATGTGATGTGAAAGGGATTTTGAAAAATAGAGGATAACTTTACTAAAATAAAGATTTTCACTTAAATTATTGAGATGATGAACTATAATAACTTAAAAAGGGTCCATTTTTTATGAATAATTTTTGTGATTTCAGGTCAATTTCTTGGGTTTGATGAGTTCATTCCATCATTTGCTAGTGCAAATATCTCCGATTTCACGAAAGGAGTAAACTACGCTAGTGGTGGTTCTGGTATTCGAGAGGAAAGTGGATCTCATAATGTACGTAATCATCGTTTCTCGATCACTTTTCTAATAATTAATATAACCTGTGACTTGCGGTGGTTGTTTTTAAAAATCAAAACGTAGATAAAAACACATCCTGACAATATATTCAGAAAAAATGAAAACGTTACATACTTGGTGTGTACGGTATTCATATATATTTTTGTTTTCAAAAAATACTTTAGAATTACAACTCTTTATTTATAAAAGGGATATTTGATTTTAATAATCTAAACTTTGATAAATTAGCCGATATTAATCCGAATGTTATAAACCCACGTCAGATATTTTCGTTCTCTCGTTGGTTTGCAACAACATTCGACATTTTAAGGTTTTACACGTTTTACGGTTTTAGGCCCTTCATCATGGCAACACACATCATATATAGTTATAGTGGTGAAAATGCTCCTTCTAGCTAGAATAAACACTTCCTCATGATAAATTATGGAATATATATGTTACTTTTTTTTGGACATTAGGTATTACGTACCCCAATTGATTGATTTGTAATATTTTATTTGATGACGTACGTATAGGGTGACCGAGTGAGCTTGGGTCGACAATTGCATCATCACAGATCAACAGTTTCAGCCATTTCACGCACTACAAAGAACACAACCTTCCTTAACAAATGCATTTACTTACTAAATACCGGTAACAACGATTACATTAACAACTACTTTATGCCTGGAAAACATTACAACACACGACAAAAATACTCAAAAGCTCAGTACGCAAAAGTGCTTACCAAACAATATGCCCGACAACTAAGGGTACGTACGTACGTACTCATCTTCTTAATTACTTATATATGTCTTGTACGTGTTATATCTTCTTTATTTCGATGACTAAGTGGTCGATCATAACTTTTATATCACTTACAAGTTAGTTAACTAACCGTGAAAGTCATGTTTTTCTTAAAGAAAGATTAAGTTTTAACAAAAAAAAAAAGGAAAATTTGCTTTTAGAAATCTCTACTTTCACCAGTTGGCAAGAAAAAATCCTAACCGAAAAAGTTCTTGCTAGAGATCGAACCTTCAAACATAAAATTTTAAAGAGTCTCCGTTAAAAAAATATTTAACGACGTTAAGTATTTGAAAGTTGAGATCTCTGTTGAATAATCACAAAATACAGAACAAGAATAGACTTTAATGGTTGATATAAGAATTTACAGTAACTTGATTTTGCATTCTATTGAATAGAAGATGATACATGTGTTGGTTTATATACGGAAGTCGACGGTTTCTTTGTGAAACATCGTGACTTTTGACAATAGACACACAACATAACATCGTACTTGACCTTTTAACCCTAACTATTGGACTATTAAATATAGACACAACTAGTCCCTGCATTTTACATTTATTCATAAACATAGTTTCTAACATAAACACTTTTGACCCATATGTATTAAGGATTAATACTAACAATTTCCCCCTTTAATCCTTAAGACATATCTTCATTCTTTGTGTCTTCAATCAACAACATCACTTGAACTAATGAGAACATACTCATCATCTTCACTTGATTTGTCACCACTTTCAGCCTTGCTTTCCTCCGTTTCAGCAACACTTTCTTCGCATCGGCAACACTTTGTTCGGATATATTCTTGATTTGATCAGCCCTTTTGACAGCAATAGCATCCCCTTTGACAGCAGCCTTTGGGTCCTTTGTTTCAGCAGCTTTACACCGATCTGGACAGTCTTGAATGGCATGCACTTCACGCCTTTTGTTGGTAACTTCCCCCTTCATACCATTGATCATATCTTCATATAAGTCTCCCTCCTTTTTACTTCCTTCTCCCATTTCAAACAGCAGCCCCTTCATACCATTGATCATATTTATTCCTTTAAGAAAATTCAACATTGTGATCATTTCTTCAACTTTTCCAGCATTAATTTATTCCGTTGCAATCACTTTTCCCCTTCCATGTGAGGCTTTCCTTTCCTTCTTTTGTGCCTCCAAATCCATGGCTTCATAATGTTCCCACATCTTATCATAATCGTCCAAACGATTTACTTCTTCCCATTTGACTTTCGATTCCCTTTCATCCCTTGAATATATCTCTTGTGCAATTTTATCTTCACTTACACATGCTTCAATATTTCCAAAGGATTTTGTGAAATAACACACGTCTCCTTCAAACGAGACTTCAAAACCTTGACTAATCAATTGATCAAGACTTAATATGTTCATTTTCATTGTTGGAAGATAGTAGACCGACTCCACAATTTGTGGTATACCATTACATGGTATTAGGATTTGGCTACTCCCCTAAAATACTCATTTTGAAAACCATTGACACAATCTTGATTTCCGTATGATTTTTTCATATTCACAAACAAAGATTTGATTCCACAAGCATGTTTTTGTTGTAACCCACTAACATACCATATGTGGTTCCAATTACCCACATTCGTTCCTTTAACCAAGAATTCTAAATTAAACTTGCAAACCTGATACTTCGTGATGAATTTCTTGCAGAATAAACGTGTTCATTTCTCATGAGAGTTTCCGATTGTGGTTCGCATGTTTCTCCGCTTCATTCTTCTTTTGAAACGTTTCAACGCCTTCTTGCGCCGCTTCTTCACTTCCCTATCTTTGCCATCAACATCAAAATCGTTTAGGATGATGCATAAAGTCTCCATACTCGAGTCCTCTCCGTCCTTCTGACGACGAACACATGAACCCTTCTGGTTCTCTCGACCCTTTCTGCCCTTCTGGCCACTAGTCGATTTCTTCCGGTCATCATGACCCATTCGGTGTGTTGTAGGACACATACTTGAGACATCGGTACCATAATTCCCCCTATTACATAATGATCTTCAATTTCTAACCACCCATCTTCATCCTCACGCACAGATCCACAGAACCTTGGCTCTGATGCCATGTTGAATAATCACAGAATACAGAACAAGAATAGACTTTAATGGTTGATACAAGAATTTACAGTAACTTGATTTTGCATTCTATTGAATAGAAGATGATACATGTGTTGGTTTATATACAGAAGTCGACGGTTTCTTTGTGAAACATCGTGACTTTTGACAATAGACACACAACATAACATCGCACTTGACCCTTTAACCCTAACTGTTGGACTATTAAATATAGACACAACTAGTCCCTGCATTTTACATTTATTCACAAACATAGTTTCTAACATAAACACTTTTGACCCATATATATGTATTAAGGATTAATACTAACAATCTCTAGCAAGACTTTTTTTAGTTGAGATTTTTTCTGAGCAATAGCTGAAAGTTGAGATTTTTAAAATCCAATTTTTCTATATAAAACCAACAAACTCTAGTTTCTATGTCAGACCCTTTTAACCCTCCTCTGATTCCAACTCGTTCGCATCGTTGTTTTTGTAGCGAACGAAAAGGATGCGTTTTTGTCGATCTTTATAGTTTAGTTCTTTGTATAAACCCAAGGGTTCTAATTATTTTGGTGAATGACAGACTTTGTATAAGTTGGGAGGTAGGAAGATTGCTGTGTTTGGTTTGACTCGTATTGGTTGCACTCCGTTTATGGTACGAAAGTTTTCGACGGGTGGGAAACCATGTGTGGATCATATCAATAATGGGACAGATGCATTCAACTATAAGCTTAAAGCTCTTGTTGAACAACTCAATAAAGAAAAATCAGAAGCAAGATTCACTTTCATCAACACTGCAGGCATTTTATTTCCGCAAGGAGGTAGTAAACTATAACCGCTAATAATACTTCACTCTTTGGTTCATGCATGGTTAATATCATAACTTGTTTACGAACAAACATACCCAGTAATTTATATTTTGTTGGATTTTTCAGAAGTGTCGATGCGAACTCCTCCTTGTTGTCAACTAACCGGAGATTGGGCATGCACTCTCAACTCAGCTCCTTGTTCGATTCGGGCAGTGTCTATTTACTTTGATGCGCTGCATCCAACCGAATTTTCTAATTTGGCCATAGCAACAAGAGCTTATAAGGCTGCTCTACCCACTGATGCTTACCCATATGATATACATCATCTGACTAAGGTTTAACACTTCAAATGCTACTTGATGATAAAGATTGTTGTGCAGAAATATGAGCATATTTAAGTGATACTTGCATTATTATTTATTTATTGTTAATAACTGAACAAATATATATGTATTAGGGAGTTAAACATTGTAGGAGTCAAAGTCCTATTAACAAGTCAAATGTGTTAAATAATAGTAGTTCTATATATTTATATAAACCAAACGTTACATATATGTAAATAGTCTCTTAGTATAGGTTAAGTATGTTAATGGGTCAACTTGGATAAGACATGTGATATGTAGTTGTAAGTTAGTTATATGATGATAAGATTTTCTGGTTATCAAAACTGTCATAACTGCAAATTGACAGTTATATATTAACCAACACAACCGATCATCATGTTCAACTATAAGTATGTTTGGTCGGGTATTGTAAAAGACAAGTTCTTGTGATTATCATTTATAAGATATTGCATTAGTATATTTATATTTGTTTGATCATTATCATTCATTCAATCACGCACACTGAGATCACAATGAAACCACATTCACACTCACTGTATCAATCAAGAAATAGACACTTCATCTCTGATTCCAACATGGTATCAGAGCCACACAACTCTCGATCATCAAACAACAAACCAGGAACACGAAGGGTTCAATTCAAGAAGCAAGTAAAGAATGCAGGGATGAAGCGTCTGAAAAACAAACTCAAGGGGCAAGCACTCCGATGTTTCTACTGTCATAAAAGAGGCCATCTCGAAAGGAACTGCAGAAACAAAATTAAAGATCGTCTGGAATCAGAAACAAAGACAGACATGGAATATAAAGTGGTTGGTACAGACAAAGGAAAATGGCGCGACATTTGGTATGTTAACATGTCCTACAAACAACATATGACAGGTAACAAAGATTTATTTGTTTCTTTCTTGAAATCTTTCGGGATTGAAACTAGAACCAATGAAAGGGACATGTTATTTATTCATGGGATTTGGGAAATAGTAATTTGCACAGAAGGAATTGTTAGAAATATACCAGCAGTCTCTTATGTTCCAAAGTTAACAAAGAATGTGTTAAGTTTTGAACAATTACTTCTACAAGGATTCGAAGTCAAACTAGATGGGGATGTATGTCACATAAGAGGCATGTTTGATTATCAACTAAATCCAAACATATCTGAAAGTTCAAATGAAGATCACTTAGATGAAGATGATGTACACCCAAGCAGGGAATTAGATGGGCAAGGAAGTCACAAGGGAAAATATGATGAATTGGAAAACTACTACATAAATGAATATTTTCGACAGTTGGATCTATCATCAAACTGTGATGAGAAATCAGAAAATCCCATGTTCAAGTATCCTACTAACATTTGTACATCAAAGGAATGCATTAAGTTTCTCGAATATCTTGAAAATATAAGTGTTTTTGAAGAACAAAAGGAAGCACTCAAACAAGAATTTAATGCATTGGTCAAATGGTTCTTAGAAGAGAGATGCGGTTTTACTTCGGGTAGGATCTTACCACCGTTGTTATCCAATGGGGAACCTATTGACTTGTTTGATCTATGGATGATCGTACAAAATGAGGGAGGATGCAATAAAGCAGATAAGAATAACAGATGGAAACTAATCTCGAATGCAATGGGCTTAAACTGGAGATATTACATGGAGTTGAAACTGATTTATGTAAAGTATTTGGATGTTCTGGAATGGTTTTACAAGGTAATGAAGAAAGGGAAACAATTGTATATGGAGGATGAAGTTAACGAAGGAGGCAAAATCTGGAGCAACAAGGATGATGGTGAACGTTCATGCAACAAGGAAGAAATGGAAAGCTAAAAGCAGCACAGCAGCAGTCAAGACCTTTCTTAAATCAAATGTGCACGTTTGGTTTAAGGGAGGATGTTAAATAATAGTAGTTCTATATATTTATATAAACCAAACGTTACATATATGTAAATAGTCTCTTAGTATAGGTTAAGTATGTTAATGGGTCAACTTGGATAAGACATGTGATATGTAGTTGTAAGTTAGTTATATGATGATAAGATTGTCTGGTTATCAAAACTGTCATAACTGCAAATTGACAGTTATATATTAACCAACACAACCGATCATCATGTTCAACTATAAGTATGTTTGGTCGGGTATTGTAAAAGACAAGTTCTTGTGATTATCATTTATAAGATATTGCATTAGTATATTTATATTTGTTTGATCATTATCATTCATTCAATCACGCACACTGAGATCACAATGAAACCACATTCACACTCACTGTATCAATCAAGAAATAGACACTTCATCTCTGATTCCAACAAAATGGTGGTTAAATTACCCTAAGACTATAAAAAGTGTAAGGATATTTTAGTGAAATATATTGTTTTTACTTATTTTAGACATAAATAATTAACAAATCAAATTGTGTCCAAAATGAAGACAAGATAAATAAAGTATCGATGTTTGAAGTTGAGATGATAAAATAAAGAAAATGAGGTGGTTATCACATGTCTGCGCAGTGGTTAATACGCGGTTGAAGTCCTGTTGGACCATGTCTTAGTGTAGCTACTTCAGGAACCTTTAGTACGTGTTGGCATACAAAAAACCTATCTCTTCAAATTTAGAAATATAAATTGACTATTTAATCTTCTTAATGGTGATGTGATTTCATTGATCGAAGACTCATCATATGTCACATAGTTACCATTACCATTACCATACCTTACCATACCTTCTAAAGTAGAAGGTCGGTGTCTCCGCTCGTGAGCCTCACGTGATATTCCTTCCATCCTATTTTCCTAATCAGAATCACAGTTTTCTTTCTCTCCGGTGTTCTTCTGTTGTTGTTGCTGCTCCCCCACTTCAAGGGTCGTCACAAGTTTTTCTAAGGTAAGTGTGAGTTGATAATTGTCGTCTTTCATTCCTCTTACTAGCGCCTGTTTCGTTTGTTTTGGAATTGCTAATTATCGGTTCTGCCTTTTGTGTTCGAGTTGTTGTTAGTGATCATCCTCTTATCTGTTCTTGGGATCTCAATCTTTTTGTGTTTTAGTTGCTTTCATATTTAATTGCATGTTGTAATTTGTTGATGTTGGAGTTATTGTTATTGTCGCGTTTTGCTGATTCCTTCTTTTCTTTTTTCAGTTTCGTTTCCGGTTTTGTGTTGTTGGTGTTCGTCGATTGTTGTTCCAATTGTTGATTTTGTGTATGTCTTTCATTAGCGATTGTCTTTCGTTCTCTTCAATTGGTTTGATGTGTTGTGCGATGAAGTTATCTGGTCGTTGTTGGGTTTCTTTGTTAAAGTTCCGGTGGGGTTTTTGTTGGCGACCGGAAGGGAGGCGAGATAAGTGAGGCCACTTTATAGTCCAGTGATAAGTAGCTATTGTCGTCTTTTGGGTTAGTGTATACTCGTGCTTTTTTTTTGGTGATGGAATTGGTTGCTTTAGTGGTCTGTTATACTTCATTGGCTTGACTTATAATCATCCTTTGGCTATTTGGTAATTGTTTGGTGTTAGGTTTTGCTGAATTTGTTCACCCTGCCTTTGGACTTTGACTTTTAGACTTGGCTTATTGGGTTTGTGTCTGTTGTTGTTGTTGTTGTTGTTGTTGGTTATTGCTTTTGTGTCTTCTGGACTTTGTTAATTTTAACATGTGCAGGTTTTGCTGAATTTGTTTTGGACTTTGAGTTTTAGACTTGGCTTATTGGATTTGTGTTTGTTATAGCTTTTGGTTATTGCTTGTGGAGTCTGGACTTTGTTTAGCTTTGACATGTCTAAGAGAAGACAGATGCAACAGAAAATATAGTGTATTCACTGAGATCAACAACACCTATACTTGAACATAACGTCCACCACGTCCTATTCCATTTTGCTAATTTGTATGAATGTCAATACACAAAAAAGATACTAATCATATCTGTCATGTTTGTTTTCTGCTAATTATATTATAGACATGATAACTACCTTGTAAATACACGCGTTTGACATGGCCGCCGCAACGCGCAGCACTGGCCGTTAAACTAGTTTTATATAAATACTAAGAATATTTGTGTCATATTATTCATTAGAAAATCTTACACTTCACAACTCAAGATTAGAGAAATTAGTTCTCTCTAATTTATTCTATCTAGTTCTTCTTCTCATTTATCATATAAATATCATAACAACACCTTATAAAGTGTAACCTCGGGTGTGAGGACATCTCAGGCAGTACACATACTGTTCCCGTTGTTGTACTAAGATAGATACACATGCTCATCTTAGTGAAGATGCAAAATCTGATTTAATGGAAGTGTGTTAAACATGTGCCTCAACCACAACTCTCAACATCATTTACTCAGTTTTGTAGTTAATGGAGTTAGAGTCAAGAACACGAATCTGTTGCTCAAGGAAAACAGAGACAAAAGGTGAAGACACTAAGCACATGGACGTCTCGAGTGAAGAAGTTTTATTGAAGTTTTCACCGACCTTATCGGTGTGAATCATTATAATTTGCACTTTATATTTATTTCTCACTTGGTTTTGTACACGATTTTGTACTAGTGAATTTATGATGTATAAAGAGAATATTGTTATATTATTTTACTAATTATTTTATTAAAAAATGAACCTACTTCCTACAAACATAGAAAATATTTGGCTGAGATTGTTTGTACAATCTCAAAAACCTTTATAAATAAGGATTGTGGGTTTTCAAATACTTAAATATACAATTATTTGAGATTTATTGTTAAAATCATGTAAATATATTTTGTTAGGAAATTAATAATGTGTATTAGTACAGTTTTATGTTTGGATTTTTAAAAGATTGGATTACAATCTTGAATCCTAAATACCATGTTATAATTCGACTGGCTTGATTCAATTAGTTTGGATAAAAAAACTACTACTAATTGTTTATTTTAAAACGAGAGTGTTAGATTCGGTTTACTTTATAAACCATGCATATGAAAAAAAATTCGGTAAATGTCTAGTTTCTAACGTTTGCGATAGAACCCGGTTGTGTAACACCCTAAAAGTCGGATCGAGTAATTAATAAATAATGGGCTTTAATTACGGGTTGTTATAATAAAATATGAGAAAAAGAGGGATTATGGGCTTAGCTAATGAATGAGCCTAAAATTTTGGAGTTAGGGCCCTTAAATCATCCCTTAACAACCCTAATCGACCTTCATGTTGCATCATTTCATCAATTTTAATTCAATCTTATAAGTGAGAGAAAATGAAGAAATTTAAAGATCTATAGATTTTGGATTTGAGTGTACATCAAAACACCAAGAAAAGAGGAAGAATCCAGGTAAGAAACATCATCCAAAACATCACTTTGGATCTCGAAGAATTCAAGGGTTTTGAACTTTTGAAAAAATGAGAAAAATCATAAAAAGATCACATTCTTATGTATGAAATGATACAAAATCATAGATTTAGCATATTGGGTGATAATCTAAGGAATTGGACATAAAATGATAGGATTTTGGGTGAATATAGAGCTACTACGTCATTGAAACCCTGACGAGCAAAATTGAATATTCAAACAACGAAATTATATCTTCCAATAGCGTAATTATATTTTTTATGGCATCAGATCAGGGACATGCATGACTCTTGATAGTTAACGAAATTAGGAAAAAGTCTAAACAAAAGTTTGGCACGTGACTAGCGAAATTGCTAGTTAAATTCTATTTTACTTCAGCGAAAGTAATACTGAAATTAACTGAAAATGACCAAATTAGGTGTAATCATTATAAAGGTTGTGTGATGTGTTCTAGACTAAAGGTACATAGACTTAAAGTTTATTATAGTAATTAGATGAGTTCCAATCTCCTCTTTCTACTATTTTAACTATTTTGCAGTGATATGCATACTAATAAACTAGATTTCAGACAACGTTTTTATTGCAAACTTATTGTAGGAACCGTTCGTACAAAAACAAAAAAATCTTCAATATATTCATTTACAGTACAAAGAAAATAAAGGAAACAAGTACATTACAAAATGATTACAACCGAAATAAAATAATATACAAGAAATGAGTAGAAGCAGAAGCATAATTGTGGCTGAGGATTCGTGTTCAACACGGGTCCCTTAAAACAAATTCCGAGTCTCCCAAAAGAACTCGTTTGTTTCCCAGGGTACAACAGCCAAAGCAGTATGTACTGCCGGGATTGACTCACAACCCAAATTATACCAAAAAAACATGAACATAATCAAAATATGTTGAAAGTTCTTTAGAGAGAAATTGAGAGAGATTTAGAGAGTGGAGTTATTTGGTGTAGATTAGTGTATCCTCTAACCAAGACTAACCTTGGTATTTATAGGTGAAATGAGTCAAATATCTCATTCAATACCCATAACCAATGAGTTGAAACACCCCATTAAACATGAATAATGAGATGAAACATCTCATGTAATAAAACTATCACATTAACTAAAAAGTTAAAACACCAATTAACATATTACTTTGTATTTTTCACAAGTTATTATATTTGTTTTACAAAGTATTCCAACACTTATAAGTAAACAAAGGTTTTTCAGCTAATCCCAACCAGGGGCTCCTACCCTTTGGAACTCGCTTTTTTAGGGACTTGAGACATGTTTCTCTTATTTTGTTATGACGTTAATGCACATGTTATGTCTTGAAATGTGTCGCGTTATATTATGTACAAGACTTAAAGATAATAGTGAAAGTAAAGAACGTTAAGGGGCCAAATGTAAAGTTGAAAGTCTTGTAAGCACAACATAGAAGATTGCATTTGTTGAATTTTTCACCCGTATAGGAGGTTTACCTTTTGTAACCTCACAAGCATAGGAGGTTTACCTTGTGCATCCTCAATCGTATAAGGGTAGTGTATTTACACCGACTCATCACAAGGGGAAGCAAAGATTATCAGTCTGGTCCTTCGATAGACTATGAATTACTGATAAAAGAAGATAAAGTATAATTCAAGTAATGTAAAGTGTAAATTAAAGTATACATATGTGTATTTATTGCAATGCATATATATAATCGTAAAGCAAAACTAAAACTCACTCACCAAAGTTAACTTTTGTTTTTATATTAGTTTGACAGGTGTGTTGATAAAACAAAGTGGATGGTATGAAGTGCAAGATACCCGACATGTGAAGACTAGCATTCATTTTAAGAAGATTATTAAGAAGACTTTAAGAGTTATTTATTATTGTTAAATTTTTAATGGTCTGTAATGACATATTTATGCTTCAATACTATTTTCGCTACTACATTTTAAGTTAATTAATAATTTAAATATTTTTATGCTATGTTTAACTAACTGTGAGGTCTCCTGTGAACATGGCCTTACATGTTGACCGTCTAACGTGTTGGTTAGATATTTTCACTTTATAATGAAAAGGAAGTGTGATGAATAGTGTTTTTCTTTCTTATATTCCTTTTGTATTTTTTGTATACTAGAATGTATGTTTTATAAATTATATTATTTTATACTATAAGTTGTGGATTTTAATTAAGTTTTTTTGCCACAAGTGTTAGTTTCTTTTGTGCTTTACCCTCTTATGATATGGTTGTTGTTTGATGTACGTGATTTTGTGGATTGTAAGTTTGATCACAAGTGTTAGGCTTATTTTCTGCTTTACCCCTTATGTTTTAGTTTTGACTTTACCATTTTTTTATGTATTGGTATTGCTTGGGTGTTGTTGTTTTATTGGTTTACTTTTGGTGAATCATGTTGTATTATGTGTTGGCATCTTCTAACTTTGATGAGTCATTTCGTATTATATGTTGGCATCTTCTAACTTTGGTGAGTCATTGTGTATTATGTGTTCACATATTTTATGGTATTATGTACTGCCATCTATCTAAACCCTCACCCACTCATCATTTGTTGTATTCTTCTCTCTTCAACACCACCACCACCACATATGTGTTTTCTCTATGGTTCATGAACCCTTTATCCGACCGGTTTGAGTCGCCTCCAAGGAATTCCGTTGGATGGTGGCCTTCTGTTCATTGGTATCGTCACCATGGTTTGTGGCGTTCAAGATCGCTTTTTGTTGGACTTTGGTGGTTGTGATGATGAGATGAGAGTATTATTACTAACCTTTCTTTTGTATCTAAGTATGTGATATATGATAGGGAATATATTATAAAAATGATAGCAAGTTACATGATCCTCTCTCGCGTAACGCGTGAGAGGTTGTATACACCTCGTTTATATAGGAAAAGCCAAAGTTTATTTGTTTTGATAAAAAAAAACACAAAATGACAAATTAGTACCCTATTCATAAACCACTAGGGTTGTAAACGAACCGGACGGACACGGACGAGGCTTGTCCGTGTTCGTTTGTTAAGGTTTTAAGTTGTTTACGAACTGTTCGTGAACAAGTTCCGAACAGAAAAATTTGTCCGTGTTCGTTTGTTAAGGTTTTAAAGTTGTTCGCGAACGGTTCGTGAACTTTGTTCATGGACACAAATGAACACAAACGGACAAAACAAACACAAACGGACTCAAACGACCGTTTGACTAGAAAATATTGACAAAACATTGTTAATTTTTACCATTCCGCAACCAAAATAATAAATTAACCTTGGCCAAATTAGACAATTATTCAAAGTTAATTAACATGACAACTAATCAATAAGTCATAATTATCCCAAAAACTATCATTTACCACGTCAACACCCAAGAGACCAAGATCTCTAATTTGTTGGGATTGTTTACAATAAAGAAAAATTAGATAAAAAATGATTTAAAATACAATTTTTTTAATTAAACCTTATAACCTCAATTAATCCACTATATCAAATTAGTATCTAAATAAGCCATTTTGACTTGATTAAGCTTATTTGAATTAAAACTTCATATACAACAGAACCAAATAAGTCTTAAGAAGCAAATACTACTTTTAATCACACATTCATACCATGATGTATAACCATAATTTGCTTTAAACACAGCAAAGATAATGTTGCCATGACCATATTTGCTTCTATAAATGTAAAAATATTCACCTAAATGATAAATATAAAATTTAAAAACATAACGACCTACCGAACTTAAACGAACGGACATAAACGAACATGTTACCGAACGTTCACGAATGTAAACGAACGAACGTAGCCTCTATTCATGTCCGTTCGTTTAGCTTAACGAACAGATTTTTTTGTCCGTGTTCGTTTGTTTATTAAACAAACGAACACAAACGAACTTCCCGCCGAACGGTTCACGAACTGTTCGCTGAAAGTTCAGTTCGTTTACAGCCCTATAAACCACATATTCAATGGGAACCTTGTGTTAGTAGAGAACCAGAAAACACTTTTGGGCAATTTAATCATTTTGAATCATTTTTGGGTGGGAACACCTACACCTTTTAATCATCTACATTTCAATAAGTTATCTGAGTTTATTTTTTAGTTAAGTTTTTGGGGTTTAGCTTTTTGAGTTAGCTTTGTGGGGTAAGGCAGGCTGGGGTGGGGTGAAGGTTTAGGTTTATGGTTGGTGAGGGTGCGGGTTTAGGTAATTGAGGGGCGGGTGAGTATGCATGGGTGGGGTAGGGTGGGATTTGGGTTTTTGAGGTGGTGGGGGGTTAGGTTTTAGGGTGATGTAGGGGGATATGTTTGGGGAGAGGGGGTAGGGTGAATGGGGGGTTTAAGATATTGTGTGGTGGTGTTGGGGTGTCTACTTAAAGATAAAATAGATGTTTTTTTTAGTGGTGTAATTTATTCGGTCTAATTATTTCTTAGCTTAAAATACTTCAGTTATAAAATAAAAATAGTCTTTTATGGTGTATATGAAAATTGATTAGCTACATGCATTACCATTTAAGTATTTAGAAGTTTAAAATGCAAATTAAAGTTTTCGTGAAAAATGTAAAAAGTAATTACGCAAGTATAATTTGAATTATGAAATTATCATACAAGTTATAACTGAGAGGTGAAATTCTTATGCACTAATAACTTTTGTGTGAAAATTCTATCCATACATAGAAAATTATCACGCTAATGTAAGTTACACTTGCATAATTTCTAAAATTATCAGACAAGTATGTTTCATATCACGCAAATGATTTAAGTAAGGATGAAATAATCACGGATCGAAGTGTGTAACCAATGATCGAATTTTCATACAACCAGATGAATGATTCATATTACTTTGTACAATTCATTCAGAAATGATACTTTGTATAATAACAAGCCTCCTAAACTCGCTTTATTAATGAATCACATGAAGAAGTTTTTTAAGAGGAAATCAAAACGTCGATAGTTCAGGATCGATTATTTCAAATGTTGAATCAAATTCTAAAGTTTGACAAAATGGGATTTTATTTAATTGGAAAATCTTTCGTTACAAACTAAAGATTGTGCCTGAATTATCTAATTAACTTGATTTTCGAGTACGTTTTAATTTATTTAATTATCATTTACCCTAACAGAATTGCCCCTTTTTTCCTCCCTTTATGTTCCACGCATCCTGCATTTAAAAACCAAGGGTCCTCTCCATGTACCTCAACAAACAATAATATATTACTTCAAAACAACCATGGTTACCTATTACATCTTTGCATTGTTAATGCAGTTTCGAATATTCATAGTCTTTGGCAAACCACAAGTCCCATGTTACTTTATATTTGGAGACTCGTTGGTTGATAGCGGCAATAACAATGAACTTGAGACGGAGGCTAAAGCCAATTACTTGCCTTACGGTGTTGATTTCCCAGAAGGCGTGACAGGAAGATTCACCAATGGTCGGACCATGGCGGACATGATAGGTTGTTCAATTCTTTCTATCTAGTATTTTTACTGATTAAACATTTTAACGTTTGTTTTCTCTAAACGTTTTGTGACTATATATAACATCTATATATATCATGGTAACCATCTCTGTTTTGGATAAGTTTACGAAAAGTTGTCGCGTTTGTGTCACTTAGGCGTTACTTATTGTCTGTCTCATTGAGGAATGAGGTATAATACGATAAACGGAAACAAGTTCAAGTTAGAGTAGAGATAAAAGATATATTTAGTATCTAAGTTAGGTTCAACTGTTCAAGTAGAGTAAATTGTCATTTTAATTCATGTGTTTGTATTGATTTGACCACTTTGATCTTTATGTTTTCTTTTTTTTTTTCTTTGTTTTGTAAAAAGTTGTCATTTTGATTCTCTCATCAATTTCTATTAGATCTAACCCTTAAATCCAATAGTAATATAGTCATTTTACATTTTATGGATCAAAATGAAATTTTTTATAAAATCAAACACTAAATTGACAACTATTTTATACTTAAGGACCAAAATGACAATTTGATTATTATTCGTATTTTTATTATTATTTTTAATATTATTATTATTATTATTATTATTATCATTATTATTATTATTATTATTATTATTATTATTATTATTATTATAAAACACATCATCGACTCATCGAGCAACTCCTCTCAATAACACCACCTACGCCACCTCCATTGACTTTTCCCTTCGTTTTCTCCGTTACTACACATCTCACCAAATAAAATATTACCGAATAATCTCCCTTCATCCACCTCCAAATTGACCACCACCACCACCAAACAACCTCATTTTCTTCCTCTTTTTAGGGGAGCAGGGACGTCTCAATCGTTTTAGGGGCCTTAAACAAAGTAAAATTTTGAAACTCTTTTTAATTTATTCAATCATCATTATAAATTCTTCTTCTCGCCTATTTGAGGTTGAGACTGACGTTAATAAACAAAAATGTTTATAGTTAGAGTATATATATCCTTTTGAGATTATTACATATTTTAAAATTGAACCGCCTTCTTTTTTAGTCGAATCTTCGATATGTTTTTTTTTTGTTTCTTTAATCGTTTTGCATAACCGGATTCATATTTTGATTTTGACTTATAATAAAATAATTAAATTGATAAGTGATTAATAACTAGTTTCAATTTGATGTTAGACGTTTGTTTATGTTTTATATAATATTTTAAACAGCTACTTTGAGTGGACCTGGCAGCGAATTTCTTTTTTTAGGGGCTAATTAAGAGGGGGGGCGGGATATTGATGTCAATCAAGGATGGATTTCTATTTTGAAAGGGGTGCTTCTCAACCTGTTGACTTAACGGTTTGACCGTTCCACTCGTGGTTCTTGAAAGAAAAGAAATAGCTTGACTATTCCTTTTGAGTCTTTAGTCACCGAGAAGACTACTTCGGTAGCTTAAAAACTTAGTGGAAGAGGGTGTCATGGTGGGGGTGGTTGTCGTGATATTACTTGAGGTGGAGATGATTTTAATGATAAAAGTTGAAAAATGACTAAAATGCCAACGTTGGGAAAAAAGACCAGATGATAAAAGTTAGGAAAATAACTAAAATGACATAAATTGGGAAAATGACCGAAATTAATGGCATAAAGAAGTTTGAGAAAGGACCAAAATGCAATTTAATAAACAAGGTTATTTTCGTTATTTTACACAACTCTAACAAAAAACGTTGACGGAATGACCAAAATGACATTTTTTAACAAAACCAAACACTAAAATGACAAGAAAAAACATAAACACTAAAGTAATTAAATCAGTACAAACCATAAATACCAAAATGACCATCAAATAAAAAACATGTTAAATCGATGATTACCAAATTTTTGTTTTCTTTAAACGTTTATAATTTTTATAATATAACAAAATCCTCGGTGAAATCCCTATTTTTGTTTATCATCTCTTGTTAATAGATAATAATTTTAATCTCTTTTTTTTAACAACATCAATTGTATATATTATTTAAACAAATGAATTAATTACACACCACTTTTAAGGTTACAACTAAATCATAGCTAGTGTTTCAAACATAAATGTAATTGAGCAACGAATGAAGGGGTTCACCCCTGTATAATTTATGTAGCTAATTCTAGATCATCTATTTACCGGCGTAGAACTTAAAGGGGACACAATTGGCAACCAATTAACTACATTTCACTTAATCTTCTGTGAGTCACGCGCGGACCACTCTTTTTAGATTTCTCTCGCAGAGACATAGGATTCATACATTCCAAATGTTTTTATTCATCATTTAGGACTATTTTATTTGGATAAATTCTTACATTGAACTCCCGTTTAGTGCCGACATAGTCTTATGTCAAAATTTAAGGTTTTACATTATGTTCTCAAAGAAGAATTATATTATATTATATATATATATATATATATATATATATATATAATGGGGCGGGATTTTCTACAAATGGCTAAAACTCTAAAAAGACTAAGAAGCGATCTGGGACGTTAGATTTAGGGTGTTTACGGTCAAGATTAACGCGGTGGCAATATTGTAAATATTATGATGTTTTTAATGACGCGCGATAAGGTTCCGGGGTAGATTAGTCATTGTGCGTTTTCAACATGCATATAAAAAACACCATAACTGAACATCTCAGCATCGCGCTGTTAAAAAACACCATAACTGAACATCTCAGCATCGCGCTGTGATAAAACACCATAACTGAACATCTCAGCATCGCGCTGTGAAAAAACACCATAACTGAACATCTCAGCGTCGCGCCAAATAAACACCATAACTGAACATCTCAGCATCGCGCTGTGAAAAAACACCATAACTGAACATCTCAGCATCGCGCCAAAAAAACACCATAACTGAACATCTCAGCATCGCGCGTATAAATGACGAAGATGCCCCTCCGTGTTTTTTTTCTCTCATTGCCACGTGCTTGTTGTTGATTGCTTCCTACACTTCTTAGAGTTTTAAGCCTTTTTAGAAAATCCTCAATCTATATATATAATATTATAATTTAAGAGGTTTATGAACAGTAGGATGACATTTTTGTAAATAGGTTATGTGTTAAGAGTGAAGTGGATGGATATTTGGTTATTTAATAAATATTTATTTAATCATCTTTATTTCTCACTTTGCTTTGTTGTTCTTTCTCTCTGATTACCGGTAGCGATTTCCAGCTATACATGACGACCAAAAAATTCTTGGTTATGGAGGTGGTTAGTGGTCGTTTTGTGGGGACCGGTGACGTGGTCGCATGTTTTTAACCCGTTTTATTGCTGGGTTTATGGTGGTGTTTTGGGTTTCTTTACCTAAATCAAGTGTCGTCAAACTCTAGGTGATCCGACTGTCAGTTGGTGCGATGGTGACTGTTGTTACAGATTTTGCATCCGTATAGGCATTTTGAACCGTGCATGCCAGCCATGGTTGTTGCATCTGTAACGATTGTAGATGAAGTTTTACTGTACCTTTAGTGGTTTAAATGTGGTTTTCATGTGATTCCGGTTGTCTCCGGTTTTTTTAAGGTTGCTGGTGGCAACTGATCTTTTGATTTTTGTTGGTTTGAGTTCTTTGGCAGCCATTGTTGTCTTTAATGTTGTGATGATGGTGTTCTTTTGGATGGGTTTGAGTTGTTTTATATCTGGTTTTCAAACTAGGTTGATGTTGTGGATTCTGTGATGTTGTGGTTGATGTTATATCTGCCATCGATGATGAGGATTGTTCATTTGAGATGGAACTAACGATGCTTTAGGGAAAAACATTCTCGTTGCCGGCCATGCCCATTCATGGTTTCGAGCTTTTTTACATGTGCTCTTAGGTGGTGACAGAGATATTTTAGTTGTCGGGTTTTTTTAGGCTATGATGCTAATGGGATGTACGTGAATTCTCCGTGACGTGACATTCATTGCAGTCGTGGTTGTGTTCATTTGGCATCCCCTGAGCCTAATATGTTTTTGATTTGTTGTTAGATTATGTTTAGATACTGTTTTGGTGTCTAATTTCTTTGTTGGGCTTGCTGCTAACCAAATCTGAAATTGACGAAATGAAGGTATTTGTGTTAATTTGTTTCGTTTTCAATTGGTGTCTGTTCATTTCATGTTTATTTCTATACATGGAAACAAAAGATGGATTTATGAAAACTATAGACAATTAATTTGTTTTCTTTAATGGAGTAAATATTTCAGTTGCATGTGTTTTGTGCTTTATTTCTTATTTTTTTCTCGAATGACTTTTTGGTTTGTTAGGAAATAGGAAATAAAAGTCCGAGACAAGCGAATAAATCTAGTTATTACAATACATAAATCATATCTATATAGAGCAACAAACATGTTCCCCAAGATTGTCTTAAACGGGCTTTTTCTTGGGTGGTGTGTTTGCCCAAAACGACAAAAGCCTTCATATTAAGAGCATTGTCAGTGGAGTAATCAAATGTTTGTCAGTGGGGTTTTCATATTTTAGGGGTTGTTGTGGGTTGTTCTGAGTGAATGGATAAAATTTGATGGTTAAGGAGAGAAAAACTCTATACTTGAAAAGCTGTTGTTCACTCTTTTTAATTTTTTAATGATTTTAAAAAGTGGTTGTAAGTGAATGACAGAAAAACTATAATAATAAAGGTAAAAATTATTATTTAATTAGAATGAAAGAGAAAGATATTTGTTTTTAGTGTAATTATAGAAATGGAGATAATGTCTCCACTGTAAATGCTCTAATTACCCAACACACCTTGTCCTCGATTTCCATTTTGTTTGGGAAGACGTTCATGATCGCTCTATAAGGGTCCCCATATTGCAAGGGATGACCAACTGGCTTAAGCACTCACCAAGCCGCTAACAAACTCATAGTTTCACCATCTTATCTCCAAGATTGGAGTTGCAAGGAGAAAATACCATTTACCAAAATACTCATTTTTTCTAAAAAAATGCAGGTGAACTTCTAGATCTCGACGAGTTTATTCCGACATATGCCACAGTAACCGATCAACAGATGAGTAAAGGGGTTAACTACGCTAGTGGAGGAGCTGGCATTCTACCTGAAACCGGAAGTCATCTGGTAAACAAACTCCATGTTAGTTAACGCTAACAATCAATCGCTTATTTTGGTGACATAATAATAATCCAATCTTGTTGAAATGTGACAAAGGGTGATCGTATAAGCTTAATGATGCAATTAAACAATCACAACAAAATAGTTTCGCGACTATTTGGATTGCAAGAAAACACAACATTCACAAATGAACACCTTAGCAAGTGTCTTTATATAGTAAATATTGGAAGCAATGACTACATAAACAACTACTTAAGGCCTACGTTATACAATACGAGCCATATAAACACACCGGATCAATATGCATCAATCCTCATACAACAATACTCTCAACAGCTAAAGGTACATATGTTACACATTTTCAGTTTCTTTATTATTGTTGAAAATTATACAAGCATATTAATTATTTGTTTTTACGTACTTGGAAACCATATCTTGACATGTGACAGAGGTTGTACAATTTAGGAGGTCGTAAGATTGCGTTGTTTGGTCTTGCACCTATAGGCTGCACACCAGTTGAGATAAATATGTTTGGCACAAACGGGAGGAGATGTGTTGAGTCTATAAATGATGCGGTTAAAAGCTTTAATGACAAGCTTAAGCCTCTTGTAGATGAGCTAAACCATGATATCCCGGATGCAAAGTTCACTTTTCTCAACGTTTCACACATTTCGTCGTTACAACAAGGTAGTGTACACCACTTCACATATATGCGCTTGTTAGTTGTGCTCCTTAAGTTCTTATCATATCGATCAACTTCACTAAGTTATACACATGTATAACATTATGATGTATTAGTGTAACACCTCATGTGACCCCTATGATATGTAAACACTAGAGTCCGTATAACATTATGGACATCTCATACGACCCAATATAAATCATTTTGTTAGTGATGTGTGCATTGTCTCATCCACTAAAAATTATAAGTCAAAAATCAGAAAACTGAAAAGTAATTTTTTTTACATCTTTATTCTCTTCAGTTTTTCCTTGGCCAAATGTTCCTTGTTGTGAAGTGATGGTAGATGGACAATGTGCTCACACTGCAACTACTTGCCCTATGCGTGTGCTATCCATATACTTTGACGGTTTACATCCCACAGAAATGGCCCATAATGTGATTGCAACGTCTTCATATATCGCGCTTTCACAAATGGATGCTTCACCATATGATATCAATCACTTGGTTCGACTTTAGCGTCGAGGAAGATTACACATAGTTTAGACTCTGATGAAGAAAACAAGCAAGAATGATGAAGAAAGCATAGAGTTTCCATGTTTATAAGACACAAAAGATATTGTACTCCATAAGAATTTGTGAAAATAGAAAATATACTTTAGTTTGATATTTTTTAAGATAAGAAACAGTGGCAACATTCCCTTCCATCGTCTAGCGGCACCCTTAGGGTCTGTTTCGTATGTGGTAATAGAATGGACGAGGAATGAAATGAATGAAGAAAATAAATTGACAAAGGAATGAAATGGATCATTCCATTCCCCTTATTCTGTTTGGTTACCTAATAGGAATAATATTAAAATGAATCTATACTTATGTTTTTTGGTAGTCGGAAAAAACAAATGAAATAAATACAAATCTCTAAAAACGACAAAAATACCTAGTCATGGTTATGGGTCATGTCTTGGTTCGGGTCATAGATCGGCTCATGATTCGATACATGACTAGTACATGAATTAGGTCATGGATCAAGGCATGGATCGAGACATGGGCTAGGCCATGGTTCGAGCCATAGTTCGAGGAATGGGTCACGATATTGGTCAGTTCATGGTTCGAATATGGGTCAAGTCATGAGTCAGTTTAGAGACTAGGTCATAAGTCGGTTCATGATATAGTCATGGGTTGGTTCATGGGCAGTCGATCAAGACATGGGACGGGTCATAGTACGAGATATGGGTCAAGTCATGAGTCGGATCATGGTTTGGGTCATGATTCAGGACAAGATCAACATGATTCGGGTCACTTGTCATTTGATAGCTCGGGTCGTGAGTCGGTTCACGGCAAGATCGACTAGGTCAGGTCACGGGTCGGTTGATGGACGTGGCATAAGTCGGTTCATGGTTTGGTGATGTACTAAAAACGGTCTATAAAAGTAACTAACCTAAGACTCTAGCTAGACACTCGAGTTAAAAACCAATAAACCCTAAACTAGACCTAGCAGAAAGGCAAGTGTACCTATCGACTGGAGTATAGTCTACGGAAGACCGGATATCGAACCCAAAGACACTATGAATAACGAAAACTAAACTGAAAAGGAATATTGATCGCTTGAGGGTTTCTAATAAATAGTATGATCAAGTTTCTGTGTTTTTATATTGTTTGAACTTTGTATATGATCTCACTCAGGCATGAAGATTAGGTGAGGTTAGTTTGTTGCCATTACTACACAATCAAACCATTTATTGTATGTACCTTAGCTAAAGTTGTGATATTCTCAATAGCATAAACCACAAACCAAAAGAATGAAAAAATTAATTCAAAAAACATATAATTTAAAGAAAACACAGAAATTAAAACCTAAAACTCAAACTGATGAGATAACACTTAAAGTGAACATTGATCTTCTTTACCTTCACATCACTTGAAACACATTCATCTAAATCATTGACTAAGTGGTAGTCATCACCCCTATTGGTTGTTGGAGTCCCTTTCACAAGCTAGCTCTGTTCTTAAGTTAACATATATATATATATATATATATATATATATATATATATATATATATATATATATATATATATATATATATATATATATATATATATAGAGAGAGAGTTAGGTTCAAATGAAAACAAAGTTTATAATTAAAAACATTGAAAACCAAAGGAACCTAACTTTTTTAATTTTGATTTTATAAAATTAAAAAGGGTATAATAGGAATTCTATATAATTTGAATCCATAACCGTAAACTTCTTTTGACTTACTTTTAAAAAATAATTAAACTAATATGTGGTTATACACATATTAAATAACCATAAACCCTAACTCCTCTCCCATTATTATGCCGACCTCCTCATAGTTTTTTGCCTCCTAACTTCCAATCATCTTCTCCGGTGTACCTCACCACCTTCTGCCATTACCATGAGCCACACTATGAACCACGTCACTGCTGCCTACCATAATCTTATGTATTTATGTTGGTTACAAGGTCATCATCATCATCACTACCCCTCTCGTAACCTTTCGACGTCAGCAACCACCATAACCATTCTCTTTTTCTTTCTCGCCGGCGAGTACAATAGTCCTAACCGTTCGTTGTCACCCCGCCTATTGGTCATCACTACCATCTACATTCGTCGCCACCATCATCAATGTCTGTTATCTAGCCCATAAATTAAAAGGGTGTCACTATGCAAAGAAAAAGTCATCACCGGTAAAAAATCGTCATTGCCTATCGATTCGTGAGAATGGGTATTCTTGAAATGGGTTGTTTAACATCCATGATACATCGTTGGATTATGGTACATAAGTTTTAGAATGCTACATCCACTGTTATTGGAGTAAGTTATCTTTAAAGCTAATATATTGTTATGGATTATTGTCAAGTTCAAAATAATATTGGTGTTCACTAGATTATGATGTTGTATTGTTCAAATCTACCTTTGTTTCATTTGATCCTTCAATGAAGTTGGCTGTTCATAAGATTATGGTACATACAAGTTTTGTAACGTATAAGTGTTGTTTACGTATACGTATAAGTGTTTTTACGTATACGTATAAGTGTTGTTACGTATACATATATGTTATTAACACCCATTTTTTCACCAGCACTGCTATCTGTAATCTCAATTGACGTTCGGTACATTCGTTTTTGACATTCACCTTAACTTTTGAAGGTATACGTATATGTATGTGGTTGTGACGAATGATTGTTGTTGTTAGGACTTTTTTTAATTTTGAATATGAAGTTAGTTGTTGTAGGTAACTTAATATTCTTTCTTCCTATCTGTAAATTATGGTTTTTTTATTTTTTACGTATACGTAACTTGCTTAATTTATATATACGGAATACAGTGTCTTTTATATAGTGGATTAAAAATACAAGGGAAAAAAAACAAAATTTTAAAGAGGAAAAAAAACACAGATATTAGAAAAGAGAAAACATGATTAAGAGAGAGGAGAGAGAAACTAAAGTTGTGAGAAGTTAAAAAAGTTGTTTTGTTTTTGACTAAAATGCCCTTTTATATAGTTAATATTTAATATTACAAAATTGTCATTGTTTGGTTTTTAGTGTTTTTAATTATAATAGTGTTTTCAATGGATCCCACCCCTATATATATATATATATATATATATATATATATATATATATATATATATATATATATATATATATATAGATTGGGGATTTTCTAAAAAGGCTCAAAACTCTAAGAAGTGTAAGAAGCAATCAACAACAAGCACGTGGCCATGAGATAAAAAAACACGGAGGGGCATCTTCGTCATTTATACGCGCGATGCTGACTTCGAAATCCTGGTATCACTCGCGATGTTCAGTTATGGTGTTTTTTGACGTTTATTAATTACGAACATCTGTTCAGGTATGGCGTGCTTTTGACGTTTTTCGTTTTAATTTTGAATCCATAATCATTCATCTATGACGAATACTGAAAGCGATGATATTTTTGTTTGTTTTTGACGTTTTCGTTTACTAATTACGAACGTCCGATCAATGTTCAGTTCTTCTGAATCATTGTGTTTTTAACATTCTGAATCATGGTGTTTTTAGTGATCAGTTCGAATGTTAAAAACACCATGATTCAGAAGACATAGATCCATTTGATAGTGCTAAGAAACACCATGAGAAAATTTAGAATGTGTGAGAAATAAAACACCAAAAAAGTCAATTGTTTTTACTGTGATCAGTTCAAACATAAAAAAACACCATGATTCAGACGACACAGATCTAAGAAACACCATGGGAAAAGTTAGAATGTGTGAGAAATAAAACACCAAAAACGTCAACTATGTAAAAAACACCATGATTCAGAATACACAGATCTAAGAAACACCATGGCGTTTGAATTTTGTGTTAAAAACGCACGGATCTAAGAAACACCATGGCGTTTGAATTGTGGTGTTAAATACGCATAATGACAAATCTACCCTCAAATCCATCTCGCGCGTGACCAAAACATCAAAATAATTACAAAAATGCCACCGCGTCCATCTGGGCCGTCAAACACCATAATCCGACGTCTCAGATTACTTCTTAGGCTTTTTAGAGTTTTTTGCCTTTTTAAAAAATCCCTCCCATATATATATATATATATATATATATATATAGTATTGATGTCTTTTGTAAACCAGTCACTAAAATGTTAACCATTAAACCAAATGTGAGCCACACATTATATTCTTGAATATTTTAATGATCAAGGGTAGTATTGGAATTTCACTTTCTAATATTAATAATTTCTTTTATGTTTTTATATTTGTTATTTTATTTGATATGACATTGATTTGACACCAATTCATTTCCCCATACAACTTCCAGCCTTTATATCCCCCTCCCATCTCTCATCCAATCTTTTAAAATTTTAAATTTTCATGTTGATCATCTTCCATTTCTCTCAACTCATATAGATATGAAAACACATAAAAAAACATCATCACATTTCACCACCATCGATGCTCGAATATTCCCACAACATCTGTGGGTTTTTAAAAGGGTTCTTCTGTCATCTCCGAGTCTCCGACATAGCAGATGATAAGTGTTCTTCCGTCATCTCCGGCATAGCAGACGAACGACACCACCGTATTAGAACGACGACACCACCGTCGCCGTTGTCGAACATCACATTCCTGTCTACGAGGTGTGTTCTTGATCATTTTTTATAATTTCCTAGCCTAGATCTAGAAACGTTTTTTGTTATTTTAGAATGAAATTGTTGTTAAGGATTGTATTAAGTGCATTAAAGTTGTACGGAGTGCATTAGAAGTTATACTTAGACCTATTGATGGAATTGAGCATTAGAAGTTGTATTTTAAACTTGATACTTGTACATTTTTTTAGTGTATAAGACTAGTTGTACTCTAAGCTATCTTACTTGTATATTTGTTAGAAAGATGTATGTAAAATGGTTTTTGAATATACACATATATTAGTCATGTTTTTTATTTAAGTTGTACCTTGTGCATAAAAAGTTGTACATAAACTGGTTTTTTAATATATATGTGTAACTGAGCTGTATACATGTGTTACTCTTTGTTTTTGCTTTAGAGTGGTTGTACCAAGTATATAAACAGCTGTATATAACTATACATATGTGTAAAACTACACTTTTGTTGTGGTTTTTGAACTAACTGTATAAACAGTTGATATATTAATTTGTTTATTCAAATGCACCAAAAGATACATGTGTACAACCAAAATACACATATGTTAGTTTTATTTCTTACTTTTAAAAGGTTGTACCAGGTGTAATCTGAATACACATGTGTTACATTTTTTAGCTGGGTTTGTACACATGTATAATCTGAAATCACATGTATAACTAAGTTGTGTACACAAATCTTTGTTTTTTTCTTCTTACAACTTTTTGGTTCATTTATTTAAATAGTTTCTAATCTATGTTAATTCTTCGTTTTTTTTCAGAACACGTTGAGCAACCCAGATTATGATGTGAACATCGAAGAATGAAGAAAATAGCATTTAAAAACACATGTGTTATATGGCACGACACATGTGTATGTTAGCTATCATGCACGTGTGTTAGTCTTGTTTTTGTCTTTTGAGTTATTGTACGTAGTGCATAAACAGATGTACCTAACTATACACATGCGTAAACTGAGTTTGTTAATTCATGTTACATTTTATTTTCTTATTCCTGATCATGGTTTTATATTGATGAGTTTTGTTTTATTTTGTTTTTAAGTGGTTGTACCAAGTGCATTAAAAGTTGTACGTAAACTAGGTTTTGAATATACACATGTGTAATTGAGTTTGAACACATGTATTAGTCTAGTTTTTCCATCTAAGTTGTTGTACATTGTGCATAAAAAGTTATACCTAAATTGGTTTCTTAATATACACATGTATAACTACGTTGTACACATGTATAACTAAGTTGTACATATGTGTTACTCTTGTTTTTTTAACACATGTGTTACTCTTGTACCTGAGTTGGTTTTTGAACATACACATGTGAAACTGAGTTTGTACACGTGTGTAAACTAGATATATAAATGTGTAAACGTTGTCAACTGTTTATTTTTATTTTTATCTCCACATTTTTTTGCTTTTAAATGGTAAACCTTAATAAATCTTCATTTTTAATATCCATTTGCATGTTCTCAATAATTATTAACTCATGTTAAGTCTTGGTTTTTAATATCCTAACAACTTATTTTCCTACATTTTTTATGTGTGACCCATAAAATATTTACAAAGTTGCTTATAACTTGTTTGCCATTTGAAAACACATGTGTTATATGGCACGAAACATGTGTATGTTAATTATTATGCACATGTGTTAGTCTTGTTTTTGTCTTTTAAGTTGTTATACATAGTGCATAAACAGTTGTACCTAACTATACACTGTATAAACTGAGTTTGTTAATTCATGTTACATTTTATTTTCTTATTCCTGATCATGTTGAAAAATCCAAGATAATGGGAAACCCTAATCTTGGTTCAAGACAGTGGTTTATGGATATGTTTTAAAAATTGCACTTTTTACGTTAAATCTTTGTTTCTTTCTTCAAAATATGCTGAAAACACATGTGTCTCTTATCTAATTCTGCATATTTGTATATCTCAAAACCACTTTTGTACAACTATTTTTTTATACTTTTATACAAACAGAACTAAAATCTGGAAAGAGAAAACAAAAAAAAAAAGAAATTGGAGAGAGAAAGAAAGAGAAAGAAAAAGGATGAGAGAGAAATGAATGATGTCTTGGGAATAGTACTAAAAGTACTGAATAGTACTATTAAAGTACTAAAGGTCAATGATGGTACACGTTTTAAAGTCTAATAACAGTTGAACATGAAAGATTCTCTTGATCAAAAAGACAATTTTGCCCTTATTTCATATTAAAATATATAAAAGTAAATATACTTGTACCTTAATATCTTACTTTCAATCTCAGCCATTGATCTTAAAGATCAATGGCTCAAAAATGGTTTTTTGGTTTACATTTTAGTGCATGGTTTACAAAATACATGTGGCCTATATATATATATATATATATATATATATATATATATATATATATATATATATATATATATATATATATATATATATATATATATGATAAAACAACATCTCGGTTAGTATTTTGCAAAGGGGTGTAAAATCATTAACACTTTTAATAACAAGCATTCAAGTAATCAAAACTAATTAGTAATAACTTGCACTCGTCTTGGAGGGAAACTGATTCCATCTTAATTAATCAAGTAACAAATTTATTACTTCATCTAAATCTCTTGCTAACGAAATAAAAGCCAAAGGCGCGATTAACAATTAGAAGAAACAAAAGTAAAAAAAATCAAAAACATACATGTTGCAATTAGTTTGAGATTGAATCAGACTGAACGTGGAAGTCGGGTAAAACCGGAAAGAACTGTGACCCGTAAATGCTCCGCGAGAAATCAATTTGAGAGTAAGGAGATGCTGCCACGTTGGATTTTTATTACGTGGACACTATAAAATCATGAAACATAGACGAGTTACTCGATTATTATAACAGTTAGATTAGATTAGATTAGATTAGATTAGATTAGATATGGAGACTTATGTGGAGATAACTTCAATTGAAATATCATAAACAAAATAAGGGTGGCGATGCATTCTTTAATTATGATATTGATGCAAGTTTCACGTGTGCATAGTTTACTTATCATGAAATTAAAGAGTAATGGTGGGCTTAACGGTAGGTTCATGGACATCGTAGGTGCAATCTGTTTTGTTAAAGGAGCCCAGATTTTAACGACATGTAATTCATTGGAGGGGGTCATGAAAATGTATACGTGAAACGACCCAATTCCCTTTGACCCAAGTAGTTTTGGCTAGAAAGTAAAACTTGAGGACGGGTTTTTTTTAATACGAGGAGTATGATGTAGATTTTTAAAAGTCAAATATTATAAATAGGGATGGAAGATTTAGTTATTTATTTCTAAATTTTCAGTATTATTTCCTATTGTGTGAAGATGACTCTTTTTCTTTAAATTATGTTTTAGGGTTCATTGTTTTTGTTAGTTAAACATGAGTTATTTTATTATTTCTTGAAGAAACTATCAATCCAAGTATTTGGTTTGAAGCTTGTGATTAAAAGTCTCTTGATTAAATTCGTTAATTTGTTTGTATGAGTCATTTGATTGCTTTCAAAACTTCATAAACAAGGGGGGTTGCGGCACAGTATTGTTTCCATACAACTTAACAATAAAAACAATTGCATTCATAGTAATGTTTTAACTCCTAAGGGTAAGGTTTTGTTTTTAGTATACTATGTTTTACTATTCAATAAAAGGTTGCGACGTAGCTTGCTTCCCGTTTACTTGCCAACCTATTGTAAATTTTTTGGTTCGTTACTATATAGAGTATACTCTCAGTCTATATAGCACGGGGACGTTTCGGGGACGGAAACACCTTAGGGACGTTTCCCAAACGTTTTCGAATTTCGGGGACGTTTCCAAAACGTTTTCTATTATTTTTAGGGTTTCAAAGTCCATTAAATAAAACGAAAGCCAATTACCAATAAATAGTATATACGGCTTTCATGATTTTCAAACGTCACACTATTCTATACATATACTACGGTTCTAAAAATCTACCATATGTATTCCATTGATCATCAATTCATTTGTAATTACTTCATCATCTCTATCTATTATATGGCTTCTTAAAAAACATTTGCATCCCTCGATATTGGTTTTATTCCCGTAGCTTTCTTTATAAAGTTATATTTTGTCTAACTAATTTGCCTAACTCCCCTCTCTATCTTTACGTGTGCCACGCATTTTGCATCCAAAATGATATACGTACCTTGAGGAACATTATTAGTTTCATACAATTTAAACTTTGTTTCATTGTTTTTCCTCCAAAATAAGGCATATGGCTAATTGTCAACTCAATTTATTTCTATCTATCTACTTCTTTGTCGTGTTAGCCGACTTTCAGATACATGTAGCCATCAGCAAACCACAAGTCCCATGTTACTTCATATTTGGAGACTCCTTGTTTGATAGCGGAAACAACAATCAACTCGTGAGCACGGTTAAGTCAGATTACCCGCCTTATGGAACTGATTTCCCACAAGGTGTCACTGGCAGATTCACCAATGGTCGTACCATCGCGGATATCATAGGTCTTTCTATTTCATTTTTTTAATACTTACCATTACTTCCCAAGAAATCAGTACAATATATTACGCATATTGACGACTTTACACTAAACATGAGTAGTAAAGCGGCCGATTTTCTACCAAATTTTCAGACAAAACAAAATGTGTTGGAAACTTTTTTTAGAAATTGGTCAGAAAAGTTTTATCACATAACATTTTCAGACAAATTCAAATTTAGTTGAAAATTTGGCTGAAACACCATTTTCAGAAAATCTAACGTAAAAAACAACCCAGTTTTAATTCTAGTCGTGACACTAAACATTCGTAAAATTTTATCACATAACATTTTCGGACAAATTAATTCTGATTTAGTTGAAAATTTGGCTGAAATAACATTTTCAGAAAATCTAACTAACGTAAGAAACGACCCAGTTTTAATTCTAGTCGTAACACTAAACATTCGCAAAATTTTATCACATAACATTTTCGGACAAATTAATTCCGATTTAGTTGAAAATTTGGCTGAAACACCATTCCAGAAAATCTAACGTAAGAAAGTTATTAATTCTAGTCGTGACATTGAACACTCGCAAAATGTTTTGAAGGAGAACTTCTAGGTTTCAAGGAATATATTCCATCATATGCTACTGTAACCGATCAACATATCAGTCAAGGCGTAAACTATGCTAGCGGTGGATCCGGCATTCGAGAGGAAACCGGAAGTCATATGGTAATAATATAACATTAAGCTTTCTTTATAACATATGTGACACTTTTTGCACAAGCTACACAATCAAAATAACTAACTACTTTATAACATATGTCACAGGGCGGTCGAATAAGCTTAGACAAACAACTACTTAATCATCACTCGATAGTTTCACGCCTTTTTCACTTGCAACAAAACACAACATTCACAAGAGAGCACTTAAGTAAGTGCATTTACATAGTCAATATAGGAAGCAATGATTATATCAACAACTACTTAAAGCCAAAGATCTACACCACAAGTCATATGTATACAACAAACCAATACGCGAAGATCCTTGTACGACAATATTCTCGACAACTAAAGGTACATATGTTACTTTTTGTTGGTTTTTCGTTTTGTTGGACCGTCTTAAGGACGTTGATAAATGGCAGGGCTTATACGACTTGGGAGGTAGAAAGATTGCGGTTTTTGGACTTGGTTTGATAGGTTGCTCGCCTGCAGAGATATCCATCTTTGGAACAGAAGGAAGGCCATGTGTTAAGTCCATCAACGACGCGGTTAGACTGTTTAATAACAAGCTTAAGCCTGTTGTTGATGAACTAAATGCTTATAACTCGGATGCAAAGTTTACTTTCATCAATGTCACTAGCATTTCAACCCAACAAGGAGGTAAGCCAGAAAAGATTATATTGAATGCATTTTATTATATAAACTAGATATGAGACCGGGTCGCGTGTTGCAATGTCTGGGTCACGCGATCTGGTCTTACGTATGTGACTTCGTTACATGCATTGATAAGAAAACGCATCATGTCGTGTACGTTACGGCACAAAGCCGTAATGTGTCACATATTAAACAACGACAAAATGAGAGAATTAGAAGTCAAATTGATAACGCAATCAATTCCAGAATATTGAAGTCGTAGTATATGTTAAAGTAGAGTAAGAGAAAAAAAATCAAAAACTCATCAAGAACTAAAATAAAAACTAATAAAAGTCGACCACTAAAATAATAAGCATATAAGAGCTAAAACAATTGAGATGTCACGTGACAGCAGATAGTTAGTCCACATGTCATCACATAATAGCTCTCATTTAGTGATCTTTCTAATTAGAAAGGTATATAATATAATACTTTGAATTTTTCTAGAAATACTTTATATGTGGATGAGCTAGTGTATTTGAGCTTTAATTTTAAAATAGAGTAAAGTGCAGTTTTAGTCCCTGTGTTTTCATGCCATTAACACTTTTAGTCTCATCTTAACAGTTTTGGTCCCTGTGTTTTTATTTTCTAACAGAAATGATCCCGAACACTAACTCCATCTAATTTTCCGTTAAGTCTTTCACACACCCCACATCTGAGGGGTAAAAATGACATTTCTCCCATTCTTTTATCTAGATCGTCATGTAAGTTAACAATTTATTCAGTTGCATGTAAAAAGAGTGGGAAAATGACGTTTTTACTCCGTATGTGAGAGAGACTTAACGGAAAATTAGATGGAGTTAGTGTTCGGGACCATTTATGTTAGAAAATAAAAACACAAGGACCAAAAGTGTTAAGGTGGGACTGAAACTGTTAATAATATCAAAACACAGGGACCAAAACTGCACTTTACTCTTTAAAATATGATAAAAATACTTAACTCCATAATAATATCCCTTTTAGTTTAGTTTTGTCGGTCTTTAGCCCGGATAAGGCTTTATATGTAGACTTTATAAAGGGCCATGATTTTTTGGCTTGCTTAAGTTTTTACTTTTTTGAGACACCCACTTTCATGGGCATGTTGCAATGATAAGCACTTAATTATCTTTTAACGTACAAAGGTCTAGCCTTGGTTGTTTGAATTATGTTTTCACTAATTTTCTGCAACAACCTCTTGAAAGACATTTTCCGATCCGCTAACAATATTTAACATTTTCCGTTGCTTAATTGCGTTATTAAACTTCACTATTAAATAGTAAGAATATTTGGATACCTTACATGACTTTCAGGTAAAGTGTTAACAAATGTTCCTAGTTGTATATTAAGAGCAGACGGACAATGTGCTCAAACAACGCTTACTAGCCCGGTTCGGACGATTTCTATGTACTATGACGGTTACCATCCTACAGAAGTTTCAAACATTCACACTGCAAAATTGTCGTATAATTCAACCTCACGTATGGATGCTTCTCCGTACGATATAAGTCATTTGGTTCGACTTTAACGTTTTATAAGAAGCCTATAATGACTTCTTTGAGTGTAGTAAAACAATTGTTACTAAACGGAGTTTATGAAGATACAAGCCTTGTGACATTCTTTTTGGACGTAATAATGTTGTAGGTTATAAAGAATAGATAATTATCCTTATGATGACATGGAAAAATGATAATATATTCACTACTACAATTGAGACCATTAGCGACTAAGTTTTTTAACCTTGTGTCGATGAAATTCTACCGCCAAAGGTGATATTGGTTTATGACGATGAAATTTCATCGGCAAAAGTATCTACAGCAAAAGGTTGTTGTAGAAAGCAAAAAGGTAGTCGGTAAAAAGTTACATGTGCCGACGACAAGTCCTCGACAAAGGTCTCTATGTCCCAAAAATAATGTTTTTATAAATTAATTTAAGATTTTTACCAACGAAAAGTCGTCGGCAAAATTTTGGTTTAAAAAACAAATTTAAATTTATTTCAGACGAATTTGATTCGAATTTGATGTTGTTTTAGAAAATTAATTTAAATCTATTAAAACTTTGATGTTGTTTTAATTTGCTATTATTCCCACGACACTTGTACTGACGAATCAAATGCAACAAAATATATATAACATATGGTCAAATATTTAGATAGTTTGGTTTAAAATTAGTATTACATAACCGAAATTGTTCAAGACAACATAACTAGCTAACGAGGTGGTGGACATGGTTGTTGGGACCGTCAATAATTCATTAACTCTTGTTATTGTTGAAGCTGGCGACGCGTTTCTTGTTTTCACATGTCTTCCTTCCCTTTCATTTCAAACAGTCCATTGCAAAGCTTTAAACACCTCAAAATCTACTTGACTATCATTTCATTTGTCTTTTAACACCTTTTGCGGTATTAAATTGGGGCCATTGCTAGTTTGCTACCGGTGGAATCAGAGAAAAATGTCTTTATAAGTAGATAGCTAGATGTCATAATTTTCAGGTTAGCTAAATATCGGATTGGTCATAAAATAAAGACACGGTCATTAACATAGACGGACGGAAGGTGTGGGAGGGGGAGTTGTGCACCCCCTCAATGAAATTGGGTTTTTGTAATTATACGCAATGTTTTAATAAACTGGTATATTAGTTAGTTTTAAACGGTCACACTTTGATTTTTAATGGTCTCATAAATTGAATTGGCTGATAACGATTCAAACTTTCATTATTTTGGAAACCAACAGGTTGCCGTTAATTTTTTTAACGGTGTTAAGTTTTTAAATTCAAGACCGATGTGTTTAAGACTTTTGATCGGAACGAGAATACGAATCGATTGATGTAAAAATTATCTAGAAATGACGCTCTGAATGAAATATTTTTACATTTGACTGAAGCGCCGTTAGATTTATACACCTCTGAAGTATCGTTTCGTCGTAAAGACTAAAGCCACCCAAAATAAAATATTAGAGTTACTCAACCATTTGATTACCAAGGCCCATAACCCAATAAAAATCCCACTTGAAGCTTGTATCACAACTTCACAAGTATATCAAAATCCAATAACAAGGCGGTGAAGAATGTAAAGACTAAACTACGCAATTGAATCGCTGAAGATTTTTTAAATGTTCGTATAGTTTGTAGTGTTGAAAAAAACACATCTAAAAGATGAAATCACGTGCAGTACAATTATAATTATTATGTTTTTTCTATTATGTTTAATGAAGTTATTATTTACATTTCTAATATAGGTTGTTTTACTATTTTTGACACCCCTGGATAGTTTTTCTAGATTCGTTATTGATCATTAACAAACACACGATAATAATATAATGTCAATAAAATATAGGAAAATGCCTTTTTGTTCACCTTATGATTTTTCATGTGTTGAAAATGCACCGACACGTCTTCAATGACAACTTGTGCAAATAACTCTAACCTTGAGTGTTTAAATCTTCAAACCCCTTGAAATCATCTCTATTGTTTGGTCACATAGTAGGGAAACTGGTTTTGGCCTTTGGGTGGTGGGATTAGTCGTGCACAAACCGGGTTTTTTTAGGAACCGGTTCCGGGTAGGAATCGGGTCCGGTTTTAGTCAACGAAGTCAAGAACCGGGTAGAGTCGGTTCTGGTTCTGGGTATGGTCGGGTATTTGACCGGGTTTTGATCGGTTTAACCGGGTTTTTTTGGTTCCGGGTAGGGTAGGGTCCGGGTTTTGACCGGGTTGAGGTGGAACCGGTTCCAGCGGTTCCGGTTCAGTTCCAGGTACGGTTCCACTTTCTTGGAGAAACCGGAACCCATGTGTACCCTACGGTTCGGGTACGACCGGTTTCGGTTCCGGTTCCAGTTCGGGTACACCGGGTTGGTTCCGGAACTGGTTTTTTTTGTGCACGGCTAGGTGGGATATCACATAAGGGGAAATGAAAATAGGTAAACTGGGTTGAAGCCTTAAGTGGTTGGGTTGAGCTTCTTTTAATTCAAAACAATTTATGAGCCCAGCAAGGCTTTAATTTAAGTTGGTAAAAACTTTTTAATTAATAAGAACTTTCAGAAAAATAACCGGTGAATCTATCTAATAAATTCAAGTTTTAGGGGGCAATTTTTTGGAGGGAAAACATAATTTATTTTATAAAAGAAAGGTTGAGAGGGAAAATTGAGTAGGAGAGTTAATAAAGACAAAATTTTGTGATTAATATTTTATAAAATTATTTATAAATTTTTAAACATAATAGTTATAATTTTTAAAAAAT
Organism: Tagetes erecta; assembly: GCA_030867185.1. Classification (NCBI taxonomy): domain Eukaryota; kingdom Viridiplantae; phylum Streptophyta; class Magnoliopsida; order Asterales; family Asteraceae; genus Tagetes; species Tagetes erecta. The sequence goes on along the minus strand of CM061490.1, from coordinate 75,489,632 downwards.
ATTTTTATTCAATCCGTGTGTAATACACGGGTGTTAAACCTAGTTTTTAATAAACTGTACTTTTATAAAACTTGGTGCGTTTCACATTAGAAACACTTTATGTCTCTTTTTATTTAAACTAAAAATCACTACATTATCCCTCTTGTTTTTAATTAAATATTTTTTTCCATACACTTTTTTTTAACAGCAACACCGGATAAAATGGGAATAGTGTTTTACTTAAGTCGTTTTACTTAGGAGCTGTTTGACAAAAGCTAAATCATTAAGTGCTGAATAGTTAAGACGTCTGAACCATTAAGAGGCTCTATCAATGAGAGAGGTATCGAGGTAGAACTTCAGGTGATGGCATGTTTGATATATGCTTCATTCAGTTTCATTTAGCATCTTTCAATCTCTTAACCATTCAGCATTTAACTGAACCCTTCAGATGCTCTTTTTTTATAGGGCTGGCATATCGTGTCAGACACGACACGATAAGACACGAACACGATAAGGTCAAACACGAACACGACACGATAACTTATCGTGTCATTTTTTCCAAACATGAACATGAACACGATAAAAAGCAGGTTACACGATAAAACACGATAAAAACCTAATTTTTAAAAAATTAAAATTTTCAAAAAAATTTATGAGTCTTAAATAATAAATATGACTTAATATGATAATTCTTAAGACACAAAACAACAAAATTACATAAAAATAGTATTTAACCATAATAATACATGATAAACGAATATGAAAAAAAGATTAAAAGTCTATTAAAGTTCATCTCCACCTCCATTCTCCACTAACATTTCATATAAATAAATATTAACAGGTGACCTATCGTGTTAACAGATTTTTAACCTGTTAAGATACAATAATTAACGTGTCTTTATCGTGTTAACTTGTTAATGACACGATACCTGTTAAGGTCAAACACGAAACCTGTTAATTCCGTGTCGTTTCGTGTCGTGTTATCGTGTCCGTGTCAGAAATTGTCAACCCTATTTTTTTATGAAACAAACGCTCTGAATGCTGAATCTGAATGATTAAGCACTGAACTGAACCATTAAGAGGTGAAACAAACAACCATTTAAAAACATTCTAGTAACATTTGGTTTCTCATTGTGTTATCGGGTTCTAGACTCTTTTATGCAATTTAAAAACCATACTGAAAACCTATTTTCTCAGTGGGTCAGTTCCTATTCAATTCTTGGGTATAGAGTGTTTATGAGGAATGAGATGTAACTATTTAAACACTTTTTTTATATTGGAAAAGGATCATATATAAGCTAGAGAATTTGCGAGCATGAAAAAAAAAACACAAAGTTTATGAAAAAGTTACATGCATGCTTTAACCTATAGTGATGTTTAACGTTTTATTTTTTTTTAAACCGTAACTTTTTTCTTTAACATTTGGCTTGTTGGATCTAGCTCAACGTACATCTCCTTTCTTTATACGCCCTTTTTAAGTTGTAGAGAAAGAGTTAGTTGGAATACGTAGTATTATTTTAATCATAATACTTTTGTTGACTTTTTTCAAGTTTCTTTTTTTTATACATTTGTAACTTTTATATACAACATTATTTTTTTTATAGAAGTTACACCACAAACCGAGTTTTTTTATCTTAAATTTGAGTATAGTATCGTTATAAAAAAAGTTAAAAACAATCACTTACTCTAGCTCATTGTGTCTTTCATTCAGATTATTTTGTTTTTCTTATTCATCATTATATTTTTTTAAAAACTATTTTATTTATCTAAAATGATGAGTTTTGAAAAGTATGATGTTAAAATAACATCTTAATTTATGTACTTCTAATATATATTTAAACACAATAATAAAATAACAACTAATTTATCTAATCTTACAAAATAACACAAAACTCATCGTTGTGTCTTTCTTCAACTCATTGTGTCATTTTTTATTAATCATTGTGTTTGTATTTTCCTAAAATGATAAAGTAGGAAAAACAAGAAGGTTGAAATAACAACGTTGTGTACTTATATTTGTAAAATACTATGATAAAAATAACAACTAATTTTTCTAATCTATTAAAAATAATAACAAATTAACACAAAAACTCGTCATCTTAAGGCTAGGGGTGTCTTGTGTTGGTTATTATGTTTTTTTTAAATGATGACTTTTGAACACAATTGTAAAATAACACTGTTATATACTTTTAATATGTTAGACACATTGATAAAATAGTAACAATTTTATCTAATATTCTAAAAACAATGACACATAACTAAAATGGCTAATTAAAACGTAAAACAAATGTTAGAAAATATTTTTTATGATGACCTAATAAATAAGATAATGATTTGAATATTTGACACAATGATGAAAATATTCTCTTTTAAAAGCTATAAAAGAACACATGTCAAACCTAAAATATAACATTTTTAGATTAAATGTTATTTTTACGATAACCTTATCGATCAAATGCATAATAGAACCAAAAGTTTCAAGTTGGTCGATCAAAAAGATTCTTAGAGTAGCCGGAATGGGACGGGATTGGTGACGGTGCCATCGGCCTCCCGCAGGAGCATCGCCCTGGCAGAACAGTCAAATTGGATGTGAATTGGGATTGAATTCCCGTTCTTCGTACCGTCCCTTTTACTTTCCAACGGCTATATTTTATTAAGCAACGACTATATTTAATTTCCAACTGCTATATTTAATTTACCCATTATATAAACAATAACCATTTTAAACAAATAACACCACACTATCAAATACTCACTATGGATCCAAGACGAGGCATCCAAGCCACCCGAGGCACGCATGGCACCCGTGGTACACGAGGCAACCGAGCCGTGAACCCAACTCAACGTAACTCATCAACGAAGCGAACCCAAGTTGAGCCCGACTTTTCCCAGTTTGCTTCTTCTCATTCCGGCTTCGCACGTATGCTTTAATGAAGGAGTAGACGATTTGCCTGTTCAAGTCGGGTATAACGAGTTTCGTTTATAAGATTCAATCCCAGATGACTGGGAATTGAAACTTTCGGTGATGGATATCAACAAATGATCGTGGTAGAAGAGTTTAATGTGGAAGACTACATCCCGGAAACCCAACCGTAACAAAAACAACCACGACAACAACAACAAACCGAGGCAACGTCGACCACCCGCTCGAGGGCAAAGTCGGTAAAATGGACGCAAGAGGAGGAAGAATCTTTGGTCAAAGCTTTTCTCTCCAAATCTGAAGACCCGTACAAGGGTAACCAACATCATTTTCAAAGTTTTTTTATTAGTGTTCTTGATGAGTTCAACGCCCAACTTGGTTACATTTCGACAGGAACATACCACCAAGTAAACTCGAAATGGAAGGATATGAATGCCAAGATGAGTTGTTGGAGCGGAATTTTGAACATGCTAAAGACGGGATGGGGTAGTGGCCGGAATGATGAGGATATTCTGCAAAGAACACACATGGAATATTTGAGAAAACAAAAAACGAAGACTGCATTCAATCACTTTTTGGCATGGAGCGTGGCCAAAGATAGCCCCAAATGGTCCGGAGTGAAGACGTTTGAGGAAATAGAGAGGCGAGCTCCAAAAGGTCAAAAACGTTCGAGTCAAACACACTCGATCTTCTCAAGATGAGCGTCCGTCTTTTGATTTAAACGAAGAAATGAATGATCAAGCGGAACCGGCAAGACCAAGACCTCCACCAAAGCGGAAGGGAAAGAATCCAGTTGAGTCGTCATCAACCAAGCGCGAAGTACTCATCAAGATGGTCGCCGATTTCAACACATACAACAAGACTGACGTAGAAACAAAGAGCGGGACCGCGAGGAGAAACGTCGTCTCAAGGAAAGGAAAATTGAATCGTGGATTGCTCGTTATCTTGAGGCAACTCAAGTTTTACATGCCTAAAAACAAAAAAAAAACGATCGAGGAGGAAAAACGAGCGGACTTGGAGTTCTTGACAAAGCCGCATGATCACTTTACTAGACCATTGCTGGAAACGGTGTTGGAACGAAAACAAGAAGTCACGGCTCGTTGGGGGTGACATTTTTAGTGCTTTAGTTTGTTTTGTTATGTAACTTACGATTTTAATTAATGAAATATAAAATTTTAATTATTTGTATTATTTGATGAATTATTAATACTAAAAAAATAAAATTCCTAAACAAGATTGTTATAAAATTGGGAACCACTCTATCAAAATTGAGATCGGGTTGAGATGAACTTAAAATGTGTAAAATTCCATCGCAATTGAAATAGAATTTAAAATCACTCCACTTACTCTTAGCTAAGGGAAATGAGATCATTTTATTAGCTTTTATTTTAATCACAACTTTCGAGTGTACAAACCCATAAACTTATGGTTGTAAGTCACATAACTTACCACGAGGACCCAACCGAACCCTTCTTTAGATCGTAACAAGTAGTCATTAGAAACTATTATCGAGTTATCTTCTTCTTTTTTTGCTTAGAGCATACACACCCCATTCGCAATATATATATATATATATATATATATAATTATATTAAAAAATTACTATTTTTTCTCTTATTTTTATTTAAAATATATTTGTTTTATATATTTATCATTATAGTTTATCTCATCTCCTCACAACCATTTATAAAGATATCAAAAATTAATAAAGACACAACATTGCTTTACCAAATAAAAAACATATAGAACCGTACGTGGTGTTTTGAAAACTGAACCGAATCGGCCGGTCGGATGGACCGAGGACCGGGCATTTAAACATCAGTTGGAAGGTTTGAACTAAGGGTGTAAACGAGCTAAGCCGAGCCTAAACTCATTTTGACTCGAGCTCAGTTCATTTCAGCTAAACAAGTTGTTTCATAAGAAACCCTCCTCAAAACATACAAAATTAATACAAACAAGATATCACTCAAAGCGAAAAACAAGTTGTTTCATAAGATACACATTGTTTGCACCCATGACAAATAAAACAAGAAGATAAATGCATGTCACACTAAATACTTAGAATACTGTTCCAATCAACAATAAGACCATATTAATCACCACAAACATGTTATAACAAGTAGAAACATAACCTCGATCAAATTCTTTATGCCCATCAAATATTACCTACATCAATTAATACATAAATTTCATTAGCCATAGATAGATTAATTTAGTAACTTTTTTTAAAGGTTAACCTTGATATAAGTTTAGAATAATTTTTATTTTTCGTCATTAAACTACAAAAAAATGTCCTTTATATTTATATTTGTATTATCTCAGTTTTACTCATTTTCATTTTACGACTTTTCTTTTTTATATTTTTCGTCTTTTAAGTTTGCTCGAGTATAAAAGAACATTCTTTATTTGAGTGAAAAAAGAAGTCCGACACATGCAATAAAAACATAAAGGAAATCTTTTTGTTAATTTTTAGTTAAACGACGAAAAGTTCAGACTTAGAGTAAACTCAAAAGACGAAAAGCATAATTTACTCTCTTTAAAATTAAGAAACTTGAGTTGATTTGTTCTCTTACACTAACTGGAGAGGTGTTTGATCTTGGCAAGAGTAACTGTTATTCGGTTGAAGATCGTTGACTTGAAGGTAGTTTCGACCATCGAATGGTTGATGAGGCGGCACTAGATCGAAATCAGAACTTCCAGGCATCAAGCTCATGTGTTGCTGCTGTGATCTTTCATTTTCAGCAATCTACATAATCAAAATCCATAAAGATGTAAAAATAAAATGATTAATCGGGAGGAGGACGAGCAAACAAAATAGATCGAAATTTACCTTTGCTCGAAGAAACTGATTACTGTTATGCAACTCGTTTTCCTGCAGTTACAAGAAAATTAGACAAGACCTAACATCATAAACCCTAAGTTATATGTATCATATTTGCAAGTAAACCCGACCTGACCCGTTTAGCCCAATAAACAATTTGGAGAAGGTACACATTTACTCTAAAAACCTTGTTTTATGAAAGCACATTATAACTTACTCTCTTTTGCATATACTCAATCTCAGCAAACAGAAGTTCATTCTGCAGATTTAAAAAAAAGTTAATTGTCAGATCACACAATATTACGCGTGTTAATATATGAATTAAGGAGATTAGACTAATTACCTTTTTTGATCTGATCCTGCTAATACCTTTCTCTAACTTGCTTTCAAGATTTTTGAGATCTTTTGCCGGCATGTTTCCTAGCGATTCACCCATGATGTTCCTATAAAATTGCCTTCTCCCAAGTGGTTATAATACATAACATTGATACAAAGAAACATATAATTAGTTATACAACCACATGATCTTTGAATTAATTAATGTTACCTGTTTTGGTTCTGAAGGTTCGCGATTTGCTGACGTAGTTTTGTTGCTTCTTGTTGGTAGAACTGCAACAAAATATCATACCATTTTTATAAATAAAACATTCAAAATTGACAAATATTATATTTAAAATATGTGTTTGATCAAATATGAATTTTTGTTGGCAGTTTTTACCTGAGCATTTGCTTCTGCAACAGAGCCACTACTTGGTGGATCCAAGCATGCCTTTTTGTACCTATCTATGGTTCCTTTCACACTGCATTAACAACAAAACATGAAGTAGCATGGAACATGTGATACACCAACAACGACGCATATTGTAACTTTGTATCGACTGAAGAAATACGATGACATGAGAGAGTAGGCTAAGTTCACAGGTCATGTTTCATGGACTACACAGAGTTATCTTAGTAGTAAAGAAATTTTGTATGTGTATATAAGTTTAGTTATAAGAGATTCATTTTTTACTTGATGCATGTGGCCTCTAAAATCGGAGACAGACACTATGAAATCGATCATCTAGTTACACGACGCTTTGTGATCAATCCAACAAACATGACTCGTGAACTTAGCCTGTTGAATCATGTCCTCAAATTTTTAGGGTAATTAATAAATAACATGTGTAGTTGCCAGTGAAGCATAAACTTTATGTTACTTCATATTTGAAACTCAATGGTTGTTAGTGACAATAAGATTATATGGTATACTCATGTGAGTAAGAGAGATGAAAATTAAGATTTTCACACAAGATGAGTATAGTGATGTGAGTGTGAGCGGTGTTAGTTTTATTGTTTCACATCATGAGAAATTTCTAAACATCATTGAGGCAAACGTACGCCCCCTTTCACACCATCAGTGTGTGGAACACACTGAAATGTTCCACACACTGAAAGGGGTGAAAATCCTCACACTTTTTCACAAGAGCATACAACATGATCTAACAACCGCCTCATAGCGGATAATAAAGTCAACTACTAGCCTTATGAGACGAAGTTATTAAATTTCCACACTATATCAACATTAGATCAGACACATCATTTTTTATTGTTGTAAACCTCTACAAATCTTGCTCCTAAAACTTGTTTCACCACTCTAAAAACACTTACAAACTATAACTTAACCATAAAATTAACAAAAAAACTAAAATGCTACAGAATCGTTTAACTTAAGAATGAATAGTGTTAAGAAACATGCAGTTAAAACTTCAAAAATAATAGTTCCATTTGATGAATGCTATTGATCAAACACATATAAGTTAACAAATTAGAAAAAGTTTTGTAAAATAACATAAATTGAAATCCACCCAAATTATATAAAATAACAAGACTATACAAATGGTAAAAAAGTACATATTTTAAACAGTCAATAAAAAAGATGAAAATATTGTTTCAAACAACATAAAACAGTACTTATGAACACATGTGCTCAATCTAAGTTTTAAAAAGTGTTGGTGGTGTTGTTCAATGGATAGATGAGGGCAACAAAGACACAGTAAAACCTATCAGTACAAGTCAACTGTTTAATCAAAAGAAAGACATTTTGTGTTGTGTAGTTGTGTTGTGATTTCAAGAAAACAATCAACTGAATAAAATCCCACTTTTCTCGGAAATCTTAAGGATCCTATTTACATTCCTTATATGTATACCATTTAACCTTAACTTTCCCGAAGATTCTGATTGGCTACCACTGCCACGTCCCCTCTTTATCATTGGTTACACCTTCCTACGGTCAGATCTCCGCCACGTGTCACTTACCCATTACTCTACGGGTAAACCCATTAACTTTCACCGTTTTACCCACCTTGGGTAGATCCAAAATTATTGCTCTCTCTGTGAACAACTCTGAGTCAATCAGAGCCGTCCATTTCATCACTGCATCAATATCATTACATATACATATACATATATATAACCTCTCTCCTCCCCATGCATAAGAAACCCTCCCATTGGTTCCCTAAAACTCGTACCTTATTTTTACTCTACACTCACTCTCTCTCTATATATACATATATGTATATATATGTATATCTATATCTATGCAAGATCTAATTGTAATGACCTAAGTTGAAACAAATCTACCTCTTTTAAGTTACTCTTCACTTAGGTTACTGTTTTAGTTTCAACACTTTGATAACATTTTGGAAAGTAATTAATTTAATAATCCAAAATAAATATGTTTGTGTGACTAAAAAACTAAAAACAAGTAAAGAAGAAAGAAAACAAAAGTCAAGAAACTGAAAATGGGATCTGGCTTGTGACGTTACCAAAGATTTCATTTTGTTGAAACAAATCTTACCCATACACCTAATATTTATATATTTATTCTTCTTAGATTTGGATGTGTTTTATAAATAAAAAAAAATTATTAATAATAAAATAACACTTTTGTTTTTTGAAAAATAATTAAAATTTATTGTCAACAAGTTGAGAAAATTTTGTGAACCCTAGAATTAAATATACAATACCTAAATGGTACTTTTATCTTTATATTCATTTTTTAATTAAAGATCCGTTTTTTATTATTGTAAAGTTCCTAACCCTAATTGTTATTTTTGTACTTCTTGATGGATATATAAAAAGCCCTAATTTTGACTAATCAAACAACTATGACTTGATCTATGCAAGACGGTATATTTTACGAACCGTATCGAAAATATTGTATCATTTTGTGGATAATCAAAAGAAATTAATTACTAAGACAAATATTTAATTATGATAAAAACCCATAATATGGTTACTTTGTAGATCTTTTCATATGATGGAGACTAAATAGGGTTACTTTTAAGCAAAAAGATTATGAAGATTTGGTACAAGCCCTAATCTGGTTATGCTGAAAATCTTTTGTGACATGTGAAAGATGATACTAACTTTTATTTATTGAAATTGTGAATTAATTGTAAAAACCTAATAAAGGTTTTTTGTTTTTGTTGATGACATCTCATTTCTCAGAGTCCTATCATTTTGCTTTGGTGATGTTTAAGTGACATATGTTTATTAAGGAAGTGTCAAGATGATGCAAGTTTTCAACAAATAGGAACTTGACAGCTTATCTGTAGACCTTCCCTAGCTACTACTTGTGTGTGTGTGAAATAGTGTGTGTGTTGTGTGTGTGAGAGAGAGATGTTAAACAGCAATGGAGGAAGGGTAGATGGGAAGCTGATCTCAGTGTTCTGCAATACACTTCCTAAATCTTTGCTTATTTGCTTACAACAGATCCAGTGTTTGCTTTAACAACAGATCTTGTAGGTACCAAAATATGAAACAAATATTGGATCATAAGGGAGAAAAATAAAAACAAAGTTATAAAACAAAACATAAGCTCATTGAGGTAAAGAAACAAAGCAGAAAAAGAGAAAGACAAGTGAATCTTTGTTCTGCTACAAAAACAAACTCAAAAATGTCACAAACACCTTAGGATTCATGTGTCCTTGTTCTTAAATCTTCCACAGATAAACTCACTCACAAATACACAAAAATCAGTCATTATTCAAGAACCATACAACCCATATAAAACATCAAGAAATTAAACCAAATCAAGCAACATTTCAAACACAATTTTCACTCAAAATTGAAGATCACACACTATTAATCTTTAACTGGTTAATTTTCAAGATTTGTAAAAAATCTATGCAAAAATAGAAACTTTCATCATTGTATCTGTTGTTAGCATTCAAGAAACATACACCCCACAAAAATAATAAAGAAACCCAAATCAAAAACAATTTCAAACCAAATTCCCACTAAAGATTGAAGATAACACAAAAATCTTTAAGGGATTTTCAAGATTTGTTTAAAATATATGCAAAAATAGAAACTTTGATCATTTTACCTGTTGTTAGCATACTCATAGAGGCGACCGCGGCTCGAGAAGACGATTAGAGCCACCTCAGCATCACATAACACAGACAACTCATACGCCTTCTTCAGCAACCCGTTTCGACGTTTGCAGAATGTCACTTGTCGATTTGTCGTGTTTTCGATCCGTTTGATTTCGATCTTCCCCCGACCCAGTTTTCTCTGTGGAGACATCTCCCCTGACTCATTAGGAAAAGACATGAGTACACCTGAAAATCAAGCAAACTAAAAACTGTTAAAAATATTGAACTTTATAAACTACATAATCTTGATCACAATTACTAAATGAACAGTATCAAAAAGCCCAAAAAAGTTGAAAAAAAATGAGCTCTAATTTGCCCAAACAACATCCTGAACATCAAGGATTTGCATGATCTGTTACTTTATTGAGATTTTTAAACCAAACCAGACAATAAACTGAAAAAATTGCATCAAATAAGAAAGTATAAAGATAACTGATTTTCAGATGGATTTTGGCTTCAATTGTGTAGAGATTTGATGGGATGAATTGATATATAATTGAAGAGAGAAAAAAACTCATCAAGATTCAACCTTTTTAATCTCTCTCTCTGCTTTTTGAGGGTTTGTCACAAATCTGAACAGGAAAGATGCAGAAAATGGAATGGGGAGGTGGGATGGTTGATGAGTATTTATAAAGTAGACAACGACTCTTTTGTCCTTTAAATTAATAAACCCTCTTAACCCTTAATCACTTATCTTAATACCAAATGTTCAATCATCATGTTGCTATATATGTTATATACACATACATGTTCAAGATTTGTAAATTAAGAAAGAGAGAAAGATGGACCTTTATTTGATACACGTACAGAAGATATCAATGGAATGGTGTTTGGTAAGTTTTTGTATTTTTGGACTAAAAGTTGCAGTAGAGAAATGTGTTTCTTGGTACTTATAACACAACAACAGTGAGTCAATGAAACACCCTTTAGAGTTAGGTTTACAATGGTGTTTGACTATTATAGTCAAACTTATGATCTTTACAATAGACCTGTCTCTTCCAAGCCTAAGTGGTAAATGACTTTTATTGTTTCTTATCAGAAAATATCAATGCTTAACTTTTTCTTGCTTTTGTTTTGGTTTATAAATTAATAACAACTTATCCATCACGACCACAATTTATGACCTTTGGCAACTTGTTCGATACGTATGTAAATGAAACCGAATAACTACATGAATATGAATGTTCGTGTTTGTTCGTTTAATTTTAACCGAATAAAGAAGGAACATGCATATTTAAACGAATGGATTTTCTTGTTCGTGTTCATCCATTAAGAAAATGAGTGTTTTGTTTATAAATGTCCGTTTGTGAATTTTCTAAATGAGATGTTTATAAACACAAATGGTCTTAAAGAATGTAGATGAGTACAAATGTGAACCTAGGAAAAAATTTCATATAGGGAGCGGAAACTTTTAGGGGTCATTTGATTAATTGGCTATCGTTATATAATATTTTTTTCAAGATCTGGTCGGGTCATATTAAAGAAAAGATAAAATCATCAAAAGTTTTAGAAGATGATTTTTTAACTTTACTTTTAAGGAATCGGTTCATTATTTGACTCATAATAAATAAATATTTTAAAACCAAATTAAATCACATGATGGCATAAAAATAACCAAAATGCATATTCTAAAGAGTTTGTAATTTTTCAAACTTGTATATATTCTAATCAAATAATCATCTACACAACAAAAATCATAAAATCGTTGTCTGATGATATGTTTTCTTTTGATCGAACGGAGGTTGTTATGTTTAATGTATAATGGTTTAATTGAGCCTATATGATTGGAAGTAAAAAATTAAGTTTAAATACGGATATTTACATATATCTTCTTTCTAAGATGTCTTATTTATTCAACCCTTAAAACCAATTACTTATTTCCCTCTCTAAATCACATATATTACATATTACCCATTCAATTAAAATTACATTTATTAAATTACTATTTTACCCTTAATAAAGTTGTTAAGTGTCTATTTACATATTTTTCTTTTTTAAGACTGGTGTATTTTTCATCTTTTTTATTTTGAATGACTATTTACTTGTTTGCTCATTTTTACTCCCATACTAATAGATAATTCCTATAGAGTTGGTATGAGCGGGTCTAGGTATGTTTCTTTGTTTAAATAGTTAATTACCAAAAAATGTATAGTTTGAATCATATTTGACGAATAAATGTTTATTTTATGAACGACAGAGCAATATTATTAGAAGGAAATCTAGCAAGTAGCTAAAATGCAATGAAAATCCAAATTACAATCAATGCATGAAATAAATTTATTCCAACTATCTCAATCAACGAGCCCCTTTTTGATCTATTTATGATCCATAAAAAAAACTCAAACACTTTTAGTGCTTCTATGATTTTCATTGAACATGGGTATGCACCTTTAAAAATCACTTCATTTCTTGTTTTCCAACTACACCATTATGCCACTTTGAATATTGACTCCATTGTTTGTGTGAACCATTCTTGAAACCAAATTCACCCATATCCATCAAAACATCAAGTGATTGAGAAGGTAAAATCAGTAACTTCATCCAAAAGCCCAATTGAGACCATAATGTTCTTGCGAAGGAACATAATGAAAAAAGGTGTAGAACATCTTGCTTGAGTCTATTGCAAACCTAACAAAGTACTTAGCCGATTGAAACGCCCCTTTTCATAAGGGATACACGAGTTGGGGTGCAGTTGAGAAGAATCGAATAAAGGAAATTGGTGGAAGCCAAGAGTTGTTTTCATACATTCTATCCAACTAGGTGAACATGTTCCTTTCCACTAATCTTTTGATGGACGCCAACGTGAATTTCTTGTCACTATTGTGTTTCTATTTCCAATCATCAGGCTCATTGGTGATATTAGCTTGTTGAAGTAAAGAAAGACATGATTGCCATTGATTCACTTCATCATTACTTTGAGGTTCTCTTTTCCAAGCAAACTCTCGATCGATAACGTACCCCAATTGACAAGTTATAGCAATCACTAATTAAACTTGTGCTATATTCAGCAAGCTTAGCCAAAATATGTCTGCGTCTTACAACGTTTTTCACTCAAAAAAGCGTCGATCTAGAAATCCGTCAATCCTTGGTCTCATTCTTAGCGCCCCACACCATAAACAATCTTTGATGTCATCTTTTTTATAGCTAGATAATTTTTGAATCAAATCAAAGTTAGCCTAGTGGTAAGGTTAGAGCTAAAAATTTCTTTTAAAACATGGTAATATTGGTAATGTCTTTCTTTTGTCTAATGATTCCAGCCTAGCTGGTTGAGGACACAAGGTTTTACCCAAGCAACCCAAGTTCGATCCCCACTCTGGTGGTGGACGGCCTCAAGCCATTCAAGCGGTCTGGTTCTTGGGGTTTTATCCCTGAACGCCCTCCAACTTTAAAGCCCGTGGGCCTGGTTAATACAACACGTATGTCGGAGTTGGATGGGGCTCTGCACCTCATCCTATTGTCGCCGTTCTAAAAAAAAGTTCTATAATTTTTTTAAATGCTCATAACTTTTACATATAAATTTATTATTTTTTAAAATTACACAATATATATGAGCATTTTTTATCTTAATACAGGTATAGTATCGATACATAAAAAAGGTTTATTTCCACGTTTTTTAGCTCATTGTCAAGTCCTTGTGTAATTCGTTAAGTTATTGTGTTATATTGTGTAATCGTTGTTTCTATAATAAATGACCATTTTTATTCAATTGTTAATAACTTTATTTCATTTATACGAAACACTTTGGTTTGAGGTTGAGGTTTAAGTTAGGTCTTTGCGACATTGAATTCATGTTTTGATAGAAGTCTTACAAACATTTATTCTTATTTAAACTCTTTCCAATGAAGTTAAGTATAATTCACTTTACTTCAACAAAAATGCATAGAAGTCCATAACATTGTGTTACAAAATAGTTTATTTAATCTTAAATTATGTTATTTCTTTAGAAATAGAGTTAAATTACATGTTGAGAGAGTTACATGCTCATTTTAAATTTATTGTTCACTTGGACATATGAGATATTCATGGATTAAGTAGTACTTTCTAAAAAATATTTTTTAGGAAACAAATTCGTAGCAAAATTATTTTTGGCAATATTCCGACAACTTTAGCTATAAATTGCAACAATACTTGGTTGTTGCAACATTTTCGACAATTCAACCACGAAACTAGTTTGTTATAACTTAGTTATACGTTTTGGTTTACGACTAAATAACAACATAAGTAAACATATAAAACACAACGACACAGTTTACATGAGTATTGAAACATCTCTCTTTAAACATATATAACACAATGAAACTGACACAATGACTCAAAGTATAATAATAATACAATGATAGTTTACGAGTAAAATATAACATAATGACACAATATACACGAGTAAACAAACAGTAGTATGCATAAAAAAACAATGAAGTTAGAGGAAATTGTCATTTCGGCCTCTGGATTTGTACCGATTTGACCTCTTTAGTTTTCTAAAAAATGTCATTTTGGTCATTTCATCAACGTCTGTTAGATTTAATCATTAATCCAAGGGTAATATAAATATTTTATATATTAGGGATCAAAATGATAATTTTTTACAAAACCAAACAACAAAATGAAAATTATTTTATTTTCAAGGATAAAATGACATTTGATTATTGTTATTATTATTATTATTATTATTATTATTATTATTATTATTATTATTATTATTATTATTATTACTACTACTACTACTATTACTATTAGTCTATTATTATTATTATTAATAATTATTAATTATTATTATAAAACACACTATCATCAAGCAACCATTCTTCATAATATCACCGATGTCACCTCCATTGACTCTTCCCGTCGTTTTCTCTGTTGTTGCACACCTCATCTAGATAAAATCTTATCAAATATTCCTTCCCTTCACCCACCTCCAAACCGACCACCACCACCAAGCAACCCTATTTTCTTCCCCTCTTTGGGGGATCAGAGATGACTCACTCGTTTTAGGGGCCTCAAAAGACAGTAAAATTCTTTGGCCCTTTTTAATTTATTCAAATGTCATTATTATAAATTCTTCTTATCCTTTATCCTAGGTTAAGACCGACGCTAATAAAAAATATTTTTAGTTGGAGTTATAAATATTTTTTTGATTATTACATATTTTAAAAATAAACCGTTTTCTTTTTTTAATCGAGTTTTTGATATGTCATTTTTTGTTTCTTTATCGTTTTGCATAACTGGATTCGTATTTTGAGTTTGACGTGTAATAAAATAATTAAACTAATAAGTAATTAATAAGTAATTTTAGTTTGTTTTTAGCATTTTGTTTATGTTTTATGTAATGTTTTACAGTGGAAGATGGTGTCATAATGGGGGCGGTTGTCATAACATTGCTTGAGGTGCAGATGATTTTAAAGATCAGAGTTGAGAAAATGACTAAAATGGTCGAATACGAATATTTTACATTCAAACACATAATACAACTTTAACATGATGATTATTAGTGAAAAGCACCATATAACACAATGATATCCTAGGATACATATTCAAAATCCAATCCTATTTGACATAATGATACTTTCTGAACACACAATATAACACAACGATCTACTAAAATACACATTAACAATTTGCATTTACATGCATTGAACAAATACACAATAAATTAAAGTTAGACACAATGATACTTTTATAACACACAATATGACACAATGACATGATAATGAGCTGAAAAACATGACATTACACAAGTTATAATATAATACAATGATATGATATTACACAATGAGCTGAACAAATGTAAAAAGAGTTCATCTTTTTATATATATCAATACTATACATTTTTCGAATATTACAAATCGGTTGTTTTTTCGGTGTAACTTTATTAAAAAATAATGACGTATGTAAAACTTATTAACTCTAAGAAAAGTGGGGAATTAACATGTGTTTTGCATGATGAAGGAAAATAAACAAACGTGGCTACGACAAAAATACTCCTTCACCTACTTATTTTCCTACAACTAGATGTCAACCATTAAAAACTTATATAATTGTTGTAAATCATTTCTCAATTTTTACCACTTTATCATTTGTAGAATAATTTGACTCTTTTTCTTGTAGGCTTATTGGATTTTAATACTCCGAACTATGAAGTATTGGCTGTTGCCTCTCCCAACTAAGCCATCACTGTCAACACTCCCAACTTAACATCACACTTGTTATGTCACCCCCGTCGTTAGAAAACAATATCGTCGTTAGTGTTTGGGTTGAAAGTGCCACTTTCATAAACCGAGGGGAAAATTTTATGTTTTTTTTAAAACCCTTGTTAAAATTACTAACATGGGATGTCAAAAGGTGAAACAACATGGATTAAAGTGTAATATTTTAAAACAATTACCGAAACCCCATTAGACCCGTTTTTCCGGCAATAAATTCCGGCCGACGCCGGCATTGATTCCGGCAAACAAAAAATCACCCATCATCACCACCACCAGCTCCTGTCATCACCTATTTGCATTCACTCCAAACAAAACGCCCCCCCTTTTCTTCCGCCTTCAACCACCATATCTATAAACTATACTTACATATATACGCATGCATGCGCGCACGCACACACACACACACATATATATATATATATATATATATGCAAGTATAGTGTATGTATTGATGTAGAATCGAGCTTTATATATATATATATATATATAGGGGAGGGTTCATTTGAGAAGAGCAAATATTGCGAGAAGTGAAAGAAATAGTTAAATTCATCATTTTTTCAACCAAAAACGTTTTTAACATACAAAATAATGATAGAAATGCAATATTTATTCATTAACTTTGACATACAAAAAGTAAAATTGAATAAATTTCGTTTATTTGTTAAACCTACACATGTGGAAGTCATGTGTAAGTTAGGTTACTTACACATGTGTAGGTAAATTTAAAACGCTAAAAATACATATGTAAAAAATATTTTAATGATTTTTTTTAGTTTATACATTACAAATTTGTATGTAGGGAGTGAATTTATTTAAAAAACTAAACAATTGATAAGTTTTTTTTAGTGATTTAGGTTTCTTCTTTTTCTTCTTGCAATATATGAGTCTTCTCATTTGATTCTAATCCTATATATATATATATATATATATATATATATATATATATATAGGGTAGGGTTCAAGAGAGAACTCATTTTAAGTTGAGAATTAGAGAACTACTAAAAATACAAGGGATGGAATTTTAAAGAGGAAGGGTAAAATTGAAACTTTAAATATATAAATTTTTAAACATTTCTATCTTTTGCATACGTTAATATTATTTTAAAAAAATTACACCATTAGATCAAGAATTTCATTATCTTTCATTTGAGTATAAATAACGTCATAAAAAATATTTTTTTTCTAGTTTTTTTTAAATTTCATACTACATATATGTAGTATTGCGATATTGTATTTGATTGTATTTTTCTTTAAACGTTACTAAATTTTTCATACGTTATTTACATTAAACAATTTTAAAAATCACATTTTGGTTTTTTTGATACTACAAATATGTAGTATCAATGTACTTGATGCATTTATTAAGTGGCCAAATGACTCAAGAGTCTAATAATTATTTAAAGTGTACATATGTTCTCAAATAACCAATAACAAAGTTCATAAGATTTCATATTAAAAAACTTATGGCAAATGAAAACAAAACCAATACTTATATTATGTCTAAACATAAAGATAATAATAAACTAATAAATCAACGATAAATATCATAAAAAAGTAAAAAAAAAACTTGAAATTCAAACTATAAGATAACAATGCATCAATATTGCATATACTGCATATATGTAGTACTTGGATACTACATATATGTAGTATACGATACTGCATATATGCAATACTATAAAATTTAAAAGGGGATAGTGAATATGGTGATGTTATGCACCTAAGTTACCCGTAAAACCATTAAAATTACGTAGCTTTGATAAATTAACTTAAATTTTTTTATTAGAAAACTTAACTCATTGATCTTTATTCAATGTTAATGACGACTCAGTCTTCTCCTCTTAGATCATAATTTTTCTCTTTCTCATTTACTCAATAATCGTCATTCATTTTAGTAAAATATTTTCCGTCCTTTAAAAATCGATCGTAACTCAATTTGGTTTCTCAATTCCAACTAACAGATTAATATAACATGACTCATATAATTGGTATTATGATATGCGCATGCTGCACGTATTCATACCACATCACATAACGTGAACCAAGTTATTGCTATCAATGTCAATACGATCATATGAGAAAATCTAAATTTGGAATTGAGGCATGATGATGTTGTTTTTTTGTGATAACGTCATCGAAATCAATGTCATTGAACTTTTGATATTTTATCAAAGTATGTAGTTTTGATGGTTTCTTGGGTAATTTAGGTTCATAACAACACCGTATTCATTTCCCTAATTTAAAAACATACGGTATCATATATTACATATATGCAGTATTGAAAGTTAAAAAAACGAGAAAAAATTATTTTTTATAACGTTATTTATACTCAAATGAAAGATATTGAAAATCTTGATCTAATGGTGCAAAAAAAATTTAAAAAACTTTACGTATGCAAAAGATAGAAATGTTTAAAGATTTACATATTTAAAGTTCCAATTTTACCCCTCCTTTAAAAATTTCATCCATACCTTTTTTTTTAGTTCTCTAGTTCTCAACTTAATATGGAGTTCTCTCTTGATCTCTCCCCTATATATATATATATATATATATATATATATAGGGATATATATATATATATAGGGGAGGGATCAAGAGAGAACTCCATATTAAGTTGAGAACTAGAGAACTCCCAAAAGACAAGGGATGGAATTTTAAAGTGGATGGGCAAATTTGGAACTTTAAATATATAAATCTTTAAACATTTCTATTTTTTGCATACGTTAAGTTTTTAAATTTTTTTTCGCACCATTGGATCAAGAATTTCAGTATCTTTCATTTGAGTATAAATAACGTTATAAAAAAATAAAAATTTCTCGTTTTTTTAATTTCAATACTTCATATATGTAGTATACGATATTATAGGTTTTTAAATTGAGAAAAGTGAATATGGTGTTGTTATGCATCTAAATTACATGACAAACCATCAAAACTACGTACTTTGATAAAATAACAAAAGTTCTCTGATATTGATTTCGATGATACCATAACAAAAAACAACACCGTCATGCCTTAATTCTAAATTTAGATTTTTCTCATATGATCGTATTCACATTGCTAGCAAATACTTGGTCCACGTTATGTGATGTGGTATGAATATGTGCAGCAAGAGCATATCACAATACCAATTATAAGAGTCATGTTATGTTAATCTGTTTGTTGGAATTGGAAAGCCAAATTGGTGTACAATCGAATTTTAAAGGACAAGTAATTTTTTATTAAAATGAATGACGATTATTGAGTAAATGGGAAAGAGAAAATTATGATCTAAGTGGAGAAGACCGGTTCGTCCATTAAATAGAATAAAGATCAATGAGAAGACCGGTTCGTCCGGTCATACACTATACTTGCATATATACACACATCTATATCTATAAAATATAATCCGTTTGAATTTCTATTTTCTTAATGTTGTTGAAGTTAAACAAGTGCATCAACTATCATGGTAAAACAAAACACACAACCAATAGTTGTCAAATCTTATTTGGATATATTTATGAATGAAATGAAAGTACATAAATTCCACTTCTTTAAATTGCAAAATCACTCATACTTTTAAGAAAATAAATCGGAACTAAACTGACCCATTATACCATGACTCAACAAACGTCTAAAGTTCACTTAAACGTGTGAATGACTTATGACTAGACTGGTGACGTGACTTTGTTGTTGTATGTTCAACAAATGTTCATCACCACCATAACAAAAAGTCGTCAGATGTAGTGGTGGTGACCGGAGCTGGTAAAGATGGTGATCGGAAGTGGTGGTAATAACAGTAGCTGGTGGTTGTGGTGATGCGTGTGTTTTTTGTCTTACCGGAATCACTGCCGGTATTGGCCGGAATTAATGGCCGGGAAAACGGGTCAATTGAGGGTTGAGTAAATGTTTTAAAACATTACAATTTAGTCCCAGCTGTTTCACCTTTTGACATCTCGTGTTAGTAATTTTAGCAAGGTTTTAAACAAAACATACATTTTAACCCTCAATTTAGCAAAGTGACACTTTTGGCCCAAACATTAACGATATTAGTTGTTTCTAACGACGGGAGTGATATAGCAAGTGTAATGTTAAGTTAGGAGTGGTGAGAGTGAGGGTGTTAGTTGAGAGTGGTAATCGCCAATACCCCATAGTTAGGAATATTAAAATCCAAAAGGGATATGAATATTTTTAGTTATAAAATAAATAAATTTTGAGTTTTATAAATAACTGGTTCATTGGCACCTGCCGATATGGTAAAAAAATTGAAAAACGTGAAAAAAGTAAGTTTTTTATATATTACACTATACTTTTTTAAATATTAAAAAAACTTGTTTTTTAGTAACTTTATGTGTTAAGGTTATGAGCTTTTAAAAAAAAAAAAAAAAAAAAAAAAAAAAAAAAAAGAAGATGATGGAACATAAAAATGTGCTAAGAGCCTAAGACCAAAATACCCATGTCCTATCATTCAAGATACCAATTATTTGTCATTATACAACCATAATAACTCAACCCCATATAAAAAATGAGGAAGGTTATCATACAAACTGATAATTACTTGCGAAGCAATTGCATGATTATCACTTTGTTCTTGCGTCTAAATTCTGCACATGGATGGAATTATCAAACAAGAACACTGAAATAATTACGCCAGAACAAAGCAAAATATCATATTTAAGGGCTGGAATTTAGACCCATAAACAAACTAATAATCACGCAAGCGCTTGACAGACAATTATTATCGGTTTGTATTTTAAACTTTCTCTATTCAAGATACCTATCTATTAAAACCAAATTAATTTCATAATAAAAATAACACATTTAGTTTCAATTAATTGAGGTTAATAAGTTTGATAATCTAATAAAACTCTAACAAATTTTATTAAAAATTTCACCAATGTATCGTTTATCAGATTTTTACCTTTTAATACTTAACTAGCTTTATGACCGGGGCCGCGCGTTGCGGCGGCCGGGTCTCGCGTATGTGACTTCGTCATACACGTTGATAAAAAAATTTCATGTCTCGGACGTTACGATGCAAAGTCATAATGCGTAACATATTAAAAGACAGGTATATAACAAACGTAAATGTCAAAATTAAAACTAAGTCAAAACGGGATTGTCAATGTCAGACATTTATTAAAGTAGAATAGTATCATCAAAGCCGTAAGCACGTAAAAAAAATTCATGCCTCGTATGTTACGGTGTAAAGTCGCATATTAAAAGACGGAGAAATACGTAGACTTAGATGTCAAAGTCTGGAAGCAAAACCATAAATATGTCAAAGTAAAGTAACGGTTCAAAGTTATAAAGTGACAAATCAAAGCCGATGGTCAAAAACGTAAATATGGCAAAGTCGAACGTGAAAACCGTAAACATATAAAAGTCAGGAGGTCAAATCGTAAATACGTAAAAGTTTAAAATCAAAAAATAAGTCGGCGAATCGGTCGGTGACACGTGTCAGGTGTCACCGACCTTTAGATTTAGAATTATATACGATACAATTTGCAAAATGTAATCTATTATAACTTTGTAAAAACATAACCAAGTTTCAATTTTGTTCTAATTAAGTCACTCAAGTTTAAAAATTGTTCCAATTAGGTCACTCACCTTCATATTTTATTCAAATTAGAGGTTTTAACATGTTGTTTTCACATGTTTTTCTTTACGTTTCAGTTAGGAATTATTTTTTACATTTTTTTATGCTAATGTGAAGCGGTAATATGAATTGTAGATTTATTTTTTTATTTTTTATTATAATTAACATATATTTAAATATTTTAATATAATTACATATATTAAATATTCCGACCCCCACATTCTATCCCTAATTCCTTTCTTGACACAAACAAAATCCAACAATTGCTCGATTTGAAGGTTTAGTCATCCAATTCAAGTAAAATATGCTTGAGTGACCTAATTAGAACAAAACTGAAACTTGGTTATGTTTCTATGGCATTTTCCCTTTAATATAACTTAATTATAAAACCTACTTCAAACAATTCTTAAACATAAATAATAAAACAATATTTGCTTAAGAAAACCACTTACTCCCAAGGATTTCATTTTGGTTCATGACTCGTTGGAAGAAAACATTATGCAAGTGGTAAACAACTTAAAGAATGAAGCTAATCTATATAGGAAGAAAATGAAAACTTTGATTCATGTGGGTTCGAATCTTACTTACAGGTCCACTAGAAATCAGAAATTATTGATTATGATCGGCTCCTTAAAAAGTGAAAAAGTATTAAAGATGGTCCTCGTATGTGATTTTACTATTTAACAGGACTGACCAATCACAAACAAGTTAAACCAAAACAAAACCGTTTGCATCCATCCCAACAATCAAAATAGATTTGCCACTCGTCAATGTCTAGTCATTGTCGATAAGTACATCCATAACGACTAACGAGTGCTCTTAGCATAACATATGTACCTTGGATTAAATCAAACGTATGGGGCATTTTTGTACTTTTCCAGAATCAAAATACATAAAATATTTTACCGGTATCACAATTCAAAAATGGTGACCAAAAGTCCAAAATATACAAAGTGTAGGGACTGCTCTTGTAAGTTGTAACTTGTAACTAAGTTCTTTTAAGCTTTAAGGCCCGCCAAGTAATAAGCAACAGCCCAAGCCTGCTTTGGCCCAAACGATAAACCCACTGGTCTATGTTCTATACCTATGGCCCAAAAGACTCATTGTTTCAATCCGTTTACTTCACTATTTATTCACTTTATTGTAGAGGGGACATAAGAATCGGTCCGTGAATCGAAACCGACAAATTGAACCAAAGCCGTTTCGGTTTCAAGTCAGTAGTTTCTGGAACTGAGAGATAGCGAGGTTAGAGGCTGGTTTATAAATCTTTTCATTCAAACTGGTTTGAAATCGGTCTAAATCAAGCCAAACAGTCAAAAACTGGCCTAAGGCTACTCCAAATCGTAAAAAGTTGATTAAAAAACAGGTTTCAACACGAACTGACTTGAAACTCAAACAGGGTTTGATTTTTCATAGACAAAACCGAACCGATATTAACCCAAGCTAGTTTAGGATTCGGAAATGATTTGTGCACCTCTAGTGGTATATTGTAGAAAATGGTTTTAGCTTTCAAATTGACAAACAACTTTATGATCAAAATCTGAAACAACATTAAACAAAATAACACTCGATTAGAATCAAAGCATATAGTAACTTGTGTTCTTGATAAAAACTAGATTTAAGACCAGGTCGTGCGATGCGGTGGCCGGGTCATGTGGTTGGGTCTCGCGAATGTCATTTCGTTTCGCGATGCGGCACTTTGGTGACATTAATGTGACACGTTTGTGATTTTGTTAAAACATTACATGGGTGACTAAAATATGTGATGCCCACACACGACCTGACGCTTTTGTGACTTAGTTACAACATTACATTAGTAACATTGGCGTGTAGTGATCACACGCGATGCATTGAGTTATACACGTTACGTTGATGATATTACGGGATATTAAGTTGAAACATTAGAAAGTTAAGTATTTAAATTGAAAGTTTTTAAAATGAAGGATTAAGAGAAGTTGAGATGTGATATTATCTAGTAGAAAATGTTAGAGGTAAAGTTTTTAATTAGAAAACAATTAATTAGATGATTAAAAATATGGGTACTTCAAGTAAGCTCAAACATAGTTGATGGTCAAATTTATGTAAGTTATTGTTGAAACATAAAAATATTGACCAAGACTTTACTTACATAACATCCTCTATTATTATCTCACTAGGTTTAATACTCATGTGTTACACACGGGTTAAATAATAATATTTATTATTTATAAAGAAATTATAATTATTATTTTTAATCATTTGTAAGTATTTTATATTTAAAATTTTTGACTATATACTCATACATGGTAAAAATTTTCATTCAATTTCTCACTCAAACTTCCTATTATAGAAAAAAATTTCCACCCTAAAATTAGCCTCCTAAAATCTTAATTTATTAGATAGATGTATATTTGATATGCTTTTCAACTGCAAAAACATAACACGTTTTCCAATTGTGAAAAAGAAAAGACAACCGGATCGAACTCGAGCCATTTCGCTGACAATCTTATCTCGTTACCACAGGCTCAAAGAAGAATATATGTATAATGATAGAAAAAAATATGATATAAACAAAGAAGGAAATATTAAAAAACAATAAAAAACCAACCGATCTTACATCTTAGTAGTTTATAAAATAGGTTTATTTTCTCTAAATTTGCGGTCTTAGTAAATGCTTACCTTTATCCTCTAGTTACATTGGTCTTGTCTAAGGGGCTGTTTGGTAGCATATGAATAACAAGTTATAATGTACCTCTTAATGGTTCAAAAATCTATTATAAGGTAAGTTTTAAAAAGATGATGAATCGGGTGAGGTTTTACCATTCAGAGGCTACCTCTTAACCATTCAGCATCTTTTATCACTTAATGGTTCAGAGGTTTTGAACCATTAAGAGGTAAGTCTCTGAATGACCATTAAGAGGCTACCAAACACCCTCTAAAAGTGTTAAACTAGTACCGTGGAAAAACATTGTATTTAATAAGTATATTGGTTTTAAACGGTTCTAATTTTCACCTTTTACTTTTTACCGGTTTTAATTATCGAATTAGCTGGTAATGGTCCCAACTTTTATCACTTTGTCAGCCAACAGTTCGTCGTTAAAATTTTAACGATGATAAGTTGTTTTCAAATTCAAGACCGATGTTTTAGGGTTTTTAATCGGAAGGAAAATACGAGTCGAATGATGTCAAAGTTATCTCGACATGACGCTCCGAGCGACAAAATTTTTACATCCGATCGAAGCGTCGGTAGGCTTAAACACCTTATTGAAGCACCGTTTCGTAGTTTGAAGCGTCGTTACAAGGTAACTTTTAAAATTTGAAAGTTAGGATAATTTAAAACCAAAATACTTATATAATATAGCTTAGGTAAATGAAAGATTAGCCTTAACAAAATATTAAAAAAGAGTGAATTGCTTTTTGGTCCCTGTGTTTTGTTAAGTTTAGCGATTTGCGTCCCTATGATTTTGAAACCGTAACCTGCCCCTTATTATTTCATTTTTGTCTCCGTTTGCACCCAAAACACCAACTCCGTTAAATATCTTCGTTAAGTTTTTGTAAAATGACTAAAATATCATTTTAAAAATCTTACCACAATCTCTTCTCTTTCTCTAACCTCACCCTCTCAAGAACCATCACCCTAAAACGCTTGCATCACTACCACCATCACCATACCACCTGACCACCACCACCATGGCCACCCACTACCACCTTCTTGTTTGACACATCAACAAGAGTACAAGACTCACCTTCCGTTAAACCCAAACCCCATTGCTACCTCCCGCACCACCGCCTGTCACCATCGTAGCTAAATCTGAAACCGACCTCAATCACCTGCTGAAATCCATCTACCTCCACCATAGCCAAATCTGAACCCCGCGTCCGCCAATGGTCCGTCATCACTCATCGAAAGTCGAAACCGAACTAAAGGTTGTAATTTTTGAATAATCGAATTTAGAATCCGTGGTAAATCGATAATGGTGGAAAAGTTGGAACCCGTGGCTAATCGGAGTTATAATTGGTAGTCTTTTTGGGATCAATAGGTCAATGGGAAATCAATGGCGCAGGGTATGAATGGTCTTCGTTGGTGTTTGTATGGTGGTTGTCAGCAGTATCAACCGTCCATATGGAGTGCGATGATGTGGTGGGATCGAATGAAGAAGGTGGTAGATAGTGGGTCTTCTACTCTTACTGGTGTGTAGTGGTAGTGGGTGGATACGGTAATGGTTCTTAAGAGTTGGTGAGGTTAGAGCAAGAGGAAAGATTATGGTGGGGTTTTTAAAATGGATATTTTAGTCATTTTATAAAAACTTAACGAAGATATTTAACGGAATTAGTGTTTTGGGTGCAAACAGAGACAAAAATGAAACAATAAGGGGCATGTTACGGTTTTGAAACCATAGGGACGCAAATCGCTAAATTTAACAAAACACAGGGTCGCAAAAAGCAATTCACTCATTAAAAAAACTTAACATCATGTAATACACCGAGGAAAACAAAGATTGAATTGCGTTTTGCATTCTTTGAGTTTTGTTACTTTTAGTGATTTGCATCCTCTAGTTTCAAATTGTAATATGCACCTTAATAATTTAATTTTATTTCCGTTTTCACCAAAAATCCTATACGTTATATTATAACGTCTCAACCACGCCCCCTGCCACATCACCCGTTAACGCTCCGACATACCACGCCGCAAGTGAGGAGGCGTTAAAGGAGTGGTTTAGCCCTCGTGAACTCCTTCACATGTGAAATCTTGAAATCTTAAAAAAAATATTGTTTTGTACTATTGGAAATGAGCCGTTTGGGATTTTTTTTTGTTTATAGATAACAATCTTTTTATACAACATACACAAACAAACACGCTCACTACTACACAATCCCTATCGCATTCCCGTCGAGTGGGATTACGACAAACAATCGCTTGGTACGTTTGTTCCACAAACCCAACAAACCGAACAAATGCAACAACCGTAACAAACCCAACAACCATCGTCTTCAACCGCAAAACAGAAACGTAAGCATAGAAAGAAGACGACGACCACAACCAATGAAGCAAATCCCCAACACAAACCGAACCAAGACGGGGATGGACCTATGAGGAGCAAGATACTTTAGCTACTTCGCGAATCTCCATATCCAAGGATGACTCAACTGGTAATAATATTATTTAAAGATATTAACTTTGTGAATTTTATTTTATAAAAAAAATACTAACTTTGTGTTTTAGTATTTTTTTAGAAAACGCTCAAACTAGCGATTCTTTTTGGAAGCGTGTTCAAGTCTTATTTCACGAGAAGCTTGGACATGAAAAGTACCGGTCGATTGATAGCCTTGGCGGGCAGTGGAGAACACTTCGCAAAAAAGGCGAAGTTTAACGCTTTGTTCTTGGAACAAAATCGCCTAGAGATGAGTGGTATGGTTTAAAAGGACTGGTTAACTGCGGCCATAACAAACTACGGCCTAGAACAACCGGGCCCGCCACCAGTTGGGATTTGACAACTCGTTCGGAGTGTTCCCAAGTGATTTCCCCCTCAGTCTTTAAGTCGATAAAAAAATGCAAAAGGTCGTCAATAAACGAGGTTGGTGAAAGTGTCAGAGGGGCAAAGGCTTTCACTTTTTATGATCTAAACGAGGATGCCTTGTCGGATAAAACCGAGCTTGAAAGGCTGGTTGGAAGGGGTAAAGCAAAATGAGCTCAACGTTCATACTCGACAAGTGCAGAGTCAGCCGACCCAAAAGGTATGTCGGCTTTGACTGAGCAAATGAGAGAATTCAACCAAAACCAAAAAGAAAATCTCAATTTAAAAAAATCATAGCAGCAAAAAAAATTGAGTTGAAAGGGAAAGAATAAAAAGGAAAAGATATGTTCTATCTTGCCCAAGGGCATGACCGAGCATCTTACGAGCATCGACCGACAATTAGTCGTAACCTATAAACAAAAAATTAGGAAGACATACGGTCTTGGACCCTTAGTTTCTTTATGTTTTTTGTAATTATGTCTTGTACTTTTTTTAGTTTTTATAATTATAATTATGTATTTTCGGTTTTTTTAAGTTTTATTATGTGTTTATTATGTTTTTAATAAAATGGTAGTTTTAATTTATGTGTTATGTTTATTAAACAGTTTAGTTAAATAAATTGATGATAGTAGAGTAAAATGAGATGAAACCATTTTTAAATTTAAAGTGAAGATAACACAGAAAATGCAAGGTGGTATAGAGGTAATATGACACGTAGATGAAGTGAAATGAGACGAAGATACACTCAAAATCCTCATCTGTCCCAGCCTTCTCTCTCCTTTAAGGGTTGGTTTGCTATTTCATATATGAATTATTATTATTATTATTATTATTATTATTATTATTATTATTATTATTATTATTATTATTATTATTATTATTAAATTCATTATTTTTATATAATATTCTTTATTTATAAGAGTAAACTGCGGTCTTGGTCTATATGTTTTGATACAATTAACAGTTTTAGTTTCATCTTAACAGTTTTCGTCCCTGTGTTTTTATTCAGTCGTATGCCAAAAAGAGTGGGAAAAATTACATTTTTACAGCGCATGTGAGAGATAGTTAACGGAAAATCGGATGCAGTTAGTGTTCGGGACCATTTCTGTTAAAAAATAAAAACACAGGAACTAAAACTGTTAATGATATAAAAAAAAGGGACCAAAACTGCAGTTTACTCTATTTATAATTATTAACCTTAATAAATGATAACACTCAAAATCCTCACCAGTTCCGTTCATCTCCTTCCTCGTGATCACCTAATTACCTTTAACTTCGCCCCTTTCATTCCCACCGTCATCTACCAAGCTAAACCCAATTTTGCTTTTCTTTTTCTTAAAGAAAAAACAGGATTGCAAATCTCTACTCTTTCATAGTTGCAGGGGCAATTCTAAATTCAGGGGCAACTCTTATGGGGTTAACTAAGAGGCTTGAAATTAAATTTATATATATATGAAAAATAAAAAAAGTCACAATGTAAATAATTGAGGGTTAACTCATTTTAAGCATCTAAGCTATAACTTCTTTGGATTTAGTGTTAGTTTGATAAATACATAACGTGTATTTCCTGCATTTTTTCTTCGTTTTTTACTTATTTTTTTTTTCTTTTACTTGTTTTTATTTAAATTGTTTTAGGATTTAACATTTACTCATTTAGGTGGGGCTTAATCTTTATGCTTAGCTTTTGGATATAGTTTTTTCGCTTTGATTTTTTGGGTTTAGTTTTTTAGGTTTTAGATTTTTTGGTTTAGCTTTTAGGTTTATGGATGAGAGTGGGCAGATTCGGCCCCGCCTAAGTTCTTGTTCAAGGTTCTAGATCTAAACGATGACGCATCAAGATTCAATTCTAGACTCACCGAAGAGATTTAGTGATGGGTGGTAACGTTGACGCATCAAGATTCACATGGTTTTAGTTTGATAAAACACAATATCTAGAATTGGTTTAATTTATCATAATTATATATATAACAGTTGTTACGTATTTCAAGTTTTTGAATATTATATAAACAACTATATTACATGCTAAGTTAAAACAAATTAATATAAAGATTGATATTAAATGTATCTTTTAACTTAGACATCAATATAGCTCTTTGTTTGTATAAACAATATTTTATATATAAACTTTTATTTCAATATAATAAGTTTTCTTAAAATTAAACTTATTTTATAGATATTATATATACAATTTAAGTTTAATCTTAAGAAAATTTATTTTATTGGAATAAAAGCCAATTTGGTTAATAGTTTATTGGTAACATATTTATGTTTGAAACATTAAGTCTTGAGTTCAAACCTCACAATTGAGGCGTAATGTAATTTATTTGATGTTATATATACATTGTTGTTGTTCAAAAAACATTCTAGGGCACGAGGTATTGGACGAGCTCTAGAGCTCATGAGAATACTCGCTTGTTTGAAGGTTTGTGACCATTGAACGGGTCAAATTTTTGACCGTTGGTTTTATTAAAAAAATACTTTTATTTTTTTTAAATCCTTTATATATACAAACATAAAAACCACATTTTATACAACCAAAACCTTTATTTTGTTCACTCTCACCTCACACTCAACCAGATTAAAAAGAAAATAGACACTTTACAACTTATTTAACAAATGTCTAACGGGTCTGAAGGCTATGGTTCGTTGTCTGATTACTCCGACGAATAGTTCATGGTACACATTCTACAATTATTATCCGAGGTTCTTGATACCGCTCAAGCCTCAATGATCAAGGACTGATGTCCGTCGTGACCTAGAGGCTGCTAACGAAGTCCTCATGAAGGATTTAGGTTTAGGTATTAGAAATTTAGATTAAACCTTTTGCTTTTAGTAAACTAGGATTATACAGCATTCGCCCGTCGCGCGAGTCATTTGTATACCTTTACATTTCTGTCATCACGTTCGTCAAAACCATACACGTGCTAAAACCATCACGTTCACTCAACTTTAAACAAATGTAATGAAAGATTTGTACACAACACTATTACAATGAAACACGTCTAATCTGACACTGTTAACGGCGGATCGTCGTCATCTCTCTCTGTAGAATTTCATAACCAAGGGACATCACCATACACCATTCGCCACTATCTGCCATCCACCGCCACCATCCATCGTCGATTGAAGAAACAAAGAAGACGACGGAGGCAGCCGGAAAAGATGTCCGAAGCGGCAGAACGACAATAGTCGAGTGAGCCACCAAGAGAGAGACACAAAGACGAGCATGCCTTGTTCCAAGAATACAAGGATTATAAAGGAACCATAAAACTAATTGCCCCTCAAGCTCAACTTATTTATAAAAGAGTTATTTTACTTTTATGGCCAAATGCAAAACCTATAAAAACTATGGTGGTCAAAATGCAAAACATAAAAAACACTATCTCAAACTCAACTTATCTACAAAATAGTCATTCTACTTTGGTGGCCAAAATGCAAAACCTACAAGCACTATGATGACTAAAATGCAGAACATAAAACAACACTCTTAATGAAGTTTTCCTTCCAATATATATAGTAAAAATTAAATACACAAGAGCTAGCTTACTCTTGTTGCGTCTTTTCGAGAATGATCGATCTTTTCCTATTCGAGACCGTCAAAGTCAAATGTTCGAAAATGAACTCTCTAAAAGTAAGATAGAACTATTATGTGATATCATGACAAGTCAAAAGTTACCTTTCATGAAAAAATCCTAAATAAAAAGGTCCTATGAACACTTACATATAACTACCATATGTTAGGTCATTGGGTCATGAAAGAGGTTAGTAGGTTACGTATAGTGATGGACATTTGGATCTAGACAGTGTTGAAAAACTAACACAAACCCACCATGTTAGGTCATGGATTTGTCATTTAGGTACTATTAGAAAGATGAGAAAGAATCATACCATATCTTCAACATAAATTTTGCTTTAATGAGTGGCTATGGTTTAAATAATCTTAAATAGACATGCAACTTTTTCTTTGTGGTTAGGGTTTTCAAGAGCAATGGAGTATGGTATGTGCGTGTACTTGATGAGGAAGGAGTTGTCACTATTCCTTGCCAAACAAAGAGACATTGCAAACATGCCCACTTGATATGCTAGTAAATGTGGTGATATCAATGGACATGTTGCATGTTTGTGAAAGCTAACAAATGCATCTCCAACAATATAATTGATTGCCACATGATTTAGGATAATCGGATCCATTGGTGTTAAGTAACATTTTTTATGAGATTATGTTACCAAAAAACTTACTGAATACACTAATACTCTATTAATAATAGGACCATGTAAACTTAAACTAGACTAGACATGTGCTTTTGAAACAGTTATGACAGATACATGTGTTAGAGATGATTCACATGCTTACTACTACATCATCCTTCAATGTTTTTGTTAATTATAACATTATATATTTAACAATACAAGCATGATATTTTGTTTAATAATTATGAATTTGATTGTGGCATTTGGGTACTTTTTAGTCTAATCTATAGATCACATATAGAAAAGTGCAAGACTATAAGTTAATGATGCCTGCAAATATATATATAAATAAATAACAAATAAATACCTAGTTTTAATATTTATAAAACCTAGACAAACTAACTAACTTATACACAACCGGCAGTGGATCGGTCGAATGTAATATAGCTAAAGTAAGTCCGGGTGTTGACCCACAGACTCTATATACTACGTTTAATTACTTGACAAGACTTAACTAAACTAGACAAGGACTTTAATTAAAAGATTATTTAAAAAGGGGAGTTTTTTGCTAAAAATAGAAACTTTTGTAAATTAGGAAATTTACTAAAAATGGAAAGTGACGATTTAAAACGGATTTAAAACAGATTAGAGAAAACAAACCACCTAGGCTAGAATCATCGTCAACTTTAGTTATCATTCATGTTTGGATTAATGATTATGGAACCGGGATCTAAAAATATTCATTTAAAGGTGACGCTAACTAAGACCCTCGACCCTTCTCGAGAAGAAACCTAGAGTATCACGATTAAATTATTATCACACCGGTTACGGGATTAAATTTCCTCACGGTTATCTAATCTGATTATGATTAATTGACCTCAATTAGAAACCTATCTCACGATACGGACTCTAAAGCCATTTCAAACAAACCACTTAATTTAACAAGCAAGTTTTCATAAAATAGACTAAACCGAACTTTTCACAAAGACCTAAACCTAGCCAATTATTCAACTTTACCGGTTAACAACTTATCACCTCACGGATTTCTAAGTTGACTAACACCTTTATTATCAATTAGACTAATATTGTTAATCCTATGATTTTACCGCAGGTTAACCATAAACAACCACAACGCAAGCAAATGGTTATAACGAACCCTATTCCGTAACATAGACAATCACCAAGGGAACGCGGATTAACAAAACCAATCAAACAAATATAAACATGTCATATGCATTAACTGGTAAAAAGATTGAAACTTTAATAAAGCATAAAAATCCACAAACGAACAACCAAACATGAAATCAAACCAAATTACCAAATCATCATAATGCCTAGTTCTAAAAAACACAAGTTTAATAATGTATGCCATGGTAGAAAAGACAAGAAAACAAAGGATTGAAGAAACCCAGAACGTATAGACGCAAATCCTTGATCCCGTGCTCTTCCGTAGTCTTGTTTCAACCTCTCTAGCTGTGACACTCCGACCCGTACGAGAATAAAAAGACTTAAAAAAAATGTATTCTACGCGATACGCGCAGATGAGGCTCTAGCCTGCGCGTATCGCCTAAGGCGAGCAAACCCGGGTACGCAAAACAGGGGCAGCCGCGGTATTCGACAAAACCACCCCTCCTACGCGATACGCGCAGGAGGTACGTGTGTGTTGCGCGTATCGCGTAACGCACGCTGAGCAGCTATAAAAAGGGGTCGACCCCCTCTTCATTTCTGCACCTCAACTCTCACTCTCTCTAGTCTCTCTCTCTAAATTCCAGCCAAAAACGCCCGGTGAAGTCCCGACGAAGTCTCGGCTGATTTCCGTCAAGTAACGGAAGCCTCCAAAGAGTGCGGTTTTGCTCACAAGGCGCCTACGGAGTATCTTCAGGTGTTCGGTAAGACTCGTCTTTAGATTTCTTCGAGTACTTACCATTTTATATATATATATTCACCTTAGATATTAAACGAGATAGGGACCCCGTCATTGTAGTAAACGGTGTCCTCCCACACACACGTGAGCTCGAGACTCCTGAACGAGGCGAAGTGCTGCTCAAGTCCAGAGAGACTTTCGTACCCAGGTCCCCACTCTGCTCGATTCATTAGGTAACGTCTCAGATCCCGTACTCATTTAAGATACGTATGACTTAAGTCCATGGAAAAACCAGGGTTTTAGAATAGAACATTCCTAGTCATATAATAGTACTAGGAATACGATATGTTTTCAATGAACGATATGATTGTGTGAGAAACACAAAGATATAATGATGTGGCTTTTCAAATAAAATGATAAGGAGGATATAGGATAACCCTGACTCAGATGTTAAAGCACTCTGAGAAGAATGATTATACCAAGGACTAAAGTTATCGCCAAAGTCACGTAGTATGACTACGGCAATGCATCAGTGAGAAGACACTGATAAGATTATCCCTAGGGGAATGAATCCTAATAAGTATGAAATGTTTTACAGGGTTGTCTTGATTAGCCACTAGCTTGTGATACGTAGACTACATCAGAAGGTGAGTCTAACCGCTCCTCTTTTATATGTTTTATGATTTCGGGGCTGTATCCGAGCATGTATGAAAAGTATGAAATGTTTTATGAATGTTATGAATATATATATATGTGTACGCATATATATATATATATATATATATATATATATGTGGTTATAAGTAGATCGCTACCTGGTGATTCAACGCACCTCAACTCCAGGTTCGTCCGGTTGTTGTGTTGTTGGTCCGCGGTAATAAGCTTCGCGTTAAGAGTCGTCTGACGAAAAGGACGGCGGCTACATGCCACAGGGCAAGTCATTAGGCAGGGCTTCGCGCTAAGAGGTAGTTGTTTAAGGAACTACCGGCTCCGCCTCGGGATGTATATGCGTCTAGTTGGATCCAATTAGGTAGACTGTCGGCTCGTAACAGGAGAGGTACCACCCGCCTAGGCAACATGATGCGACCGAGAGAGGTCATAAGGGTACCTTGGTTATTCCTGTATGCGGCATATACGTTAACAGACTCTGACGAGATTTACCATTAGATATGGCGTTGGAGAAGATTTGGCTTGTAGATAACTTATTACCACACATGTATGAATAATGATGTCTAAATGTTTTATATGTCTTACGTCACTGGTTATGACTCACCAACACATAGTTGTTGACGTCTTTTAGCTCGTGATGCAGGCAGTGTTGTAGAACTCGCTAGGCGGTAGTCGGGCGGTGAGGTACCTTGGAGCTAGGAATCGGGATTAATCGGGATTAATCGTAATTAATCGGTTTAGTGTTTTTATATGTAAATTTCATTTTTATACATATATACACACACTAATATGAATATAATACGTTCACATTCATAGATTTTGAATTTTTATATGTAAATTTCTATTTTATACGCACACAAACACACACTGTTGCGAACGTAATACTTTAAAATACATCAAAATTCTAAGTTTTGATTGTGAAAAGTGAAATTAACACCTAAGGTTATGTATTTAAGGACTATAACCCATGGGTTATGGATCGGGTCGATAAACTGAAGGTTTAAAACCCATTAAAAAGCTTTGACTTTAGCTGACCGATTACTACGATTAGGACCGCCTAGCACCGCCTAGGACCGCCTAGACCGCCTACCGATTAATTGACCGATTTTAGGAAATCGACAAGGTAATTCACCGATTACCGATTAATCACCGATTAATCGACCGCCTAGACCGATTTTTACAACACTGGATGCAGGTGAAAGAAATAACCGTGGACATTAGCTAGGAAGGCCTAGCTAGAGACGATCGGATGATAGTACTCCACATAGGAGGAAGGAAGACGCTTGGGATTAGTGTCTTTAGTTTTTTTATGATGATGTAATACACTCACTTCGAGTGTCAGACAATGTTGTTATTTTTAGACAATTAATGAAAGTTCAATTTGGGACCGTATTTGTGGTCTTTTGTTAAGTCTTCCGCTACATCATTTTATTCGATTGGCTAATGTTATGCAACGTGTCAGGCCCTGGGAGTCGGGGTGTGACACTAGCCTCAAAAACGCCTCTTTTCTCGTCCCAAGTCGTCCCAATTCGTCTCCAATGAAGTCTCGGAGGCTAGGGTTTAGGTTAGAGGAGTTTATATAGCGAAACGGGCCAAAAACGCGTCAAAAGAACCCTTCTACGCCACGCCATGCAGTGAGAAAAGGGGGGCTGGCCGCGTAGCGTCTTGACCCCCTTTTTCTGATCCCGATTTTCGTTTTCGCGCTCCGGTTCGCTCGTAACTCCGTTTCGCTCCCCGTTTTTTCCTACGGATTCGATTTTTCACGATCTATCCGTTTCTTTATCAACATGGGACCTACAAAACACAAAAACATTAGTTGTGCCAAAAATGATATAAAAACGTAACCAAAACGACACAAAATGCAAACAAACTCAACCCGGGATTTATGTATATTTATCATTATATCAGTTAACAAGATATATTCTTTAATTTTTTGTTTATACCTTATAAAACACACTATCAAAGGGATACCATATTGAAAGTTTCATTGTTAGGTATAGCAAAATCCGTCTAGGCTAACTACTAGCGATGTTGGCTAACAAATTAACTTGGTTAGTAAATTCAGAAAGGACACTATTTTGATGAAGAATCTTTTAAGTATGACCAATATCAATTAACGTAGAGTAACATAAACAAGAATAATAGTAAAATCTAACACAATAAAATTTGATAAAAGCACTTTTGTTACGTATGAATGAAAACCATGAAAACCATTAAAAGTACATATACGTACCACATGTAGGTAAGTATATGTACCACGTGTAATGTATCTTAAAACATGAAACAAATGTAGATAGATACGCATATGCTTTTTAGTGGTTTTTATGATTTTCAATTATAAACTTGGTTTCATTAATTTGAACCTTTCACAATACCCATTTTGCCTTTCACAGTTACACTAAGTATTGTTAAATTTTATAACTTTGATAGTCTCGCTATTTAAATATCATCCATTTAGTTAGTATTTAAGATTGTTGATACAATCTAAAACGCCTATTAAACGATTTTGAGCTAAAAAAGTATTCAAACTAGTTCCTTTGAGATAAATCAACAATTGTGGCCTACTGGTAAGATAACTTAGGTTTTCCATAGGAGACCCAAATTCAATTTTTACTTATCTCACTTTGGTGGATTTAGGCAATGAAGCTCGTCCCGGGCTATCACCCGGCTTCGTCGAGCCTAAAGGTCTTACGTGACATGGTTAAAGCTAGGGTTGTGGTGAGCCTTCGTGCAGTAACAGGGGGCCCTAATACCGACGAAAAACACATATTGGTGTTAGAGGCAGATCCTCGATCTCGTTTATTGTACATCTGAGTGCATCCGTTACATGTCATCACAACAATAACTTTACACTCCTCCTTTTATAATCAATTTATGATTTATAAATAAATTTTCATAAAATCAATTATATCTTATATTAATAAATCAATTAAAATTTCTTATCTTAGTTATTAGGTATTTAATTTAATATTTTAATATAAAACTCATGTAATACACGGATGCCTAACCTAGTATCTTAATATGTAGTTACTTTCTGAACACATGTGAATTTGCGCAGATACACAAAAGACCAAAGCATTGTGTATGTGTAATAATGTTATTCCAACAATAAAATGATAATTTAGAATCATTTTAAATAGTTTTCACGAGTTTACACTCTAAAAAAATAGCCGGTTGGCGCATAATATAAGATATATATCTAGTCTTGATAATCCTATATATATACTCATATATATATATATATATCATATATATATACAAAAAGTACAAATTTTAACCGATAGGATTTTTTCTAGAGTTTTAATTAATTATTATTTTAATATAACATGCGGTTACCAAGCGGATATACATGTTTTTTTCGTTTGATGCATATATGCACGTTTTAATAATGCATATATGCATATAGGTCCTTTTACACATATGCAGAGATGCACAATACATTTTCTTACGTTCCGAACTTGTGCTTTTGAAAGACGGACTGAATAGTTTATGAATTTAAATTGAATGCGTTATCTACTTGTTTAGTTTCACTCATAAATTAGGAATTAATGAAAATGTGATACTAATTATTTTAAATGTAACTACCTTATTTTTTAAAATTAGAAAAGAAAATAATTAAATTGATTGGTTGAGATTGTGTACTTTTTGTTCTCAAGTTAATTTGGGTTGAGAAGACTCATATATTGTGAGAACTCGTGAGATCTTACTTCTTGAGTTTTTTCATAGTATTTTTTTGGCCAAGATGTTGCGTATATTAAAAACTAGAATTTGGAAAAAAGAAAATTTTAAATAAAATATTTCCGTCGTTAAAAAACGTATATGTTAGTAAAAAAATATTTACGTCATATTACATAGGTGTAATAAATTACACCATTGTTTTTTCGCTGTAAATATTTTTTTAGTTACATATACGTTTTTTAACGATAAAAACTTTTTTTTAATTTCCTTTTTTCAAGGTTCTAGTTTTTAATATACGCAACATTTGAGCAAAAAAATTCTATAAGAAAACGCGGGAAGTAAGGTTCTCACGAGTTCTCAAAACTACAGGGTGATCTCAAAATATCACATATATATATATATATATATATAGATTGGGGATTTTCTAAAAAGGCTCAAAACTTTAAGAAGTGTAGGAAGCAATCAACAACAAGCACGTGCCAATGAGAGAAAAAAAACACGGAGGGGCATCTTCGTCATTTATACGCGCGATGCTGAGATGTTCAGTTATGGTGTTTTTTCACAGCGCGATGCTGAGATGTTCAGTTATGGTGTTTTTTCACAGCGCGATGCTGAGATGTTCAGTTATGGTGTTTTTTCACAGCGCGATGCTGAGATGTTCAGTTATGGTGTTTATTTGGCGCGATGCTGAGATGTTCAGTTATGGTGTTTTTTCACAGCGCGATGCTGAGATGTTCAGTTATGGTGTTTTATCACAGTGCGATGCTGAGATGTTCAGTTATGGTGTTTTTTCACAGCGCGATGCTGAGATGTTCAGTTATGGTGTTTTTTATATGCATGTTGAAAACGCACAATGACTAATCTACCCCGGAACCTTATCGCGCGTCATTAAAAACATCATAATATTTACAATATTGCCACCGCGTTAATCTTGACCGTAAACACCCTAAATCTAACGTCCCAGATCGCTTCTTAGTCTTTTTAGAGTTTTAGCCATTTGTAGAAAATCCCTCCCCTATATATATATATATATATATATATATATAGAGGAACACTCAAATGAGAAC
Organism: Tagetes erecta; assembly: GCA_030867185.1. Taxonomy (NCBI): domain Eukaryota; kingdom Viridiplantae; phylum Streptophyta; class Magnoliopsida; order Asterales; family Asteraceae; genus Tagetes; species Tagetes erecta. The sequence continues at coordinate 75,450,752 of CM061490.1, read as the reverse complement.
ACCTCTTAACTTGAGTACAAAAAGTACAACTTTAACGAATCATAAAGGGAGTCAAACTATTGAATTTTTTGTAATATAAATTAACCAAAATGCTTATAATTCAACTAATTTTAACATCTATTTAAAAAAATATGATTCGTGATGTCGTTTGTTAGAATGCATATATGCACCCACAATGTGTGTTTGTGTACAAGTAATGTGGGTGCATATATGCATTTTAACAAACGACTTCACAAATCATATATTTTTTAAATAGATGTTAAAATTAGGTTAATTATAAGCATTTTGGTCAATTTATATTATAAAAAATTCAACAGTTAAAGCGGTTCCTAAGTTGTTCTCAAGTTAAAAGTGTTCTCATTTGAATGGATCCCTATATATATATATATATATATATATATATATATATATATATATATATATATATATATATATATATATATATATATATATATATATATATGCTCACTCTTAATTGAGAACCCATTGTTCCTTGAGAACAAAAAATACAACTTTAACGAATCATAGAGGGAGGCAAACTGTTGAATTTTTGTAATATAAGTTGACCAAAATGCTTATAATTCAACTAACTTTAACGTGAAGTCGTTTGTTAGAATGCATATATGCACCCACAATGTTCGTTTGTGTACAGGTAATGTATGTGCATGTATGCATTTTAACAAACGAATTCACAAACCATATTTTTTTAAATAGATGTTAAAATTAGTTGAATTATAAACATTTTGATCAATTTATATTATAAAAAATATAGTAGTTAAGGCGGTTTTTAAGTTGTTCTCATTTTGGTCAATTTATATTATAAAAATATGGGTACCTTCATTTGAGAACCAAAAAATTGAAAAAAACCATGAGAACCATTTTTATTGGTTCTTATATATGTGCATTGAAAAATACCAAAACCTAATAAATAAACAGCAAAACGCAACAAAAAAAGTGGTGAAAACATAACAAAACGTTAATAACACAACGTTATGACAAACACCAAAACGATTTCTTACATTCTTCGTTTCAGCGGCATTAAACACCAAAACTTAAAATGTTAAATGTTTATTAAAGAAAATGTATATAAACAACTTACTATAGATTAATTCGAGTTCGTAATGTTAATTTGAGTTAAATGCCAGAGTGTATCGTGATCGTCGTGATTGAAGTATTGAATTCGCAGTTATTGAAAACGCCCAAATGACATTTTTGCCACTCAGTCTCTACTGGCGGGTTTGTAAAACGTCCAGTTATTTACAAAATTGTCACCACGTGATCTGGGCCGTAAACACCATAATCGGACGCCCCAGATTGCTTCCTACACTTTTTGCCATTTGTAGAAAATCATGCCCCTATGTGTGTGTGTGTGTGTGTGTATATATATAAGGTATAAATATAGTAGTGATGGGTAGAATGCTATTCTAATTGCCAAAAATGGATACCATGTGGCCTTGTGTGTCTACCATCATAGTAAGAACCCCACGATATTAAACCATATCATTATACGGGGTAATGGGAGAAATAAATTCTTTTACTTTATATGGATGTTGGTTCTATTGAGCATGCAGTCGACTATATTAACTTGGGTTAAGTTACAACCTAACATGTTACTTGCTCATTTTAATTTGTTCAACTTTAACCGGTTAAATAAGGTTAAATATGCTTACTTGCGAGTTGCGCAAGCGTTTTCTTTCTTAAGTGACAATGATGTTGATCTCTTATTGGTCGCTTAAGTCTGCTTAGGAACGAAACATGTGGCGAAGGATGCAAGATAACGTGTTCAATCAAAGTGTCTATGGCCTGTTGTCATCAACGCCTGCAGAAAATACGTATCTTTTTAAGTAGTTTGAAATTCTAAGCCTTGTAATAAATTATATCTATATACTACTGGACCTTTTTTTTAACGGTGACTTTCATGAATTGTGACAGACGCAACCCCTCGTCATTTGAGGGTCCCTAAACCAAGTCAGGCAACCACATACGTTTTCTTAATAATAATGAATTAAACCTACACACTCAATTATAAGTAGTAAAGTTTCAAAACCACAAAAGAGATCTGGTTGATATGATCAGCTAGACTAATGTTAAGGTTTCTTTCATAGTATTATCCCATTGTCCTTAAAGAAGCAAGGGACCACTATAGCACACAAAGCAAAACCATAGCTTTAATTAGTGGATCAAATATGATGTTGAAGTCTGTAATAATTAATGTACTAGCTGACCTAACATCAAGACCTGTCCCAACCTTAAACTAACATCATGCACTTTCATCTGTTGTTTCAAAATTTCCATTTAGAAAACCTTGTTAGAACCACACGCGTTCGTTCATTCATCGATTTAGGCCATGATTTAAATGCGCAATGCGTGCCTCAACATAACCTTGGTGGTAGGTGCCGGTCTTGATCTACATGAAATTCATGCATACACAAAATTATGACGTCTTTAATGCTAACGCCTATTTTAGTTCTTCTATGACATTTGTTAGATTATTTGTCCTCATGGGTCAAGATCCTTTATATAGTTACAAGGCATTTGATAAACTCAAGTACTCAACTAACATGTCCCCTAAGGCTCCATGTTTGGAGCATACTGAAACGAAGTGTACGTAACAAATCGAGCATATAAGAAACTTAATTTGGTCAAAGTATCATCTTCACGATTCGTCTTATGTATCCTCTTCGTTTGGATTTTTTGGAACATGCACGCGTTTGCATTTGTGTTTCACCCACCATTGAGTAGTTTGGGTCAAGATATAAAAACTTTCCTTTAGAAAACAAAAAAACAAAACCAACACTAGGTGAAACTAGTCTTTGGAAACTGGATTTTGAATTCAAAAGTTAAACATTTTGACAATGAAATTGGAAAAGAACATGACATAAAATCATAAGACATGTAGATCAAGTACCAAGCCCTACCTTTAAGCTATTTGAGTGTCCACTTGATTGTTGGGTAGATGAAGGGACCAAGAACTATACTGAAAATGGAAGTTTGGTTTAAGGACTACTTAAATGAGTGTCGTAAAATCGGTATACATGTAATAAATGACCACAACAACACCATCTTCTGGTGCATATATCATATTAGACTCTGTGTAATGGTTAGTGCCCCTTGGGGGCGTTTTCTGCCATGTGGCTGCTGACTGGACAAGGGGCATTATACCAGAAAGTGGCGTAATGGTTAATGCCCCTTATAATGCCCCACCATCATTACTCAATCATTTTTTATTTATTATTTAAACTATATAAAATTAATAAAATATAAAATAAAAATAACTAGTTCATAATTAAAAAAGATTACAAATACCGTAAAAAAAATAACATAATCAAGACAATCCATATTTTTCTTTGATACGGTTGATACAAGCGAGGTGAAGTTCACGTCGCGCACCCGGCTCCTCTGGGATTGGTTTTCCCAAAAACTCTAAGTCCAATTGCATTTGACGTTCTCTTTTTTCCTCCCAAATTTTATTTTTTTGCTCAATTCTTTTTTGTCCTAATTCCGTTATAGCATCTAACTTTTCATTCATTTCCAAAAACCGCTCGTTGTAGTCGATACCCGAAGAAGATGACGACACGGCTTTCTTGCCTTTCCTCTTTGCTTTATCCCTCCCGATTGGTCGTTCGGGATGTTGCGGTTCCTCGAACTCTTCCTCGGTATCGTTCAAGTCAATACATTGTTGTCGGGCATCCGAAGATTGACTTGCCGGTTCGGTGGACGAAGTTGTTTTTGACCTCTTCGATGCTCGGGCCGAAGCCGTGACCGGGTTGATCAATGTAAGCCATCTTGGAGACTTTCTCAAAAAGTCCCATATGGCAAGATAAGGAAACGCCCCTTTCGTACCCCGATATTCTTCCAATGCCGCCTTTTGAATGTCGGCATCGTTTTCCCCGCTGGCCCAACCCTCAAAAAGACGTTGGTAAACACTATTGAATACCCGTCATGCCCATACCCATCATGTTTGGGTCCATACCCATACTCATCATGTTTTGGTTCATACCCATCATGCCCATATTCATTGGCATGTTTCGAATGAAACCAAAAAGATTAGCGTTCGACATGTCATTTGGGTCGTTTGCTTGGTTTTGGTTTGTGCCGGTTCTTCGAGGAGGTCGGTAGCCGGGGTTGTTTGGCGAACCGAATGGGGCACCGTATGGAAACATTGTTGAAAATATATTGTAGAAATGAGTAGAAAATGAATATTAGAAATGTTGTGAGAATTATGTTTAATTGTGTAGTATTTATAGGTTATAAATATATAATAAATAAAAAGTAAAAAAAAAAAAAAAAAAGAAAATAGCCGTTTGTCAACGGTAATATTTCTTGGAAATGAAATGGGGCGAAGGCGTTATAGCAAAAACGCCCAGACGATTTTTTTGTTGATAACGCCCCTTCGTAATGGAGGGTGGGGCGTTATGGGCGCAAAGGGGGCGTTATCAAGGGGCTAAAACGCCCATTACGTCCAGTCTTAGGGAAGAAATCATATGTAACAATGCATAAATGGATAAAATTCAAGCAAATATAAGGCAAAGAAAATCTTGAGTTTGCATATATATCTTCTATTCAAATTCTTCATAAACAAGTAAAACACCATTAACATGATTGTAATATAAGTTTTCAATCTTGGTAAAATAATTGTCAACAGCTCTCTTCTTTAAGGTTACATAAGAAAATATTACAAGATGGGAAAAACTTAGAATATGATAAAATATGATATTTTTCCTCAATTGGTACATGGTTGATATCAACATCTCATGATATTTGGGACACTATGTGAATAATGATGATTTTTGTTATTTTGACATCTTCACACATCATCTACTCGAGTGGTCTATATATGATTGTGTTTTGATATTAGTTCATGTGATCTCTGTGTCACTTTTTGAATACTTTATTGGTAATGGGTTAGAATCATATTCTATTGACAAGCTTTAGATTCACAAATTGAATTGATGAATATATAGGAGCATAAATTTACACCTTTCAAAGACACTAACCTAGAAAAATTTAAACAAAACGCGACCCAAAGAATTCATTTATCTAAACGAGTCATACGAGTTAGTGAATTGTAACAAAGTTGTAACGGGTGGATTGAGTGGCATTAAATGGGTCAAACGAGCCGTGAAGAGGTTTGTTTATAATTTATTTGAATAGCTTAACACATCATTGCGTTTAATTAAACAGGTTTAACACAAACATGACCTTTTTAGTTATACACATAAAAACAGATCAACTCGAAGACGTTTAATTAAAAACAAATAACCTCGGAGAACCCATTGAATTACTACCCTAATTGTATAATACTAAATTAAAATTTTAAAAACAGCCAAATTTTACAATTAAAAAAAATATAACTTAAACATCATGTGCTTAAATCTCTAACTTATTAAGCCAATTAAGAAATGAAAAATGACAAAAGGTAAATATAAGTTCAAATGCATTGTTCTCATCTTCATCCACATTTAAAGTGGTTACTTGTCCATTCAGTCAATGGGGACCCCCTTTCATTGCCCATATTCTCCATCCAATGTCATTTTCACTCGGCCAGAGCTTTCAAAACATACATAATAATTCACATTTTTAATATATTTTTGTCTGACTAATCATTATGTTTAATAATTCTTTCTTTAATAATCACAATTCACAATTGCAGCCAATAAATGATATCAAACACCACATTCTAAGCAATATAAAGATGAACTATTTGCAAATTACTTCAACAAGTCAAAGGTTTAGATGCGAGATGAGCGGTTGCAACTACTTGTATCGGTATCATGATCTCCTTTGCACATTCGGGTTAGCCCGAAACATTTCAATGGTTGGAACGTCCAATGGTTTTGATGGTTAATAGAATTGTATATTGATTCCAGTCGAACGATTATCTGCCTGAATGATGGTCTTTTGGATGGATTCTCATGCCAACATTCTTCAATCAACCTGTTCGTGAAATGATTAAAAAAAGTTGAGACAAAAACACTTCAAAAAGATATCTTTATGGATATTAAACATATAAAAAACATTGGACATATTTGTTAAGGTGGGTTGGACAAGCTACGTAGTGGGTCAAAACAGGTTCAGGTTGAATCAAGTCATTTTTAGCGCCGATCAAAATGGGTAGGTGAGGCCGTGAGGTGACTTTTTGGACCATTTTCTTTTAAAAAATAGAAATATACAAATGTTTGTAAAGGCAATATCACTACAATAGAAATGTCTTTGACTAAACCATTAACAAGTTGTACGCACTAAAGGTAGATTTTCAGGGCGACTTTCAATGCACACGATTCATTAAACCTGCTTCTCATATTAGCTAAAATTATTTGATCCGTTTAAGATAAAACAAGAAATAAAAGATAAAGAACATACTGTTTAAGGCCATGAGGGTAACTTCTTGATGGAGCGTTAAAAGGAGGACGTTCTTTTGCAGCATATAGTTTAGGGACATCCTTGTCATCCTTTGTAACAAACGGTTGGCAGCCTTCAATCATCTTCACCAAATCACAAGACACATATTTAGCCGATTAAAAACATATGGCCAATAAATCACATAACGAAACAACATTAAGCAACTATTTAAACATGATTTATTGGTATATACTCTCCCACTTCATCTATGTAAACAGAACAAGTAATGTATTCAATATGATTGCAAAATAACAAATCTTTTATAAAGAGATTTAGGACGTTGTAACCACTAGAATACAGTTTGAAGCTTGAGAAACATTCGACCCATTTGACCCGTTTTGTTTATGGTCAACTTTTTTGGGATAAATAACACGAATTGGCCCCTTTTGGGTAAATGGTCAATACTTTTCATTATTAAATATATACATGCTAGAAAACTAAAACTGCAGACTTAAATAGTAAACCGAGTCTAATATTTAACCAAGCACATGTAATGTATCAGAATAACATATGCATCAAAACCTATGTTGTCAAAAGCGAGCGCTTTTGCGCCTAGGCGACCAAAAAAAGTCCAGCGCAGGCTTTGCGCTTAGATTAGCGTAAATTGGAAAAAAGCGATGTTTGTGGAGAAAAAATCGGTTTTTCTGATTTTTTTTAAATCTTTTTGTTTTCTCTTGATTTTTTATTTATTTATCAAGAGCTGATTTTAAAGGATTTCATATAACAAGTCATATTTACTCCATATTTACCTAAAATACTAGAATTTTGTTATATAAGCTGCTGTTCTTGGTATGGTTTTTGACTTTTTGGTATTGATTTTGTTGTTGGATTTGAATGTTTGGTATTAGTAGTGATTTTGGTATTGGTTTTGGCATTAATTTTTATTGCATATATGTTTTTAAAACTTTTTTCTATATGCGCTTTTTTTGCACTTTGCGCCTAGGCCCCAGGCAAGGTCATAGCGCCTTGAGTGCGCCTATCGCCTTTGACAACATAGATCAAAACTACCTGAAATTCATCATTGATAACAAGGCTAGAATTTTAATGATTTAATATCGAAGTATGATTTGGGGTTAATAATTCACTATGCTTAACCAGACTTCAAAGTATATTCAGTTTCAAAACCCAATATGCTGCTACTGATGTATGTTTTTCCAAGAGGATAATGCACAAACAAGTCAAAGATGGTGCAAGTTAACCAAATAATCATCCAGTTCCTTCTAATCTGTTAAGCTATAACTCATAACAATTAATTATCCATTATCTTACATATCACAGGGTTGAAAGCCATACCTCTTGCAAAATCAAAGCAAATGAGAAAACATCCACTTTGGTATCATAGTCTTCATTTCTGAACACCTCGGGAGCAACATATCGCCTTGCTGTCACACATAACAAAATTAAAATACATGGGATACAATTATTAATCTGATATTAAATAAAAAATAAAAAACAGTAATTTCTAACAGAACAAACTGCAACAAAATGCAATGTACCTTTCACTTTTTCAATATATGCAACAAACTTCTTTTTAACAACTTTTACACATGTATGCACTTTTTACAGAAAACGTGATATTATATAATTTAATGCAACATACTACCTGCTCTGGAAAGAAATGGTTATTATGTTACATTTCCTGGTGAAAAATAGTATATTGCATATATCATGCATAATATATTGCATTTCTTACATTTTCCCCTTTCTAATATTAAATGAGTTCAAATAACACTCACAGGTAGTATCGTGATAGTTCATCAGCTTCTTATGTTTCGCTGCATTTGTTCCTTTCAGTAACTCGCTGACTCCGAAGTCTGCAACTTTCAGATGCCCAGAATCATCCCGCAAAATATTTCTGTTCACTTAACCACACACGTTAAGAAAGTATCTAACAATTTAATGAAGATTAAGACTTCATTATTCAAAGTCATTAGTCAATCTGTTTTTGTTTATTATAAAACTTACGAAGGTTCAAGATCTCTGTGGATGATTGGTTCTGGCTTATTCTCATGCAAATAACTCATCCCCCTAGACATTCATCCAAAAGTCAGTTAACACTTTATTATCCGTTGAATTCACAATCATATAATTAAACTGAGAAAAGCTAAGCACCTGGCAATATCCATGGCATATTTTAAAGCTGTTAATGGCTTTAGTGCTCCTTTTCTTTTCAAGCACGCCTTAAGATCACCCTAAAATACAGCATAAATTTTAAATAAAGAAGATAATGAAAATAAATGGCCATGGTTTATGAGTTAAGAAATAATGAAATGCACACCTTTGGTAAATATTCTATTACAATCATCATTGGACTACTTTGAGTTACAGCACCCAGAAACTGAACCACATTTGGGTGCCGAATCTTTTGAAGTAATTCAAGTTCATCCCTAAAAGCCGTCCTGCACAAAACATAAAATAAAATAACATAAACACTTAAACAAAAGAGGGCATATAAAACAGATCCTTTGTTAATAAAAACTCACACTTTGTCCTCATCAGTAAAAAGTTCATCCCCAAGCTTTTTAACAGCAACTTCTGTTCCACGCCATAATGCTTTGGCAAAGGTTCCCTGGCAAAGTTAAGCATGCATAAGTATACATTACATTCACGCGCGCGCACACACAGATTTATTCATGTATGTGTGTCAATTGTAGAGAAAATGATTTACCTTAGTAATGTCAACGCTATTTGTGAAATCCAGTTCTTTGGCATCTATTTCATACTCTGGAATTTCACGGGCATTTTTTACATGCATGGGCGCCATCTAAGTAATTACATCATTGAGAACAGAAATCATTCAAATCAACAAGATAAACTTTTAGAAGAACACTTAAATGTGTAAAATCAGTAGGCATAATACTATACGTGCAGCATAAAAGAAACTTACTAGATGCTTCGCACCATGTTTCTCCAGAAGTTTAACCATGCCATGGTTCTTATAATGGATTGCATCAGCAAGAGGCTGTTTAATAAACATCAGATTATGAAAAAAAAAAATATCAGACAAATTATTACTTAAGAGAGAAAAAAACAATTTCCATGTTGCTATAGTGTAAGATATCAAGATGTCGTTACAAACTTCAAAGGGTTATGATTGACTTGGTCAACCATAGGCCATAGGCCAATTTTAGCAAAAGAAGCTCATCAAGTGTCATTTTTGAGTCATAACTCATACTTCGTATTTATAGGTGACAAGTGACAAGATCCTGGTGCATTTAATGTTAAAAAGTTCAACTGATTAATAGACTTGAATATACATTTACATTAATTATTATTATTCTATTGAACTTATTTTTTGAACGGCTGGGGGATCATGAAAAAAACTAAATCAGTATGCATGACTAGCAGATCAGTTATGCTATCACATATTTACAATTTACGTCGAAGATAAAATGTTCTCTTTCTATATTTTAATATCCACAGTTTGACTCGTTCTACTTCTAAAACAATACAAGCCACAAGGGCCTTAAACGTGCAGCCCCCTTTGCAACACTTGCATATATTTAAAATGTCAACATGTAGCAATGATTCTTCGGTACTTGAAAATTTCAACAAAATACAACTATACTAGTTTATACAGATAGATGTTGATCTAATTTTTAATGTAATGTATAAGACACCCAGCTTGACAGCAAAAGTCAAACCATATCCAAAAATTTGGAGCTGACACGAGCAAGTATTTTCGCCTAGTACTATTCGCTTCCTAGCCTAGTACGCCCAATATTTGACACCATAAAATTATAGCTAATCTTATAATTATTTTTCTTTGTTCACTCTTTCTCTACTTCTGAGACTTATACCTGATGCATTTCTCCGAGTTTTCCAATCTAATCTATAAAAATATGCATATAATGATAAAATGTTCTCTTTCTATAACTTAATATCCAAAGCTTGACTTGTTCTACTTCTAAATGATTCTTTAATATGTATAAATTTCAACAATTACAACTGTACTAAATACTAATATACCTATGGATATTGATTTAATCTTCGAAATTTTATACGCGCAGCTTAGCATCAAAAGTCAAACCATATCCTTAAAACTTGGAAATGGCATTGGCAAAGTATTTTTCGCCTAGTCCTAGTCGCTTCCTTCCTGCCTAATATGCCCAATAACATTATAGCTAATCTTAGTCATCTCCGCTAGACATGAATATATTGATCACAACCATTGCAACTAACATCCAAGATGATCAAAATGTGATGTCATAAACACCTATTATTATACACATTAATCATCAACATGTTATTTACACATTAACTCTAACGCGTTATATATATGAAATTTGCCTAGGGCGTTACATTTTACGATTCAAAGGTTCTGAAACCGGAACGAAAGAATAAAACATACCGTGCTACCCCATTTATCGTGTGGATCAATTTCAGCACCAGCTTGAATCAACAATTGAGCAACATCATTAAACCCTTGACAAGCAGCCACATGCAAAGCAGTTCTATTATCAATATCTTTGAAATTAACATCAGTTCCTGAACTCAAAAGCTTCTTAATCCCTTCCAAATCACCTTCACTTGCGAAAAACATCAACCTAACCCTAGGATCAATCGCCTCCAATCCATCATCTGAATCCGAATCCAAACCTCTATCCGGCTTCATCGATGATTGTTTACCTAACGTAAACCTAACTTGTGGCTTTGTATCCATTGTTATGGTTTTTTGGATTTAACTCAAACAACTAAAACTGTGAATTTGAAATTGAGTGGATGTATATTCAATTGGAGATGTGAATTGAATTTATGGAGTGAGAGAATTGATGGAGAAACAAGAATTGGAATATTGATGGTTTCAATTGACAAGTTGTTGTTGAGCAGTGTTGAAGCGGCAAATAAAATGAAGAAGAAGATATGCTTTGAATATAAAAAGAAAAACAAAAGAATAAATCAAATCAATGCGCGTAGGAAATAAAATTGACTTTTTGGTGTTGTTGCTTAGTTGTCAACATTAAGCCACCTAGTTGGATACTAACTTTTGCTTTTTTATTGTGTTTTGGCCACATGGAAAACCGAGTAAACACTTTATGAACGTTTTTATCGTGAAATGCACATATTGTCGGATATTTTATTGCATACAACCAATGTTTCAGACTTGGTTTAGTTCGGTCGGTTGAACCGGTCGAATTGAGATTCGGAGATGACACCGAACCAGTCTATATATGTTCGTTTTTAGCACAAAGACTCGGCCGATTCGAACCAGTCAACCGGTTGAACCGGGATTCGGCTGATTGAACCGGTTGGATCGGATCGAAAATTGGTTTTTTTATTTTTTTTAAGTTGGTTGTGTCTTTAAAATTAGATTATCTTTGTTTAAACTCATAGTATTAAACTTAAATATGTTGTTTAACATGATTAATGTGTTTGTTTTATGGTTTTAAAACTTAAAATACTTAAATTGAAAGTCTAACTTATATTTGAAATTTACTTTGAAAAATATATATTTATTCTTTATATTATTTAAAACCGATCCAACCGGTCCGACCGGTCTAGGGATGGCAATAAAACCCGAGTCCGATGGGAAAAACCAAAACCCGAAGTATTCGGGCCGGGTAATGGCCTGGATTTTCGGGTACGGGACCGGGTATGGGATTTGTTTTTGAAAAAAATCCGGGTTCGGGTACGGATATGGGATCATATGAACCCGTCCCATACCCGGCCCAAAGATGTATATATATATTTGTTTTCCTTATATATAATCACTTATCTTCTTTAGTTTTAGCCTTTAGATGAAGTATTTTTTTTAATATGTTTTATATTAGATGAACTAGTTTTTTTTTAATATGTTTTATATTAGATATGAAAGCAAGTGAATATCTTTGTATTGGGTATTTTTTCATGGATCTTTTTTTATGAACTAGTATGAGCTTGTTTTGGAAGATGAACTACTTACGTTTTTTGATATTGTTTAGAGAATGAGTCATCTTTTGATATTTACCGCTATTGCTTCTTTTAAATTCATATATCATGAGAATTTATTTATTTATTTAGATTTGATACATTTTACTATGAGAATGTATCATTTTTATATTATGGAAGTAATTGACGGGTATACCCGATACCCGACGGGTAATTACCCGATTGATACCCGATGGGTATTGGGCCGGGTATGGGACTGGGTTTTACATTCGGGTACGGGCTTGGGATTACTAATACCCGGCCCATTGCCATCCCTAGACCGGTCCAACCAGTGAACTAGTAAGACGACTGATTCACTGTCCGATTTGATCATGAAAACATTGGATACAACCATTCGATGTATGTAATATTGAGTTCTAGTCTTAGGATAATCTAGTAGGTTTAAATTAAAGTAAGGGAGTGTTTGGTAGCCTTATAATTGTCATTTAAAGGCTTAACTCTTAATGGTTAAAAACCTATGAACCATTAAGGGTGTGTTTGTTTAGATCTGAATGAGATTTGAATCTGAATTATTAGAGGCCCATTCAGATAAGAGCGTTTGGGTAGCAACCAACGTCTGACCGAATCAGACATCACACGTCTGAACGATTCAGACTTGAAGGCAAGTCTGAATGAGCGCTGAACAGGGGTGGCGACCAGGTTTGTGACGAGAAGGAACGTTGCGACCAGGTGAAGGAAGTTGGTTTGTGCAGCGGCGACGGTTGGAAGTCAGGGTTTAGGAAGAAGCGGCCGGAAACAATAGGGAAAAAGAAGATGAAGATGAAGTGGGCTTTTAATAAAAACAGCTGGATCCCTATAAGTTCTTTTTTTTTAAAACATGAATAACAAAAGAAAAAGACTTGCCCCTTTTTTTTAGGCAAATTGGCTAAAAATAATCCCAACTAATACCTATTGGCCGAGAATAATCCCAACTCAGTTTATTCCCTCCAGTGGTCCCAAATCCAACTTTTTTGGCCTCCAGTGGTCCGTCGTTAAGTGCACTTAACGGCCGTTAACTTTTTTTTGATTTTTTTCGAATTTCAAAACAAGGTTTTTTGGATATTGATCGGGAGGAGTATACGATTCAATTGATGTAAACCTTACTTCGAACTGGTGTTCCAAACGACAAAACGGTCTTCAATCGGGTGTTTAAAACCTAACGGTGTATTAACCGGATATCAAAATTAAACCATTTGGAGCAACAATTGGAAGTAAGGTTTACATCAACTTACTCGTATTCTCCTCCCGATCAAAATCCTTAAAATATCGGTTTGAAATTCGAAAAAAATAGGAAAAAAGTTAACGGCCGTTAAGTGTACTTAACGGCGGACCACTGTAGGCCAAAAAAGTTGGATTTGGGACCACTGGAGGGAATAAACTGAGTTGGGATTATTTTCGGCCAATAGGTGTAAGTTGGGATTATTTTAGGCCAATTTGCCTTTTTTTAAAACATCCTATATAATAAAAGAAACCAATTTCATCCACTTGTCATAATATTAAACAATACTTGCCACATGACAATTTATTAAACTACTTTTTGCCATTTGACTTTGTAAAGTAACACCTCAAAAATATACACACATGTTTATTTTTACTCAATATCTGAAACCACGCGGATCTTTTGTTTGATCTGGAGAAACCAAACCACATAATTAAACCATATATTATGTAATTTCAAACATTTTTCAATTGTCAGCTTATTTTAAAACAGTCCCGTGTAAGACACGGGTATCTAACCTAGTTACATGAATAACAAAAGAAAATAACTTGCCCTTTTTTTTAAACATTACATGAATAACAAAAGAAAAAAAACATGCCTCGCACGAACACATGTTTTTTTAGAAATTTCATTCAGATGTCCAACCAAACAGAAACTCTTAACCATTCAGAACTTAACCATTCAAACATCTTAACCAGTCAGACCTCTTAACCATTCAGCACCTAATCATTCAGCTTTGCCAAACAACCCTAAGTGATAAAAAGATACAGAATAGTTAAAAGATAGCCTTTAATAGTTGAAAATAAGTACGTGAGTTATTTATGTAATACTGAGTTCTAGTCTTAGGATAATATAGTAGGTTTAAATTAAAGTAATGGGTGTTTGGTAGCCTCATAATTGTCATTTAAAGGCTTAACTCTTAATGGTTAAAAACGTATGAACCATTAAGTGATAAAAAGATACTGAATAGTTAAAAGATAGCCTCTAATAGTTGAAAATAAGTACGTTAGTTAGAGAAATTGTTATAGCTTTTCTTCTTAATGTGTTTATTACGGAGTATTATTTTTGCTAGTTGCATGCTAGCTTGTATGAATAGTTAAAAGATAGCCTCTAATAGTTACGTGAGTTAGAGAAATTGTTATAGCTTTTCTTTTTAATGTGTTTTTTTACGGAGTATTATTTTTGCTAGTTGCATGCTAGCTTGTACAATGAAATTTGTCGTTTAAAATTTTATTTTAAGTAATGTTTATCAATATGTTGGTTAAGAGACTTGAACCAACATCTTTTACTTCGTCTTAGAAGTGTTTACCAACGCATCTAAGTTGAATTGGTAATCTATTTCTACTTGAATATTACAACAAAAATTAGCATAGGCATAATATGAGTGATATTAGAATATTTAGAAAGCCGTAATTTATACCGAAACTGCATAAAAGTTTAATAAATAAAAAGATATCCGGTTTGAATATTTGCATTACTTAATACATCATCCGGTTTTTATATCCGGTCCGACCGATAACCTTTGAATTGTCCGATTCTTAAAACATTGCATATTTCACTAGATTGAAAGTTAAAAAACAAATTTCTCTTAATATGAGTATCAAGGTTATAAACAGTGGATATCCTTTTTTTACTTTAGGCAGTAAAAACTTTCGACTACTCAATTTCTTTTTTGATGTTCAGTGTGTAGAGAAAGAGGGGGTGAGACAGCTAAGGCGGTCGGCGATTCTGATGACATTGTCGTCAAGGTTGCTTTGTCATTATCAGTCATCTCTTTTTCTTTTTCGTGTTCTTAACTTGTTCTTTGAATCCTTTAGGGTTTTTTTTATTCTAATGTTTTGTGACCATGTCTTCCACCACCAATCGTTGTCATTTATGGTGGTGTTTGGTTGCATTGATTAACAATATTTTCGAAGATCGTGTGATGTAAGTACATGTACTCGCATGACATAGATTGTGTGATGTGAGAATAACCAACACACGGAGTATTGGAAATATGTTACTACTTAAGGAAAGTTAACTTCGAGAAAATTTAAATTGTACTATTACACACACGAAAAGTAGAATTTAAACAATAATCAAACAATAACAAGCATAAATAAGTTATCTAACCTAAGTAGATTAAAGTTCCTAGCCAAACATGGCAATGAAAACAACAAAGATCAAACTTCCATAAATGTAAGTACATATGTTTAAAATATTTAAAGGTTGTTGAATCGGTTCAAGCTACATGAAATAATCTAACATAATACATACTAAGCTGAATATACAGAGGAAAACATTGAAAAATATGGGTGAAGACTCTAGAGGTTCTCACCTAAGAAATGAGCTAAGTTTGTTATTTATAGGTAAAGCAGGGGGTTTGGAACAAAGGGGTGCCCATAAGCATGAGGTGTGCCTTAGCTCTGATGTTTGTTCTATTATATTTATCTTGCACTTTTCTAATATATCGTTGAGACACGGGGGCATGCCTCCTAGGCACGAGGTCGTGCCCACCGTTATCTCCTGCTCCATGATCTTATGTCAGTATGTATCTGACACAACGCACACATAGCTGTGCTTTTTAGCCTTTTAGGTACGGGTTTGTGCCTCACTATGGGCTTGTCCTTTTCTTCATTGTGTAGGGCTTGAGGGCGTGCCTAGCTAATGTTTTCTTTAAAATCATCAGGTGTTGACTCATTTCATCGTTCTTCAGCATGTGGATTTTTCCTCTTTGTTCCTTTTGCTATTTTTCCTTCATTTTTGCCTTGTGTTTGCTCCTTTTATGAATTTCTTCTTTTTCAAGATTAAAAATGCAAAAGATGACAATTGAGGACTTAATACTATTTTATCGTTAAAATAGGGAGGACATGAAGATGATTTGAAACATAATATATGTTAACTCTTGCTTATATCATGGCCAAGGATCCGTCATTGATCCAAATTGTTATTAAAAAGTGTCCGAAAAGCTACTTTCATGGTGTTAGGTTCATATTTATAAATATTTTATTGCATTTTTAGCATTATTTTAATTTTATTATATGCATTTGGTTTGTTCATATCATAGTATTTTGTAAAATATAAGTTTTGTTGAATGAAATCTACTTTGGTTATTTTATTTATTTTTTTAGGTTTGAAATAGTTGTGTGAGACGAATGATTAAGGTCTTGGTAAATCATGATCAAGGTGTGCAACAAGTGAAGAAAACAAGTTTAAAGAAAAATACATTTTAGCTGATATGTGATAACAAGATATAATAATTACAATAAATTTTTACTTTTTAATGACCAATTTATATCAAATTTAGCAAGGAGCTAAAACGTAGAAAAATAAAATCACAAATTGTAATTACATCAAGTTTTACAACCAAACTACCCATCTTTCATCTCGTTTCTAACCATAGAAGCGAAATTAGTTTTATATTTTCATGATATCTCTCACAATTTTGCTCATGTCGTTGAAAATTATGTATAACCTCATTTGAGGTTGGTCAACTCATAGTTACTTGAATTCAAAGATGAATATTATATGAGGTGCTAATGTAGGATTCTAAAGTCAAATAAATTGAAGTTTCATACCAAGTAAACGATCAAGGTTTTTCAAGCCATTTTATATTTTCATTTGGGATTTCTCTTGGATTTATTGGAGCCCAAAAGATAAAACACATTTTAAGCCCAGTTGAACTCCAAAACAAAATGGCCCATTAGAGGCTAAGGGAATAATAGCCGGTAGAGCCGTTGCACATATCGGTTTTTTAAGAATCAGTTTTGGTTTTTGTTGGCAGTAAAGTAACTGGTTCTTACAAGAATTGGTTCGGTTTTAAAACCTGTTTTTGGTGTAAAAACTAGAACCTATGTAACCGGTTTCGATTCTTAAAAAATCGGTTACTTTCTATGAGATGAGCACAAACGTTAGGTTGCTGTAAATCTTCATACTCCATTGAGCTTTCATTTAGAGTATATGGTTATAAATTTTTTATATTATTTTAGTCTAAATAAGTAGTAACGTTAAAAACGTTAAATATTACAAGATACATAGCTCTTAAAATATTAAATAACTTGCAACACTAAAACACACCGGTTTTTCTAGGAACCGGTGAAGAACCGGTTTTTCCAGAAACCGGATTTTTGTAGGAACCGGTTCCGGTTCTTTTGGAACCTAGAATTTCGAAAAATAGTAGAACCTATTCAGAATCAACGTTTCGGTTTGGTTTTGGTTCCGTTCTTGTAGAACCGGTTCTTCTAAGAACCGGTTATTGGATCGGTTTCGGTTCAGGTTTTTTTTGTGCACCTCTAATGCGGGGATAATTATAAAATGGAGAACTAAATATTAATAAATTCAGCTTTGATCTTTGGCGAAGATTAGTCTTAACTCTGAAAATGTCTAGAGAAAATCCTAATATTAAACGAATTTTTCTCCCGCCCTCTCGCACTAACTAAAATTTAATCTCATTAGTTTTTGTTAGCGTGAAAATAATGATTGTTGTCATTCACACTTGTTCACGAAAATAATTTACATATTAGTATAGGTGCACAAATCTGGTATTCTCAAAAATCAGTTCTGGTTCTAGAACCGATTACATGTATGGTCGGTTCCTAAAAACTAGGTGTTAGAAAACTGGTTCCATGATCCAAGTTGATATTGCAAACACATAACCTAGTGAAATACACAACGGTCATAAGTTTAGTAACCAAATGCACATAGTGAATATGTGCTCACTTAGAAATGCATATTGTTATCAAACCCCACTCGTACTAGAATAATTCTAAAATACTATATGGGTGAAGACTCTAGAGGTTCTCACCTAAGAAATGAGCTAAATTTGTTATTTATAGGTAAAGCAGGGGGTCTGGAATAAAGGGGTGCCCATAAGCATGAGGTGTGCCTCAGCTCTGATGTTTGTTCTATTATATTTATCTTGCACTTTTTTGATATATCGTTGAGACACGGGGGCATGCCTCCTAGGCACGAGGTCGTGCCCACCGTTATCTCATGCTCTATGATCTTATGTCAGTATGTATCTGACACAACAAGCGGGCACATAGCTGTGCTTTTTAGCCTTTTAGGTACGGGGTTGTGCCTCACTATGGGTTTGTCCTTTTCTTCATTGTGTAGGGCTTGGGGGCGTGCCTAGCTTATGTTTTCTTTAAAATCATCAGGTGTTGACTCGTTTCATCGTTCTTCAGCATGTGCATTTTTCCTCTGTTCCTTTTGCTATTTTTCCTTCATTTTTGCCTTGTGTTTGCTCCTTTTATGAATTTCTTCTTTTTCGAGATTAAAAATGCAAAAGATGACAATTGAGGACTTAATATCATTTTATCGTTAAAATAGGGAGGAAATGGAGATGATTTGATACATAGTATATGTTAACTCTTGCCTATATCATGGCCAAGGATCCGTCATTGATCCAAATTGTTATTAAAAAGTGTTCGGAAAGCTACTTTGATGGTGTTAGGTTCATATTTATACATATTTTATTGCATTTTTAGCATTATTTTA
Organism: Tagetes erecta; assembly: GCA_030867185.1. Lineage (NCBI taxonomy): Eukaryota > Viridiplantae > Streptophyta > Magnoliopsida > Asterales > Asteraceae > Tagetes > Tagetes erecta. Next base: position 75,431,746 of record CM061490.1, on the reverse strand, counting down.
ATTTTATTATATGCATTTGGTTTGTTCATATCATAGTATTTTGTAAAATAAAAGTTTTGTTGAATGAAATCTACTTTGGTTATTTTAGTTATTTTTAGGCTTGAAATAGTTGTGTGAGACGAATGATTAAGGTCTTGGTAAATCATGATCAAGGTGTGCAACAAGTGAAGAAAACATGTTTAAAGAAAAATACATTTGAGCTGACATGTGATAACAAGATATAATAATTACAATAAATTTTTACTTTTTAATGACCAATTTATATCAAATTTAGCAAGGAGCTAGAACGTAGAAAATAAAATCAAAAATTGTAATTACATCAAGTTTTACATTCCAAACTACCCATCTTTCATCTCGTTTCTAACCATAGAAGCGAAAATAGTTTTATATTTCCATGATATCTCTCACAATTTTGCTCATGTCGTTGAAAATTATGTATAACCTCATTTGAGGTTGGTCAACTCTTAGTTACTTGAATTCAAAGATGAATATTATATGAGGTGCTAATGTAGCATTCCAAAGTCAAATAAATTGAAGTTTCTTACCAAGTAAACGATCAAGGATTTTCAAGCCATTTTATATTTTCATTTGGGATTTCTCTTGGATTTATTGGAGCCCAAAAGATAAAACACATTTTAAGCCCAGTTGAACTCCAACACAAAATGACCCATTAGACTATTAGAGGCTAAGGGAATAATAGCCGGTAGAGCCGTTGCACATATCGCTTTTTTTAAGAATCAGTTTTGGTTTTTGTTGGCGGTAAAGTAACTGGTTCTTATAAGAATCGGTTTGGTTTTAAAACCGGTTTTTGCTGTAAAAACTAGAACCTATTTAACTGGTTCCGGTTCTTAAAAAACCGGTTACTTTCTATGAGATGGGCAAAAACGTTGGGTTGCTGCAAATCTTCATACTCCATTGAGCTTTCATTTAGAGTATATGGTCATAAATTTTTTATATTATTTTAGTCTAAATAAGTAGTAACGTTAAATATTACAAGTTATATAACTCTTAAAATATTAAATAAGTAGCAACACTAAAACATATCGGTTTTCTAGGAACCGGTGAAGAACCGGTTTTTTCCAGAAACCGGATTTTTGTAGGAACCGGTGAAGAACCGGTTTTTTCCAGAAACCGGATTTTTGTAGGAACCGGTTCCGGTTCTTTTGGAACCTAGAATTTCGAAAAATAGTAGAACCTATTCAGAATCAACGTTTCGGTTCGGTTCCGGTTCCGTTCTTGTAGAACCGGTTCTTCTAATAATCTGTTATTGGTGTTGGAAAATTTTGTATAACACAAAAACATTTTGTGAAAAATACAAAATAATATGTTGATTGGTGTTTTAACTTTTTAGTTAATGTGATAGTTTTATTACATGAGATGTTTCATCTCATTATTCATGTTTAATGGGGTGTTTTAACTCATTGGTTATGGGTAATGAATGAGATGTTTGACTCATTTCACCTATAAATACCAAGGTGAGCCTTGGTTAGAAGATACACAAAACTACACCAAAACCTTCATCAACTCTTGAAGATCTCTCATTTTTCTTCTTTAAATTATTTCTAACAAATCTTTGATCTTCTTCATCTTTTTTCTTTAAGTATAATTTGGGTTGTGAGTCAATCCCGACAGTACATACTGATTCGGCTGTTGTACCCTGGGAAACAAACGAGTTCTCTTGGGAGACTCGGAATTTGTTTTAAGGGACCCGTGTTGAACACGAATCCTCAGCCACGATTACAATTCTGCTTCTACTCATTTCTTGTATTTATAATTTTTTAGTTGTAATCATATTGTAATTTATTTCTTTTCTTTATTTTCTTTGTATTGTAATCGAACTTATAAAAGTATTATTAGATTTTGTACGAACGGTTCCTACAATCTTAAAACAAATTTTTTTTAAATCACCGTTCGTATTTAAAAAAAAAGTATATAGTTATTGTTTGTCTCTCAAAGTTGGACTTAGAGAACTTACACTTGACTTTTTTCTAGAATTGGATTTTATTTACAAAGAAAGTTATACATTTTTTTTACCATTTGTTGGTTTTGGTTGAGTGTAATTTTTGTTTATGTATTAATGCTTTTGTAGTATTTCATAGAACTTGACCTAATTACTTTAGCATTCAAAAGTGGGTTTATTTTCATTACTACCATTTTGGTGAATGGTTCAAGGTGTTAAAACAAAAAAGGTTGAAAATCCTATTTTGTTTTAAATAAAAGTTTTCGAAACCTTATGTGGTTTTAAGATTAAAACTTTGAATTAACCGTTTGTCGGTTTCCAGATTAGTTTTCATATGCGTCTTAAGAATGGTTATGCTTGTGTACGCATCTTATGAAAACCGGTATTTCTTATTTGCGAGTAAGAAATCTTTCTTATGCGACACTTGTGTTTTAACATGTGTGTTAAAACCTAATGTTATTCTAATTAAGTATTAGAAGATATTCTTTATATAATATAATCAACTTTGTATGGATTTAGTATTAATCTTTTAAATTTAAAAATTGTTTTTTTTGTTAGAAACAAATGATGAAATCATTATTCACTCGAAAACGTTGACAATCATTATCATTAATTATGCGTGCTTTACAAATGATAATTTTATAAAACTTTTTGCTTCAAAACATTTTGCAAACATTTTGTTGGAACATTTCATTACATGAAACCATATGCTTAGAACGTTTGATGTAGACTTTTTGTTGACTAATGTGCGTGTTAGAACCCATTTACTTATCTAGCATATGTGTTAGATATGACATAAATTTTATGGTCTAAAGCGTCCTATGTAGACGATTATTCTTAACATGTGTGTTAATAATGAACTTAAATAAGAGTGTTTTATGTAAACATCTTATCTCTAACATGTGCGTTAGAAGTTATTTATTCAATAAAACTATTTACAATTTTGGGTATTGATTTCGGTAATCAAAACATATAATTAAAATAATTTATTTTGAAACTGCTAAGTGCATGTTTTGGCAAAACTAAGATTTGGTTTAGACTGAAATAAACCAAAGGTTTCACATAAAGTGTTAATATAGTTGTTACTTTTGATGGAAAGATAATTCATTGTTTCTATGAACATATATAATTGTTCAAATTCTAATACTTGAGAACAATTTACTATATAAACAACATGATGTTTATATCAATTTTGTGATTGTTCAAAGTGGGAGTACCACTATGGGAAATCAAATTTGTGATTGTTCAAAGTCCATATGAGTCAATGATGAAACCTTTAAAAAAAAGTTTATGATCATAGATTGAATGATGATATATGTATGTTTGTGTAACTTACATATTAGACTTTCTAAAATATTGAGATTTTGGGATGTTGAACAACTCTCTTTGTTTGTTTAAATTATTAAATGAATGTTGTGAACGAATATTAGGGTATTCCTTAAAAGCTGTGAAGAATCAGAATGATGCATCTTCTGTTCACATGCTAGAGTATTGTAGTCTAAAGCATGCTAGACTAGTACTTGTTAATTATAGGGCTCTAAGGAGACTACTAATGTGAAACATTCAACTCATATACAACATAAAATTAAAGTTGTGTATAAGACAATGTGAGTGACGGTTGTCCTTAAATCTAAGGAAAGTCATATAGCTTATAGAGAGCTCATTTAATCTAGATGGTAACTTCAAATCATTTTAAGTTTAAGATGGTTGATAACAACCTATAACAAGACATGTGTTGCTTTAGTCGGTAAACAAGTATTGACGACATCATTGATACAAAGACGTTGATCTTGTTCAAATCATGGATGTCTAATACTATATTTAACATATTCTATCTAAGTGCAAGAAATATGGGGGGCACGTATCAAAAAGGAACCTTTTGCTGAGCCAAATATAATGCAAATATGTGACCGAATCTACTAGTTAGACTCGAAGGTCAATTAGTTATATTTGACATCAAATTACTAATGTAAGGGATATGTTAGCCTTGAAATGTATTTTTTAAGACAAAAATATACCTACATTCGGGTTGATACCTGAGATTATTGTCTTAATAATGTAAAAAGCCAAGATTAACTTGTGAATTAATAATACATCATAACAACTCATCTCACTGCAATTATCTGTATTGACTTGACGAAGTCATAGATAATGGTTTTGGATCCAACAAATGTCGGTTGATGAGAGACGGAGTTGTGGAATGAGACTAAAGCCCATGAAAAATGGTATATGAAGGAAAACCTAACTTAGTTGACTGGAGATCCCAAGATCTAAGTTCAATAGGACAACCTACTCATATATCTAAGGATGGTCACTGTGGGGGCATAACTAATATACAAGTCGATATATAAGCTAATATGTATATATAAATGTCTATACATGTCCTCCTAAATTATAAAGGGAGCTTAAATACTTCCTAGTCCATTCCTATAACAACAGTGACACGTTGTGAGGCTAAGCATACCGTATGGTTAATGATTTGCGTAATCATAATAACCTTAATGCTTTTAATGATTTTTTTTAGATAAATCACCTATGTGAAAGAGAAGTGGGGTCGCTTCGAATGAAATTGTGGGGTGCGCAATTCCTAGAGCTTTCGCAGAACCAGGCTAGTGTTCCATGACCATAACGGACACGACAATGAGGGGTTGACTAAACCAGGGAAGGCATTGTGTGAGGTGTATTGTCGTCTCCATTAACGGTGGTTGGTTCAAGGACATCACGTCTACCGAACCACTAGGAGACTAAGTATGCATCACAACGGAAGGTTCAAAGGTAACACCTACCTATCCGGCAGTACTCAACCGCTGAATTATATCTAAGAAACTTGTATGTAACGATCAATCTGGATTGTTGGAATAATATGTGAAAATGAGTTTTCACATGAGAAAATAAGGTTTTCATTTAAGAAAATGAGATTTTGTCTTTTTCCCATGTGGGGGATTGTTGGAAAATTTTGTATAACACAAAAACATTTTGTGAAAAATACAAAATAATATGTTGATTGGTGTTTTAACTTTTTAGTTAATGTGATAGTTTTATTACATGAGATGTTTCATCTCATTATTCATGTTTAATGGGGTGTTTCAACTCATTGGTTATGGGTAATGAATGAGATGTTTGACTCATTTCACCTATAAATACCAAGGTGAGCCTTGGTTAGAAGATACACAAAACTACACCAAAACCTTCATCAACTCTTGAAGATCTCTCATTTTTCTTCTTTAAATTATTTCTAGAGTAAATTACTGTTTTGGCCCCTGTGGTTTAGTCCTTTTAACCCTTTTGGCCCATAAATGAAACTTTTAACATATTAGCCCCTAACGTTTTAGTTTTTAACTGTTTTGGCCCAAAACACTAACTTTGTTAACTTTTTATGTTAAGTGCAATAAAGTTTTGGCCTTTAAATAATTCAAGGGTTGTTTATGTTAAATATAAAGTCTTTACATACTTAAGGGACTATTTATGTACATGCATAAATTACAAATATAACACCATAAAATTTGAAATCTTAAAAAATTTAAAAATAATAATAATAATAGTAATAATAAAAATAAGAGTAAGTATTATTATTAATACTAGGGGTCTACACGGTTAGGTTTCAAACCGCGAAACCGCCCAAACCGTTCATCGGTTTGGTTTCGCGGTCGGTTTATATTTATACAAAAAACTTTCTTAAAAAACCAAACCGAACCGTTATGAAGGATTTGGTTTATGGTTTATACCAAATACCGTTTGTAAAAAACCAGACCGGACCGTACGCGCACGTGTGTGTGTGTGTGTATATATATGTGTATATATATATATGTTAGATCTCATATATCAGTTCTTGTAAGTAAAGTACTAAAACATGTATTAGTTTGTTGGTATTAAAATAGGTCATAACTAGCATATCGATCATACATATATAATATCATTATATCTATCATTATATTATATATATATATGTATAATAAGTATCTATCATTATATTGTTACAACACAAGTAATCTTGCAATATTCAGATATATAATCAATTTTCAATACCGATACTTTTGAAAGTTTAAAAGATTTTGACAAGATTTTGTGATGTTTTTTAGAGCTTTTAAACTTGGACTATAACACTCAAGCCGCGAAACCAAACCGAACCAAACCGCTCGTATGGTTCGGTTTAGGTTTGGTTTATTATTGTAAACGGTTCGGTTTTGGTTTTTAATGGCAAAAAATCGCAAGTAACGGTTTGGTTACGGTTTTATCCAAAAACCGTAAAAACCGGACCACGTATACCCCTAATTAATACTATTATTTTTATTATTACTATTATTATTATTTAATTTTTTAATATTTTAAATTTTATAGTGTTATATTTGTATTTATGCATGCACATAAATAGTCCCTTAAGTATGTAAAGATTTTATAATTTACATAAACAACCCTTGAAATATTAAAGACCAAAACTTCATTGCACTTAACATAAAAAGTTAACAAAGTTAGTGTTGTGGGCCGAAACAGTTAAATAATAAAACGTTAGGGGCTGATATGTTAAAAGTTTCATTTTTGGGCCAAAAGGGTTAAAAGGACTAAACCACAGGGGCCAAAATAGTAATTTACTCTTATTTCTAACAAATCTTTGATCTTCTTCATCTCTTTTCTTTAAGTATAATTTGGGTTGTGAGTCAATCCCGACAGTACATACTGCTTCGGCTGTTGTACCCTGGGAAACAAACGAGTTCTCTTGGGAGACTCGGAATTTGTTTTAAGGGACCCGTGTTGAACACGAATCCTCAGCCACGATTACAATTGTGCTTCTACTCATTTCTTGTATTTATAATTTTTTAGTTGTAATCATATTGTAATTTATTTCTTTTCTTTATTTTCTTTGTATTGTAATCGAACTTATAAAAGTATTATTAGATTTTGTACGAACGGTTCCTACAATTGGGTCGGTTTCAGTTCAGGTTTTTTTGTGCACCTCTAATAACGAGGATAATTATAAAAAGGAAAACTAAATATTAATAAATTCAGCTTTGATCTAATGACTAAGATTAATCTTAACTCTAGAAATGTCTAGAGACAATCCTAATATTAAACGTATTTTTCTCCCGTCATCTCGCACTAACTAAAATTTAATCTCATTAGTTTTTGATAGCGTGAAAATAATGATTGTTGTCATTCACACTTGTTCACGAAAATAATTTACGTATTAGTATAGGTGCACAAATCTGGTATTCTCAAAAATCGGTTCTGGTTCTAGAACCGGTTACATGTATGGTCGGTTCCTAAAACTAGGTGTTAGAAAACTGGTTCTAGTTCCGGTTCTTGGTTAAAAAGACATATCTTATGTACCTGGTTTTGGGTATACAGGACGGGTATTTCAAGAATATATATTTCTCGTTATTCGAAACACTTAAAACTATTACCATTAAACTCAAATGTTACAAGAATAGATACATGTTTATAACATTAGATCATAAAACATAGATAACGTATATATATAAAAAGAAAATTAGATTTTCTTGATAATATCGTTTGGTTATTTGTTAGTCTTTTTTTAATGGGTAAGACATTTCTAGTTAGATTTTTAATACTATTGTATCAATATTTGTATTTTAAACTAATGTAGTTTTTTAACTTTTAATCTCTTTCATTTCCTTGTATTATGTTAATTCTAGCTCTTTTTTTAGTTCCTTTTAAATAAATCATTAATTGCTCATTTGCCCTTCAAAAAAAAGTGTCTATGTTGAGTTCTTATTACTAGTCAATGTAGAAAAATTAAATGTCATTCGAACTTATTTAATTATTGCTATATCACTTACCATTTTTTCAACTAATGGGTCCGGAGTACTATTTATTTTTGTTTTCAACCAACTTTTTGCATGGCTCTCCTCGTAGTGCACTTCTCTAAAGTTTTGATGATGAACGACACCAACATTTGATTGAAGCCACCATTAATGTACATTTATTAGCATTGTATTTATGGACGCATATGGGTATTAGACTTCATTATATTATTATAACACGGGTGAGTTATTTTATAAAAGATTGAGAATTTAAGAAGGATATAAACAATCTTTTAAACACAATGTAAGTAAAAATGACACAATAAGAGGCTAAATTTTAAAAAAAAAAGAAAACTCTAAATCGAATATAAAAAAAGTGGCTCGGAGACAGGGGCGGACCTACATGTAATGGTTGGGGGTCGGCCGCCCCGCATGAAAAATAAATATTTTGTGTTATATATATGTTAAAATCTCAACCGACCCCCGTAAAGTTTTGCAATGTCCCCGACCACCCTGAAGTAAAAGAAAATAGAGTATTTTAAAAGAGAGTTGGAGGTTACTGGAGTGGGAGAGTTAGAGTCGAAAAGAGGATTCCTTACTTATTTCTCTCATTCAAAACCGTGCATGAGACTTTCATCTCACACGGCTCCTAAGTGATAAAAGAAAGAAAAACTCATCTTCTTTCTTTTTTGATTACCTTCCTCGCGTATGTATAAGACCGAATCCATTTGATTTCTAAAAAAGATTACTAATCCTTAACTTTTTGAGGAATCCTTCATCAGTGGTTGTGAATGACTGATTTTTTCAATCTTTTCGATCTTGTTTCCGTACGAGCAAGTCAGAAAGTAGAACCATCTGATTTGATTCGTTCTCAATAGCCATGAGATGATCATCTTAGGGTGATCCTTTTGTCGACGGATGCTCCTATTACACTCGTAGTCTCTGAAGGATGAGAACCAACTATGTAGCATCTACACCGAGAATTCAAGTATTGTATACGTCACTAGTCTGATCCTTTGTAGGAACTACCCGTAGTAACGGACTTGCAAAACGGATCTGTTTATCATAAAGAGATTCGTCGTTCCTGACCCTGCTTCACCTTAATTGTTATTTGAACAGCTTGAGAGTTGCAGGTTTAATGGAGGAATTGAGGAGTTGCAGGTGATATGAGGAAGATGAGTGACTTTAGAGCATTTACAGTGAATGAACTATCTTCATCCCTATAATTACACTAAAAATAACTATCATTTTTTTCTCCTTCTAATAAAATAATAATTTCTTTTACCTTTTTCATTACAGTTTCTCACTCCTCCACTCACAACCACTAGGGGGTGAACAGTAACTTTTCAAATATAGAGTTTCTCTCTCCTCCACCATCAAATTTTCTCTTTCATCCACTCACAACAACCCATAACCACCCCCTAAAATATAAAAACACCACTCACAAACTTTTGATTACTCCAATGTGAATGCTCTTAAAAGTTGAGGGTACTTTAGTAACTAAACTTATTCATTACAAAACTCACATCCTAAAATTATAAATAATAGGTGAGTAGAGTATGTGACATTTGACAGGTTGTATATTCCAATAAAATAGTAAAATTAAATTTGTATTTATAATATATATGGTGATTGCGTGATTGGTGAGTAATTTAGAAGTTATTATTCAGAAAGAGTAATTAAAATTGACTTCATTTATAGTTTTAAGGTTAATTTCTTATTTATTTCTAGTTAGGGGTGTAAATGAGTCAAGTCAGCTCGAAAACTACTCAAGATCGACTCGGTAAAAAGCTCGTTCAAGTCGAGCTTTAACGAGTCCGAGCCCGATCTCGAGCCTAAAATATGACTCGTTTAATTATCGAGCTCGAGCTCGAGCCCTGCATCCAATGATCGTTAAGGCTCGCGAGCCCTTAACGAGCCCACTAGTTTTTTAGGTTATTTCTAATATTTTAATAATTAATATAATTCTCATATTATACCCACCCCTTAACTCCTTCAGCTCACGGCTCACGGCTTCCCCCTTTCTTTTAAGTCCACTTTTAAGTTTTCACTTTCAAAGATTTCAAGCCCTAATTCCCGTCGATCATACCTATTGCAACCATCTAGATTCAGCCATCATCAATCGCATCCATTTGTCGTCCATTACCTTACAGTCAAATCCACAGCCCTTATCAAACCACTGTCCATCGTTGATTCGTTGCCCCTGTCCTCCGGTCGTCTTCCTCGCCATCGTTATCATTTATCACTCAATGATTCATCCTTCTTTGCAAGTTTTTAGCTTCACATATTCCTCCTCCTCTTCAACAAATTGGTTTTACTTGTTTAATTTTTGTAATTTTGAGCTGAGTTTGTTTTTGTTTCTACACAATCGAGCCTTTTATTGTACAAATCGAGCTAAGTTTGTTTTTTATTTTGTTGTACAAAATCGATCGAGTCTTGTCGAGCCGATCTCGAGCTGTATTATTACTCTTACGAGTCGAGCTCGATCCTAAAGTAATAGCTCGAACCGAGTTCAAGCTCGAGTTCGAGCTTTAAGAAATTTCAGCGAGCCAAGCTCGATTAAGGTTAAGTTCGGGCTCGGCTCGGCTCGGCTCGTTTACACCCCTATTTCTAGTGCATTTGATTTCTTTAGTAGATTCATTAGTTCATATCTAAGCTTACCATTATATACGTAACTAGGTTAACATCCATGTGTTCACACGGGGTGGAACGATAAAAATATATATATAATTATATATCAATATACTTGGTTAACACCCATTTGCATGCATGAAAATAATGTTTGTCATTATTTAGTAATTTTGGATGGATATTAAATCTTTAACCATTAAAATGAGGGTGAATATGGTGGTGACATGTGGCGCAGTGTGATGAGATGGATTAGTGATTTATTATAAGAGGAAATTCATAAGTTATCATGTAGAAATAAAAACTGGACCACAAAACATGTTTTGTTTTCTTAAATATGCAGGGCTAGGATTAATAACATATGTTAGGAATGTCTTTTTAAAAAAAATAATTCTTATCCATTATTTTTAATATATGTTTTGTGATGACAATTAACGTACGTTTGATTATATGAAATTTTGTTTTATTATTATTTTTAATAGACCTGACCATAAGCAGACGGGAAGAAACTGTTATATATTGATATCCAAACGATTTAAAAATTTACGCCCCTCACGAAAATAGTTTCTGGGTTCGCCACTGCTCGGAGACCTTGTTCTCCCTTAAAAATTAATGGAAAATTCTATTTAGAAGGAGGACTATCATAGGAACAACCGAATGAAGTCTCCGATCCACTTTTTCAAAATTCTATTTAAATCTATTTTTATAATTTTTTTTATATGACATTGTGTTTAAAAGATCTTTTATAGCTTTTTTAGATTATCAATCCTTTATAGGTGAACCTCTCTATATCGTACAAATTAGACATAAATATTAGAAGAGATCCGTGAGATGCTGGTGGGGCGACATTTTGCATTGTGGTACTTGTTTCTGGTATAAATATTTTTTACAATAGTTTATTATGTTTTATACTAAACTAGTATGGCGCATGTGCTATGCTCAGGTAAACAACACTCAAGTGATGATTTTAAGGATATTCATGAGGGTACAAAAAAGTTCTAACTAGTTTTAAGACAAAATCATGGTAGAACCGAAACATAAAATTTATTAATAAAATATTTTTTTTAGTATAACAATATTTTACTCAAATTAAAGTAAATTAAATGTTTAATTTTATAGTGTAGTTTTTATTTTTAAAATATAACTTCAAATAAAAAAGTTATGTATGCTTATAAAATACTAAGGTATTTAATTGTAGGTTATTACCAACTTTATCCATAAGTTATATTTTTCTACCCTATCAAATATAAATAGACTCATACACACCCTAATAAGAGAGGATTGAAAATGTAACTACTCTTAAAATTGTCATGATTCAACTATAAAAGTATTATTATTAGATAAACCCTCCAACGATGCTCATAAACAAAATATCCTCAACAATGCCACATAAGCAAAGTAGGTTTTGTTTTATTATATTAGAGATGTTTATGGTTAGTAACATTTTGGTCAGGGACGATCCTGAGAAATTAGATGCACGGTGCCCACTCGACAAAAAATGGTTCCCTAAACACTAATAAATTAAATTATATGACGAACACTAAAAACAACCGTTTAGCCCTAATCCAAACTTTGGATTTTGGGGATTGGAGAAAAAGTTTTTCGTGGTTCAAGGTAAGATTTGGCAAGTTGTTGCTCCCTGCGCTTGTTTGTAATCTGACTTTTTTTTATTGACGGTTAGGGTTTCGCTGAGGTTGAGGGCGATTTTGTTGACAGGGTAGGGGTTGTTGTAATTGGGTGATGGATATGAGATCTGGCGATGTTCAGTATATGAGATCTGCCGATGTTCAGTGGTTGCTTTGGTGGCCATTGTTTTCGATTGTTGTGTATGTTGTTTGTTGACTGATTGTTGTTGCGGTTGTAGATGTGTGGTGTGTTGTTTGCCTATTGATTGTGGTGGTTGTTGTAGATATATCGGGTGTTGTTTGCCAATTGGTTATGGTGGTGGTTGTAGATCTGTATTAGGATATGTATCAAACCTTATGGGGTTTTTGAATTGCATGTCGATGATGATGATTCTTCATCTGAGACGCATAAGTTGTTGCCCGCAATAGTTAGGAGGCGAATGATTTATTTCAGTACTCGATTTTTTTGAAAAAAAGCGATGATGATTATAGGGTGCCAATGTCCCCATGGCGTGTCATTCATTACATCCATAAGGATCTTATTGTTTGACACCCCTAAGCCTGATTGTTTGTTGAGAAGTTTTGTGTTTGATACTATTTTGGTATTCATTTTTGGTTCAAAACCATTGATATCTGAAAACTATTGGCTTTGTATATTAAAAAATCGTACATTGTGCGGCTTTATGCACGTGTGGTTTTGTATATCTAAATATTGTTGGTTTTGTTCTGAATGTTTTCGGTAATATGAAACATCGAAGTAAAATTGGAATTTACAAAACTTGCATGACTTGCATCATACAACAAGTCATTAAAAATATTTTTAGACCCAGAACATTAACATAAATATTAAAGTAAATCACACAAAATAAACTAATATTCTACACCACTCGAGATTATAACACCTCACCTGATATATCCGAAACCCTAGTGCTAGTGTTGACCTTGCATTCATTTAGGCCTACGGTTTTAGCGGGAGATAAAATCTTAAGTGTAGTTCAGGTTAAACATATCAATGCTAGACAACACTCGTCTTGCAACCCCAAATCAAGAGTTGTGTAGTGGACACAATTAATAATCGTTACCTACCTACATAGTCGATGCAGTGGAGAGTGCTTAGCCATTCACTAAGTTTTGGTGAGTCTGGATCTCAATCCTTAATAAAAGAATTTTTGGTATTGAGTCAAAAGTTAATTTAAGACACAAAGTATGAAAAATACTAAACCCAATTAATACTCTGTAGATATCTAATACCGCACCCTTACTTCGTTCTTTTCTCCATTAAGTCCTTTTAGAAAGGAAATGATAAGATTACTTGTTGGATACCACATGCAAAAGGTTACATCTATCAACTCTCATATGCTGAAAATGAATGATCTAAGTGAAGAAACCTAAAGCTAAAAGAAAGTGTAAAAAGCACAAAAGGGAAAAGACAACGTATTTGCTACTAAGAAACTTACAAAAGATAGCAAATTTTTTTCATGGGATGAAATGGGCCATTCGAAGACGTACTGTGCCAAATACCTGGCTGAACTAAAGCAGATGTCTTGTAATCTAACATCTTGCTAGTTTTATGAAATTAAGTTTTTGGCTGTTAAAAAAACTAAAGCAGAAAGGGGTTCCAATAGCTAAAGGTTCAACTATATTTGTTATTAAAATCTTTTCTATCTATAGCAAGTCATGGGTGTTCGATACTAGATGTGGTTCTAACACTTACTATTAGACTGGATAATCCTACTATTTACCGTTGTCTTGCAAGGGCTTTACAATATCTCACCTTCACTCGCCTGGATATTTCCTATGTCGTTCAGCAAATTTGCATTCACATGCATGCCCCGCGTACCAGTCACATGAACGCTCTAAAGCGCATATTACGTTACATCAAAGGGACATTAACCATGGGTCTATTTATGCGCTCATCTGCGCTATCGACTTTGGTTTCTTATACAGATGCAGATTGGGTAGGATGCCCGGATACTCGTCGGCCAACTTCTGGTTATTGCATTTATTTAGGGGATAACCTGATTTCATGGTCATCTAAGCGGCAGACCAAGATTTCTAGGTCAAGTGCAGAAGCTGAGTATTGCGAGGTCGCCAACACTGTGGCAGAACTATGTTGGTTATGCAACTTATTACTCAAGTTGGGTCTTCCTCCTTCACAGACTTCTATTGTTTATTGTGATAATGTTAGCGCTATATATATGGCTGGTAACCCAGTTCAGCATCAGCGTACCAAGCACATCGATATTGATATTCACTTTGTTCATGAACAGGTTCTGCGGGGTCATATACGAGTACTTCATGTACCTTCTCGCCACAACTTTTCAGATATATTTACCAAAGGCTTGCCTCGAGTTTTATTTTTTGATTTTCGTTTTAGTCTAAGTATTCGTCATCCTCCTCCTTAGACTGATGGGGTATATTAGACTAAGACTATGTTTATATCAAAATTGTAACGTTGTATAGATTAAGGGGGTAAACCCGTATCTATTGTAATTATAAGTATACCAATAATGAGAAGGCAAAGGAAAGGGATTTGATAGAGTATAAAATATACATAAACCCCGTGTTACATTTATTTACGTTTTGTGTCGTTTCGGTAACGTTTTTATATCATTTTTTACACAACTAACGTTTTTATGTTTCGTAGGTCCCATGTTGATAAAGAAACGGAAATATCGTGAAAAATCGAATCCGTAGGCGAAAACGGGACGCGTAACGGAGTTACGAGCGAGCCGGTACGCGAAAACGAAGAAAGTTTGGGCTTTTCTAGGCCCGGTTCGCTATATAAGCACTCCTTATGAAACCCTAGCCTCCTAGAAAACCTAGGGGACGAATTGGAGTGGGAAAACAACAGATCGGAAGCTCTCAGACAGCTAGGAAGACGAAACGAAGTGAACGGGAACGCGTAGGATCAAAGGCTTCATCGTGATTCTTCCGGGTTTCATCATTCTTTCGTTTTTCTCTTTAATTCTATCATGTCATATACTTTGAATCTTGTTTTTCTTGTTATGAACATGGTTGGTTAATCGTTTAGAACTACCTAGGCGTTGTGATGATTCGTTAACGTTAATTTGAATTCATGTTGGATTGTTGGTTATGGTTTATGCTTGATTAAAAGTTTCAATCTTTATAATTATTTGATGCGTTATACATGTTTGAATTGATGGAATTGGTATTGTTGATCCACGTGTTCTTGGTGATTGTCTATGTCACGTAATAGGGCTCGTTTAGTCATTAATTTGCGTTGTGATTATTATGGTTGATTTGCAATAAAACCATAGGATTAATTATATTAGTTAAATCGGTAATAACGTGTAGCTAACCTAGATATCCGTGAGGTGATAGGTTATTAACAAGTCTTGGTTAATTAAATTGCTAGGTTTAGGTTTTTGTGAAAATTCCGGCTTAGTATTAATATTAATCTTGTTTGTTAAATCGGATGATTTGGTTCAAATAGCTTTAAGGATTGTATCGTGAGATAGGTCTTTAGCGTGGGTTAATTAAGCATAATCTGATTAGGTAACCGTGAGGAAACTTAATCCCATAACCGGTGTGCTAATAACTTAATAGTTACCCTTTAGGTTTCTTCTCGAAAAGGGTCGAGGGTCTTAATTAGGGAAGCTTTTAAGTGAATAGGTCTAGATCCCGGTTCCATAACCATTAGTCCAACGTAAACGATAATTGAAGTTAACGATGATTCTAGCCTAGGTGGTTCGTCTCCTTTCATCTGTTTGAAATCCGTCTTTTAAATCGTCAGTTTCCATTTTTAGTTAGTTACTATTTTTAGCAATAAACCCCCCTTTTCAAATACTCTTTCATTTCAAGTTTGTGTCTTGTCAGTTGAGTCTTAGTTAGTTAATTAGCGTGATATATAGAGTCTGTGAGTCGACACCCGGACTTACTTAAGCTATATTGCATTCGACCGGTCCACTGCCGGTTGTGTGTAAGTTAGTTAGTTTGTCTAGGTTTTATAAATTTAAAACTTAGGTGTTTTTAGTGTCTAATTTTATATATATATTTGCACGCATCAAGTTTTTGGCGCCGTTGCCGGGGACTCTTGGTAATTGCGTTATTTAACTTTTTGAGTCTTAATTGCTATACACGTACTTTATTTGTTTTGTTTGAGTCATAGGGGTCTACGTCCGTGTCTTTATTTTTGTTTTCGTTTTTGTTTTGTCGTGTGTTTACTTCTTTTCTTTTCGCCGTTTTTCGACCTGATTTGTTTTGTTGGTTTTGTGTAGGTTTATGCCACACTTGAGATCGCACGGACCAGTGAGGCAATCATTAGAGGGAGTTGATTTGGAGCTAGAGACTGTTGCTGACTCGTCTGCGGAGGTAAAGGTAAGTACTGTGAAATTCGATTTTACACCGCATCTGTCACCACATCACTCACCGCACAGCTCAGCACCTAGCAGTCCTAGGTTCACAATGGCTGATAATCGCACTGTGCACGAGCAAACCGTAGCGTGAAACGGAGCAAAACAGGACGCGAAACGAAGTTGGGGATCAGAACTCGGGGTGTCACCACGTCACGCGGCCACCTATGGAACTCCTCACCGCGTGACGCGGCGTGATTCCAAAAGATCACATGTGATCTTGGTCGCGCAACGCGGCCACAGCCCATTTTCTCGCCGCGTGACGCGACGAGGCCTTTTCGGCAGATTGTTTTCGGGTTTTTTGGCCCTGTTTGCTATATAAACTCATCATAACTTAACCCTAGCCTCCATGTATGTTTTTGGGACGAATTAGAGCTGATTGGAGGTGATTTTGAGCACGAAACGCAGCCACAAGAAGCAAGACGAAGCACGGGTTTAAGAATCGTTATCTAACGATTCCGGGTTCTTTAATTCTTTTGCTTCTCTTTCTTTTTGCTATGTTTATACACTTCAAACTTACATTTATTTTTATGATTATGGTTGTTGGCTAAGCTTCGTTAGACCACCTAGGCTAATGATAAACTAATGCTTATGTATTGAATGTTTGGTGATTCGGTTTTGAACTATGGATTGTTTATGATTTAGTAAATGTTTGTTTTCATTCAATTGATGCAATTGTGTATATTTTTATTGACTTGTTGATGATTATGAATTCCATGAGATCCTTGATGAGTGTCTATATCATATAATAGGGTTTCGTTAGGTCAATTTACTGTGTGTTCTTTGACTAGTTTATGAATTGGATATATACTTTTCATAGGAATTGTAATCTAATGCAAGTCGATATTAATGTGCATGCTAGCCTAGTAACTGTGAGGTGATAGGTTAATTGGCAAGTCTCGTTGGTTAGGTCTCTAGTTTGGATATCTGTGAAGAGTCTAAATTAGGTTTGGTTTAATCGGTCTTGTTTGCTAATGTCAATTGGTGTTTTCAAACTACCTAGATTTCCGTACTGTGAGGTAGGTAATCATAATAGGTACTAATTCATAACTAATAGACGATTGTGAAAGAGTCTAAATAACTGGTTGGTTTAATAACTTGATAGAAAACCATAAGTGTCTTCTCGAAAAGGGTCGAGGGTCTTATTCGTGTTTGAGTCAAGTAAATATATTACGATCCCAGTCCATAGTCAAACTGATAATTACCAAACTAATAACTTAGCATTAGTGAGTCGGGTCTAAGTGGTTTATCTCTTCTCATCTGGTTTCTAATTCGTCTTTAGTTATAGTTTCCATTTTTAGTAAGTTTCCAGTTTTAGTAACTTTCTATTTTTTAGCAGGTTACTATTTTTAGCAATAAAACCCCCCTTTTCAAATAATCTTTCTTTTAAGTCGTGTCTAGTCAGTCGAGTCTCTATTAGTTAATTTAGCGTAGTATATAGAGTCTGTGGGTCGACACCCGGACTTACGTTTCACTATATTACATCCGACCGGTCCACTGTCGGTTGTGTGTGATTTAGTAGGTTTGTCTAGGTTTTATAAATATTAAAACTAGGTGTTTTTGTTTGTTTATTTTATATATATATTGCACGCATCAGGATTCTATCATTTATAATGACTTGTAGAGACTAAGAAAGATTAAGAGGTTGAAAGACGACGACTTAAAACTCCATGTTGATGGATAAAGGTTGTTGAGAAGGCAACCAATAAAGGTTGTTGAGAAGGCAACAAGAAAATTAGTTCTTTTAGTTTCTAGTGGTTTAGAATTTTTTTTGAACAATGTTTGTTGGATATTTTTAATTGTCTTTCAAAGGCTTACATCTTAATTGTTCAAACCTCTAAACCATTATGTGATAAAAATATGTTGAATGGTTAAGACGTATCTCTAAATGGTTAAAAGGTACTCTCTAAATTGTAAGACCTCACTATTCATCAAAATTTAAAAAATTACCATTTAAGTTAGGGTTTACTATAAATTGGAGATTAGATCTCATAAGATCTGCACTGCACAAAAGGTAAAAACCTTAGTCACCACGCATATGGCCATCTCCCCTACGCACGACCCAACCACCGCTCAGCCATCACACTCTGTTGTCGCACACCATTGGCCACTACACCACCACTCGGACGTTTAGTTTGGTCTTGATTGGGTTGTTCTAGTTTTTGGTTTCGTGATCAAGTCTTCTAGAGGGATATTCGTTGATTCAAGGTGTTTGATCTTGAGTTTTTCATGACGAGGTAACATTAATTGATAAACTTTTATTTTAATTTTTTTAAACAATTGTAACTGGACCTGGGAAGGATTGGATCTGATCCAACCCGTGTACCCGCTTCCGCTATATATCTAAATCTGTTTTAAATTTAATCGATACATGGAATCCGAACACATATAACATATAGTATGTCACCTTATCCGTGTGTCACATTGGTCACTAGCCTAGCATCAAATATATACATAAAAGATAACTTCATCTTAGAAGATACAATTAGTCTAAAGTGTAAGTAACTAGAGAAAAGAAAATTCAATATACATTAAATCATAATAAATATAAACTAGTTAATTTATTCGTTGGCTCGCGCGTTGCACGCATATTTTTTCTCTTCATGTCTTTTGTGTTCATATGTTAACGAAACTTAAAAAACAAATAGTTTTCTTAGAATCATCGGCTCAGATTATAAAACCGAATCATCACTGTTATGACACAGGTTACGGTTACAAATATGGGAAACACTACCTATCATCCTTGTTCATCCAACTTAGATATGAAGCCATTGTTTTTAAAACATCATCATAGCCGCAATAATCTCAATTACCCAAGATAACTAAATGATAACATTAAGTTCATTTGGTATAGTCAGTGGCGAAGCCAGCAATTTTATATAAGGGGGGCCGGACTCACGAGACCTAAAAAAATTTCTCCTAACACTATGTTTCGGGTTATATATTCAGGTCAGCGATTAGGTCCGAGTCGGGTCAAATGGTAAAAGCTCTAATTATATAATTTTTCTTTATTCATTCTAAAGACAAATAAATTCAAAAGAATTCCTAAGTACATCTATTTGCACTAAGGACTCTTAGGTTATAGTCTAGTTCGGTGTTTTTCTAATACCCTATCCTAGTTCCCTCTAACCATGGCTCTGATACCAAACTGTGACACCCCGCCCGGTGGCGGAAAACACCGGGCGCAAAAGTGAATCGGATATCAAAGTACAAAGCACATGGCACACTAAATGCATATTTTAATATTAATTAAGCAATAATGTCGTGACATAAAGAAACATTCAATAGTCATAAAATCGTAACAGAAACCGACAATAAAATATGGTTTATTGTCTTTTTATTCTAGGCCCGAAGCATCCTAAATGTCTTGAACCAAAACTGTATCAAACACCACCTGAAAAACGTGTAAAATAAGTTAGCTAAAGAATTAGCTAGTGAGTAAATCACAATTTAGTACATAATATAAAATCCGAGATCATTATAGATTGTGTTTCGCAATCTCATGTGCATAGCAATACCATCATATATCTCAACCATGACCATAGAAACACATAGAAACAAGAATCATAGACCCCGCAGGGTTACCTTTAGCAACAAGTCATGAGGAACCAACTCATGTTACATTTATTGATAACCATCGTTTAACCGTCATTTAACCGTCTCGATATGCAAGTTATCAAAATGTTTAAGCATCTAAGGGACATAGCAACATAGCAACAAGCATCACATGTAGTAACTAGTAACATAGAATCAACCAAAGAATCACCGGGTTAGAATCACCTATCAGGCCATTAGTGTAGGTGGGCTTGTCAAGCCATTAGCGCTAACATCGTCCGGTGGAAATTACAAGATAATACAACTAATATTAA
Source organism: Tagetes erecta (assembly GCA_030867185.1). Taxonomy (NCBI): domain Eukaryota; kingdom Viridiplantae; phylum Streptophyta; class Magnoliopsida; order Asterales; family Asteraceae; genus Tagetes; species Tagetes erecta. The sequence continues at coordinate 75,411,529 of CM061490.1, read as the reverse complement.
CTATCACACAATTTTGCATCATGCGGCCAAACACGATTAACACATCTAATGATCTCATTTTCGAAAATAGAAACATCAAAAGAAACCGTTGTATTATAGAAACACGTATTTCAGCCCCAAAAACGTAAACAGTAAAAAGGGAGTGAGTTTACTCACCTTAAAATCCAAAGATAATAGTAACACTAGAATCGCAACTAGAAAGAACCGAGGATCGCCCAGATATTAGAATCACCTAATTAACCGGGAAAACCTAATTTAGAAACGAAGCAAGTAACGTAATAACTAGAATCAAGAAAATAGAACTTCTAGGGTTTTGGATTCGGGGTTTTAGGGTTTTAAATTACAGATTTGAAATTAGGGTTCCATAATATAATTTGGGATTTTGGGGGTTTTAAAGTAACAATTGGGAGTTAGAGTTTTAAAATACAATTTGGGAATTTAGGGTTTCAAAATCCAATTTGGGGATTTAGGGTTTTAAATTATAAGTTGGGAATTTGTACGAAACGTTATTGTATGTTCATTTTTGATTATATATATATATATATATATATTATACGAGCCCATACATAACCATATTATGTATTTGAAATTACAAATTTTTATGTTTTGAAAAGGTATTTAACTTAATTAGAAAATACTATAGTATTTTAAGTTATTTAGAAAAGTATATGCTTAATGTCAAAACATCAAAATATAAAGAAGAGGAGGCAAGAAGGGTCGAACACGCGACCTCCCCTCACATAACCAACACCTTAACCACCAGACCAGAAAGCTTTTTGTTGATTAAATCGTTTTTAAATTTTTTTAACCGTTATAATCCAAGAACTCCCTTTTTCAATCCAAGCCCTAGAACAAGAATCAATCTAATTCGTTTCGAATCAGCTAATCAAAACCAGAATAAACATAGGGCTTTTAATCTACTTGAAATCACGATCATTTTGATATATAATACTTACTTGATTGGTTACGAATTGGATCAGAAATGGTGATGAACACGATATGAACCCTAGAATATGTAATCTGCGATTGCGAGTGTTTAAGATGAAATTGAGATGACCAGGAGTGAAAAAGAGGTTAGGAGATTGTAGTTGTCGAATGAATTAGACGAGTTTGATCTGTAAACAATTGAGTAGGTTCGACATAATAGGTGAGTTAATTTGAATTAATTGGGTGATTAATTCGACGTTAAAGACTCGATTAGTTGCTGCAAACGGATTCGAAACGATGAGATTATCGTTTTAGTTATCTCAATTTGTTGATTTGACCCGTTTCTACTCGACTGCATTAAGTGGGTATTGAACCGGTTACTAAACATGGATTAGAACGCATATATGATCGATTATGGTGCAATTAAATGGTGGTAACGCGTTTGAAAAGTGCCGAGGATCATTTTATATAGGTTTGTTGGGTTTTAAAGTGTTAAAACGCATGAAATATACACTCGCCGGAGATGGGGATTTTCCGGCCAAAGTGGCCGGATTTTGTCTCGCCGGAAACACGGGTATAAGGGGTGGGTGAATTCGTTATTTACACAACAGGTCCCTCGAGTTTTCGGGTTATTGCATTTAGTTATTATAAGTTTTAAATAATAGTTTGTAACTTGACAGATTTAGCCCAAAGTTAAGTATATATATATTTTAACTAACTAGCTTAACTAAATTGAAACGTAACAATTATACAAGTGGCGTTTTTATATTTTTAGCTCGTTTACGCCATTAAGAGACTATTTCGAGACGTTGAAGCGTTTTTGTTTAACGATTTCCATAATTTTGTTTTACGAGCTATATATATATTTATTTATATATATATTTTGAGTTTTATTGCCACGAATAATAATTATTAGATACGCGTGAATATTTTGCGATGTAAATACGGTTATTTAATTGAGACGGGAATAACGTAGAATTAAATGCGTTTATTCCTAATAATACTAATGAGCGTTACATTGAGGAAATAAATACGATTACAATTTGAAGGATAACAACTTCGGGTTCGAGTCGGGCAATCGGGTTCGGGTTTGGGGCAGATGTCACAATCTCCCTTCCTTATAGAAATTTCGTCTCGAAATTTGCTCAAACCGAAGTAGAAGAAGATGAAGCAAAAAGGTGCGGATACTTAACCTTCATTTGGTCTTAAATTCATGTTCACATTTTGAGTTTCAACGAACATTAACGATTGGTATCTGATCACGCTTGAGTTGTTTGACTTCACGGTCCATAATTTCCAATGGTCGTTCGATAAATTGCATTGATTCATTATCGATAATGAGATTTTTTTATTTTTATCGGATAAGTACTTTTTCAGATTAGAAACATGAAACACGGGATGAACACTGCCCACTTTCGTAGGGAGTTTCATCTCGCGAGAAACTTTTGAGAATCCGATCAATGGAAAGATGAGCATTTTGATTGAGACACGATTTTAAATAACAAGATTAAGAAGTTATTTATCTTTTTTAATTTGCTTTGTCTCATTGAGAATTGTGTATTTAACTCTTTTCACTTATAAGAGTTCGGTTGAACTATTTGTATGTTGATTCGAATAAATCTTATTTGCTACCCAATATAGCAATAGAATAGGATACCAACTTGCAAGTGAAATATTTTAAGTATATGAATCTAGAATTATTTAAATGATCATCGAGAATAGAATGTTTGAAACGAATTAAGTAACCTTACACGTAATTAAGTGGCTTAGATCAATTAGTAAAATGAGTAAACAAGTCAAGTGAAAATAAGATGATTAAATATGGCCCAACTACATAAGACAAAACTTACTATGGTTCCCATGCACCAACTTTCATAATCCCGTGTGCACCCGTAATTACTTCAGTTTTTGCATGGACTCCACAGTTCATTCGATCACGTGCGAGTCAGAAGTACACAACAATTTTAGGTTAAAAAATGATGATACGTATATGTAATGATATCATACTTTATAGAAATAGTACTTGGGAAAATCATATTAAGATGATAAGTAGATTGATGATTCAGAAGAAACTGACGTCCATTAGGTAGACATTGCTCATATAAATAACTTTGTTCAACGGTATAGATAGTTAAATTCGAGTACTAGGATAGTAACACTTAAGTTTGTGAAAATCGGCTCTATGTGTGTAAGATGTAATTATCTAGGTTTCCTGATATTGACCCGTTCATAAGCATTAGTTGATGGTGTACATGTAATGGATCTTTAGAAAAATTAGTTCCATGAAAATTTGATAATGCGGATAATCCAATTTATAGTTCGAATGAATAGATCACTTAGTTCCAATTGGATTTAATTTTTAAGGTGCTTGTATTTATATGACCAACAGGTCTAGGTAACCAGATGTAGGGGGTAAATAAGTTTATAAGAGATGATATATATATATATATATATATATGTATATATATATATTTAATGCAGTTTTTATAAGCTAAGTAAAAAGTTGGTTTTAACCTTTACCATCGATAAGAGGATTGATTTGAACATAGATGACATAATTTAAGTTGTAAGTACATGGTTTTGGTAAACAGGAGACATAGTGTTTGTTGCAAGTCTTTGTATCATATTTGTGAAAATGGGAAAATCTTGTGTAAATATTTGGCCAACGTTGGAATAATTAATCCCCTTTTTAAAGAAGTTATTTATCACGAAATGCATACAAAATACTAAAACCCAAAGGTTATTAAAATCCCCTTTTATATATGTATATATATATATATATTATTTTGGAAAATAAGGAAATAATTTTAATAAAGTCGAATACCGGTAGTTTTACAAAGTCCAGATTACACCTTGTGTTAGAGTAACGAGTTTATAAATGAAATGCATTAGGTTTGGATTAGTTCATGGAAACTAGTTGCGTAGAATTTCGTTGGTGGTCATATGTATAGATGAAAACATTTAGTTGAATGAGTTCGAGAATAGTTGTATAGTGAGTTCTCGTTAGGATTGGATAACGAATTCATGGATACCATCGTCTAGTTGATTAACAAGTACTTGTTTCGGTGCTTAGTTCATAATTTGATAGTAGATTTATAGTTTTAATGATGGATTAGGAATTGGATTAGAATCTTATAGTTAGATGAGTAGTTTTGAAACTATTTGAGTATAGAAATCAAGTTGAAATATTTTGAGGGTAGACATTCGATTCAAATACATTAGCTTATAAGAATAGCAAAAATCCGTTAACTTTTATTTAGTTATGGAATTTAGCCTTGACTATAATTTAGGAATCATAACGAACCTTTGATTGGAGAGTCGATAATTGATTTAGGATTAGAAGTGCGACTTAGATTCGGTAATCGATATATGCATGGTCTGAAGTTTTGGATAATTCGATGGAGATATGTCTTAGTTTTGATTTGAAATGTTTGGTTTACAATGGTGTAATTGTATTATATGGATAAGCTAGCGAGTATATCGCATAAGTATTATTGTAGCTTAGAAACAAATGGAATGATGAATCGTAGAGTAACACGGTTTTGTAGCAACATCTTTGACCGATAGAAACATCTGATGTAATGATAGCACCTCGTTCTTCTTAGAATATCAAAGAATCTTTTGAAACATACCATAGAAAATCATGTAGAAACTTTAGAAACTTTAGAAATTTTCGATTAAATGAAATAGTGATAGTACTTAGAACATCATAGAATCCTTTGAACATATCATAGAAAATCACTTAGAAACTTTAGAAACATGAGTAAATGAAGTTGGAATATTTTTTGAATCACTATAAAAATTCATAGAAATAATTATAAATCGTAGAATGAAAATCATAGAATCATTAAGAAAATGAAATTTCAATGGCTTAGGAGTGTGTCTTGGTTTTGGACACTAATGACTTATCAAAGTGTTAAGTTCGTTTTCGACGTATTCGAGAAACCGTGCTTTAGCCTATAGGTTCACACTCATCTCGTACATCCCCAGGTAAGCATACATGTCTCTTAAAGAGATTTATACGAAATGCTTTGCCTTAGACAGGATGTCCGTGATACATGCGTTCCCCCTTCCGGATTGCACACGTTCCCACGTTTTCAAACTTACTTAAGACGATGACGAGATTCCACAAAGAGAAGATCCCAATCATACAGACGAGTCTCTTGTAGCTCCTTCGCGAAATCGGGTAAGAAATGAGATAAAGAAAAGCAATAGAAAGGTTCGTAGAAGGAAAACAAATAAGTTCAAAAGAATTCCTAAGTACATCTATTTGCACTAAGGACTCTTAGGTTATAGTCTAGGTCGGTGTTTTTCTAATACCCTATCCTAGTTCCCTATAACCATGGCTCTGATACCAAACTGTGACACCCCGCCCGGCGGCGAAAAACACCGGGCGCGTCAAGTGAATCGGATATCAAAGTACAAAGCACATGGCACACTAAATGCATATTTTAATATTAATTAAGCAATAATGTTGTGACATAAAGAAACATTCAATAGTCATAAAACCGTAACAGAAACCGACAATAAAATATGGTTTATTGTCTTTTTATTCTAGGCCCGAAGCATCCTAAATGTCTTGAACCAAAACTGTATCAAACACCACCTGAAAAACGTGTAAAATAAGTTAGCTAAAGAATTAGCTAGTGAGTAAATTACAATTTAGTACATAATATAAAATCCGAGATCATTATAGATTGTGTTTCGCAATCTCATGTGCATAGCAATACCATCATATATCTCAACCATGACCATAGAAACACATAGAAACAAGAATCATAGACCCCGCAGGGTTACCTTTAGCAACAAGTCATGAGGAACCAACTCATGTTACATTTATTGATAACCATCGTTTAACCGTCATTTAACCGTCTCGATATGCAAGTTATCAAAATGTTTAAGCATCTAAGGGACATAGCAACATAGCAACAAGCATCACATGTAGTAACTAGTAACATAGAATCAACCAAAGAATCGCCGGGTTAGAATCACCTATCAGGCCATTAGTGTAGGTGGGCTTATCAAGCCATTAGCGCTAGCATCGTCCGGTGGAATTGTGTGAAGTGTTAACTGGTTAAATTGAAAAATAAACTCAAGTTGTGGACTTGTATATTATGAGTTTAGTCTTGTTGTTTATTTTATGTTGAGTTCTTATTACTAGTCAATGTTGAAAAATTAAATTTTCATTCGAACTTATTTAATTATTGCTATATCACTTACCATTTTTTCAACTAATGGGTCCGGAGTACTATTTATTTTTGTTTTCAACCAACTTTTTGCATGGCTCTCCTCGTAGTGCACTTCTCTAAAGTTTTGATGATGAACGACACCAACATTTGATTGAAGCCACCATTAATGTACATTTATTAGCATTGTATTTATGGACGCATATGGGTATTAGACTTCATTATATTATTATAACACGGGTGAGTTATTTTATAAAAGATTGAGAATTTAAGAAGGATATAAACAATCTTTTAAACACAATGTAAGTAAAAATGACACAATAAGAGGCTAAATTTTTTTTAAAAAAAAAAAGAAAACTCTAAATCGAATATAAAAAAGTGGCTCGGAGACAGGGGCGGACCTACATGTAATGGTTGGGGGTCGGCCGCCCCCATGAAAAATAAATATTTTGTGTTATATATATGTTAAAATCTCAACCGACCCCCGTAAAGTTTTGCAATGTCCCCGACCACCCTGAAGTAAAAGAAAATAGAGTATTTTAAAAGAGAGTTGGAGGTTACTAGAGTGGGAGAGTTAGAGTCGAAAAGAGGATTCCTCACTTATTTCTCTCATTCAAAACCGTGCATGAGACTTTCATCTCACACGGCTCCTAAGTGATAAAAGAAAGAAGAACTCATCTTCTTTCTTTTTTGATTACCTTCCTCGCGTATGTATAAGACCGAATCCATTTGATTTCTAAAAAAGATTACTAATCCTTAACTTTTTGAGGAATCCTTCATCAGTGGTTGTGAATGACTGATTTTTTCAATCTTTTCGATCTTGGTTCCGTACGAGCAAGTCAGAAAGTAGAACCATCTGATTTGATTCGTTCTCAATAGCCATGAGATGATCATCTTAGGGTGATCCTTTTGTCGACGGATGCTCCTATTACACTCGTAGTCTCTGAAGGATGAGAACCAACTATGTAGCATCTACACCGAGAATTCAAGTATTGTATACGTCACTAGTCTGATCCTTTGTTGGAACTACCCGTAGTAACGGACTTGCAAAACAGATCTGTTTATCATAAAGAGATTCGTCGTTCCTGACCCTGCTTCACCTTAATTGTTATTTGAACAGCTTGAGAGTTGCAGGTTTAATGGAGGAATTGAGGAGTTGCAGGTGATATGAGGAAGATGAGTGACTTTAGAGCATTCACAGTGGATGAACTATCTTCATCCCTATAATTACACTAAAAATAACTATCATTTTTTTCTCCTTCTAATAAAATAATAATTTCTTTTACCTTTTTCATTACAGTTTGATAGTCATGTATAGGTTGGACTCACCGGAATGTCGGTGTAATATCTTTTGTATGTATTTTGTAATGCTTTTGTACTAGCGAACCTACGGGCGAATCTATAGATTCGCCCGTAGCATAGTTTAGTGTTTGTAATGGTGTCGACTGGGCGAACCTGTTTGTGCCCAGCGAACCTGTGTGGTTCGCTATATAGATTCGCTACAGCGAATCTATTAGCGAACCTATGACTGCTATATATTGTAACCTTATCCTCATGAAATATAATTTTTTGCACAACTTTGACAAAAACCTTATCTTACTGATTGTTTCGTGTGATTGTTCTCTGGAGGTGCTAGGAGCATATATTAATCATCTTTGTAGCTTATATACCTCCGGTTGTGTGGTTTTATCTCATTATTGGGTTTGTTGTTATAATACACTTTGTTTGTTCAAGTCAAGTGTGTTTGTTGTTAAACAAGTCATTATAGCACTGAAATCACGATCATTATGGACCAACAATATGGTATCAGAGCCTTAGTGCTCTTGATTGTTTGATTCTAGTGTTTTTTGTGTTGATTTTGGGGTTTTTGTGTCAAAACACTATTTGATTCTTTTCTGGACTGATTTTGGTGTTTTGGTGTTGTATTTTGCTCAAGTGTTGTCATATTTGGTCATAGGAAGCTTTTGAAACAAACGTGTCTACAAATGGTCAATTTTTGAAGCTGTCCAGGTTGTTTTCGTACTGTTACAGGTTTGTTCGTAACCCAGCGAACCTATCTGTTCTTCCAGCGAATCTAGTTGTTCATCCAGTGAATCTATTTCAAATCTTGTGTTCTGTTGGTTTGTGTTTGTGGCTAGCGAATCTGACATTTCATCGAACGAAAGTTCACTTACTTGACAAATTGTGCAAGCGAAACTGCTGCCAAAATCTGTCGAGCGAATCTGTGCTTGCTGGTCAGCGAATCTATTCGTTTGTCTAGCGAATCTGCGAATCTGTTTGTTCTTTGGGCGAATCTACTCCAGCGAATCTATTTGTTTTCAGCGAATCTACAATCTGTTCAAAATCATGACTACATCAACTCTGAACATGAACGATCTGGATAGTGTTCAACCTAATAGGCCACCGAGGCTTGTTAGTGGTGAAAATTTTGAAGACTGGAAAAGATGTTTGAAAGCCTTTTTCTACTACACTGACTATAACCAATGGGAATCGATTGTAAATGGTCCGCGCGTGCCAAAGACAGTTGAAGGAACTGTCACTTCAATAAACACAGATCCAAGTACTTTTACAGAAGTAGACACCAAGTTACTTGATCGTGACAAAAAGGCACTCGGGGCATTGATACTTTGTTTGCATCAAGATATCTTTAACAGGTTTGCTGAACACACAACTGCAAAAAGCTTGTATGATGCATTGTGCGAGTTCTATGATGGAAATGAGGATTTGAAGTTAGACAGAAAAGCTTAAGCTGAGAAAGAGTTTAACTCTTTTGTGGGATATTCGCAAGAAAACTTGACTGATATTACAAATCGATTTCTATCTGTATCAAGTAATCTGAAGAAGTATGATGATAAGCTGGGCAATCATGAACAAGTCACAAAGCTATTAGATTCTCTTCCCCCTCAGTGGAGTCTTCAAATCAAGTTGTTGAAACAAGAAAGAAACTTTCATGACTATAAGCTGATAGATGTTATAAACAAGCTGAAGTCATTCGATCTTGATGTGAAGAGAAGAGAATACAATCAGTCTATGATGGTTCCAAACATTCCATCTCAGAATGCTGCACTTATTTCATCCGCTGCAAACTCTCACATTTACAGTGCTGCACCTGGAGGATCATCAAGTTATGTGTCGGTTAAATCTGTTGGTGCATCTACAAATGTTGGTTCAAGCTCAAATGCATCTGTCACCACTCAGATTCCATCTGACACTATGGCTTTATTTGGAATGTTTGTTCATAGCTATGAAGCTCTTGTTGCCGGTGAGTTAAAGGGAAAGGGTATGACTGTAGAAGATATGTATCAGGTGGATCCTGATGATCTGGAAGAAACCGACATCCAATGGCAAATGGCCATGCTTACCCTACGTGCCAGACGGTTTATGGAGAGAACATGTAGAAGAAATTTTGGGAATCAGGGACAGAATAGCAAGTTGGGGTATGACAAAGGAAAGCTGAGATGTTATAACTGCAAACAATTGGGTCACTTCAAAAGAGAATGTCCTTTACCAATTGTTACTGAACCAGTAAACTCTGGAAATCCAAGATCTGTTCCAAATCAAGAAAGGCTTGAGGAAGCAAAGTCAAAGAATGAAACTGCACTGCTCACCAACTTTGATTGGAGTGCAGAAATTGAAGAAACCAAGGAGGAAATTAATCATGCCCTTGTTGCTGAGATTGTTGAGATTGATGACAACTATATAAATTGCTTTGATCCTTTCAAAGAATTTTATGGTAAAGTTGAGGAAGAGAAAGTGGAGAAAGTTGACAAAGATCAATCAGATGCTATTGTTCAAGGGCATCTGAATCACTCGGGTTTGGTTTGTGAAGCTGCGGTTAATGAAGTAAAGAATGATGAAGAATCAAAGCTTAACTTGGAAGCCGTGATTGAGAAGGCAAGGATTGATGCGGTGGATGAATTCAAGAGGAACACCCCCTACTGCCAGTGTGATCGTGCCCTAGCCGCTGAAAAACTGGTAATTGGTCTTCCTTATGATGTTATTGAAGATATGTGTTCATCTGCTTGCAAAATTCGTTTAATTGGCATATACAAAGCTAATAAATTGTTAATGTCAAACGAAAACGAATTAAAAAGAACCAACAAAGAGCTTAAATTGAGTGAATCAAAATATTTTGTCAAGTTAAGAGAAGCTTTGAAAGAAAATGAACATTTAAAAAGAACTCTTTTGGAAAAGAACTGTGAAATAAACTACTTGACTGAGCAAGTTACTCTTGCTGAATTTGAAGCAAGAAAACTCAAAAATAAACTGGAACAGTGGACCATTGCTAGTATGAAAAAGGAGGAGTTATGGAAGAAACAAAAGGGGGCTAGATTTAAGACCGGGTTGGGTCATAAAGATGATGCACAAGTATATCCTCCACCTAGTACCTTCTGTTATTCTCCTACACCCATTCCTCATCCTTCAAATGAGTTGATTCAAGAGATTATAAAGAATGATACTAACAGCTCTATTGCAGGTTTAAGTGAAGTGAATCTTAATGAGGTGAGAGAGGATTATGCTTATGGTGAATGTAGTGGTCTTGGAAGTTCTAGTAACCCTAGCTTTGATTCAAAGAAGACTGTTGAAGACAGCAGTTTAAATGTCTTTATTTCTAGTCAAGTTTTAACTTCAAAGGATATTATGTGTGATATTAATTCTGGATGCTCAATTTCGAACTTAAGTAATTTGAATGATGATATTGGAAATGTTTGTGTGAGTGACAAAGTTAAACTTTTAGGTCAAGTCCCTGAAAGTCAAACTAAAACAAATTGTTTTCAAAAATTCTTGTCTCATCAAATTCCATCTTTCACACCAATAAGAATTTCAAAACCGAAAGACAAGGAATCATCTTCTTCATCCATGAATCACTCTGCTAAATTTAAACCTGCACCTTCTAAGGTTAAAGTCACAACAGGTAAGTCAAAAGAGTCTTACGACTCTTGCAGTGATTGTAACTCTCAAACATCTGATAGTAATGAAGAGACTGCTAAATGTTCTAAAAAGGGTTTAAAATCTCATTGCTTTCAGTGTGGAAATTTTGATCATACTGTCAAACACTGCCCTATGGTTATTGAAAACAGTTCAAAGCATAGATCTTTAGGAAGAAGATTGAATTCTTTTGTAAATAATTTTTTCTGTAAATCATCGACCGTTCAAAGACCTAAGTACACTAAGGCTTGGGTCCCGATTTCAAAAGTCTAATTTCTCTTGCTTTGTAAATATGTAAATAACTTTTTTCTTTTTTCTTCTTCTTTGAAAATTCCGTGGGTCACTCATTTCTTCGCTCCTTTACTTTATTTTATTTCCTTTTATTTTTTTATTATTCCGTATATATATATTAAGAAAATCTGAAAAACAAAAATTTCCTATTAGATAGCTATTATATAAAAATTTTGGGGGAGATATTAAAGATTAACTATTTATAGTTTTTTAAATTTTGCTATTTCAGGATCTCCGTTTTGATTGATGTTGAAGAGACGTTGAAGGAGGCCAGAAGCATTGTGTTTGGGATATGTCAGATAGGCTCAGCCCGAAAACAAAGTAAACAGTGATTGTGCAGCCAAACATAACGTTCAAGATCTCGGCAACAAGGATTATCCCCTTGACATGATTGGATTGCACAAGGATAAGGGTTCTGTCAAAAATGGGTTGAGAGCGTCAAATCTTTGCCTTGATTTCCCTAAACATCCTAAATCACCCTCGCCCTATCCCCGAATCGAGTTTCTAGTGTGCAAAACAAATAAAATAAAAAGCTACTAGTGATGCTCTTCGGAAAAACCTCTGAGTGAGTTACTTGTTAACTCCTCAAAAAGTATTGAGTCAAAGTGTTTAACTCCTCTGCTATACGGAAGTATTGACCTGGAGTTGGTGGATCTTCTCTGCTATATGGAAGTATTGACCTGAAGATTCACCGAGCATGCTCAAATGTTTATCTCCTCTGTTATACGTCGGTATAGACCTGGAGCTCTGAACTATTTGAGTTTCCCAAATAATAAGTCGCATTGTGTTCAAAAGAATCAATTGCTGACAAGCTCCACTCACAAAAAGATGCAAAAAAATTGCATAAGTGTCAAAAGAAGCTAATGCATCGATCATATTCAAAATTTGATCCTCGAAATTCAAGCAAAGTCAATCGTATTGCTCAGATATATCCTGATGACAGAACTTGTTCTTTTTACCTAGATGTCTGTGGGGACCGAGTTGTCTGAGCTTTTTCAATCAAACCAAAAACATGATAAAAGAAGCTGCTGATCTCTTGTTGAAAAGACTAAGGCATGGGTTTAAATGGACAAACATATCTGCAATCCCGCCAATCAATGATTCTCCGGATTCTGCTCAAAACGTCATGAAAAATATATATATCCTTCTTCAGCTTTTACTTCTTGCTTTTTCTTTCATTTTATTTTATTTTTATTTTTCTCTTGTTATTATTATTTAGGTTAATGTTCTTATTTTCGGAGCATTGAAATTGTGGGACGTTTTCATGGATTCTTAAAGGAAATCAAAATTACCAAAAACCAAAAAATATTTTAATTTTTCTTTAAATAATTCAATCATGTGAACCTGCAACGAATCTACAGGCTCGCCCGGACCTGGTTTAAGTCTTTTAGACTTTCTTCTAACCTAATGTTCCGAGCGAACCTAAGATTTGCCTCGTTGTCTGTCAGCGAACCATGGGCTTTATATATATGTTGTTCTGCGATACCATTTAACATATTCGCTTGCACTGTAACCGGTTCATTTCAAAATTTTCAAGTTCGAATCACGCTTAAGGCTTTTCATTACAAATTGAATTGTTTTAATTCCTCCAGGTATGTAAACGCAAGTGCATTTGACGTTGCAATTAGAAGGGCTGCAGAAGATAACTTCATGGAATTTGGGTACCAAAAGCCGATAAGGAAGAGGTCAAAGAAAGATAAGCACTGAGTGTCGTGGAACGGAAAGATGGAGATCTGATGGTGCTATGTGAGAATGAAATTAAGCACGGGGCAGGAGATGATTCGAGAACTGAAGCAAACTTGTTCGTCAAAGATGCAAACAAAGCCCAAGGAATGCGTGCTGAGTTAAAGAAGGTGAATGAAAGGCTAAGAAGTGCTAATGAGTAGAAAATGGATATGGATGATCTATCCAAACAGCTTGATGAATCAATTGTGAAAAGATTTGAGAAACCTGTTGAGGTTGTAGAGAATGTGATCGGTGAGGATCTGACTGAAGATGTCCAGGCGGAGACTACTGCTACTATTTTGCCTGATACAGAAGTCACCGAAGCAGAATTTGTTAAATCATGTTTGGATTTTAGTGAAGATGATGAGGCCGGATCTGAAGACGTTACTAATCCATTGGCCGGTATTGAATCGAGGGCAGGAGCATACATTGAGAACCTTTGAAGCCAAACAAGTCAGAGCTGAAACAGAAGACTTCCCCAGGTGAGGTCCAACCTAGGGGGAGTATTGATAGTCATGTATAGGTTGGACTCACCGGAATGTCGGTGTAATATCTTTTGTATGTATTTTGTAATGCTTTTGTACTAGCGAACCTACGGGCGAATCTATAGATTCGCCCGTAGCATAGTTTAGTGTTTGTAATGGTGTCGACTGGGCGAACCTGTTTGTGCCCAGCGAACCTGTGTGGTTCGCTATATAGATTCGCTACAGCGAATCTATTAGCGAACCTATGACTGCTATATATTGTAACCTTATCCTCAAGAAATATAATTTTTTGCACAACTTTGACAAAAACCTTATCTTACTGATTGTTTCGTGTGATTGTTCTCTGGAGGTGCTAGGAGCATATATTAATCATCTTTGTAGCTTATATACCTCCGGTTGTGTGGTTTTATCTCATTATTGGGTTTGTTGTTATAATACACTTTGTTTGTTCAAGTCAAGTGTGTTTGTTATTAAACAAGTCATTATAGCACTGAAATCACGATCATTATGGACCAACACAGTTTCTCACTCCTCCACTCACAACCACTAGGGGGTGAACAGTAACTTTTCAAATATAGAGTTTCTCTCTCCTCCACCATCAAATTTTCTCTTTCATCCACTCACAACAACCCATAACCACCCCCTAAAATATAAAAACACCACTCACAAACTTTTGATTACTCCAATGTGAATGCTCTTAAAAGTTGAGGGTACTTTAGTAACTAAACTTATTCATTACAAAACTCACATCCTAAAATTATAAATAATAGGTGAGTAGAGTATGTGACATTTGACAGGTTGTATATTCCAATAAAATAGTAAAATTAAATTTGTATTTATAATATATATGGTGATTGCGTGATTGGTGAGTAATTTAGAAGTTATTATTCAGAAAGAGTACTTAAAATTGACTTCATTTATAGTTTTAAGGTTAATTTCTTATTTATTTCTAGTTAGGGGTGTAAATGAGTCAAGTCGGCTCGAAAGCTACTCGAGATCGACTCGGTAAAAAGCTCGTTCAAGTCGAGCCTTAACGAGTCCGAGCCCGATCTCGAGCCTAAAATATGACTCGTTTAATTATCGAGCTCGAGCTCGAGCCCTGCATCCAATGATCGTTAAGGCTCGCGAGCCCTTAACGAGCCCACTAGTTTTTTAGGTTATTTCTAATATTTTAATAATTAATATAATTCTCATATTATACCCACCCCTTAACTCCTTCAGCTCACGGCTCACGGCTTCCCCCTTTCTTTTAAGTCCACTTTTAAGTTTTCACTTTCAAAGATTTCAAGCCCTAATTCCCGTCGATCATATCTATTGCAACCATCTAGATTCAGCCATCACCAATCGCATCCATTTGTCGTCCATCACCTTACAGTCAAATCCACAGCCCTTATCAAACCACTGTCCATCGTTGATTCGTTGCCCCTGTCCTCCGGTCGTCTTCCTCGCCATCGTTATCATTTATCACTCAATGATTCATCCTTCTTTGCAAGTTTTTAGCTTCACATATTCCTCCTCCTCTTCAACAAATTGGTTTTACTTGTTTAATTTTTGTAATTTTGAGCTGAGTTTGTTTTTGTTTCTACACAATCGAGCCTTTTATTGTACAAATCGAGCTAAGTTTGTTTTTTATTTTGTTGTACAAAATCGATCGAGTCTTGTCGAGCCGATCTCGAGCTGTATTATTACTCTTACGAGTCGAGCTCGATCCTAAAGTAATAGCTCGAACCGAGTTCGAGCTCGAGTTCGAGCTTTAAGAAATTTCAGCGAGCCAAGCTCGATTAAGGTTAAGTTCGGGCTCGGCTCGGCTCATTTACACCCCTATTTCTAGTGCATTTGATTTCTTTAGTAGATTCATTAGTTCATATCTAAGCTTACCATTATATACGTAACTAGGTTAACATCCATGTGTTCACACGGGGTGGAACGATAAAAATATATATATAATTATATATCAATATACTTGGTTAACACCCATTTGCATGCATGAAAATAATGTTTGTCATTATTTAGTAATTTTGGATGGATATTAAATCTTTAACCATTAAAATGAGGGTGAATATGGTGGTGACATGTGGCGCAGTGTGATGAGATGGATTAGCGATTTATTAGAAGAGTAGATTCATAAGTTATCATGTAGAAATAAAAACTGGACCACAAAACATGTTTTGTTTTCTTAAATATGCAGGGCTAGGATTAATAACATATGTTAGGAATGTCTTTTTAAAAAAATAATTCTTATCCATTATTTTTAATATATGTTTTGTGATGACAATTAACGTACGTTTGATTATATGAAATTTTGTTTTATTATTATTTTTAATAGACCTGACCATAAGCAGACGGGAAGAAACTGTTATATATTGATATCCAAACGACTTAAAAATTTACGCCCCTCATGAAAATAATTTCTGGGTTCGCCACTGCTCAGAGACCTTGTTCTCCCTTAAAAATTAATGGAAAATTCTATTTAGAAGGAGGACTATCATAGGAACAACCGAACGAAGTCTCCGATCCACTTTTTCAAAATTCTATTTAAATCTATTTTTATAATTTTTTTATATGACATTGTGTTTAAAAGATCTTTTATAGCTTTTTTAGATTATCAATCCTTTATAGGTGAACCTCTCTATATCGTACAAATTAGACATAAATATTAGAAGAGATCCGTGAGATGCTGCTGGTATAAATATTTTTTACAATAGTTTATTATGTTTTATACTAAACTAGTATGGCGCATGTGCTATGCTCAGGTAAACAACACTCAAGTGGTGATTTTAAGGATATTCATGAGGGTACAAAAAAGTTCTAACTAGTTTTAAGACAAAATCATGGTAGAACCGAAACATAAAATTTATTAATAAAATATTTTTTTTAGTATAACAATATTTTACTCAAATTAAAGTAAATTAAATGTTTAATTTTATAGTGTAGTTTTTATTTTTAAAATATAACTTCAAATAAAAAAGTTATGTTTGCTTATAAAATACTGAGGTATTTAATTGTAGGTTATTACCAACTTTATCCATAAGTTATATTTTTCTACCCTATCAAATATAAATAGACTCATACACACCCTAATAAGAGAGGATTGAAAATGTAACTACTCTTAAAATTTTCATGATTCAACTATAAAAGTATTATTATTAGATAAACCCTCCAACGATGCTCATAAACAAAATATCCTCAACAATGCCACATAAGCAAAGTATGTTTTGTTTTATTATATTAGAGATGTTTATGGTTAGTAACATTTTGGTCAGGGACGATCCTGAGAAATTAGATGCATGGTGCCCACTCGACAAAAAATGGTTCCCTAAACACTAATAAATTAAATTATATGACGAACACTAAAAACAACCGTTTAGCCCTAATCTAAACTTTGGATTTTGGGGATTGGAGAAAAAGTTTTTCGTGGTTCAAGGTAAGATTTGGCAATAAGTCGAATACCGGTAGTTTTACAAAGTCCAGATTACACCTTGTGTTAGAGTAACGAGTTTATAAATGAAATGCATTAGGTTTGGATTAGTTCATGGAAACTAGTTGCGTAGAATTTCGTTGGTGGTCATATGTATAGATGAAAACATTTAGTTGAATGAGTTCGAGAATAGTTGTATAGTGAGTTCTCGTTAGGATTGGGTAACGAATTCATGGATACCATCGTCTAGTTGATTAACAAGTACTTGTTTCGGTGCTTAGTTCATAATTTGATAGTAGATTTATAGTTTTAATGATAGATTAGGAATTGGATTAGAATCTTATAGTTAGATGAGTAGTTTTGAAACTATTTGAGTATAGAAATCAAGTTGAAATATTTTGAGGGTAGACATTCGATTCAAATACATTAGCTTATAAGAATAGCAAAAATCCGTTAACTTTTATTTAGTTATGGAATTTAGCCTTGACTATAATTTAGGAATCATAACGAACCTTTGATTGGAGAGTCGATAATTGATTTAGGATTAGAAGTACGACTTAGATTCGGTAATCGATATATGCATGGTCTGAAGTTTTGGATAATTCGATGGAGATATGTCTTAGTTTTGATTTGAAATGTTTGGTTTACAATGGTGTAATTGTATTATATGGATAAGCTAGCGAGTATATCGCATAAGTATTATTGTAGCTTAGAAACAAATGGAATGATGAATCGTAGAGTAACACGGTTTTGTAGCAACATCTTTGACCGATAGAAACATCTGATGTAATGATAGCACCTCGTTCTTCTTAGAATATCAAAGAATCTTTTGAAACATACCATAGAAAATCATGTAGAAACTTTAGAAACTTTAGAAATTTTCGATTAAATGAAATAGTGATAGTACTTAGAACATCATAGAATCCTTTGAACATATCATAGAAAATCACTTAGAAACTTTAGAAACATGAGTAAATGAAGTTGGAATATTTTTTGAATCACTATAAAAATTCATAGAAATAATTATAAATCGTAGAATGAAAATCATAGAATCATTAAGAAAATGAAATTTCAATGGCTTAGGAGTGTGTCTTGGTTTTGGACACTAATGACTTATCAAAGTGTTAAGTTCGTTTTCGACGTATTCGAGAAACCGTGCTTTAGCCTATAGGTTCACACTCATCTCGTACATCCCCAGGTAAGCATACAGGTCTCTTAAAGAGATTTATACGAAATGCTTTGCCTTAGACAGGATGTCCGTGATACATGCGTTCCCCCTTCCGGATTGCATATGTTCCCACGTTTTCAAACTTACTTAAGACGATGACGAGATTCCACAAAGAGAAGATCCCAATCATACAGACGAGTCTCTTGTAGCTCCTTAGCGAAATCGGGTAAGAAATGAGATAAAGAAAAGCAATAGAAAGGTTCGTAGAAGGAAAACAAATAAGTTCAAAAGAATTCCTAAGTACATCTATTTGCACTAAGGACTCTTAGGTTATAGTCTAGGTCGGTGTTTTTCTAATACCCTATCCTAGTTCCCTATAACCATGGCTCTGATACCAAACTGTGACACCCCGCCCGGCGGCTGAAAACACCGGGCGCGTCAAGTGAATCGGATATCAAAGTACAAAGCACATGGCACACTAAATGCATATTTTAATATTAATTAAGCAATAATGTTGTGACATAAAGAAACATTCAATAGTCATAAAACCGTAACAGAAACCGACAATAAAATATGGTTTATTGTCTTTTTATTCTAGGCCCGAAGCATCCTAAATGTCTTGAACCAAAACTGTATCAAACACCACCTGAAAAACGTGTAAAATAAGTTAGCTAAAGAATTAGCTAGTGAGTAAATTACAATTTAGTACATAATATAAAATCCGAGATCATTATAGATTGTGTTTCGCAATCTCATGTGCATAGCAATACCATCATATATCTCAACCATGACCATAGAAACACATAGAAACAAGAATCATAGACCCCGCAGGGTTACCTTTAGCAACAAGTCATGAGGAACCAACTCATGTTACATTTATTGATAACCATCGTTTAACCGTCATTTAACCGTCTCGATATGCAAGTTATCAAAATGTTTAAGCATCTAAGGGACATAGCAACATAGCAACAAGCATCACATGGAGTAACTAGTAACATAGAATCAACCAAAGAATCGCCGGGTTAGAATCACCTATCAGGCCATTAGTGTAGGTGGGCTTGTCAAGCCATTAGCGCTAACATCGTCCGGTGGAATTGTGTGAAGTGTTAACTGGTTAAATTGAAAAATAAACTCAAGTTGTGGACTTGTATATTATGAGTTTAGTCTTGTTGTTTATTTTATGGAATAAATAAACAAAAAAAACCCCATTAAATTTAAGTTGGAAATTTTAAAAATCAAGGGGGCCAAACTTAGTATATATAATATTTTTAAGGGGGTCAAATCTTATATATATATATATAATTAACTACCGACAAAAAATTAACGCTTATAGCGGAAAAAGATGGGAGGGCCTTGACCCCCTTTGGTCTTCATGTGCCTTCGCCAATGGGTATAGTGGTTGAAGCTCAAACTTGTACATGGGTAGGTCGAGACTTTCTCCTCGGTCGTTGCACTGCACCTCTTAAGTGTAATAATGTGTAGATAGAACCCTACAGAAAAATGAAAACGTTAAAGATTCATGACTATATAGGTGATACGTCCACTAACAATGTGCTATTAATGCTATCATGAACCGTAAGTATCAAGGTTTAATGTGGGCCGTTTTTTCCAAGTTAATAATGCACTGATTGCTGTAAGATAATGAAATACTGAATAATATTATTGAATCATTAGGTTACAATATATAGAGTTCACAAAGAACCCTAGAAATCTAACTGGGCTCGTAGGCCCGTACTAATAAACCCTAATACAATAATATAGTCTAATATTCCCCCGCAGTCAGAGCGGAAGAAAACTAGAAAGCTAAGACTGGAAAAATAACATAGAAACAATAAAAATAAGATAAACATGCTTCGATTCAAGTATCCAATACTCTTGCCAACAAGTCCACATTATGCTTGATGTTGTCATCCATAGCCCTCATTCTTCAAAAGCACGTGGTGGTGCATAATTTGATCTTAAAAAAATATTAGAAAATTAGTTGGATTACGTAGTTGAGGTTCATGGTTTTTTTTTGGAAGGATAAACACGATCCCCTATATGGACAACCGAAGCTCAAACTTGTACATGGGTAGGTCGAGACTTTCTCCTCGGTCGTTGCACTGCACCTCTTAAGTGTAATAATGTGTAGATAGAACCCTACAGAAAAATGAAAACGTTAAAGATTCATGACTATATAGGTGATACGTCCACTAACAATGTGCTATTAATGCTATCATGAACCGTAAGTATCAAGGTTTAATGTGGGCCGTTTTTTCCAAGTTAATAATGCACTGATTGCTGTAAGATAATGAAATACTGAATAATATTATTGAATCATTAGGTTACAATATATAGAGTTCACAAAGAACCCTAGAAATCTAACTGGGCTCGTAGGCCCGTACTAATAAACCCTAATACAATAATATAGTCTAATATTCCCCCGCAGTCAGAGCGGAAGAAAACTAGAAAGCTAAGACTGGAAAAATAACATAGAAACAATAAAAATAAGATAAACATGCTTCGATTCAAGTATCCAATACTCTTGCCAACAAGTCCACATTATGCTTGATGTTGTCATCCATAGCCCTCATTCTTCAAAAGCACGTGGTGGTGCATAATTTGATCTTAAAAAAATATTAGAAAATTAGTTGGATTACGTAGTTGAGGTTCATGGTTTTTTTTTGGAAGGATAAACACGATCCCCTATATGGACAACCGAAGACCGTAGTCGTATAAAAGTGTGTCAAAGCTAGCAGATGAAGATCTCTTATATCCGTAGATTAAGAGATGAGATCCATAGATCTAAAAAGAAAGAAGAAAGCAAGGTCGGTGACCATGGTCAAGCGACGGGCTCTTGGATCCGTAGATCAAGAGACGAGATCCGTAGATAAAAAAAACATAAATAAATAAAAATAAACAAAGGTGGTGACTGTGGTTAGCACCGGTCACTTTGATCCGTAGATCTAAAAGGAAAACCTAATCTAACAAACCGTAGTTTGATGTTGGTGGTCGTGGACCGTAGTCCTAAGTGCGGCTAAACACCAATAAAATTAGAACAAAAAAAAAAGAAAAAAAGAAAAGACAAGACGGATCGAACCTAATGGGGGAAAACTATGACCCAACCATGTGAAAAAAAACTTACCATTGATCACACAAACACAATTAATTTTGCACTAGATGTGTCCTGGTCGGCTAATATGAAGACATTAAGGTAATCAAATAATTGCAATAACCATATCTCACTCATAATAACCAAGATCCACTCACAACAACCAATTTAAGGTTATTAAATTTGATGACCGCAATAGGTGATGCAATTCTTTGGTGACGGCTACAAGAAGGATTTTCTGTGAGGCATACATCGATGGTTAGCAAATTGGAGAAAGGCGCCACGGTTGGCGGTACCGGTGAAACGAAACAGTGTCTTAAAAAATACCTGAAGATTTAGGACTACTGGCTAGAGTCGTATGGAACCAAAAACGAAGCTTTATTCAACGGATACTAGAAAGTAAAATAAAAAACGTAATATAATAGAAAACAAAGATGGGACAGGGCGGCGACGACAGTGGTGGCTCGCCGCCCTGTCTAGGGTTTGAGCTTGATGACGACGACTAGACTTTTTTTTTATTTGTGTGTGTTGGGGTAGCGGAAGTGGTAGAGAGCCTAGGGTAGCTCTGATACCATGTAAGATAATGAAATACTGAATAATATTATTGAATCATTAGGTTACAATATATAGAGTTCACAAAGAACCTTAGAAATCTAACTGGGCTCGTAGGCTCGTACTAATAAACCCTAATATAATAATATAGTCTAATAATTGCGACCACTTGCTAAACACATTGAATATTCCACTTGATGTATGCCTCATTGAACTCTTTATCAAGTCCAAGTTAACTTGCATCTCGTGTTATCATAAGAATTGCTACTTGTTACTACGTACATCAGTTATATCGATGTCAATGAGGATCAAAGCAAATTCGAGACTCTTGTTTACCAGCATGCTGATCTTGTCTACATTTCTTTTCCTTCAAGTAACTGGTATTCAATCACAAGCTGGGCATCTTCCGCCAGACGAAGGTAGTTATTTCTATGTTTGATGTGGTTTCTTTTTTAGTCACGACGCAAAGAGCATTTCATTTCTGATTTCTGTAATAAATATTCTTGAAAGTTTGTGTTGTAATTTTGCAGTGAACACTCTTAAACAAATAGCTAAAGAACTCGGAAAAGACGATTGGGATTTTAGCCTGAACCCATGCGATGGAAATGACAATTGGAACACGTCTACAAACAAAAATCTTCCTCAGTTTAAAAACATTGTTAATTGCACCTGCTCCCCTGATGATGCATGTCACGTTGTTGCCATGTATGTTGTGTAGCTTATTTTTTCATCCACTCGCGATCTCAGTTATATTTTACTTATAGCTAGCTAAACTATTGGTAGAGTCTCGAGTCTGGTTAGAGAGGATGTGTAACTTTGTTGATCGAGCTGATATTGGCTTTTGAATATGAAACTCAGTCGTTAAGTCACGTTATGTTTATTAGAAATGTATTCAAAAACTAGTATATGCATGTAAGCTTTACCCTTTGAACAGATCTTTGAAGGGCCAGGATCTTGCTGGTGTTCTCCCACCATCCTTGGCTAAGTTACCGTCAATTACGAAAATGTAAGACAAACTTTGATTCAAGTTCAAACTATTAGTTACAAGTATCATGCTTCATGCTATAATCATGATCACACTGGCTGTTTCATTTCTTATATATATATAGTGATTTATCTTATAATTACCTAAATGGCACCATACCAAATGAGTGGGCATCAACTAAGCTGGAATTTATGTAAGCTAGTTCTGTGTCTCTATTTATAGTTTAAAACAAATATCAAATTCTTAATGATTTGTATTAACTGTAATCTAGATCTGTCACGGGCAATCGCTTGTCAGGAAACATTCCTCCGGTTTTAGGCAACATAACCACACTCAAAACCCTGTAAGTACATCGATCGATTGATCTCTCGTATGTTAAGAACAATTAACATTTGAATAATATTACAATCTATAGGATGGTTTGTTTTGTATGGATAAATGAATAACAGGGGTCTAGAGAACAACATGTTCTATGGAAAAGTTCCTGCTGAACTTGGAAAACTAATACATTTAAATCTCTTGTAAGGACAAATTCTTTAGTTTCTACTTCTACTTTTATGTCATGCATGTATATTTAATCCAAACTTTCTTTGACCTCAGCGATCACAACTAAGAAAATTCTCGACAGAGATCCTAGCTTTCTAAATACTTTTTGATAACTTAAATCCCTCGTTAAAAAACACTTAATGCCGTTAAGTTTTTTATTTAATTTTAGACTAATATTTAATAGCTTTTAATAAGGAGGAGGATACGAATTGCATGATTGATGTAATTAAACTTACCTAGAACGGCCGGTGCTCCAAACGATGAAACTGTTTTACGTTACGGTAAAAATTACATCAATTGAAGCATTGTTTGTCATTTGGAGCACCGGTTCGAGATAAGTTTTACATCAGTCAATTCATATTTTTCTACCGATCAAAAGTCCTAAAAGATTAGTTTAAAATTAAAAAAAAAACTTAACGATGTTAAGTATTTTTTAACGGGGATCTTTATTAAAAAAATTTAACAAGTTGAGATCTTTATCGAGAATTTTCTTAGTTAAATCTCTGCCGCCCAATAGGTCAAAGTTTGTATTTTTAAAATCCAGTTTTCCTTATATATATATATATATATATATATATATATATATATATATATATATATATATATATATATAATATAGTCGCTTATTCTAAAAGTATCACAGGGTCCTGACTGCAAATTATCTCTCTGGTGAATTACCGATGGAGCTTAATAGTCTGACCAACTTGACAGAATTGTATGCACACTCCACCCTTCCAAACATATAAGAAAACAATAATCAAATTTATTGGAGCCGAGACTTCATAGATCAATCAACTTTTGTAACAGTTTTAATTAAATCACTCAACCTTTTATTGTCTTAATTTAGCGATTTGTTTTTATAAAAAAGAACTGCTGACTTACACTTGTTAAAAGGTACAATATACAGAATTAGGATTATTAATTATTTACAAGTAGAGTGATGAAACTGAAAGAAAACAAGAATAGTGACTTATGAAAGTTGGTTATATTTCTCTAAATTTTTTCTTTATTATATGATCGATATTCTTATTTAGTTTTATGTTACCTTTGCGCAGCAGACTAGATAGCAACAACTTCAGTGGGAAAATCCCGAACCTTGGAAACTGCACACGACTTAATAAATTGTAAGTTTTTGTGTAGCGTTTGGTATTATAGGAATGAAAGGTGGAATGGAATGAACTATTGCGACGAAATAAAAAAAAATGTGTTTGGTTGGTCAAAGAAATGGAACGAACCATTACAAAGGAATGAAAATACCTCATTTTCATTCCATTCTCACATCATGCTTTTGTCATTCCTTCAAGGAATGAAATATATTTTTTTAATTTATGACTAAAACCATGACTCGTCTCATGCCCGAGACCTTGACCCGACCGAAGAACCCATGAACTGACCCATGTCCTAACTCATGCCTTGAACCATGACCCGACCCATGAATCGACTCATGTTCCGAGCAATGAATCGACTCATAGTCCGAACCATGAATCTATCTGTGACCCGAGCCATGAATACTTGACCCATGAACAAAACCATGAACCGTATCACGACCCGAGCGATGAACCAACCCATGACCTGACCTGTTCCTCGAACCATGACTCGGCCCATGGCCTGACCATAACTCGAACCATGATCTGATTTTTGACTTCACTCATGTATTGAACCATGTATTGAACCATGACCCGACACATGGCTCAAACCAAGACCACCCGACCCATAACCATAAAAATATATTTTTATCATTTGTAGTGAGTTGTATTTCATTCAGTTGTATTTACTGCTTTATATATCTTGACTAAGTTTGAATACCAACAAATTTTATCTTCTTACATTACTAGAGATATCCAGGGTAGTGGACTAGAAGGTCCAATACCAGCAAACATTTCACTCTTGAAAAATTTAATTCAACTGTAAGTTACAAAAACCATTTTCATTTCTTCTTATTCATGCAATAATTTCATACTAATATGATCGAGCGTATTTGTTTGCAGATCGATTTCTGATTTAAGCGGAGAAGGTTCCCTGTTTCCCGATCTAAGGATCATGACAAGCATGCAAAAGTTGTATGTAATTATAGCTAGAATATATAACTTTTTTTAGTTTCCATGCAGGTTTTTATCATCAAGAATTTAGGTGGATTTTTTGCCTATGTGAGGGTCGCCCGACTGAGATTATTAAGGCCCAACCCAATCGGATGTATATGTTAATTTTTTTAGATTTCCCAAGTTATGGGAGTATTAGTTAGTTAGAGTTGAATTATGATACTTGAGTCTTAAGTTTTCTGGTTATAAATACTTCAGTCAAGGTTGTCTTAATGTTTTAAAAGGCTACTGTTAAACTATAAAAATGTGGACCTTTTCTAAAAAGATAATGTGAACATTTTTTTTCTTTTCGGGCTTGGGACTGACATTAATTGTTAGACATATCTCAATTATTAGTCTAGGGTTACTATTTGTATAATCTAGAGGGACCTAGACGTATTTTGCATTATTATATATTCTCATGTACAATCCTTATTATTAATCTAATACAATTCACAATTACAATTCTACGGTTTATCTTGGTATCAGAGCCAAATAAACCCTAATCCTAAAAACCTTTTTCAGCCGCCACCATCCTCTGCCACCTCCACACCTTCCGCCGCCACCACAACAACCATACCCTTAGCGATGGCCCTTCTAGCCGCTTTTACAACTCAAGAGAAAACATCCCACAATTCACACAAGTTTGCCTTCACCTTAAACCCTAATAATCACTGCCATTGGAAAACAATGATCACCCCGTTTCTTATCACCAACAATATGTTTGGTTACATAGATGGATCAATACCTTGTCCGTCTCCTACCATTGAAGGAATCTCTAGCACACTTACCATCGACAAGGAACCGCCAACTCTCACCACTCGACCTAACCTTAGTTTCACTACATTGGTAAGTAATGATGCTCATGTACGCATGATCTTAATATCCACCATATCTGAAGCATCCTATGATTACATCCAAGGTAACATAGCACGAGATCTTTGGTTGACACTTGAACGTGCATATGCTCCTCATACAAGTTCACGTGAATTCACTCTCAAAACACAACTTTTGAAGATTGAGATGAAAGGTGATGAAACAACATCTACTTATCTAACTAGGGCTCAAGGGTATGCCACGACCCTATCGAACATTGGTGAACTAGTAAAAGATAAATATTTAGTGAAGAATACAACGGACTAAAGTCCAACCTCCTTGCTAGACAAGTTCCCATTGTCTTTAATGAACTTCAAGACCTACTTTCGGATCACAAATACCTTATCAAGAAACCTACCTCCACTTCAAACCCTCCACTCCTACATCCATCAACCCAACACCAGCTCAATTTTCTACCATCCAACAACTTGCATCACAATTCGGGTACCAAATCACAACTACCAAAACACCCCCTCAAGCAGACTACAGTTTTCAACCACTAAACAACAATCGTGGGCGTGGTAACAACAACAACAACCGAGGACGTAGACGTTCTAAAAACCGCAATAACAACAACCAAAGACAGTTTGAATGGGCATCAAATCAGAACATTGTTTATGGAACATGCAACATATGTGGTATTGGCCACATCACATCCAATTGCCCAAATCGTGATCCATCCACTTTTCGTGCAAAGCCGTCGGCCAAATTTGCTGATCATAGATCCCCATCGTCCTCAACTAGGTTCCCAAATACAGGATTACACCGGACCTTGCAAGCTTAGGTACTTCTGAAGCATACAATAGTGATGACGCTCTCCGTGTTGGCAATTGATTCTTCACACATTCACTCACCACACAAAATATAACACCCTAGGCAAAGCCCGCATCGGCCGAGGGCAGGAGAGATCTGGGATTTATAAGGGATGTCCGACCTCAAATACTAACAACGCGTTTTTAGGCTTAATGTTAGTGGATGAGAGGAGAGCTCCACAGTTAAGCGTGCTCGGATGACATCAATCTTAGGATGGGTGACCATCCTGGGAAGGTTTCATCCGAACAACTAAAAGCAATCCATGAGCTCTAATGTGGCGAAGTGGACAATATTGGTGGTATGAGGGGTTTGATGTTACAAGTAGTATCAGAGCAACTCATGAGCCGTTCGTGATGGTAGGGCAAACCTCATCAAGGATGGTGAGTCCCCGAGGGTGTTCAGATGGACACCTTAGGCAAATCCCACATCCAAGAATTGGATGGTGGGGCAAACCTCATCAAGGACGACGAGTCCATAGGGGGGTATTTGTAACACCTTAGGAAAATCCCACATCAACTGAGGGCATGAGAGATCTGGGATTTATAAGGGATGTCCGACCTCAAATACCAACATCGCGTTTTAGGGCTTAATGTTAGTGGATGAGAGGAGAACTCCACAGTTAAGTGTGCTCGGATGACAACAATCTTAGGATGTGTGACCATCTTGGGAAGGTTTCACCCAAGAAACCAAAAGCAAATACGTGAGCTCTAATGTGACGAAGCGGACAATATTGGTGGTATGAGGGGCCGGATGCTACACAAAGCCTTTTCCTTAACCAACATCCTACATGTTCCACAAATAAAAAAGAATTTACTTTCTGACCAAAAATTATGTCTTGACAACCATGTTTTCTTTGAATTTCACCCTTATTTCTTTCTTGTGAAGGACATATATACACACAGTACCTTCCTCACGGGCCCAAGTAACAATGGACTCTACACTATCAACCTTCCACAGCTACACTCCATCAATAAGACAGCCTTTTCTGCCATACGTGCTTCATCGACTTTTTGGCATCAAAGACTAGGTCACCCACATCATCGTCTTCTACAATCCATGCTATCAAATTATCATCTTCCAGTTTCAAATAAAATGTCTAGTTCTTTTGCAATTCTTGTCATATGGGAAATTCTACAAAACTTTCTTTGAATAATTCAACTTTTTGTAGTTCAAATGTTTTGGATTTAATATTTTGTGATGTTTGGGGTCCCACACACTCTTTTTCATTTGATGCCCATAGTTACTTTATGTTGTGTGTTGATCATTACTCACGTTACATGTGGATCTTTCAACTAAAACAAAAATCTGATGTTTACAACACATTTAAACAATTTTTGTCAATGGTTGAGCGACAATTTAACACCAAAATCAAAACGGTTCAAACATATTGGGGTGGAGAATTTTGCAATCTTTCAACCTTATTTAAGAGACTCGGTATCACACATCGTTGCTCGTGTCCACACACAAGCGAACAAAACGGTATTGTTGAAAGACATCATCAACATGTTGTCGAAACAGGTCTTACTATCCTCGCCCAATCCTCAGCCCCACCGAGGTTTTGGCACTTTGCTTTCGACACTGCGGTCTACCTAATCAACCGCATTCCCACTCGTTCCAACTCCAGCCAATCTCCATATGAAATCATTCACAAACGACACCTGGATCTTTCCATTCTTAAAGTCTTTGGTTGTCAATGTTTTCCCCACCTCCGTCCATACAATCCAAACAAAATGGATCTCCGCTCTACCCCATGTGTCTTCCTTTGATACAGTCTTGATCACCATGGATACCACTGTCTTGATCCTATAACCGATCGCCTTTACATTGCACGACATGTGCGCTGAAATGAAAATCACTTCCCATTTCAACCACAACCAACACCTCAAATATCTAACCCACCTCCACCTTCATATACCTCCTTTGTACCCGAGCCAATCCCATCTCCTAAAACACCCCCGACGTCTCATTCGCCCAACACCCCCTGCTAAACGCCCACCCAAACGCCACCCCTACCTCAACAACGTCCAAAACGCCCACTCAAACGCCACCCACTACCTCACCAGTGTCCAAAACACCCAAAACCCCTGCCAAACGCCACCCCTTACTCTACCAGCGTCCAAGATGCCCGACCCTCCCTGCCAAACGTTGTCCAAAATGCCAGTCCAACATACCACGTCACATAACTCTCCGACTCAACCACCTTGCCCCTCACCCCCACCACATCCAACCACATGACCTAGACCTTCCAATCTTCGCCAACATCTAAAACCTTGAGTCCCTTTTGATCCATCCGCTTATCATACCACCACACCAACATCCTTTGACATTACTAACAAATATCCGAAATGGCGTCACGTAATGGCTGAAGAATATCATGCGCTTGTAAAGAATGGTACATGGTCTCTTGTTCCACCTGTTTCTAACACTAATATTGTTGATTGTAGATTAGTTACAAAGGGTTTAGTCAACAAGAGGGTATTGAATTTCAAGAAACATTTAGTCCTGTTATCAAAGCCCGTCACCATTAGAACTTTTTTGTCACTAGCTATTACAAATCAATGGCCTAACGTCAGTTGGATGTTAAAAATGCATTCCTACATGGTTATCTACATGAAACAATTTATCTTAAACAACCACCGGGATTTGTAGATCCCAACAAACCAGAACATGTATGCCTCTTGCACAGATCTTTATATGGCCTCAAAAAAGCTCCAAGAAACTTGTTTAATAGATTATCTACTGTTTTGCAACGACTGGGTTTTTTAGGTTCTAAGGTGGACCACATCACTTTTCATCTACAACTCAAGGGGTACACTCATCTACTTCTTAGTTTATGTATATGATATTATCATCACCAGCAACAACACAGGTTCAATGAATCATGTCATCGCTCAACTTTGCAACACTTTTGACCTAAAGGATCTTGGAACACTTGACTATTTCTTGGGCATTGAGGTAGTACACCAAGGTCAGAACATTATGTTGTCTCAGAAACAATACATTATGGAGCTCTTACAACGAGTCGGGTTGTTCGCTGCTAGGGGTCTAAATGAGTCAAGCCGGCTCGCAAGCAACTCGAGATCGACTCGGTAAAAATCTCGTTCGAGCCGAGCTTTAACGAGCTCGAGTCCATGTTCGAGCCTAGAATAATGTTCATTTTGTTATCGAGCTCGAGCTTTGCATACAAAACTCGACTATGCTCGCGAGCCTTATCGAGCCTAGTAGGAATTTATTTTTATTTAAAATATTTAATAATTATTTCACATTTATTAACAAATAACATAATAGTTCTTTGCTTTTTATCGAGCTCGAGCTAACCATTGGTTCATTTAATACAAAACGAGCCTTGTCGAGCCGAGCTCGACCTTTTTTCCACTTTCAAGAGTCAAGCTCGAGTTTAAAATTCAGGCTCGAACCGAGCTCTAGCTCGAACTCGAGCTTCAGGAAATTCTAACGAGCCAAGCTCAATAAGTGTAAAGCTCGGGCTCGGCTCGTTTACACCCCTATCCGCTGCCAAACCCATTCCATCACCAATGAGTACGTCAAACCCATTATCTTTACATGACAGCCCGACATTCTTGGATCCAGTCAAATATAGACAAATGGTTGGTGCTTTACAGTATGTTACTCTATCCAGACCTGATTTCTCATTTGCAGTAAACAAAGTTTGTCAATTCATGCATGCTCCCACTGAAAATCATTGGTCTGTAGTTAAACGTATCTTACGTTATCTACTTGGCACCTCCGATCATGGGCTACTTATCAAATGAGCATCTGGATCTACTCTACATGCTTTCACAGATGCTCATTGGCAGGACATTCAAGCCTAATCTGATGCTAACTGGGCTGGTTGTCCAGATGATCGAAGATCCACTGGGGGATTTTCCATCTACTAGGGGTCTAATCTAATCTCATGGACAGCTCGAAAACAACGCACAATTTCTAGATACTCCACTGAATCTCAGTACAAGGCCCTAGCTGACACACTTGCATAACTCACTTGGCTACAAGCTCTTCTATGTGAACTTGGTATTTCCACAAAGTTAGCACCCACTTTTTGGTGTGATAACCTGGGTGCAACGTACGTGTCAGCGAATCTTGTGTTTCATGCTCGAACCAAACATGTTGAGGTTGATTTCCACTTTTTCCGGGAAAAAGTTGATGCTAGCAAGTTACGTGTGCAATATATATCCATAGGTGATAATATACCAGATATTTTCACCAAGCCCTTGGCAACCGACCGTCATATCTTTTTACGATCCAAGCTACAGGTCGTCACCCGGCCTTAGCTTGCGGGAGGTGTTAGACATATCTCAAGTATCAGTCTAGGGGTAAATTTGTACAATCTAGAGGGGCCTAGACGTATTTTGCATTATTATATATTCTCATGTACAATCCTTATTATTCATCTAATACAATTCACAATTACAATTCTATGTTTATCTGTAATAAACTAAAATGTTTACGTTTATTTGTTCATATAAAGTTCTATGTTCATGTTTATCAAAATTTTCATCAAAAGTTATAGTATTTATACTTGTAAGTATGCGCATAGCACCTAAAATTTCATATTTATAGTACGGTATTATTGTGAGTTATAAATCTGGTGCCCTTAAATGGTAAGAGCATGAAACAATTGCATTATTTTATATAATCCTATCGAGACGACTCTAACTTGAGTTATATATGGGTCATATTTTCATCTAATGAAAGTTTTCGAGATCGAGTTATAATCTAACAACGTGTAATTTGTAGGATGTTGAGAAGTTGTAAACTAAGGGGGAGTATTCCTAGCTATATATCCCAGATGAAAAATTTGACATATCTGTAATACTTCAATCTGATCCATTCTTTAATTAAACCTAGTGCATATAACTACAATTAAGTAACGTTAGTTGAATTTGTTTTTATTTCCATAAATAATCTCTTAGTCTTATGCAGGGATCTCAGTTTCAACAATTTAGAGGGAGCCATACCAGACCTTAGTGGACTAGGGAAGTTGAAAAATATGTAAGGAAAATATATATGCTTTTACTTAAGATTTATATATATAGTCCGGGTTGCTGATAAGAGTATATATATATATATATATGGTAAAATGACTAGGTATCTCATTGGTAACTTCCTTAACGGCAGCGTTCCTAGCTATCTCACAAATGAACATAGTGATTATCGGTACGTTTTATCAAGCTTACTTTCATACTATTATTACTGGTTATCACATATATATTGTTTGTTGATCAGAGTCGTCTCTCTTTGGTCTAACTATTGAATGAAACTGATAAGCGTTTACAATAGGGCAATAGCCTATTTATAAACCAAAAGACATAAATACTAACTTCCAACAGTCGCAGCCGTTTGACCTAGCTAGCTATTAACTAACTATAACTATAACTGTTATTTAACTACCAAACCAGTCAACCCAAGTTATCTTACACATGCGTAAACGTACTATATATATCCCATTACTTTGTTATTACGTACATACAATATTCTTGAACCTCAAGAATATTGTATGTACGTGAAAATATTTTTGCTAGACTTTATTTTATATTAGATGATTATGTTGCTAATGCAGTGCAGTAGATCTTTCTTACAACAACTTCAATGAAACAACTATACCTGATAATTGTCATGAACCCTTGTAAGTTGTTAGCCTTTTAACTGTCCATTTCTTATTCATCACATACAACTTGAAATAATAATTAAGCTTCCTTCTCTTTATTTACTAGGAACTTATTCAGAAGCTACACTAGCAATAATTACTCGTAAGCTAAGCTTATATTATTTATGTTGTAGTTGTGTTTTATTTTTGGGTTGTTGGATTTTAAAAATCTCAACTATGGGATATTGGCCGCTGTCACTAAGGGTATTGACCGCTACCACTCCCGTCATTAGAAAACACTCACTCCTTTAGTGTTTGGCTCAAATGTGTCAGTTTGAAAACTTGGGGGGAAAATTTTATGTTTTTATAATATATATTTCACCACTACCACCCGGAGATGGTGGTGGTGAGGGTGCTAGTGGTGAAATATATATATATATATATATATATATATATATTAAACAAACATAAAATTTTCCCCTCAATTTTGTAAAGTGACAATTTTGACCCAACCACCAACGGAGTTAGTGTTTTCTAATGACCGGAGTGCTAGCAGCCAATACCACATAGTTGAAAGCATTAAAATATCCGATAAGGTTGTGTTTTTTAATGAATAAAAGAACAATTGAGCAAGAAAGGCACCAAGTTTCACACGCTTGATTTAATGCAGAGACCTTGCGAAGTGCCTTAAGACCCAATATCATTGCTTAAAGGGTGAGCAACATGTGACGTTGATTTTGTTTTCAAAATGTAACATGCAACAGCAAAAGTAAAAGAATAAGAAAAGCTCATTCCATTTTGTTTTTTGTTTATTGGTTTAGTTTATTATTCGGTTCATATTAATTGTGGCGGGGAAGAAGTTACCATAGGAGGTACAGATTATGAAGCAGACGACCATGATTCTGGAGACGCAACGTTTGTCCCTTCAAATGATCACTGGGGAATTAGTAGCACGGGAAGTTTGTGGAACACTAATAATACTCTAGATGAATATGTTGCTACTAACGTATCTATACTTACTATGAATGACTCGCAACTTTACACAAAGGCGCGGCATTCACCTTTGTCTCTCACTTACTATGGTCGTTGCTTAGCAAATGGAAGGTATAAGGTGACTCTACATTTTGCAGAGATAGTTTTCAGAGACAACCAATCTTACCATGGTCTTGGAAGACGTATTTTTGATGTTTATGTACAGGTTTGTTAAATATTTTACTGTAATTAGATCATTCATTTGTTGCATCAAACAAGCCTGAAAATTTTAATTTTTTGAGAAACATGAAAAAAGAAAGAGTGATGTGTTTCCCTCAATGATACAAAACCTTACTTGATTACATTTTCCCTTAATTTTGTAGGGTGCAATAAAATTAAAGGATTTTGATATTAAAACTCATGCTGGAGGGGTTGATAAGCCGGTAATTATAAACAATATAACTAATATCCTTGTGACTAATGGAACATTAGAAATTCAGTTTCGATATGCCGGTAAAGGCACAACCGCAGTGCCAGTGAGAGGATTGTATGGCCCTTTGATATCCGCCATTTCTATGCAGTCTGGTATGTATGTATGTATGTATGTATGTATGTATGTATGTATGTATGTATGTATGTATGTATGTATGTATGTATGTATGTATGTATGTATGTATGTATGTATGTATGTATGTATGTATGTATGTATGTATGTATGTATGTATGTATGTATGTATGTATGTATGTATGTATGTATGTATGTATGTATGTATGTATGTATGTATGTATGTATGTATGTATGTATGTATGCACATGCATGCTTGCTTGCTTATTGTCTACATGTTTTTGTTTCTTTTCTCAACACGTATAATACTAACTTCTATCCTACATATCTATTAGAATCAGGGCCTCCAAAGTCCAAACCCACTCATGGGAAAAAAAGAACACTCTTAGTCCTTGGAGTTGTACTGGTTGCGGCATTGTTCGTCATATTTATAGCTGTCGGCGCTGCATGGAAAAAGGGTTATATATGGAATCAAATATCAAGGGAAAGAGGTGTTTGATTACTACGATAACTAAGTATAAGAAATTTGTTTTTTGAATGACAATAGACATTTATTTCATTAGTTACATTTTTTTTGAAGATCTAAGAGGATTGGACTTGAAGTCTGGTATATTTACATATAAACAAATCAAAGCTGCCACAAATAACTTTGCCGAATCAAATAAACTTGGAGAGGGCGGTTTTGGATCCGTCTATAAGGTAGAAGCTAACATATTAGAAGTGATCAAACAAATTAATAATAGTTGATACATATGTAGTTTGTTAAATGTAGGGGGTACTACTAGATGGAACTTTAATTGCTGTCAAGAAACTCTCGTCGAAATCAAAGCAAGGAAACCGTGAATTTGTGAACGAAATAGGGATGATAGCTGGAATACAACACCCTAATGTTGTAAGACTTCATGGGTGTTGTGCAGAACACAATCACCTATTACTTGTTTACGAGTACATGGAGAATAACTCTTTAGCACGCGCTCTATTTGGTAATAATTCTCCTTTTGTTCTACATGGGATTTTGTAGTTCTAGATGTACTTATAGTTTTTTTAAGTCTTAGATCAGGATAAGCCTAAGATAGAAATTAATTGGCCTACAAGACAAAGAATTTGTGTTGGCATCGCAAGAGGCTTGGCGTTCCTACATGAAGAGATGGCTCTAAAAATGGTTCATAGGGATATCAAGGCTGCAAATATACTCTTGGATGGTGACCTTACTCCAAAGATCTCAGATTTTGGTTTGGCTAAGCTTAACGAAAAAGAAAATACTCACATTAGCACTAGAATTGCTGGAACTCTGTGAGTTTTTTGTAATCAGTTATATTTTGTTACACGAACAACTTTTTAATACATTTTATGCTCTTATAGAGGATATATGGCACCCGAATATGCATTATGGGGCTACTTAACCTACAAAGCTGATGTATATAGCTTTGGGGTTCTTGCATTGGAAATCACTGCCGGAAAGTATAATATGAAATATCAGCCAAATGATGCTTATGTTTCTCTTCTAGATTTGGTAAAACCTCAAATTTACTAAAAATGTATCATGATTATTTCTATCCATACAGTTGATAATGTCTTATTGTCTATGTGCTTACTTTTCTAAGGCTAATGTTCTCAATGAGAAGGGAAGCTTGATAGATTTGGTGGATCCGAGATTAGGGTCAGACTTCACCAAAATAGAGGCGGTAAGAATGATGAAAGTCGCTCTATTATGCACTAACCAGTCCCCAGCGCTTAGGCCGACTATGTCTGAAGTAGTGAATATGTTGGAGGGTCGTACTAAAATCAAGGAGTCAGACATGAATCTAATTACATCCGAAGACGATTTCAAGTTGCAAGAAGTAAGAGGAAATCTTGAAGATGTGAAGCATCCACATGACTCTCTTATTCAACAACCATCTTCAAGCACTAATGACCTATATCCCCATAGTAAGAGTTATGAAGAATCTTCAATCATAGAAAGTAATTGAGCATGGCTATTATACCCTTGTGTGTATGTGTCGATCAGTATAATGTTCATGTCATTGATCCATAATTTGTTAGCAGAATCAAACATTTATGTTACGTAAGAAGTCACTTTTGTTTGTGTTCCGTTTAATGATTTATAATGACACTATTTACACTATGGATCTATATTGTATAGCATGTACTACGTAATGTGAGTACCACATTTAGAATGGTTGTCTTCTAACAAATTTTCTGCATGTAGCATGAAAGAAATAGTAATGCCGAAAGATTAGTCAAGATGGTGTTTAAATCATGAGATGTTTCGTCTCATAATTATACTATATATTTTCAAACATGATGAATAGTAGCTTTTAAGTTTTTGAATTTTGACACAAGTTTTTTGTTAGTTTTCATCTTTTGACCCTTAATGTTGTGAGACTAGATGTGTAATTGTAGTGTTGGACATCTACAGGTTTGTGAGTATATGTGTATTTGTAACGTGGGAACTGTTGGTTTTTCATTTTTATGGGTTTTGGACCGGAGAAGAAACAAAGATACTATTGTCTCTGTACCGAAACCACCGAAATTTCCCGTTTTCGGCCGATTATGTTGCCTTTCTTTCGTATTTTTCCGGTTTTCGTCTTTTGATGATGTTCGGTGGTCGTTACGACGGTTGATGGCGGCGTTGTTGGGTATTCCATATGGGAATGCCATCTTGCGAAGGTGTTCAATTCTTAGGTGATTACGTGGTTTAAAAGTTAAATCAGTTTGGTTGTTAATGTGTGGCTTTCTTTTTCTCGGTTTGTTTACGTTTTTTTTGTTGTTAGGCTATGAAGAGCGATATCGAATTAGTAGTCGCTAATTCTGAGCCCTTATGATTGTTTTTCTTTATGTGTTTGTAAGACCGTCAAATAAAATGCTCGCGCAACGCGCGATCATGTGCATATAACTAGTTCATATTAAATGTTGTTTTTTAGTTCATGGTTTTATATTGTACTAGTTTAGTTCTCGCGTTATATTCGGAGAACACAACACTCAGGTATGTGGTGACTTTAAGGATATTTGTAGGGCATGGGTGACTCTAATCAATTTTAAGACAAAACGGTAAGAACCTGGAACACAACATTTATTTAAAAAATTGTTTTTTAGTATAAAAATATTTTACTCATATTAAAGAGAAGTAAATGCTGATTTTATAGTTTTGTTTTAAAAAAAATTCTACCATATAAAAATAAAGAACACGGTGGTATTTAATCGTAAGTTATTATCAACTTTATCTCCAAGTTCAATTTTTATACTCCGTCAAATACTGTCATGTGGAAAAAGATTTTTGTGTATTATAAAACAGATATTAGAGAGTAACCGGAGAGATGACATATATGATTTGGTAAAAAGATGTTTGTATGTTAATATAAAGAAAGTTAACATATCAATATAAAATTTCTTATCTTAACTATCAAGTATCTAAATTAAAAAAAAATCATTTAACCCGTATAATAGACGAGTATACAACCTAATAGATTAAAAAAAATTGTAAGTTATATCGTAAACCAATTTAAATATAGATTTTGAATTTCGAATACAATCATCTAACTTATTAGCAACCAGCAAACCAACTCGAAGATCTAAATTTAAAACTTGAATATATTTCCTAATAATAATCCTTATATAATATAGCAAAACGTAAAAAGCTTATGTGGCACATTTTTAAAGCTTCTGGCTTATGTGGCGTCATATGAGAGTTTATCTCACAATAATGATTTTTTATTTAAAATATGTATATAAAATATATTATAATAAAACTAATTACATTTTTTGTCTCCGAATATTTTGGAGAATTCTGAAAAATTTAAAAGTATTTATATTTTTAACTCTCTACTACAAAGGGTGTACATGAGTCGGTTTATATTTTATAGGGTCTAAAAATAAAACTTATTGATAAAGCTAATAATAACATGCAATTAAAGACGTCGATGTTTTATAAATATACATAACATTTTTATACGATCTTTTTAAAAAAAATAAACAACATTATAAAACTGAACAATTTATGGTATAGTAATTTGAGTATAATATTGTTATACTAAAAGTTTAATTTTTAAAAGTATATCCTGTGTTCCGACGGTTTTGTCTCAAAACTAATTGGAACATTCATGAATTTTTTTAAAAGCATCACTTGAATGTTATGTTCCCGAGCGTAGCACGGGCAATAAACTAGTATTGTATATAGATATTTGCTTAACTTAAATTTATAAAACCTAAATTTTTAGATGCTCTGTTAGGATGCAAAGTGACAGAAAAGATTTTGCTATAATATAATATAGATGAGCCTTGAAGACAAACTAAAAAACCTTCATCTTTCTAAAGTTTTCTTATTCTTTCTCTTTAAAGAGTTTCTAACATATCTTTGATCATCTTAACCTTTTTTAAGTGATAATTTGGGTTTTGAGTCCATCCCGGTAGTACTAACTGGTTTGATTGTTGTACCCTAGGAATAATCGAGTTCTCTTAAGAGACTTAAAATTTGTTTTAAGTGAACTATGTTGAATATGAATCCTCTATCATTTTTACTTCATCTATCTACTTCACATTCTACATTTCATGCCTTTTATTTTATCTCAATTGTATATGTATTGTAATTAATTTACAGCTTTTATTATTTTATGACTAAATTACATATTTAGTCCTTTATGTTTACTCAAATTTCATATTGCGTCTTTTAACTAATGAAACAACAAAAAACATCATTTATGTTTATTGTTTGTTACACGTAATGTCCTTACGACTAACGGTCGTTTGATTTTTGGGTTAAATCGATCACAACATGTGCCAAGTATATAAGGTAAAACCGTCTTTTTCATATCTTGTCTTTTTACCCTTTTTATCTCTTCCTCTTCATCTCACCCCGTTATAATTCCGTGTAATCGTTCATTACCCACACCTTGCCTCTTAAAGGTTTCTACCAGGCCTCAAAATCTTTCAATTACAACATCAATAGAGGTTTGTTCGTGAGGAAAACAATCGGTCATCCTAACATCATACACGTCTCGTAACTAATTTACAAACTGATGATCAAAAAATTGTTTGATAAAGAAATTTGTGAGAAATCAAAGCATATCCTTCCATGTCTATTTGTAGGCAAAAATGGACCGGAACAGAAGGTTAAAGCATGTGAAGGTAAAGCCAAAAAGTGAAAGACTTTACCGATTATGAGTTGGATAGGTTTCTTTGTGTTTATAATGGTTAATATGTAGTTGGATAGCTCGGTTAGCTCAGTTATGGATATCTATTGGTGTTTAGTAATGGTTAAGATGTAACGGAAACTACATTAGTAGAATTTTGTTGGTGTATTTAATGAACAAGTTGTACTAAAGGTTTACTTGTAATGGAAACTGCATTAGCAGAAGTTAATTGGTGTTTATGCACAATTTTTGAATTTATTGACAATGGTCTATTGAAAGATTTTAAGGCCTGATAGAAACTTTTGAGAGGTATAAGGTATGAAGTTACAAACAAAGGTTATATGTATACACATTTTTACCGTCATGTGCTTGACACATGTGAATTAACCCAAAAATGTGACGACCGTTAGTCATAAGGACATAACGTATAACAAACTATATACATAAGAGACGTTTTGTGTTATTTCGTCAGTTAAAGAACGCAATGTGAAATTTAGGGTAAACATAAAGGACTAAATATGTAATTTACTCTTATTTTATTAACTGAATAATAAGTTGTTTTGTTAATATTTTACGAACAATATTCCTACAAACTTAAAAAAAATTCTCTCTAAAACATTGTTCTTAGGATACAAACGATTCGTGTATAAGTGAAAAAAAGAAACTTTTAATTGTTTTAGTTTAAAAGAAAAACTTGAGTCAAATTTATTTTTATTATAATCAAGTGTTTTGAAATACTACAAGAAATGTGTGTCTAAAAAAGGCTTTATTGAAGTTACAAACAAAGGTTATATGTATACACATTTTTATGAGACCACATTTCTATGAGAAAACTATGAAAAGAAATAAAAAACACTAGCTTTAGAAAAGATAAACAAAGCTTTACAGAAAGTTTATCTAGCCTTTGCTAAGGATGATTTCGAACTTCATTTAAATGCTCAAGGCTCAATATCGACAAGGATAGAGCTATGAAGAGACCAGGGGTATCCCGGGCTACCCCTCAGCTTTCGTTACAACTTACAAAGTACAATTTTCACCGGTTTAAGTATCCAGATACCATTTTTTCTTACGGTTTTAAGTATAGGTATACCCCTGAAAAAAAATTATGATACCCGCCTTGAGAGAAATTTTCCAATAGGATACCCCTGATATTTGGTTCTGGATCCGCCATTGATTATATCAAGATAGTCATGCACTACCCCTTCTTTTATGTCACTC
This sequence comes from Tagetes erecta, assembly GCA_030867185.1. Taxonomy (NCBI): domain Eukaryota; kingdom Viridiplantae; phylum Streptophyta; class Magnoliopsida; order Asterales; family Asteraceae; genus Tagetes; species Tagetes erecta. The sequence continues at coordinate 75,370,970 of CM061490.1, read as the reverse complement.
TTGGCCTTCTAAAACTACCATCAAGGACCATCATTGGGACACTTGATCCTAATGCCAACCTTATAGTTATTTTCAGAGATGGACAATATAAGAAGACCTGCTACGATGAAGTTGAAGTCAGCAAGTACTCAAGCTCAACACTAAGATACATTGCCCATAAAGTATTAGAGATGATAAACATGTAGACTAAATGAACACATAAAATGAAACAAGTCTGGAATCATTGTTCGAATGTATCCGCCAACAGGGAAAGAAGGTGGATATAGATTTATATAAGTTTTATTTCTTTGTATAAACTACATAGTTTTTTAGTTTATATGATTTTTATCTGTATGTATTTCCTATAACAGTTAGGAGGAGATTGTTATGACTCAATTCCATAAGTTTCCGAAATACAAAAACATTAAGTGAGGAAGACATATGAACATCCAAGGAAAGGGACCGGCGTAAAAGAATGCAATTTTCTCGTGACTAACAAAAACTTCCTGTCAGAACGTTAGATTGCAGATTCTAATGTTAGAAGTGGAAGTTTGACGTTAGTTTCTAATTTTCATATTTCCTAAAGACCCACTTGGAGCATGCAACCTTCATCACGTGCTTATACAAGTCTGATTCGGTGGAACCCAAAGAATTTTAATATGACATAACTCATATGCAACAAGACAACTCGTGTCCAATTACCAATGAAGACAGAAATCCAGTTGATCCACTTGAACCAATAAACTGCTCGTTCCCTACCAAACTCCTTATCTATAAATAGAGATATTAATCTCCATTTCAAAACACGAGAAATAGAACTCACTTGATCGATACAACACTCAAGTGATCTCAAAGCACCCAACACTTGTTAACTCTCCCAACAAGGGGCAATCGGTGATTCAATCCGTTAACACCGTTAAAAAACTTAACGATGATCGTTAGTGGCTAAAATGATCAAATTTGGGACCGCCAACAGATATTTCAGTAGTTGAGATTGGTAGCAGTGACTCTGTTGCATGACATGTCATTGCTACAAACCCTATTATTGCGACGGAAAAATTTTCCTTTATAGCTTTCTAAGCTACAAACCAATTTTCTTGAATTGTCTAATACATTTCACACTAAATTATTTAGGTCACACTAAATTATTTAGGATGAGTGTTTGCTACATGTATATATATACACATATCCCTCCTAGCAATCTCCAACCATTGTTGACATTGTCACTTTTAAGGCCAAGCAACACTTGCAATGTCTCTAGGTGGAAGAAGGATATGCTACAATAGCACTTAGTCAAGCATAAAACTACATTCTTCAGAAATTTTACTGTTGGGATAGAGGTCGTTGGAGATAGAAGACGTTGTTTTAATAGAAGTGTCAAGTTCATCAGAGTCATGGGACTGTATCAATTGAAGCTTTAATTTGATTGCTTGCAACCTTAACTCGTCATCAGATGTAGTTAGACTAATATCCGGCTCCTTAATTTTGATACGACCCTCGAGCATTATTACTACTTCAGACATGGTAGGCCTAAGATCCGGGGACTTATTAATGTATAATAGAGCAATTTCTATCATTCTCAATGCCTCTTTTTTGTTGAAATCAAGACCTAATCTTGGATCCACCAAGTCCATCAAACTCCCCTTTTGTTTCATAGAAACAACCTTAGAATATATGAAACGTAATGATAGTAAGACAAATTTTTTGGGATTTATGGTAAGGATAAAAATTTCCTTGAAGTAAATGAATATTTACCCAATCAAATAGACTCGTCGATTCTTCAATTGGCCGATATTTCATATTATTCCTTCCGGAAATGATTTCTAGTGCAAGAACTCCAAAACTATATACATCTGCTTTGTAGGTTAAATGGCCCCTTAGTGCATATTCTGGAGCCATGTAGCCTCTAAAGGAACAAAACCAAAATGTATGAAAATAATAGGTCTGGACGATTAGAAACAAAATAAATGATATGTGTAATGTTGCAGGTAAAAGATAGTAAATATAGTTGAGAAAGCACTCACATTGTTCCAGCGACTCTGGTGGTAATGTGAGTGTACCCTTCGTCACCAAGCTTCGCCAATCCAAAATCCGATATCTTTGGAGTAAGATCAGCATCGAGGAGTACATTTGTTGCTTTGATGTCCCTATGAATCATTTTTAGCACCGACTCTTCATGCAGGAATGTCAAACCTTTTGCGATGCCAACACAAATCCGTTTTCTTGTAGGAAAATCTATTTCCATCTTAGCTTTATCGTTCTCTGATTTATAAAAACATGTATTATTCAAGAACTTGAGTTTGCTTGGATATACGAGTACGATTTATAAGGTGATAAAGGATAAAACATCAGACCAAAGAATCCAGAACCCAAAGGAATTCCACAGCTACTATTCAAGGCCTCCGAAACATCAAACCAGAGAATTGACACTCAAAACCAATGCCAAAACTCTAATTCAAGGTTTCGGAAACATATAATCAAAAATAACCTCAATACTGTATGTAAAACACCCAACTTACCCCCATTTACTGTTCAAAAACATCATCTTTTGATCAATTAAAAGGAGTCACTACAAACAATTAAAACTCCAAAAATGATTAGAGAGTTATCATATTGTGTTTTAGTAACCAAATGTAGATTTGACTAAAACAAATAGACAAAACCCAAATATTAGGCTCAGGGGGTGTCAAAAAATTAGATCTTCACGACTGCAATCAATGCCGCGCCATGAAGATATTCACATCCCATCATCATAGCCCAAAAAAGTTGCAGTAGATGTAGCACCACCGATAACATCAGCTACAACAATACAAAGATCATCCACTGGTTCACAATACAAATAATCCAACACTAACACAACAGCAACAACCAGATCAAAACCAGATCTAGTGCCATCATTAAGATCAGAATTAACCAATTGTTTCATCCATAAAAGATGTTCACCAAATCACCGCCGCCACCATCAGCGGTAAAGATGGCCACCCATACTAGTCAAAGGTTACACCGGTAACGACGGTCACATAGATCTAAGATCCGAAAACCATCTCCGGCCATAAAACCAAAATCAACTACATGCAAGACTAAAAACTGAAATCCATACATCATTGCAAGACAAAGGTTACATAGATCCAAAGATCAGTAACAACAGGTGACAATCGACGCCACGAAACACCCATAATCACCTCTCTTACTGTTTAAAACCAACGCGAAGGCCACACAGATCCAAAGATCGGCAACCAACGACATAGGTTAACAACAAAGAACATCATCAGTGACATTCGCCGGTGGCAAGCAGCCGGAAAGCCATCGGAATCTCCAAAAAGAGAGAGAGAAAGTGTGAAGCAAGAAATAATCTGGCAATAGTGAAGCAAGCAAAAGGCTGAAACAACATATAACCCTACACACGAAAAATACCTAAATTACCCTTAAAACCAAATGTAAAACACCCAAACTACCCTCATTTACTGTTCAAAAACATCATCTTTCAATTAAAAGGATAATGTTGTTTTTGAATTCGTGGTTTTATGTAGTACTAGTTTAGTTCTCGTGTTATGTTCAGAGAACACAACACTAAGGTGGTGACTTTTAAGGATATTCGTAGGGCATGGGTGACTTTAATAATTTTTTAGACAAAATTGTAAGAATCTGGAACACAATATTTGTTTAAAAAATTGATTTTTAGTATAACAATAATTTATTCATATTAAAGAGAACTAAATGTTCGATTTTATGGTTTAGTTTTTTTAAAAAAATATTGTCATATAATAATAAAGAACACGTTAGTATTTAATCGTAAGTTATTACTTTATCTCCAAGTTTAATTTTTATACTCCGTCAAATACTGTCATGTGAAAAAAGATTTTTGTGTATTATAAAATAGATATTAGAGAGTAATCGGAGAGATGACATATATGATTTGGTAAAAAGATGTTTGTATGTTAATATAAACAAGGTTAACATATCAATATAAAATTTCTTATCTTAACTATCAAGTATCTAAATTAAAAAACATTCATTTAACCCGTATAATAAACGGGTATACAACCTAATAGATTAAAAAAAATGTAAGTTATATCGTAAACCAATTTAAATATAGATTTTGAATTTCGAATACAATCATCTAACTTACTAGCAACAAGCAAACCAACTCGAAGATCTAAATTTAAAACTTGAATATATTTCCTAATAATGATACTGTATATAGATATTTGCTTAACTTAAATTTATAAAACCTAAATGTTTAAATGCTCTGTTAGGATGCCAAGTGACACAAAAGATTTTGCTATAATATAATATAGATGAAGTGTTTCAATCCTTTTTCTTTCCTATAAATATCGAGGTGAGCCTTGGAGACAAACTAAAGACCTCCATCTCTCTAAAGTTTTCTTATTCTTTCTCTTTAAAAAGTTTCCAACATATTTTGATCATCTTTACCTTTTTTTAAGGGATAATTTGGGTTTTGAGTCCATCCCGATAGTACTAACCGGTTTGATTGTATGACCCTAGGAAATAATCAAGTTCTCTTAAGAGACTTAAAATTTGTTTTAAGTAAACTGTGTTGAATATGAATCCTCGGTCATTTTTACTTTATCTATCTTCTTCACATTCTACATTTCATGCCTTTTATTTTATTTCAATTGTATATGTATTATATAATTTACAGCTTTTATTAATTTATGACTAAATTACATATTTAGTCCTTTATGTTACCCTAAATTTTATATTGCGTCTTTTAACTAATGAAATAACAAAAAACATTATTTATGTTTATAGTTTGTTACACGTTACGTCCTTACGTCTAATGGTCGTTTGATTTTTGGGTTAAATCACAACATGTGCCAAGTACAAGAGGGTAAAATCGTTTTTTTCATACCTTGTCTTTTTACCCTTTTTATCTCTTCCTCTTCTCATCTCAACCCCGTTATAATTCCGTGTATGTGACAACCGTTAGTCATAAGGACGTAACGTGTAACAAACTATAAACATAAAAGACGTTTTTTGTTATTTCGTTAGTTAAAAGGACGCAATGTAAATTTAGGGTAAACATAAAGGACTAAATATGTAAATTACTCTTATTTTATTGTATTAACTGAATAATAAATTGTTTTGTTATTATTTTACGAACAATATTCCTACAAACTTAAAAAAATTATCTCTAAAACATTGTTCTTAGGATACAAACGATTCGTGTATAAGTGAAAAAAAGAAACTTTTAATTGTTTTAGTTTAAAAGAAAAACTTGTGTTAAAATTTATTTTTTTATTACAATCAAGTGTTTTGAAATACTACAAGAAATGTGTGTCTAAAAAAGGCTTTATTGAAGTTACAACAAAGGTTATATGTATACACATTTTTATGAGACCACATTTCTATGAGAAAACTATGAAAAGAAATAAAAACACTAGCTTTAGAAAAGATAAACAAAGCTTTACAGAAAGTTTATCTAGCCTTTGCTAAGCATGATTTCGAACTTCATTTAAATGCTCAAGGCTCAATATCGACAAGGATGGAGCTATGAAGAGACCACGCGCGCAACTTTCGTTACAACTTACAAAGTACAATTTTCAATGGTTTAAGTATCAAGATACCATTTTTTCTTACGGTTTTAAGTATAAGTATACCCCTGAAAAAAAAATTATGATACCCTTAAGAGAAATTTTCCAATAGGATACCCCTGATATTTGGTTCTGGATCCGCCACTGATTATATCGAGATAGTCATGCACTACACCTTCTTTTATGTCACTCTTGGCCTTCTAAAACTACCATCAAGGACCATCATTGGGACACTTGATCCTAATGCCAACCTTATAGTTATTTTCAGAGATGGACAATATAAGAAGACCTGCTACGATGAAGTTGAAGTCAGCAAGTACTCAAGCTCAACACTAAGATACATTGCCCATAAAGTATTAGAGATGATAAACATGTAGACTAAATGGACACATAAAATGAAACAAAGTCTGGAATCATTGTTCGAATGTATCCGCCAACAGGGAAAGAAGGTGGATATAGATATTAATATTTAAATTCTTAATGTATTTTTCATTTTCCTGAATTCGAGTTTGATTTATATAAGTTTTATTTCTTTGTATAAACTACATAGTTTTTTAGTTTATATGATTTTTATCTGTATGTATTTCCTATAACAGTTAGGAGGAGATTGTTATGACTCAATTCCATAAGTTTCCGAAATACAAAAACATTAAGTGAGGAAGACATATGAACATCCAAGGAAAGGGACCGGCGTAAAAGAATGCAATTTTCTCGCGACTGACAAAAACTTCCTGTCAGAACGTTAGATTGCAGATTCTAATGTTAGAAGTGGAAGTTTGACGTTAGTTTCTAATTTTCATATTTCCTAAAGACCCACTTGGAGCATGCAACCTTCATCACATGCTTATACAAATCTGATTCGGTGGAACCCAAAGAATTTTAATATGACATAACTCAGAAGCAACAAGACAACTTGTGTCCAATTACCAATGAAGACAGAAATCCAGTTGATCCACTTGAACCAATAAACTGCTCGTTCCCTACCAAACTCCTTATCTATAAATAGAGATATTAATCTCCATTTCAAAACACAAGAAATAGAACTCACTTGATCGATACAACACTCAAGTGATCTCAAAGCACCCAACACTTGTTAACTCTCCCAACAAGGGGCAATCGGTGATTCAATCCGTTAACACCGTTAAAAAACTTAACGATGATCGTTGGTGGCTAAAATGATCAAATTTGGGACCGCCAACAGATATTTCAGTAGTTGAGATTGGTAGCAGTGACTTTGTTGCATGACATGTCATTGCTACAAACCCTATTATTGCGACGGAAAAATTTTCCTTTATAGCTTTCTAAGCTACAAACCAATTTTCTTGAATTGTCTAATACATTTCACACTAAATTATTTAGGATGAGTGTTTGCTACATGTATATATATACACATATCCCTCCTAGCAATCTCCAACCATTGTTGACATTGTCACTTTTAAGGCCAAGCAACACTTGCAATGTCTCTAGGTGGAAGAAGGATATGCTACAATAGCACTTAGTCAAGCATGAAACTACAATATTCTTCAGAAATTTTACTGTTGGGATAGAGGTCGTTGGAGATAGAGGACGTTGTTTTAATAGAAGTGTCAAGTTCATCAGAGTCATCGGACTGTATCAATTGAAGCTTTAATTTGATTGCTTGCAACCTTAACTCGTCATCAGATGTAGTTAGACTAATATCCGGCTCCTTAATTTTGATACGACCCTCGAGCATTATTACTACTTCAGACATGGTAGGCCTAAGATCCGGGGACTTATTAATGCATAATAGAGCAATTTCTATCATTCTCAATGCCTCTTTTTTGTTGAAATCAAGACCTAATCTTGGATCCACCAAGTCCATCAAACTCCCCTTTTGTTTCATAGAAACAACCTTAGAATATATGAAACGTAATGATAGTAAGACAAATTTTTTGGGATTTATGGTAAGGATAAAAATTTCCTTGAAGTAAATGAATATTTACCCAATCAAATAGACTCGTCGATTCTTCAATTGGCCGATATTTCATATTATTTCTTCCGGAAATGATTTCTAGTGCAAGAACTCCAAAACTATATACATCTGCTTTGTAGGTTAAATGGCCCCTTAGTGCATATTCTGGAGCCATGTAGCCTCTAAAGGAACAAAACCAAAATGTATGAAAATAATAGGTCTGGACGATTAGAAACAAAATAAATGATATGTGTAATGTTGCAGGTAAAAGATAGTAAATATAGTTGAGAAAGCACTCACATTGTTCCAGCGACTCTGGTGGTAATGTGAGTGTACCCTTCGTCACCAAGCTTCGCCAATCCAAAATCCGATATCTTTGGAGTAAGATCAGCATCGAGGAGTACATTTGTTGCTTTGATGTCCCTATGAATCATTTTTAGCACCGACTCTTCATGCAGGAATGTCAAACCTTTTGCGATGCCAACACAAATTCGTTTTCTTGTAGGAAAATCTATTTCCATCTTAGCTTTATCGTTCTCTGATTTATAAAAACATGTATTATTCAAGAACTTGAGTTTGCTTGGATATACGAGTACGATTTATAAGATGATAAAGGATAAAAAGGAAAATACCAAATAGAGCATGGGCTAGAGAGTTATTCTCCATGTACTCATAAACTAGCAGTAGCTGGTTTTTTTCCACACAACACCCATGTAGCCTTACAATATTAGGGTGATGTATACTAGCTATCATCCCTATTTCATTCACAAATTCACGATTTCCTTGACTTGATTTAGAAGATAGTTTCTTCACCGCAATTATAGTTCCATCTAAGAGTGTACCCTACACTTACAGAATTGGGGTTATATTAGCTACAACTTCGCGCGTTTGTTTAATAAAATTGTCAAAATAGGTAACACCAAAGGAATAATCTATGTGTTTCCGGCATTACCTTGTAAACAGGTCCAAAACCGCCCTCTCCAAGTTTGTTTGAATCAGCAAAGTTGTCAGTGGCCGCTTTGATCTGTCTATAAGTAAATACGCCAGTATGCAAGTCCAACCCCTTTAAAACTACAAGGAAATAAATTTATTTTATGAGGTTTGGGAGAGGTTGATAGACAACTGGCCGTGTCAATGTGAAATAAAAACTTGTTATACTTAATACTCAAAACACCTTTTTCTCGTGATATTCGGCCCCTTTTATAATACCTCCACCTTGCGATACAAACAACTATAAGGGCGATACACAAAGCTGCAGCCACCGCACCAATGATTATGAATGTATGTCTTTTTCCATGGATGGATTCTAAGGAAAGAAAATATATCAGCAAAAGGCTAAAGCTAATTATTTCTTAAACTGTATTCAAAGATACGAACTGCGTATAAGTGACAAATCAGTATTCAAAGATACTAGTAAACTTCTTCTTAATCTGTTGTTGACCCATTAAATAACACTAACCCCGCTTCGTAACATCGACTCTACTTCAAATTTTGTCAAAGATTAATCCCTAACACATGTGAAATATTGAGGCTGACTTTCAGCATTTAGTGACATTTATATGCAAATTACTTAAGTGACACTTGTTTGTTGTGTTACTAGACAACAATTTTCATGTAGTTATAACTAGAAAAGAAATGCCAATTAATTTCATACATGTTAATTGTTATATTATGCATTAAAACAGTAGCTAAAATGTGTGAACAATAAGCATACCAGACTCGATTGAAATGGCAGATATCATAGGTCCATAGCTTCCTTTACTTGGGGCGATGGTAGTGCCTTTACCAGCATACTGAAACCGAATTTCTAATGTTCCGTTAGTCACATGTATATTTGTTATATTCTTTATGATTATTGCTTTATCAACCCCTCCTGCTTCATTTCTAATATCAAAATTCTTCAATACAATTGCACCCTACAAAATTATTAAGAAATAGTGAATATAATGAAACAAAGGCGACGAAACACATCATTCTTTCTTTTATCATATTTCTAGAAAATAAAATCCTTCAACCTGTACATAAACATCAAAAGCACGTCTTCCGAGACTTTGGTAAGATTGATTATCTCTGAAAACTATCTCCGCAAAATGTAGAGTCACCTTATACCTTCCATTTGCTAAGCAACGACCATAGTAAGTGAGAGACAGTGGAGAGAGGCGTGCGGTTGTGTAAAGGTTAGAGTCTCTCATAGCGAGTCTAGATACATTATTTACTTTATATGCAAAAGGTTCATCCAATACATGTCCTGTGCTGCTAAATCCCCAATGTTCCCTTGAATGAAAAAATTTTGCAGGACCAGCCGGATCTTCATCTGCCTCGTAAACGTTGTCTCCAATAGAAGCTTCTATCCCGCCACAATTGATATGAACTGAATTGTACTCTGGACCAACAAAATAGAAACATAAAATAGAGCAACTTTGCTTTGGCTGTTAAGAAGGAAATGCAACATCACCAAAAATGTTGCTCACCTTTCGAGCAAGGACTAAGGCACTTTGCAACGTCTCTACATTAAATGAAAGATATAATATTCCATGAGTATCATTAAGTTAACGTTCCATCAATACTAAAACGAGAAGTAGAGTGTAAGCTTACGAGTCGTTCTTGCTAATGTAGCTTCTAAACAAGTTCCTAGTAAACGAAGAGACAATATATAGACTTAACTTTCATCTTGTAGGTGCACAAGAAAAAGAGTATACGGAGTCTAATTAAAAACTTACAATGATCCACCACAAGTTTGGTGCATAGTTTCTTTGTTTAAGTTGTTAAAGGAAAGATCTACGGACCGTGCTGCATTATAAATACAAATTGAAATGTGCACACATACGTACACACTTTGATGACGTACATAGTAAGGCTAAAATGACGATTATAATCAATATCGTACATTACCTGATCCGACGGTAAGCCAGTTAGGAACGCTACCATTTAGGGAGTTACCAGTGACATACCTAGTCATTTTACCATATAACCATGTTAGCGTATAATCTTCATATCCTTTCTTTAATTTTCCTTTTTTAATTTATCTTTACTTTGGTTATATCAAGCTTTATGAAAAGAACAATATTATGAAGTGCATAAATGATATAAATTGAAGCAAACAATACACAAGTGAAAAACTAATTAATGCATATGTTTCTTACATATATTGTAGATCGTTTAGTCCACCTAGATTTGGAATGTCACCTACTAAATAGTTGAAACTTAGATCCCTGTGTGGATATAGATAAAAGAAATAATACTTCAAACCATTTAAACAAAATGCTAGAAGATATACTCAAGGGAAAATCATCAAAAGGACAACTTGCACCTTTTTCCGATATAAACACTCACTTTTAGCCCGTCACCTAAGCTTTGACGGTCAATACTTAGCCTACCACTCAACCGCTAAAAAAGTACCACTTGGAGGCTTGAAAAGTACCCAATGGCTAAAGTTATATATATTGTTGGTCCACAAACGAGCGAACCATGTTCTTCCACCTACACTACCTAACGCCTTAGCCGCTGGGTCTACAAAAAGTCCCTTGAAGGCTAAGGCGTCGATGGATATATTTTAAGCCGTTGGGGATATGTAGTAAGAACAATGTGCCTTAGCCAAAAGATGATATTTTAGCTATTAGTTGGTACTTGGTATGTGACTGTGTGACTGAGTTATTATTGACTCTTTTGGAGTTTAGCATAAGCAAAGGCTAAAAGTGAATGTTTATTTTGACAATCATAATAGCCAAGATGTATATTTTAGTGATTTTCTCTATACTTAATGCAAAACAGACAAATAACACTTGTCGGAAGTATTACAGATGCTTCAAATTAGACAACTGTGGCAAATAATCAGGAATTTTGCCGGTCATTTTACAGCTTCTCAACATCCTGAAAAACTCTCCAAAGTTCTTGAAGTTAAAACAAAAGGTATAGAAATTTAAAAAGTTGTTAACACATTTCCAAATACAACAGTGACTTACAATGTTGTCATCTTTGTCATGTTAACTAGATTCGGAAACGGTGAACTTTCTCCACTCAAGTCAGAGATTCTTCTACACATGGATTACATAACGACATGCACAGAATGTAAGATAGTGAATGACCAAATCGATTATTAGTTATTACTAACAGTTAACCTAATGAGTATGTGGGCTAAATTATTAAGAAACAAATACTTTTAGTGTATATATAACTTACAGTTCATTCAAATTGCTCAAGAGGGAAATGCTTGGTGGTATTGGTCCCTCTAGTCCACTACCATGCAACTCTCTGATGATATAATTAACCATATAAAAGATACAATTGTGGTGCAATTGTTTGAATTTTCATTATAAGATAAAAAGCTTCAGAGCATAGATAATTAGATATAAGCTGCGTCGACTTACAAATTCTTTAGTTGTTTCCAGCTTTCAAAGCTTGGGATTTTTCCAGTGAAGTTGTTACTACTTAATCGACTGCACAAACATGATCACTAGCGATACTTTAGATATCATCCACAAGATCGAACACAAACCATATATGAAGATGATGGAGCATGCATACAGTTCGGTCAAACTGACTAGATTATTAAGCTCCATTGGTAACTCGCCAGAGAGTAAATTTTCATTAAGGTTCCTATGATATGAATATAAAAACATGGAAACATGTATTATAAATCACCATAGGTCTAGTAATCACGAATCGATGTATTAAATAAGTATCGGAAATAAGGCGTACAAGTTCACTAAATTTTCTAGTTTTCCAAGCTCTGCTGGAACCGTTCCGTAAAACAAGTTGCTTTGTAGACTCCTGGTATTCATTTTTCAATTAAACAAAAACTAATATGCAACATTACACATAACCTTTAGAGAACCACAGAGAGTCAGAGAACATACAAATATACAAGTGACGTTATGTTGCCCAAATATGTTGGAATCGTTCCGGACAAACGATTCACAGAAACAGACCTGTGGTAGAGTATTTTTCTTATGTAAGAAGCAAAGATTCACATTGATATCCACCAAAGTTGTAGTAAATAAGAATGAGAAATGGCTTACAAGTACTTCAGATTTGTTGAAGCCCATTCAGGTGGTATGGTGCCATTTAGATAAGTTCGAGTAAAAATACTGCGAGAAGCGATTTGTGTCACAATAATGCCTTAACTAAAGCATGGTATATGAATTTAGTATATAATTTTACATGGTTTTAATGTAAGGTAACTTTGCTATGGATGGGGGAAGTACACCATCAAGATCCTGCCCTTTGAGAATTCTGTTCATAAAGAAAAGTTGACAAATTATTTTAAGTTAACACAAATTCATGTCAAGGCTCTGAAATTAACTTTGTTTAGTGAACTTCTATTGTTTTGGAGCAAAGGTTTGTACGTGTAGCAAAGATATAGACAAGTTTAGGTTTTAAGTGCAAAAAAGCCAGGACAAAAATAACATATTTAACATGCATGTAACATGCATGATTTTTCTAGAGTGTGTCAAATTGAGGTTATTAAAGGTTTTCTTAAAATTTGAATCTTTACTATCCGTATAAACATATATGGATAAAATAATGAGCATACGAGTCGTATCTAAGCAGTTAATGCGGTAAAATATTGGTTATCAGTCAAGAGACATCAGTTATCTTGGTAAGATATCACTGAGATATCGGTAGCTAAAAGAATATGTATAAAATATTGTATGTAGATAGATACACAACGTAAAACACGAAAACTTATTTATAAATACTTAATAGTAAACATTTTCCACTCATTCATATGGGTAGTCATGAAACAACCCCTTATTTTAATGGTAACCTTACAAAATAGTAACAAAGTTTTTTTTTCCATTAAAGTCACTTGTTTTTTTCTTCTAAAGCCTAACAACTTTCATTCATTAGGTGTTACTGAAAACCTATATAATATTTCAAAAAAATTTTAAATAGTGTTACCCCGCCCTCCATTGCTAGACGTAGGGTGTTGGACCAAAATAATTTTTTTTTTACAAAATCAAACACTAAAATAACAAAATAAAAAAAAAACATAGGGACCAAAATGACAATATACTCTTTCTTTTATTCCATTTCACGTACGCCTATTCTGTAGCCTCATAGGCTCATACCAAACATACCCGTAATGTTTTAGTGATGGCATTATTAGTATATTAAATGTATTCTATTTATGTCTACTTTCTTGACAATATGATGCCCTTTGATAATCATTTCTAAATAGTGTAAAATAAGCAGAAAAGTTTGCATAAAAAATGTAAAACAAGAACGTACATACATCGCATCGATGTGACAAACGTTCCCAGGATAGGAGCAGTTACACCTTACAGTGTTGTTGTAAAGAGGCCTTCCTCTATCAACCGGTGTTAGCCAATTGGAATTGTTAACATCACATGGGTTGTGGTTAAAATCCCAGTCCCTTTTACCCAATTCTTGTGCTATGTCACGTAGAACACTCACTGCATATATATATATGTGCAACGTTAACAAACATACCTTAGAACATTACTAAATTAAATTTCATCAGTTGATGTTTAGAAAAGTAAAACTTGCCTTCATCTTGAGGAAGATGTCCAGATTGTGCATGAACATCAGTTACTTGGAAGAACATAAGCGTTAACGATATGATCGTTAGCTTTGACTTAGTTATAAAAATAATCGACATGATCGATCTAAAATGAGGATATGATAGTTGAAAGAGCTATTGTATACTACAAGGTTTATTAATGCACGTACATATCATCCGTTGTGACTTGACTCTAATATGTGGTTGGTATCATCAAAAGAAAAAGGTATATTGGTTTTCACTGGTCTCAACTATTACCTTTTGTCTTCTACTGGTCCCAACTATTAAATTGGTTGTCAACGGTCCCAACTTTTATCACTTTGGTAACCACTGGTCCCGTCGTTAAATTTTTTTAACGCCGTTAAGTGTTTTTCCAAATTCAATACCGATGTTATAAGCATTTTGATCGGAACGATAATATAAGTCGATTGATGGAAAAATTACCTCAAAACGGCGCTCCGAACAACAAAATATTGCTTCGATCGGATGTTTAAACCTAACGGTGCATCAATCAAATGTAAAAAATTTATCGTTCAGAGAGCCTTTTCGAGAAAACTTTTACATCAATCAACAAGTATTATCCTTCCGATCAAAAGGTCTAAAACATCGGTCTTGAATTTGGAAAAAAAATTAACGGCGTTAAAAAAATTTTACGACGGGACCAGTGGTTACCAAAGTGATAAAAGTTGAGACCGTTGACAACCAATTTAATAGTTGGGACCAATAGTAGACAAAAGATAATAGTTGAGACCAGTAAAAACTAATATACCAAAAAAAATGCATTATTGTACGATGTGATGGCTGCTAAAAGTTAGATAATTAAGTTCAAATACTTTAGCTTCTCCTAAAGTGACCGACACAGTGATATTCGTAACTTTAACAAATAATGAACTTAGATTCTAAGCCTTCATTAGTCAAGGGCCCTTAAATTTGCATTTTACTATAATATTATATTATAAACTAGTTTAGTGTCCTCGTTATACTCGATAACATAAAACATTAAGGATATTCATGGGACATGGATGATTCTAATAAGTTTTCAAATAAAACAGTGATAAAAAGCCAGAACATAAGGTTTTATTTTAAAATTTTATATTTTTAATATAGTAATATTAAACTCAATTTAAAGAGATTTAAAACCTTGATTTTGTAGTGTAATTTTTTTTAAATATGTTGTATAAACAAGATATGTATGCTTAAAATATTGAGCTATTTAATTATATGTTATTAACAACTTTATATGACTCGTGCACACTCCTAGTAAGAGAGGGTTTAAATGTAAACATTTTTAAATTTCATAAGATTCTCCGAAATATAAAGGAAACAAAATGTAATTAGAGTTATTATAATATATTCTTATTACTATAGATATACATATTTCAAATATAAAAATATTAATGTGAGACAAACCATCTTATGATGTCAAGTAAGCAAAACCACCTCTAATGATATCAACGGGGATGGATATAACAAATATCCTCTCATATTGGAAAAACCCTGAAACCCTAATTATAGTCATTGATTTGGTTTGATCTATGGTTGAGAAACACTCTTGTTTTTTTATCATTATTTTAGTAATTTAAAGTACCAAAAGGGTGTTGTAGACATTTGCTCCATTCACTTCATTCTTTCTCTAGTACATTTTTTCTTATACTTTTTTATTTAATAAAATTTCTCTCTCCTACTTTTTCTATTTAATATAATTTTTTCTTGCATACTTTATAAATTTATCTCCTACTTTTTTTATTTTATATAATTTCTCTCACATACTTGATACTAGCGGGTACGTTTCTTACATCATGTTACGAATTTTTTGAAAAAACAAAACTTAATAATTACATTTGTTACATCGTGTTACATATTTTATAAATACAAAACTTAATGTATTACGTTTGTTACATCGTGTTACATGTTTTTTTAAAACAAAACTATATGGATTACGTATCACTCCACGCATGTCACATGTGCTACATCGTGTTACATATTTTATTAAAAACTGATAAAAAAAATACATGTCTTTTTATACATAATGTTACATATTTTATTAAAAGTTGAAAAAAAAGTTACATGTTAGTTCAGACATGGTGTTACTTATGTTACATAGTGTTACATATTTCATTAAAAGCTGAATAAAGTTTCATGTCAGTTCAGACATGGTGTTAAATATGTTACATCGTGTTACATATTTTATTACATCGTGTTACATATCTACAAAAATCAAATATCTATAAAAACGTTACCTATGTTATATATGTTACATCTTGTTACATATAAAAGAGTTAGAATAAAAAATTAAACATCTATCTAAATGTTACATATATAACTGAAATTTAAACATGTTGAAAACTACTTGTTACGTACTTAAGTTACATCGTGTTACATAACTTATAAAAAATCAAAACTAGCTGGATTAAAGTGTTAGTCCAGAAATGTTACATATGTTACATCGTGTTATATATCTATAAAAAATCACATACTACTACATATGTTACATGGTTTTACATATTTAATTGAAGCAAAGTTACATAGCTTACATATGTTACATTTTGTTACATATTTAAATCTTAAAAAAATATCTATAAAATACTACATATTTAACTGAGATTAAAAAAACCAATAAAACAAAGCTACATATGTTACATCGTGTTACATCTTTAAATCTAAAAAAATCAAATATATATAAAAATAGTACATATTTTACTAAAATTTAAAAAAATATCACAGTCCATTATCCACATTTCCATTATTAAACTCCAGCTACACACATGGCATGTTAATAAGAACTTTAAAAAACTACATCGATCAAATAAAAACTCACAAATAAAAAATTAACATTACGGCTTCGAAACTGCACACACAAACACAAATAAAAACTCACATCAATTCAATTTCACAGCTTGGAAACTATACAAACCCTAAACATTCATCTTCTGAACACAAAAAAATTAACATTACGGCTATTTATACATGATGCCTCGTAAATATCGATCAAATCCAGGCTTATAAACTTGTAGATCTGGTACCTCCACTAAGTTTCTTTAACTTGTGGTACAAATGAAATCACCAGATTCGACATTGGCGTAATCTTGACCATCACAATCCATAGTTGGTTTTTTATCTATCTAATTTAACTATCCATGAATCTAGTTGTAATCACACTTCGTATGTAACTTACAATATGGTAAACGATAGGTGTACATCTATCTATTACTTGAAACCCGAAGTTGATCCACTTTTCCCAATCGTTAACAACAATCAATATATTTTCTTGTAAACTCTTATTTCTTAGTTTAACAATTTCATCAGAAGAAGGAAAATAATAAACACCAACTAAGAAGAGATGGGTTTGGGGGTAGCAACAAAACGAATACTCTGACATCCGTTGATGTGGCACTAGAAGACATAACAAATACAGTGAAATAAGAGAATTAAACACACAAAAGTTGACAGTTAAGGTGACACTAAAAGACGGAACACTTAAGTACTAGACAAAGATAGACCTGAATGAGACTCGATACTAGCAAAAAGATGTAGGAATACCGTTCGTAAAATAATAAGAAAACACTTTAATATTCAATTACAATACAATAAAATAACGAAAGTTGTAAATTACAATACGAATACAACAGAACCAAAATAAAAGTCTAGAAATTTAGATACATTCAGTGATTGAATATTGCAGGATAGGTAGGGTGAAACTTTTGAACCTTCATTTGTGAAGTGTACTTAGTCTCTTAGTGGTTAGAAGACGCGATATCCTTGAACGAACCCCCATTTATGTAGACGTTAATACACTTCACACTACACTCTTTCTGTTTTGGTTAACCCCTCATTGTCGTATCTATTATGATCATGAAATACTAGCATGGTTCTGTGAAAGCTCTAGAATTTACATGGCCTACAAATTCATTTGAAGTGACCCTATTTTTCTCTCACATAAGTGATGTTTCACAATTAAAAGCATTATGGTTTCTATGATTTACACAAATCATTAACTTCACATTATGCATAGCCTCACAACAATGTCACTATTGGTATAGGTATGGACTTGGAAATGTGATAACTCCCTTTAATTAGAATTTAGGGGATATATCAACGTATATTAGCATGTATGTTAAACAATACGTTAGTGACACCCCACAGTGACCACTTTTAGATATGTGAGAGCATTCACAGTGGGTTTTTTTCCTTATCTTTAAAATTACACTAAAAAACACTACATTTACACTACATTTTCTCTTTCTTTTCAATTAAATAATACTTTTTATACATTAATCATTACATTTTACCGTTTCTCTCTCTTCTACCCATATATATTTCCTTAAATTTACCGTTTCTCTCTCCTACATCCATATATTTTCTCTCTTCTTCACTCACAATCACTCAAAACCATTCCATAAAATTTTACCAAACCCACTCACATATTTATACCAACTCCACTGTGAATGCTCTGAGTTCGTTTTTTATTGAACCTAGATTTTGGGATCTACAATAAACAAGGTTGAGTTTCCATACATACCCTTATTCGTGGGCTTTAGACTTAATTCCCAACTAGATTTTTCATAAAGTCACAAGTTGTTAGATCCAAACTATTATCTTGGACGTTTTCAAGTCAGTGCAGATCATGTGCAATTGAGTTCTATTGTTATGATGTGATCTTAACTCGTAAGTTAATCATGACTATATTATTATTTTCTGATACTATAATTGTAGGAACCAACCTGAACCTAGCTATAGTAATATTTTTCTTTAATATTATAATATGCATTTCTATGTGAACACATATTCACTATGTGCATTTGGTTAGTAAACTTATGACCGTTGTGTATTTCATTAGGTTATGTGTTTGCAATATCAACTTGGATCCTTATTTCTAAAGATTTCACGTTATCAAATGCAACATTCAAGTGTTATTGGATAACATCCAACCATGCTTATATATAAAAAAGATTCTCTATTTCTACGAGTATAAGAAAATGTCTAAAAATACCATTTGTAGATATTCTAAAGTGTTGTTTCTTAAATAGTTATTCCCCACATTTCTTGCATTTTGATAAAATCTAAACTATACCTATGACAACATTTAGACACCCATGATTTGAAAATATCATAGTCTCTATATCATTGATATATGATATTAATGCTTATTTATCACTAAAGCAACAAACTCGTACTAGAATAATTCTAAAATACGATCTAGATTAAATATAAAAAATTGAGTTGCATGTTATCAATTTTTCATAAGTTACATGACTTTCTTTTTAGATTGTATAACAATTGTCACTCAAATTGTCGATCTATACATAAATTCCTATTTGTTTTGTATATAATATTTTTGTTGTATATAAGTTAGAATGTTTTAGGTTAATTAGTCTCCTCAAAACACTAACTTAATTAGTTAACGTTAATTGGTTGAGTTTTTTTATTATCGTTTTACCACTTGTATAAATGTCATAAATGTCAACTTGGTGACCGTAACAACAATCAAACATATATCATACTCTTTTAACGAAAGTTATAACGACCCGTTGTACGTGTTGGTTTCCCAACCTAGCTAGCTATTACCTATATAATTAAGGACACTCTTTGATCTATTGAAACAAAAAAATTCAAACAGAACTTTTAATTGCGTATTTGTTTTTTGTCTTTTATCTTATCGAATATATGATTAAGTGTTTTGAAATGTTTTTTGCCTTGCAGATCGAATACTTCCAAATTATAAACGACCCTAGCTACCGTATTTTGGTTTCGAAAAACTCTTCAACACGTACCCATAAAATTAAAAGGGAAATGCTATTTACACCGGGGAAAAAAAACAAAAAACCGTCTTATACACCGCGTATAGGGCTATACGCCGCGTATATGGTACGATGACAGGTATGTCAGTACGATGTACAGACCAATACGCCGCGTATAGCCCTATATGGGGCGTATTGAGTACAGACCAATATGCCGCGTATAGCCCTATATGGGGCGTATTGATTTTTTTTTTTAACATCGAAACGAATAAAGCCCGGCTACCCGGCGGGGTCAATTTATTAATTTTTTTTCAAACATTTATTAAAAAGTATAACTATAGATTCAGGATTTGGAAAAATGATCCAACCTTTGTAAAAACCATTTATTAGGTTAAATGGTTCCATCATGCAAATTTTCAAACATTTATTAAAAAATATACTTTAATTTATTCTTTTTAGTAAGAACCCTTATGTTTTGTTGTAACCTATGCTTTTCGTTTGCTTTTGTAGTCTAGAGGTTCAACTAGGAATGGCACATGAGTGCATGACAACATCGTCAATCAGATTTTTACAAAGGTTGGATCATTTTTCCAAATCCTTAATCTATAGTTATACTTTTTAATAAATGTTTGAAACAAATTTAATAAATTGACCCCACCGGGTAGCCGGACTTTATTCGTTTTGATGTTAAAAAAAATAATAAAAAAAATTAAAAAAAATTAAAAAAAATCAATACACCCCATATAAGGCTATATGCGGCATATTGGTCTGTACTCAATACGCCCCATATAGGCTATACGCGACGTATTGATCTGTACATCGTACTGACATACCTTTCATCGTACCATATACGTGACGTATAGCCCTATACGCGGCGTATAGCCCTATACGCTGCGTATAAGACAGTTTTTTATCAAAAAACATGCGGTGTAAATAGTCTGGGCGAATTAAAATCTCAATAATTCAGTGAATCATTTAATGCCAAAACCCACATGCGCATGGCCCCCACTCGATCATACGGCTAATTCAAATAAAGCTACATCTATTAATTATATTGTAGTGTCACAGAGAAGTGATTATTCATAGCGTCACCCAGAATGGACCCGGGCTTGATTGGTACATGAATTACGCTTGTCTAAATAGCTCGTCACTCGCTACAAAAATATTTGTTTGAGGCTAATGTTCAAGTCAACCGGTTAGTCAACTACTCTACAATGGTTAAATAACATGTAATAATTGTGTGGGTCGACGTTACGCATGGTTAGAAAAGTCCAGGGAAATAAGGTGCAATTGTGTTGATTGTTTGGATAAATGACTGTTAAAGTCTATTAGCGCCTAATTTTCTTGATTAGTTGCAGGGTAGGTTATAAAGAGAGGCGAATATGTTGAGTTTTAAGTGGTAGATTGTGTTAACTGTGTACTATTGTTTTCAAATTTATTCTTCATCTTCGGTGATTGGCTCAGTTGTAAACAAGAGCCGTTTGGCTTGTTTCAGTTTGTAAACGAGCCAAGTATAAGCATGTAAGGGTCCGTTCAGCTTGGTTCGGTTTTAATTATTTTATTAAATATATAATAAACTCACACAACTAGATTTATAGTTTATACATATCACTCTAGTGAATCTGGCCAATGTATACAAATATACAATTACACACACATATATATATACTACGTCAATCAATCAAATAAAAATTTCAACAGTAGATCTAAAGCAAAACCCTAAACCATTAAGCGACAGCCTTTGACCCGGACAATTTACTCATTGTTTCTTGCTCTCACTGTAATCAATAGCCTCTCGATCTCACCGTTAGCGTTCTCTACAATCTTTTCATCCCTCATTACCTATAACGTGTTGGTATTCATGAAAACTATTATGCTATAAAATAATGTTGCTTTTGAAGGCATAAAAACTTAAGACCAGGGGCGGACATATGAATAAGTGAGGGGTAGCCCGGGCTACGGCTCAACTTTTCGTACGTAATGTAAAATTTAACGTTTTTTCTCTGATTTTATGTTTAGGATACACGTGAGCAGTTAAAAGGATACCCCTGAATAATCAGAACAAGTTTTTATTGGCAAATGGTTTGGAAAAAAATGCCAATAAAATGATGATATGAGTTAAAATGATCAAAGTATTGCTAACGATTTTCAATAAAATAATGCTAAAACTTCATATATTACTAATGATATGAAAGAAAATGACGTTTTGTATGAGTGTACACCAAAAAAAAATTCTATATGTGTACGAAAAAAATATATTATATGAACGTGGGGCAAAAAAAAGTTTCAGGATACCCCTGGCATGTTTTGCTAGCTCCGCCACTGCTTAAGACCCAATGTTTTCATTGCCTCTCACTGCAAATTTAAACCGAATGACACACAAGACAGTTGTGCTGTCAAAATGGTATGCCGCTCGTTTGTGTTTGCCTGAAAATTGCTCGTTCGATTTTCAGCTCGGTCGTAAAGGAGTGATTGGCTCTGTTTTGTTTGTAAGCAAGCCAAGCACGAGCAAAGGTCCGCTCGATTTGACTGACACATGAACAACCATACATTAAACTAGTCTTGCATTCTTCATAATGACGCTCTACGTACACCAATTCGTGTTTGCTAACTCAACAATGTGTGTTGGATCTTGATTTACTAATAAAGCATATACATTCAAAGTGGAAGAGTCAAATGTATGTGAGTGTGGTTTTAATATTTTAGGGGGTGAGTGTGAATGGTTGTGAGTGGAGAAAAGAAAAAATTTGATGGTGGATGAGAGAGAAACTCTATATTTAAAAAGCTACTGTTCACCTCCTTTAATTTTTAATATTTTTTTAAGTGGTTGTGAGTGGATGAGAGAGAAACTATAATGATAAATATATAAAAATATTATTATTTAAATAGAAGGAAAGAGAAAATGTAGTAATTTTTAATGTAAATTTAGAAATAAAGATGGTTCCTCTATTTCATTCTTAAATTTTCATCACGATTTGTTTGCTGCAGCCCTATCTGAAGTTCCAGCCCACCATAATATATGTGCATTCTTGGATGAAGTCATGAATATGTATGAGAAGCCGATGGATACACTGATCGAGGCTATCATATTGTTGTTAGGAACCAGATATGCTTATGCCATGTGGATACAATCGGATTACGTATACGCTCGGTACATCAAAAGATTCCGAAGAACTATTGTAGTTGTGGTGCATGGATGAGAACGAAAGAAAGATTGTTAGAGGTGAAGTCACAACTCCGAAATCTCTAGATATTTTTGAAGCTCATTCAGAAATGCTCTCAAACTCCGTGACGTTAATGAGAATGCACCAATCGTGTACTTAGAAGCTGTATGCCAGCAGATCCCCAAGAGATGGGTCATCCAACTGACTTTTCAAAGAGACTGTTGAGATGTGAAGGATGAAGTTACACAAAACTAAGACAATACAAATTTAACATAATATTTGTTGAATTCTATGTAATCACATCATGTCAGCTGAAACCTACCTACTGAAGAACTGTATCTGTTGAAAGACAATTTTACTAGCTAGTATCTCTATCTTCAACATAGACAATTATGTTAGTGTTGAAGCATAATGACGACACTAGAACTTTCAACACACGTTGAAAATTTAAATACTATTATCAATTGGTTATAAATTAATTAAGTAGATAGATATATAAAAAGATAGAAAATATGTGGTTAATATTTGACCTAAATATGATTCATGGGTCCTTAATGAAATAAGAGTTTGTGACATAACTAAAATGTTAACCTAAATTATTCAATTATTAAAATAGATATATATATAGTTTCTAAAATCAAACAACTTGAATAAAAAATTAATAATCTAAAAAAAACAAATAACCAAATAAAATTTATAGAAAAAGTTTGTTAGAATTTTCAACACGGATAACTTTAGGAAAACAGGACCATGTTTCCTAAAAGTTATTTGAACTTATTTATCTTTTTGCCCCATCATAACACATATAGTACAATAATGCATTTTCTTTCGTTCATACCTGTCCCATATTGGAGTCAAGTCACAACAATTAATTTTCACTTGCATATATAGTATTTATAGTCATTACAAAAATACCTCTTTCAACTATATCATATCCTTATCATTTCAGATCATGTCGATTATTCTTTATAAACGTTTACGGCTTTTATTTAATCTAACGCTCATATCGCTTATGTTCTTCCAAGTAACTGATGTTCATGCACAATCTGGACATCTTCCTCAGGATGAAGGCAAGTTTTAGTTCTCTCTATTTCTGAACTTCAACTGATGAAATTCAATTTAGTATGTTCTAAGGTATGTTTGTTAACGTCATGCACATATATATGCAGTGAGTGTTCTTCGTGACATAGCGCAAGAATTGGGTAAAAGGGACTGGGATTTTAACCTCAACCCATGTGATATTAATAATTCCAATTGGCTAACACCGGATGATAAAAAAAGGCCTCTTTACAACAACACTGTAAGGTGTAACTGCTCCTATCCTGGGAACGTTTGTCACATCGATGCAATGTACGTACGTTCTTGTTTTACATTTCTTAAGTATGCAAACTTTTCTGCTTATTAAACACTATTTAGAAATGATTATGAAAGGGCATCATATTGTCATAAAGGTAGACATAAATATAATACATTTAATATACTGATCGATAATGTTCTCACTAGAACGTTACGGGTATGTTTGGTATGAGGCTATAGAATATGCGTGAAATGGAATAAAAGAATGAGTATATTCATAGGGGGCTTAGAGGGTGTGCGGCATTGTGCGACCGCACAGGACACTCGTTTGTCGGGGGCACCAAATTTTTAAAAAAATTTACTATATAAATTTTTTATAAAACTTATATTTAGTCAATAGTCATGCATCAAATAAGCAAAGATTTAAAGCCCGCATCTAAAGGCTAAAGCTCACTACAACTAATTAACTAAACATCTAAAAACCCACACAATCAAATTGATTATGGATTAATGAAGGTTGGAAGCCCACTGCTGCCAAAAACGTAATTCACTAATTTGAATACTTTGGTTTTCTTATATTTATTTATCAAACGTATTTTTGTTAAAAATTTAGTTTATATAATATACTGCGTTTGTGCTTTGGGTTGAGGGGGCGGAGGGACCTTTTTTTCTCATCTCGATCAGGGCATCCAAATTCTCAGGACCGACCCTGAGTATATTGTCATTTTGGTCCTTGGGATTGTATTAATTCGATTACTTTGGTCCTTATGTTTTCTTTTTTATCATTTTAATTTTTAATTTTGTAAAAAGTTGTTATTTTGGTCCAAAGCCCTGCGTCTAGCAATGAAGGGCGGGGTAACAATAGTTTAAATTTTTTTGAAATATTATATAGTTTTCCAAAACACCTAATGAGTGAAAGTTGTGTGGCTTTAGAAGAAAAAAAAAACAAGTGACTTTAATGAAAACATTAAAAAATCTTTGTTACTATTTTGTAAGGTTACCATTAAAATAATTAAGGGGTTGTTTCATGACGAGCCATATGATTGAGCGAAAAATGTTGTTAAGGCTAAGATCAGTGGCGAAGTCAGAATTTTATTAATAGGGGGGCCTAAAGTTATGGTGTCCATAACAAAGGGGGCCTGATTTTAAAAATTGGAGGGCCCGTACCCAATTTATATACCAAAATCAACTAAAAACTGACAAATCGTTACTACTAACCGGAAAAAATGGGAGGGCCCGGACCCTCCCGGGTCTCCACTTGGCTGCGCCATTGGCTAAGATATCACTATTAAGTATTTATATTATATAAGTTTTTGTGTTTTACGTTGTGTATATACATATAATATTTTATGCATGATATTTTAGCTACCGATATCTCACTGATATTCCACCAAGATAACCGATGTCTTAAATATCGGTCCTTAATTGACTGATAACTAATATTTTACCGCATTAACTGCTTAGATACGACTCGTATGCTCATTATTTTATCCATATATGTTTATACGGATAGTAAATCTTCAAATTTTAAGAAAACCTTTAATAACCTCAATTTGACACTCTAGAAAAATCATGCATGTTACATGTTAAATATGTTATATTTGTCATGGCTTTTTTGCACTTAAAAACCTAAACTTGTATATATCTTTGCTACACAAACCGGCTCCAAAACAATAGAAGTTCACTAAACAAAGTTAATTTCAGAGCCTTGACATGAATTTGTGTTAACTTAAAATAATTTGTCAACTTTTCTTTATGAACAGAATTCTCAAAGGGCAGGATCTTGATGGTGTTCTTCCCCCATCCATAGCAAAGTTACCTTACATTAAAACCATGTAAAACTTATTTCACAACCAAAATTATATACTAAATTCATATACCATGCTTTAGTTAAGCCATTATTGTAACACGAATCGCTTCTCGCAGTATTTTTACTCGAACGTACCTAAACGGCACCATACCACCTGAATGGGCTTCAACAAATCTGAAGTACTTGTAAGCCATTTCTCATTCATATTTACAACAACTTTGGTTGATATCAATGTGAATCTTTGCTTCTTACATAAGAAAAATACTCTACTACAGGTCTGTTTCTGTGAATCGTTTGTCCGGAACAATTCCAACATATTTGGGCAACATAACGTCACTTGTATATTTGTATGTTCTCTGACTCTCTGTGGTTCTCTAAAGGTTATGTGTAATGTTGCATATTAGTTTTTGTTTGATTGAAAAATGAATACCAGGAGTCTACAGAGCAACTTGTTTTACGGAACGGTTCCAGCAGAGCTTGGAAAACTAGAAAACTTAGTGAACTTGTACGCCTTATTTCCGATACTTATTTAATACATCGATTCCCGATTACTAGACCTATGGTGATTTATAATACATGTTTCCATGTTTTTATTTTCAAATCATAGGAACCTTAATGAAAATTTACTCTCTGGCGAGTTACCAATGGAGCTTAATAATCTAGTCAGTTTGACCGAACTGTATGCATGCTCCGTCATCTTCATATATGGTTTGTGTTCTTGTGGATGATATCTAAACTATCGCTAGTGTTCATGTTTGTGCAGTCGATTAAGTAGTAACAACTTCACTGGAAAAATCCCAAGCTTTGAAAGCTGGAAACAACTTAAGAATTTGTAAGTCATAACTTATAATTAATATGTATGCTCTAAAGCTTTTTATCACTATCTTACATTATCATCAGAGAGATGCATGGTAGTGGACTAGAGGGACCAATACCACCAAGCATTTCCCTCTTGAGCAATTTGAATGAACTGTAAGTTATATATATACTCAAAGTATTTGTTTCTTAACAATTTAGCCCACAGACCCATTAGGTTAACAATTAGTAATAATCGATTCGGTCGTTCACTATCTTACATTCTGTGCATGTCGTTATGTAATCCATGTGTAGAAGAATCTCTGACTTGAGTGGAGAAAGTTCAGCGTTTCCGAATCTAGTTAACATGACAAAGATGACAACATTGTAAGTCACTGTTGTATTTCGAAATGTGTTAACAACTTTTTAAATTTCTATACCTTTTGTTTTAACTCAAGAACTTTGGAGAGTTTTTCAGGATGTTGAGAAGCTGTAATATGACCGGCAAAATTCCTGATTATTTGCCACAGTTGTCTAATTTGAAGCATCTGTAATACTTCCAACAAGTATTATTTGTCTTTTTTGCATTAAGTATAGAGAAAATCACCAAAATATACATCTTGGCTGTTATGATTGTCAAAATAAACATTCACTTTTAGCCTTTGCTTATGCTAAACTCCAAAAGAGTCAATAATAACTCAGTCACATACCAAGTACCAACTAATAGCTAAAATAGCACCTTTAGCCTTAGCCTTCAAGGGACTTTTTATGGACCCAGCGGCTAAGCCGTCGAGTACTTTTCAAGCCTCCAAGGGTATTTTTTAGCGGTTGAGTGGTAGGCTAAGTATTAGCCGTCAAAGCTTAGGTGACGGGCTAAAAGTGAGTGTTTATATCGGAAAAAAGTGGCAATTTGTCCTTTTGATGATTTTCCCTTGAGTATATCTTCTAGCATTTTGTTTAAATTGTTTTGAAGTATTATTTCTTTTATCTATATCCACACAGGGATCTAAGTTTCAACTATTTAGTAGGTGACATTCCAAATCTAGGTGGACTAAACGATCTACAATATATGTAAGAAAAATATGCTTAATTTAGTTTTTCACTTGTGTATGTTTTGCTTCAATTATATCATTTATGCACTTCATAATATTGTTCTTTTCATAAAGCTTGATATAATCAAATTAAACATACATTAAAAAAGGAAAATTAAAGGAAGGATATGAAGATTATACACTAACATGGTTATATGGTAAAATGACTAGGTATGTCACAGGTAACTCCCTAAATGGTAGCGTTCCTAGCTGGCTTACCGTCGGATCAGGTAATGTACGATATTGATTATAATCGTCACTTTAGCCTTACTTTGTACGTCATGAAAGTGTGTATGTGTGCACATTTCAATTTGTATTTATAATGCAGCACGGTCCGTAGATCTTTCCTTTAACAACTTAAACAAAGAAACTATGCACCAAACTTGTGGTGGATCATTGTAAGTTTTTAATTAGACTCCGTATACTCTTTTTCTTGTGCACCTACAAGATGAAAGTTAAGTCTATATATTGTCTCTTCGTTTACTAGGAACTTGTTTAGAAGCTACATTAGCAAGAACGACTCGTAAGCTTACACTCTACTTCTCGTTTTAGTATTGATGGAACGTTAACTTAATGATACTCATGGAATATTATTATATCTTTCATTTAATGTAGAGACGTTGCAAAGTGCCTTAGTCCTTGCTCGAAAGGTGAGCAACATTTTTGGTGATGTTGCATTTCCTTCTTAACAGCAAAAGCAAAGTTGCTCTATTTTATGTTTCTATTTTGTTGGTCCAGAGTACAATTCAGTTCATATCAATTGTGGCGGGATAGAAGCTACTATTGGAGACAACGTTTACGAGGCAGATGAAGATCCGGCTGGTCCTGCAAAATTTTTTCATTCAAGGGAACATTGGGGATTTAGCAGCACAGGACATGTATTGGATGAACCTTTTGCATATAAAGTAAATAATGTATCTAGACTCGCTATGAGAGACTCTAACCTTTACACAACCGCGCGCCTCTCTCCACTGTCTCTCACTTACTATGGTCGTTGCTTAGCAAATGGAAGGTATAAGGTGACTCTACATTTTGCGGAGATAGTTTTCAGAGATAATCAATCTTACCAAAGTCTCGGAAGACGGGCTTTTGATGTTTATGTACAGGTTGAATGATTTTAATTTTTAGAAATATGATAAAAGAAAGAATGATGTGTGTTTCATTATATTCATTATTTCTTAATAATTTTGTAGGGTGCAATTATATTGAAGAATTTTGATATTAGAAATGAAGCAGGAGGGGTTGATAAAGCAATAATCATAAAGAACATAACAAATATTCATGTGACTAACGGAACATTAGAAATTCGGTTTCAGTATGCTGGTAAAGGCACTACCGTCGCCCCAAGTAAAGGAAGCTATGGACCTATGATATCTGCCATTTCAATCGAGTCTGGTATGCTTATTGTTCACACATTTTAGCTACTGTTTTAATGCATAATATAACAATCAACATGTATGAAATTAGTTGACATTTCTTTTCTAGCAATAACTACATGAAAAGTGTCACTTAAGTAATTTGCATATAAATGTCACTAAATGCTCAAAGTCAGCCACAAAGTTTAACATGTGTTACGGATTAATATTTAATGCGTCAACAATAGATTAAGAAGCAGTTTCCTTGTATCTTTGAATACAGTTTAAGAAATAATTAGCTTTAGCCTTTTGCTGATATAATTTTCTTTCCTTAGAATCGGCCATCCATGGAAAAAGACGTACATTCATAATCATTGGTGCGGTGGCTGCAGCTTTGTGCGTCGCTCTTATAGTTATTTGTATTGCATGGTGGAGGTATTATAAAGGGGACCGAATATCACGAGAAAAAGGTGTTTTGGGTATTTAAGTATAACAAGTTTTTGTTTCACATTGACACGGTTAGTTGTCTATCAACCTCTCCCCAACTTCATAAAATAAATTTGTTTCCTTGCAGTTTTAAAGGGATTGGACTTGCATACTGGCGTATTTACTTATAGACAGATCAAAGCGGCTACTGACAACTTTGCTGATTCAAACAAACTTGGAGAGGGCGGTTTTGGACCTGTTTACAAGGTAATGCCGGAAACACATAGATTATTCCTTTGGTGTTACCTATTTTGACAATTTTATTAATCAAACGCGCGAAGTTGTAGTTGATATAACTCAAATTCTATACTTATAGGGTACACTCTTAGATGGAACTATAATCGCGGTGAAGAAACTATCTTCTAAATCAAGTCAAGGAAATCGTGAATTTGTGAATGAAATAGGGATGATAGCTAGTATACATCACCCTAATATTGTAAGGCTACATGGGTGTTGTGTGGAAAAAAACCAGCTACTGCTAGTTTATGAGTACATGGAGAATAACTCTCTAGCCAATGTTCTATTTGGTATTTTCCTTTTTTTCCTAATTTATCACCTTATAAATCGTACTCGTATATCCAAGCAAACTCAAGTTCTTGAATAATACATGTTTTTATAAATTAGAGAACGATAAAGCTAAGATGGAAATAGATTTTCCTACAAGAAAACGAATTTGTGTTGGCATCGCAAAAGGTTTGACATTCTTGCACGAAGAGTCAGTGCTAAGAATGATTCATAGGGACATCAAAGCAACAAATGTACTCCTCGATATTGATCTTACTCCAAAGATATCGGATTTTGGATTGGCGAAGCTTTGTGATGAAGGGTACACTAATATTTTTACCAGAGTTGCTGGAACTATGTGAGTGCTTTCTCAACTATATTTATTTTCTTTTACTTGTAAGCTCTTAAGTAGACCTATAACTAGATATGTTTATTTGTCAAACACATTTAGGGGTTGTTTGTTTCAGACTCTGAATGGTTCAGCATTTAATGGTTCAGACTGCTTGTTTCGCGAGCAGATGTCTGAATGGTTAAGACATTTGTCTCTGAATGGTTAAGCATTATACAGAGTCTAAATGGTTAAGAGCTATAATCTGAATTGGTCAGACATTTGCATTTAAATAGTTAAGCAATATACTAGCTCTTAATGGTTCAGACCTCTTAATGATTCAGCACTTAATGATTCATTCATTTTGGTTTTGTTCATTCAGAGGGTACATGGCTCCAGAATATGCACTAAGGGGCCATTTAACCTACAAAGCAGATGTATACAGTTTTGGAGTTCTTGCACTAGAAATCATTTCCGGAATGAATAATGCGAAATATCGACCAACTGAAGAATCCATGAGTCTTGTTGATTGGGTAAAAATTCTTTTACTTCAAAGACATTTTTATCCTTCCCATAAATCCGAAAACAATTGTCTTACTATCAGTATGTTTCATCTATTCTAAGGTTGTTTCTCTAAAACAAAAGGGGAGTTTGATGGAGTTGGTGGATCCAAGATTAGGTTCTGATTTCAACAAAAAAGAGGCATTGAGAATGATAGAAATTGCTGTATTATGCATTAACAAATCCCCGGATCAAAGGCCTAACATGTCTGAAGTATTAAATATGCTCGAGGGTCGTATCAAAATTAAGGAGCCGGATATTAGTCTAACTACATCTGATGACGAGTTAAGGTTGCAAGCAATCAAATTGAAGCTAGAAGAGATACAGTCCCATGACTCTGATGAAGCTGAAACTTCTCTTATAACATCATCTTCTATGTCCAGCGACTTCTATCCTAATAGTAAAGTTTATGAAGAACACAGTTTTATGTAAGCATTTTCGACCATCATTTCTTTCTTTCATGTGTGCATGGAAGGTGTTGCTTGACTTTGAAAGACAATGTTAGCAATGTTTAGCTATTAATTTCTATGAGGGATACAAATATATAATTGTAGCAAACACTTAAATAAGTGAGTCTGAAATATTGTATTAGGTCATTATTCTTTATAAAGGCAAGTAAGTTAGATCAAGCCAATTAATAATGTATTCACTCTCTTCTAGAGTTTTTTTAAGGAACGAAATTTAAGGAAGTGGAAGAAAAGTAAAGAGAAGGGAAGGAGATCATATTAAAACGTTTATTACAGAAAAGATGGACATATATGTCAATCATGTGTGTTTGGAAAACATATCGAAAGATCTCTAGCACCTTTGCTACTTTATCGAAAGACCTCTAGCACTATTGTCTAGGGCACTCAGGATCTTCTTTTTTACGCTCTTTAAATAAAAGTAAATCTATATTTGTTTCTAAGTTTCTGATGAACATATATGTTAAACATGTGTGTTTGGAAAACATATAAAATTACCATATATTTTATAATTCTATTTCTTTTATGTATTCATAATTTGATATTGTGCATAGTGATGTTTGGACCTCCCCATACAAAGCTTGGAAGGACTTTTCTATATATTACGTGTTGTTTCTTGATGAATGTACCAAGTACTTACGGACATTTCCTTTTTCTAACATATCAAATGTCTTCTACGTTTCCTTTGTAAAAACCTAATTTGGAAAACCCTTAGTTATATTGCTCTTTTATACTTCTAGACTAGATAATTTAAAGCTAGAAATCATAAAATAAGCAAAAATAAGACAAAAAAACGGGAGAAAATAGTCAAACAAAGAAGGCCAGACTTAACAATCCACATGCTGAATAGCGAGGAAAACGACTTAACACTTGAAGATTTTGAA
Organism: Tagetes erecta; assembly: GCA_030867185.1. Lineage (NCBI taxonomy): Eukaryota > Viridiplantae > Streptophyta > Magnoliopsida > Asterales > Asteraceae > Tagetes > Tagetes erecta. The sequence continues at coordinate 75,338,504 of CM061490.1, read as the reverse complement.
GAATTGAAGCTAGACACACCCCATGCCTAACCATTTTGATAGATTGTACTGAGATAAGTTGTGGAGCAAACATATGGGCAGGCACGACCCCTTGTCTAAGAGGCACTCCACTGTATGTTAGAGGTATGTCGGATTCGTAAACATAAAACTCACTTTTAAATTACTAAGCAGATTCACTAAATACCTCTTAAATTAAATGTAATAAAGTTTTGATAGCATAGTTTGAAACGAGACAGATCAATCTTTTTCATGGCCTTAGGCGAACTCCCAAATAGACGCTCGAGTATTAGTTTTTAATATGTTTTGTCAGATTCCATGATAGCAAAGTATAACTATTTCAATACAAAGAACCTATCACATAATCCTCGATATAACCAACCAAATAATAAATAAAGATAACGACTTGTTTGGTTGGACTTCTGAATGAGATTTAAAATTAACAAATCTTAAAATTTTTCTTTCATTTACCTTGTCCCACATTAGTGTGGGAAAAAAACATAGTTAACTTATATATACAACTTTTTATGACATGTTAAGTTCTTATGTTGTGTTTTACTCTACCATCTACCCGTGCGTACGTGGATAGTTTTTGAAACATAAACAAATTATTATTATTTTTAGGTTTTGTTGCCCTTTTGTTTTTGAAACATAAACAAATTATTATTTTTTAGGTTTTCTTGCCCTTCTTTTTCTCGTCTCTCCATCGCCCTCTTTTCTCGTCTTCCACCATGCCGCCGTCTGATCTTCATCTTTGTCTCTCATTGACGCCATGCTTCAATCTTCATATGCCTTCGTCCTCATCTCCGTCTCCTCCATCTACCTGCGCCGTCACCCCTCTAAACCGTTCAGGACCTCCTCAACTCTGAGCCATTCAGAGGCCTCACCTCTGACCGATTCAGAGGTCGCGATGCAACCAATTCAAACAACTTCCAACCTCTGACCGATTCAGAGCCCTCTTCCGTTTAGAGGCGTTCAGAGGTAATTAAACAAACAGCCCCTTAGTATGTATGAAAAAGATGATCTACTTTATATTCTAAAGGTTTTATATAGTTGAAAATTGTATAAATACTTATGCTCATTGTGGAAACGTAAATTTGTCGTCATATCAAATTTTCATTCGAAACTATTTCAAAGTTATTTAAGAAGCTGTCGTATACATAGTTTTGTAATAGCCGTTAAAATTATAATCCGAGCATCATTGTGGCAATTGAACCTATCAACCGTGAGTGTGAATGTGTGATCAACAAAATATATAATCAATTCAGCACCAAACATGGTTTCATACTTACTTTCACACGATATAAAAGACTATGCGCATAACACTCCAAATTAAATAATAAACGTACCCTACCTTTTAATTTGTGGTTTCGAATTAAAAACTTGGAAGACCCGACCCATAAAATTTCAACTATATATGTTGTCAAACAATTATTGGTGCATATGTTAAACGTCAAATTAGCCCACATGCGCCTGGCCCCCACTCATAGTGCTAAATATGTACGCGCGTTCTCACCTTTGGTAAAGCTGCATGCATGCATTTGTTATAAATTGCAAGGCGTCAAATATTATAGAATGGACCCACTATTGATTGTTGACGTTGAACTTTGGAGACATGTTATGTACGTGTTTTTATTATTATTAGTTTATAACATGACTTAGCCGTAGACATAGGCATATTAGATAACCGGTTTTCTTAATCGGTCTTTTGTTTTAAAATTTAAACCCGTTTTCTTTAAAGCTGGTTTGGTTATAGCGGAAAAAATAACAGTTTTTTTTTTATCTTTTTTTAACTGGTTTTCAAAACTGATTTTAATATAGGCTCGTTATATTTAGTTTATGGATTAAACGTTGAGCCTCCTAGCAAGTCCATTAAAAAATGAAAGTTGATTTGTTTACGATAAAAACCGGTTTTTTTAAACACGATAAAAACCGGTTTTTTCGGTAAACAAATAAAAACTGGATTATCATGAAAACCGGTTTTTTATCAGTGAACAAATAAAAAACCGGTTTTTTAAACCAAATAAAAACCAAAATATGAAAAACTGAAGTAGATTAAAAAAATCCGGTTTTTAAAAAACCGGTTAGGATAAAACCGATTAAAAAAAAAACCGGTTATTTTACCCATGCCTACTTAGCGGACATAGGTATGTGTTGAATGTCATCCGCACCCATGAAATTGTTTTTTTACATGGATATATACGATCTAATCCTGACCGACCCTCGAGATTTGGACACTGTCCCCATGAGTTTTTGACACGGAGACATCGGCCCTCAAGAAGTTACAACCACGTACAGATCTGACCATTTCATATGCCATATTAACTTACTTGTACTACGGTCTGACCATTGATTCAGTTGTATATAAAAGATAATAAATCATATAATGTAAATTAAGTAGAAGCAAGCTTTAAATTAAATTAGTTAAAGACGTCATTTTTGTTTAATTTATAGAGACTTGATGGTTTTAGGATAACAAATTAAGACCATAAGCGGATGTTTGCTTTTGTGATATAAGTTTACATACATATTATGATATTAAGCTTTTGTACTTTAATATCATGAACTGCACAACCTAATTAACCGAAAGCTAACTTAAAACCTGGACATATATGCTAACTCAGATTCTAGTATTCAGGTACTGAGTTTTGTTAATATGATATAGGAGTAGTGGACCTTAACAGTCCTAACTATTAGTTTTTGGCATCTACCGGTCACAACTTCTGAAATATGTGTTGGCGGTCCCAACTTTTATCATTTTGGCTATTAATGGACTACCGTTAGAAAAGTTAACAGCGTTAACTGTTTTTTTTTTCAGGTCGACGTTTTATGGTTGTTGATCGTAATAAGAATATGAGTCGATTGATATAAAAATTACATCAGAACAGTGCTCCAAATGACAAAACGATGCTTCATCGGGTTGTTTAAACCTAACGGTTCTTTAACTGGATGTACGAATTTCGTCGTTTGGATCATCTTTTCGATGTATTTTTTATATCAATCGACTCGTATTCTTATTCCGATCAAAAACCATAAAACGTCGACCTGAAACTCAAAAAAAAAAGTTAGTGCCGTTAACTTTTTAAATGGCGGTCCATTAATGGCCAAAATGATAAAAGTTAAGACCACCAGCACGTATTTTAGAAGTTGGAACCGATAGCAACCAAAAATAAATAATTGAGACTGTGAAGGTCCAATACTCCTATGATATATATTGTTAATATATTGATTAGAGTTTTGTTATGTTGGGGATGGCTAGAATGGAAACCCTATTTTATTACGAAAACCCTGAAAACTCTATATCCACCGTTGATGAAATGAAATCTATGGCTGGGGTTTTGTTGGTACAAATTGTTATATTCAATTGTACCTTTATGTTTTTTATTGACATTCAAGTACACAAAAGGGTAAATTTGGAAACTTTTCTTGCACACAATCTCTCTCTCTCGTACTCAAAAGCCAGCAGGTACCCATTCTCCAGATCTCCATATCTTCTTTCTTCTATCATCTCTCTCAACAAACAGATCTCCATATGTTCGATTCCTTATCCCGTTCTCTCATTTCTTCGCTATTAACCTAGTTGAAATGTTAAAGATGAGCAACCGAACTTTCTTTCGCTATTAACCTAGTTGCTGCGTGCGTCTTTTGTGATGAAGAAGACGAGGACGCTGTGAAGGGGGATGGGCTGATTCTGCTTCTGTTTCGATAATGGCAGCGAGAGGAAGACGAGATGAAGATGGGAATTAGATGATCAGTTGTCGTTGTGTGTGTTTTGATTTTGAAGAAGATGAGATGAAGATGAAGATGGGATTTAGATGAAGATTGGATTTTAGGGTTGGGAAATAAATTTTAATTTATATGAAAATGTTGGAAAATGTTACGTATAATTTCTCTCTCATTTCCAACATTTTCAAATTTATTTCCAACATTTTCCAATGTGTATTGTTCATCACAGTAGACTAGACTATTGTATTTAATTGTTCATCACACTTGGGAAAGGACCATTGAATATTGAAACTTGTACCGTTCATCCATTGACATGCGATTTTAATTTTTAATAGAAATAATTTAAAACACTAAATTTATTTAATTTTTCGTTAAGTCTCTCAAACACGCTCTGCGTCTGAGGGGTAAAAAACCCACGAAACTCAATCTTGACCATTAAATTACTTGACACTCTATGATACGTTTGTTACATCATGTTACGTATTGTTTGAAAAAACAAAACTGAATAAATTACGTTTGTTACATTTGTTACATCGTGTTACATACATTTAAAAAACAAAACTGTATGGATTACGCTTGTTACATCGTATTACATAAGTTATATATAAAAGAGTACCGACATGTTACATATGTTAAATCGTGTTACATATTTTATTAGATCGTGTTACATATTTGGATCTAAAAAAATCAAAGTTACATATGTTACATCGTGTTACATATTTTACTAAAAGCAAAGTTACATATGTTAACTCGTGTCTGCTCATATGTTACATCGTGTTAAATACGTTTTTAAAACATAACTGAATAGATTACGTTTGTTACATTGTGTTACATATTTTTTTAAAAACAAAACTGAATGGATTACGTGTCACTCCAGACATTTTACAAGCATTACATCGGGTTACATATTTTGTTAAAATTGATAAAAAAAAACAAAAATACATGTCAGTTCATATATAGTGTTACATAGTTTTAATCATGCTTCATACATGTTTCGTTTCTTGATAATCTTTTCATCTTTGATACAAAAGTTCTTTACCTACAAAAAAGAAAGCTAGATGGATTAAGTGCCAATCCGACAAGTTACATATGTTACATATTTGATGTAAAAAAAAAAAACAAAGTTACATATTGTTACATATTTAACTTAAATTTAAAAAAGCAATAAAGAAAAATTACATAAGTTACATATGTTACATCGTGATACATATTTTGGAGCTACATATTTTATTAAAAACTGAATGGATTACGTTTGTTATATATTAAATAAAAATAAAACTCCACGGAAATAAAAACAAAACTCCATGGATTACGTTTGTTACATCGTGTTACATACTTTTTTAAGATAATTAATAAATTACATTTGTTACATCGTGTTACATGTTGTTTTCTAAAACAAAACTGAATAGAATATGTGTCACTCCAGACATGTTACAAGTGTTACATCGTGTTACATATTTTGTTAAAATTGATAAATAAAAAAATACATGTCAGTTCATACATAGTGTTACATAGTTTCAATCATGCTTCATACATGCTTCGTTTCTTGATAATCTCTTCATCGTTAATACAAAAGTTCATTTACCTACAAAAAAAATCTAGATGGATTAAGTGCCAATCTAACATGTTACCATGTTACATATGTTACATCGTGGTACATATTTTTATCTTAACAAATCAAATAACTATAAAAAAGCGTTACATGTTGTTAAATATTTAAATGAAATTTAAAAATAAACCAATGAAGCAAAACTACGTATAAGTTACATCGTGTTACATATTTTGATCTAAAAAATCAAATAGCTATAAAAAGCGTTACGTATTGTTACATATTTAACTGCAATTTAAAAAAACCAATAAAGCAAAACTACGTATAAGTTACACCTTATTACGTATTTTATTAAAAACTGAATTTATCTACAAAAAAAAACATGTTATATTAAAGACTAAGGTTCATTTCTTGATAATCTCTTCATCTTTAACACAAAGGTTCATTTATCTAAAAAAAAGAACATGTTATATTAAAGACTAAGAATAAAAAAAATTTAACATGTTACATCGTATTAAAAAACATGTTACATCACATGTTACAAAAGTTCCTCTAACTAGTACGTAAGTATGTCACATCATATTATATATTTTATCAATATCAAAAGTAGATAGATTAAGTGTTAGTCCCGACATGTTACATATGTTACATTGTTTTACATATTTTATTACATCGTGTTACATCTACATCGTTTACATATATGGATTTAAAAAAACAAATATCAATAGAAAATGTTACATATTGTTACATCATAAATGCGTATCCGATTCTATAACATTTGACCCGAACAAAGAAATTAATAGTGCAAATGAAAAGGACCTACAAAGAAGAAGAACTTAAAAAATCAATAAAAGAAGAAAACTTACAATTAGTATTATAGATGCAGCATGTTTTACATGTTTCTGTTAGTATTAATGGCTTTGAATATTATATCACAAACACATAAGTCGATGTCATTAAGTCCGGCTTTTTTCATTATAGGGTCTCGTGCGAGTTTGTGGCATTTATTTGTTTTTTAGGTTTGGCAATCATTTCATAGACCAAATGTTAGGTTTTTTCAATCTGAAATGGTGTAAACATATAATGATTTTATTCACTTAAAATGACATAATATTACATTTTGTAATACTAATAAGTTGGAAATGTTTTTTTTGTCGTTACTAATATTACATCGTGTTACATAGTTAAGTGATAGTGTTACATAGTTAAGTTGTAGTGTTACATCGTATTACATCGTGTTACACCGTGTTACACATATTATTAAAAGTTGGAAAAATTTATGTTACTTAAGCCGTAGTGTTACATCGTGTTACACAAATTTGTTTCTTCTTCCGGCAACCACTGTCGTACTTATTGTTTGAGAACCAAAACGGATATGACATTACCGACGTAACAGTAGATTACGTTTGTTACATCGTGTTAAAAAAACAAAACTAAATGGATTACGCTTATTACATTATGTTATATATTTTTTAAAAAACAAAATTGTGTCACTCCAGACATGTTACATCGTGTTACATATTTTATTGCTTCGTGCTACCGATTTGGATATTAAAAAAATCAAAGTTATATGTTACATCGTGTTACATATTTTATTAAAAGCACCAGTTACATATTTGGATCTAAAAACACTAGTTAGATATGTTACATCGTGTTACATATTTTATTAAAAGCAAAGAAACATATGTAACATCATGTTACATATAGCGAAAATGATCGGATCATTTTAGATGAATCTTATTTCATATTAATAATCCATTAGTTGTGTTAATATGACTGCGAAATATATTACATTGTGTCGTATTTATGTTTTGTAGGTGACGGTGAAAAACAAACTAAAGTAATGTAATTGTATCAAGTTGAATCGGACGAGCCAACTTGAGCAAGTTAGAATATATGTTTTAAGTGAATCAAGTGATTAATTCAAAGCGTGAATTAATTAAAATGAAAGAGGCTACACATATGAAAAAAAAATTAACATTAAGGATGGATTGAAGGTTTGGTTAAGGTGGAGCCCACAAAATGAAAATGACGTGAAGAAAAGGGGCAAGTGGGCAACAATCATGGAGAATCTTATCTATAAAAAAAACTTCCAATCTCACGCAACAGGATCGATTTTTTTAGTCGCATTTAAAAACAAAAAAACAATCTCACTCCTGTTGGGGGCTTGCTTTTGAAGAGGGTTTTAAAAGCAGAGAAAATTTCTAAATCACCTTTCACAATTTCTAAAACAATCTCACCCCTGTTCAATAAACTTCTACACAATCATCTCCTATATTCATATTAAACACAAAAACTCTTAAAAACCTTTCACAATTTAACAAACCCAGAGAAAATTTCTAAATCACCTGTTGTTTTGTGTTGATTTTGTTGATTTAAGCGATTGTTAACCGTGGAGTAGGTGGTGGCAACCGCCGATGTCGGAGCAAATACAACGGTAGCAGTAATGGTGGTGGTGTCGGAGCAGATTCAACGGTAAGCGTCGATGTCGGAGCAGATACAACGCTATCAGCGTCGTCATCTGTTCATATGCAGTTCACAAGCTTCTGATCTACAACAGTGTCGTGTGAACACCATCACTTTTTCCCGTCGGTTCTCTGGTGAATAACAACAATATGAAGAGATGTGAGATTTAAAATGTTAAAGAAATTTGAAAAGAGAGAGAGAGAGAGAGTTATTATGTTGTAGTATATGGAGAGATGTGATATCATGGAGATTAATGAGAGAGAGAGAGTTATGTTGTCAGGTTAATGAAATGAGATATTTGTTGAGATATGTAAAAATGAAAATGACTATTATGCTCCTGTAGGCTATAAGACAAAATAGATGAAAATAGAAGATGTGGCTTAATCTCAGCCACATATAGGGTTTATTGGGTTTTCTTAATAAAACCGGGTTTGCTTATTATACATCTCCTTGTTATGTTATACTACTGTTGGCCAACTCACATTAATTTAAATTGATGATATATGGGTCGATGGGCCGGGCCGGCGGCATGGCTGACCAGCTCGTCAGGGCGACAGGATACTATCTTGACAAAGACATCAATTTAAAAAAATGCAACTTTTTTTATACAAAAATTGTTAGATAGTTAGATGGATTAAAAAAATATTAAAGTCCACTTTGTATTGTAAGTTAGTGAATTTAAAAAATCTTAAAAAGAGATGGTTAGATGGATTAAAACTTAAAAACGTATGTGAATTGAGTCCACATTGACTCTTCACTTTTTGATCGACATCAACAGCCCAGAGGATTGAACACCGAACGACGACGAGTTGAAGTTTTGGACAACGACGAGGAAGAAGGGGAGCCAAAATATAAAATACTTGAATAGCGTACAATCATCCAAAGCCTAAACTTCAGAAGTAATTATTAGTTTGTTTGTTATGTTTACTTATCAAAGTTTGTTTTTCTGTTAAAATGTCAGTTTATATAATTTAATACGTTGATGTTCCGGGGCCTTTTTTTCAATTAAAATGTCTTGTATTAGCCCGAAAAAAGCCCCTAGCTTTTTATTTGAATAACAATTTCTTACTTAGTAAAACTTAAAACCATGATCTTAGGTCTTTTAAAGGCTTTGTCAATGAAACACCGATCCATTGGTAAAATTGCCCCTGGCTTAACCTTTTTTAGTCCAAAATTCCTGTTAGGCAAATAGGTTTGTTAAACAAATTAGCTAAAAAGTTGTTTAATGCAAATGGATCATAATTTTATTTTATTATATTTAATAAAAGTTAGTGCAAATAATTTTTTAATTTTATGTCCTGTAAGATTATGTCCTGTGCGATCGCACATCCCTCCAACCACCTCTGCATAATACATTAATTTAAACTAGAGATCAAACTCGCACATTGTCAACAAATTCTTTTTTAAATGTCTAACACAAGTATAAATAAATATGTCGATTGTTCATACGAACGTCAACGAAATGCGCCTCAACAACGACTACAAAGAGTTTATAACCATAACGACGACTAATTAAAATTTTTTAATCGGTAGCAAATGTAAATTTTAAATACATACACCTCATATCACGAAGTGGAGTTATACTACAAAGTCTAATTTTCCTAGAAAGTCTAAGAAGCCATGAGATGATGACATGTGGCACTCCCTTAAAATTAGAAGGAAGGGTAAAGATGGTAATGTCTCTATATTTTAAGTTTCACCCCATTTTTTTAAACGTCCATAACTTTTACATACGATATTATTTTTTTAAAAAAATTGCACCATAAAAACGAGCATTTTCTTATCTTTAAAACGCGTATAATATTCATATATAAAAAACAAAAAAAAATTCATGTTTTTTAGCTCGTTGTGTTATTTGTCAAGTCATTGTGTTATTTATTCATGTCATTGTATTATAACACAATAACCTAATGAAATAACACAATGATCTGAAATAACACAATGACCTGATGAAAATATAACACAAGTACCTGATGAAAATATAACACAATGACCTGATGAAATATAACACAACGACCTGACGAAAATATAACACAACGACCTGACGAAAATATAACACAACGACCTGATGAAAATATAACACAACGACCTGATGAAAATATAACACAATGACCTGATGAAAATTTAACACAACGACCTGATGAAAATATAACACAACGACCTGATGAAAATATAACACAACGACCTGATGAAAATATAACACAACGACCTGATGAAAATATAACACAACGACCTGACGAAAATATAACACAACGACCTGATGAAAATATAACACAACGACCTGATGAAAATTTAACACAACGACCTGATGAAAATATAACACAACGACCTGATGAAAATATAACACAACGACCTGATGAAAATTTAACACAACGACCTGATGAAAATATAACACAACGACCTGATGAAAATATAACACAATGACCTGACGAACATAACACAATGACCTGACTGATATAACACAATCTGAAAAATATAACACAATGTCTTGACTAATATAACACAATGAGCTGAAAAATATAACACAATAACCTAACGAATATAACACAATGAGCTGAAACTTCAAAAAAAAAATTCGTTTTTTATATATCAATATTATATGCGTTTTGAAGATAAAAAAACGCTCTTTTTTTTGGTGTAATTTTTATTAAAAAGTATTGTCGTATGTAAAAGTTATAGACGTTTAAAAAAGAGGGTGGAATTTGAAAATGAGACAAGACTAATATACCCTTGGCCTACCATTTAAAGTTCTAACTATTTACCATTATACCACCTTGTGTTTATAAGCCATTGATTTTCATTTAATATTAGATCTAATGGTCCAAATTCCTTCTTAGACTTTCTAGGAAATTTAGACTTTGTATTTGAACCTAATTCAAGAATATAAATACATACAATACAACTTAAGCAAGCCGCAAACTTCTCATTGTAATCAACTAATCATCGAGTTGCAAGCATAATACCCATTATATATTGAGTTTTTTTTACCATTATAGTGTATTAAAAAAACTTATTTACCAAATAGGTGTAGTTTGAAAAATATTTACTAATTAGGTGTAGTTTTAAAAAGTTGTTTACCAAATTAGTGTTTTAGTTATTAATACAATGAGTTTTTGTTTCTCACTTTTAATTTTATTAGTTAACCTTTATTTAAATCATATAATTTTTAATAGAGTATTGAATATTAACAGACCTTTATTTAAACCATATATATTAATCCCATGGAAAAAAATAAGTGCACAAAAATTAATCAGAAAAAAAAGACGGCACCTCATGTTCCTAGTAGACGCTTCTCTAGTAGCATCGATCTCTTTCAACGATTTCACACCAGAACTACATATGCATCCACAACACCTCACTTTTGATCTTCATATGATATTATTGGAATGATATCAATATTGTCACTTGTTGAATATGGTATTGGTGACAGGGGTGGACCCACTATTGTGGGGTGGGGGCGCCGGCTCCCCATATGAATTTTTTTTGTTTTTAAATTCTCGATCGATCCCCGTAAATTTGAAGCATCAACCCCTTCCAGTCTTGAAAACTCAGTAATTGATACCCAGTTCACAGTCCATTTGAGACACATAATATTTAACAATGTATTTGGTTTAATTATGGTTAGAAAATGATAATATATATTTATTTATATTGTCATGTATAGTCAAGCATTAAGGTATTATAACCTCAAGTGTTTCACCATTGCACAAAACCATCAACATAGTTGATGATTCGGATGGTCATGAGTACTATCAGACCCCGACTCCCAGGGCCCGACACGTTGCATAACATTAGCCAATCAAATAAAATAATATAGCGGAAGACTTATTAAAAAACCACAATTACGGTCCCAAGTTTAAATTTTCATTAATTGTCTTAAAATAGAAACAAACATTGTCTAACACTCGATATGAGTGTGATACATTAAAACTAAGATACTAATCCCAAGCATCTTCAATTCAATTCTTCCTCCTATGTGGAGTTTCATCATCCAACCAGTCCTAGCTAGGCCTTCCTAGCTAATGTCCACGATTATTTCTTTCACCTGCATCACGAGCTAAAAGACATCAACAACTATGTGTGGGTGAGTCGTAACCAGTGACGTAAGACATATAGAACAATTAGACATTATCAATTCATATATGTGTGGTAATAAGTTATCTACAAGCCAACTCTTCTCCAACGCCATATCTAATGGTGAATCTCGCCAGAGTCTGTTAATGTATATGCCACATACAGGGATAACCAAGGTACCCTCGTGACCCCTCTTGGTCACATCACGTTGCCTAGGCGGGTGGTACCTTTCCTGTTACGAGCAATCAGTCTACTTAATTGGATCCAACTAGACGCATACACATCCCGAGGCAGAGCCGGTAGTTCCTTAAACAACTACCTCTTAGCGCGAAGCCCTGCCCTAATGACTTGCCCTGTGGTATGTAGCCGCCATCCCTATCCAGGGATGACTCTTAACGCGAAGCTTATTACCGCAGACCAACAACACAACAACCGGACGAACCTGGAGTTGAGGTGCGTTGAATCACCAGGTAGCGATCTACTTATAACCACATACATATTCATAACATTTATAAAACATTTCATACTTTTCATATAAGCTTGGATACAGCCCCGAAATCGTAAAACATATAAAAGAGGGATAATCATGTAAATATCACGATCTGGTGGCTAATAAAGGCAACCCTGTAAATATTTCATACTTATCAGGATTCATTCCCCTAGGGAAAATCCTATCAGTGTCTTCTCACTGATGCATTGCCTTAGTCACACTATGTGACTTCGGCGATGACTTTAGTCCTTGGTATAATCATTCTACTCAGAGTGTTTTTAACATCTGAGTCAGGGTTATCCTATGTTCTTATCATCAATCTATTTGAAAAGCCACATTATCATCTCGTCGTGTTTCTCACACGATTCTATCGTTCATTGAAAATATACTTTATTCCTAGTAATGTTATATGACTAAGAAGGTTTCATTCTAATACTCTGGCTTTTCCATGGACTTAAGTCATATGTATCTTAAATGAATACGGGATCTGATGTGTTACCTAATGAGTCGGACAGAGTGAGGTTTAGATCCGGAAGTATCTCTGGATTTGGGCAGCACTTAGCCTAGTCCGGAGATCTGAGCTCACGCGTACAAGGAAGGACACCGTTTTACTATATAACGGGTCTTGATTTAGAATCTTACGTAGAAATGAAATAGTAAATAACTCGAAGGAAACTAAAAACGAGTCTTAGCAAATACCGAAGATACCCCGTATGCGTTTTTTGAGCAAACCCGTACTCGAACCGAGCTTCCGAACACTTCCGTTCTTCACCGAAGGCTCGTCGGGACTTCGTCGGGACGTCACTGGGAGATTCTAGCCGGAAAATCTAGAGAGAGGGTGTAGAGAGAGAGAGAGAGAGTGTGTGTGTGAAGATGGGTGCAAGAAGTGAATGGGGGTCACCTCCTTTTATAGCTGTCGAACATGGGCTAGGCGATACGCGCAGGCCAAGGCTGCGGCCCCTGTTTTGTGCACCCGGTTTTGCTCGCCTTAGGCGATACGCGCAGGCTAAAGCCAATTATGCGCGTATCGCGTAGAATACATCCTATTTTTTTATACTTTTTTAAGTCTTTTTATTCTCGTTTGAGGCGGAGTGTCACAAGTACAAGAAAGGAATACATAAATAAATTAACTATTTTAGCTAAGTAATCAAGTGAGAAGTCGGAAATGGTGGAAAATTTAGTTGTAAACCAATGTTCTCAACATCATCATTTTTATACCATAACACAAGTCCTCCAACATAGTCTTGTTTGGAAACATGGTTTGGTTTCACTCATTTTTTATTTGTATATTAACTAATGGCTTAAGAAATATGTAGAATGTAGACATATGAGGTTTAAGAAACAAAATAAAAAAATTCATTTTATAAGGTTTAAGAAAAACAATCTTAACTCGAACCTCAAATTGGTGGTTATCAAACTTTATTTACCTTGTTAAATATATGGTAAATTCCTAGAGGATGTTCCAAGTATTTAGGAAGAAAAATAATGTAAAAAATGAATGAAAAAGAAATAGATGAAAGAAAGAAAAAACTTACAAGTTGGTATTGAAAATTTGTTACAAAAATACGTAGTTCTTAGATAGATTGAGAGAGTTTGATAAAAGAATTTAGAGTGATAAAGGTGATTAGAGAGAGTTTGAGAAAAGAATTTAGAGTGATAAAGGTGATTAGAGAGAGTTTGAGAAAGACTTTAGAGTGATAAAGATGATTAGAAAGATTTTGGTTAGTATTTATAGATAAATATTAGGGTTTAAGATTAAAGAGGTTAGTTAAGTGGATGGAAATTAAAAATTTTCAATTTTAAATACAAGTGGAGGGAAAATGAAAAAAAATTCAATTTCAACCCCTCAAATTAGTTTTTTGCCATTTTTTACTTTAACCCGGCCCGGTTTAACCCGAACCGAGTCGAACCGGATTGAAAAAATGTTATATATCGATACTCAAATGATTTTTACTAAATTTTCAACCCCCATGAAAAAAATTTCTTGGTACGCCACTGATTAGAACACTTATGAAACTTCAGTAATTTTAGAAACAAAAAAAGTTTTGAGGTATTTAATTGGAACAGTATGTTTTGACATTTTTCTTATATTTAACAATTAAATACATGTTTAATATATGTAAATGCTGTTAGGAACAAGCGGTACGCGGAAGCGAAACAACACACACACAAACGAATATCACGCAAAAAAATTAGAGACACGAGAATTATAGTGGTTCGGTCCCAATTGACCTACTTCCACTTTGCAAGTAGGGTTTATATTATTAGGTGTTCACCAAGATACAATTATATATAAGACTATGATTACGGTTAGTAAATAAGGCAACTAGGAATCTCTAATTAGGGTTAATCACAATGAGCCTCAGGCCCAAACCTAAAAACTCAAAAGCCTTCAACCCAACAAATACAATTAAGTTTGAAGGGAATTACCGAATTATTAAGGAGTTGGTTTTTGAAAAGAGAGACCAAAAAGAAGCTTTAACGAATCGAAGACGTTGAGGATTTGGTTAAAGAAAAAGAAGATAAAGGTGTAGAAAAATGTTATGCACTATACGATGACCAAGACTGAAAAGTTGCTTCAACTTGTGCCTCATAACATATAGCCATCAAGTTAGAATAATAGAATGTTGTGATTTTAAAATTTAAAGTTATGAATTTTGGACATTTACTATGTTTGGATGATTCGGATATAAATGTTTGGATATATATATATTTTGGTCCTAAATTCAACTTTTTTGGCCCGTAGTGGTCCGCCGTTAACACTACTACAAAATAAGGCTTTTGCTACTACATTTAAGGTGGCAAAATGGTAGCAATTGCCCTATTGCCACCATTTTGCTACCAAAATTATGGTGGCCAATACCCTGGTAGCAGTTTCTCTATTGCCACCATTTTGCTACCACTTCTTTTTTGTTACCTTTTTGCCACCTTCTTTGTTTGTCACCAATTTGCTACCACTTCTAGTTTGTCACCAATTTGCCACCTTCTTTGTATGTCACAAATCTCCCACCATGTGTTGTTTGCTACCTTTTTGCTACCATTCTGCTACACTTTTGCTACCACCTTGCTACCTTTTTACTATCATTTCACTACTTTTTATCTAAATTTTTGCTACCATTTTGCAAACCTTTTGCTACCATTTCAAATTTATCATCCAAATCTTTACAAATTAGAACTCTCAAATAACCCAAATAATCTCAACATAACAAAATCCAAAAATTCAGAATTAAACTACTTCTAGCCTAATTTCGAACAATTCTTTCAAACATCCTCTTCCGAATCAGAGTTCAATTCTAGTGAACTTCTACTACTTAGATATTTATCCAACGGCCTACTTCCTTTCCTGCAAGCATTGCTCAAATACGGTTTGGCAAACTCAACGAGTATTTGCTCACCGGTTGGGCGGTTCTTGTGTATGCACCATCTCCCTGTCAAGATTTCTAGGAGGACCACCCCGAAACTGTATATGTCGCTTCGTGCGGTTAAATGACCTTTGGAAACATGACCCATTTGCAAATGGTTAAAGTAATGGTGATTGATCAACATATGAGAAAGCTAAATAGTTAAATCAAACAGTTAGCTTACCAGTGGCCATATACTCAGGAGCTGCATAACCATATCTACCCATAACTCTAGTAGATACATGACTTTTTCCATCCGCAGGTCCATCTTTCGCCAATCCAAAATCCGAAAGTTTAGCATTGTAATTCTGAAAAAAAAATCATCTAAACATACTTAACGGAGTAGTACATAATGTAAAAAAGGAGCAGAACGATCCCACACCACTGACACGTTATACAGGCTGTGTAAAGGGTCATACGAGCTGTATGAGTGTATTAGTGTATGTTCACTAATCATACGGGCCATAATGTTGTATATGGGCTGTTGTTCTTACAAATCATACGAGATGTATGATATATTCAACCGACACATAAGTGCCTAATATGACAGGACACAACACTAACAAGGGCCAAACAGACCATATGACCCTTTTTCTCCCTCGGTCCCTCTTTATGGCCTGTATAGAGATTGGAGTTGGTCTATCTATATATGGTAAAAATCCTATAAAAAGATACCAATTTCTGAAACATACCGAATCAATCAAGATATTTAAAGACTTGAACTCGCGATGTATCACTTTCGCATCCGGGCTGTGAAGGTAAGCAAGCCCCTTTGCAGCACCAAGAGCAACCTTAATTCTTAAATTCCAAGAAAGTGGTTGAAAGTAAGAACTTCCTGTTACAAACAAAGTGGTACCAACAAGATTTAATCATCAAATTTCGATAAAAACAGGATCTTTTTAAAGTATTTAACAATTGCAATAACTCACTTCTAAACAGATGATTTTCCAAGCTACCACGAGGCATGAATTCATAAACCAACATCCTATGATCATCTTCTATACAATAACCAATTAACTTCACAAGATTTTAATTAATTTCAGCCTGCAACAATGTTGAATACACAACCCCACATCCATAAAGACTGCAAATAACTTCAACCTAACAAATCAAGTAAAAAGATCCAAAAATAAACTGTTGTTTAGAGAAATTATACTATTTCAATAATAATATAATTTCTTAGTACAATGAATTAAAAGGTTTTATGCATTAAAAATAAACTTTTGGCAGTTTTGTACTCATTTCGACCCTTTCCTGTTTAGCTATTTAAATCTCTCCAGTTTGACCGTTCCATATCAGGTGACCAAAATCAGCGCATTCTTAAGCAGATGCGTAAAAAACGACACATAAAACCAAAAGACATACCTGCATTAATAAAGCCCCTAAGGCTGCACAGGAAGCGTCATCAGTGACTGATCCAATCCAGAACTGTAAGGAGGCATAGTCCACAAATGCAAATCCATATGCTGTTGAACCATCAGCAAGACCACTTGTACCCTATATAAAAAAGTAAATGCAAAGTGACATGGCTATAAGTAAATACCACAAATCTTCAAAGTATGCACTATAAATAAATATAAACATTAAACTATCATGTGCAATGAAGTTGCCAGGAAACTAGTTAAAATACCACTAGATTGTACAGGAATAAAAAGATATGCAAAGTAAACATTGTTCCCATTTGATAGGATAACCACTTAAAATACAGTGACACTGTTTGGGAGCTCTTGTCAAATATGACAGCAACATATGCAGTAAAGGTTACGAAGGGTCAAGAGGGTTGGTAATGGATTAAACAAGTTTGGGCCAGCACAGGAGGTTTTTTGTACAGGTCAGGTTGAGCTGACATGAAAAAACTTATTTGTCTAAAAATTTCAGATAAAGTATATTCAGATTAATAATTGAATATTTTGAACAAGATAATTTTGAAGACTCCGTTTGATAAAAATAAACTGAGAGGGACTTTCTTTGACGCATTTCCTTTGAGCTGAAACATAACCCAAGTCGACCCCCAATTACAAGTAAATTGGTAAAAAATGGCACCTCTAATAGACTAATATGCAGTATAGAATATTGTTTTGCCACTTTGTACCTAGGGCCCAAATAAGAGCAGCTGGGTATAATGAACAGCATTAATAATTGCTTTCAAGCTTAATCTATTACAGGCTTACAGCATCCTATCTCTAAAAAATGGACGGATGCTATCATCAGAGTACTAGGATTGAGTAAATTCATTTATTGAAAGCTATCATGATCTTGCCTTTAGCCACATAATTAGTGTCTGAATGTCTGATAAAAAGAAAACTTCTTTGTTTTTACATAATCTTAGATATAGATGTCTACATAATAAACATAGACCATTCTAAACAGCTTATATATAAGCTGCCCACGTAATTGAATATAAATGCATATATCAATGACAGCAGTAGATGTAAAACAGTACCTCCTTCAGAGAAAGAAGATAAACAGCATGAGGCCCAATATTACCATGGATCAAGATTGATGGTGTAAGCACTTGTACTAATTTTCTTTCAATTACCTGTGAATGTTACAAAATAGTAATGAATATTTGACAAAACAATAACCACAACAACAAAAACTTGTCAATGCTCAATAGTAGATTAGCAGCAGTAGCATAAGTGGCGATACATTCAACGATTATTAAGTTATTAATGGAACATCTAGCAACTAGTATTATAAACAAAAGTTTAGCATAGCATTAAGTAGGATTTGAAAGTCTTTTGTGAACAAACATTTATTCACGTTTGTATTGTTGATTACAGAGGACGAAATAATAATGTTTCAGCAAAAGTTTAAGGGTGATTGTGATCATTTTGACTGCATGGGAAGTAATTAAATTTCTATAACACTT
Organism: Tagetes erecta; assembly: GCA_030867185.1. Classification (NCBI taxonomy): domain Eukaryota; kingdom Viridiplantae; phylum Streptophyta; class Magnoliopsida; order Asterales; family Asteraceae; genus Tagetes; species Tagetes erecta. Next base: position 75,319,929 of record CM061490.1, on the reverse strand, counting down.
CTAATGGTGATGCATTTTGACTGCACAAAAAGCAACTAAAACCTTGACAAGAGCTGCGCATTTGCATTATAGCCTCGACTGCTGCAACACGCAGCCCCAGCTTAATATCTAGTCTAAACTATAACCTAACAAGAGAGTGGCTATCACATTTAGTCTAAACAAAATTTCCATACAAGGCTTTTATAATACATAAGAACCAGAGCATTATTTCCATACAAGGCTTCTACTAGCATCTTCTATATATAAAAAGTAAAAGGGAGGTGTTTAATTATTTTTAATAAATCATGTGGTTATTTAAGAAACTTTGTACAATGATAAGTTGTTTTCAGAGCATTGGAGATTTGCTTATTTATACAGCATGTTTACTACTGACTTGGCATTTTCCTAAATTTCCTGTTGGCTTATTATCAGTAGTTACAAACTTATAAATGGAGGCTTAGTACAGCATCCAAGACACCCTCTGCTCTGTTGCAAATAAGGTTTACAACCATAAATATGATTAGGATAAACGCCACAAATCATTTCATAGCCAAAAAAATTGCCTAACTTTTAGGACTAAAAGTTAACAATATGTATACAGATTAATATGAACGTTTAGATAGCAACACAATATATCTTGACATAAGCATTACCCCTTCAAAAGAAAAACACTTTTTATCCAGCAATCAATCTTACCAAAATCTAATAACACTACTAATGAGCAAATAGGTAAGAAACTTAAAAAAAAAAATTCAAGAACAGAACACATTGTAATTTGCATCTTAGATCAACACATAATAGAAATGGTCGATTTCTTTTGGAACAATAACTCTATCTCAAAAACCCAATGTAGCATTGTCGCCTCGTTTTAAAAGCCTAATGCAGCCTTGTCGCTTCGTTTCAGCAGCCCTATTTTCAGGTGCTCAGGTGCATTTTTAGTCCCAGTTTTGGTCAAAAACTGCATGAGCAGTTCTGAAACAACTACGCTAGCCCTAAACAAGACTAGAATAAACCTAAAATATATTAAGCTAGCCCAAAACAAGCCTAAAATATGTCTAAAACCCCTAAAAAAAGTATTTTTATAGTATGTATCTTTCCTAAAAAAACATCACATTATGAGTGCCCTGCGTCTAGGCCTAAGGCTCATTGATTGCGTCTACGCGTAAGACTCATCAATGCCAATATTTTTATAGTATGTACCTTGCCTAAAAATTGTCATTTTCTTTTCAAATGATGTGACTTTGTAGGCAATAATTATAAACATGAATCTACACTACATTATTACTGTGATAATTATCAATAGGAGATCAATGAAAAGGTCTTATTATCTCAAATATTCTCAAGTAATGGCCTTGTTGTTGCTTTCAAGATCAAAGAACAACCACATCTGATCAGCCCTGCTCACTATCAAGACCCCAAACCCACCACTTTCTTTAGAATATGAAGGCGGTAATTCAAAGGCGACATGTATGAAAGTGAAACCTGATTTGGGGGAACAAAAAGCTTAGATCTTTCATTTATTACTTCCAAAATGTTCCTAAATGCACTCCACGTCTACCCTTCATCTTGGTTGTTTCCTGCATGTACAAATATAGTATTGTGGTTTCAACTAACTTAAGATTCAGATACCTGCAGATACACACAAACAGGGTAACACAAGAAAAAGATCAATGCGTCACAATACCAAAACAAAAACCAAAGACGTCATAACTAGTTTTTTGTTGGAACCTACTAGTTATATACAAATTGATGTCAGTTGTAACTAAGAGATTTGACCATTTATCATTATCTATATTTTACTCTATGAAACAAAAACTATCTAACAACAATTGGCTAGATTTCCTGGAAACAACGGTGTCTATTTTTTTAAACAACATGAGCATGTAGTACTTCTAACGAAAAAAATTTATCACACGGTTAAAGACATTAGTGTACTCCAGTCTTGATACGTGTTTTGAGTTTGTTTTAACATCAGACCAATTGATCCAAAAGCTCATTGTATGCAAAGTTGCTCATATTTTCCTAATAGCTGAAGCTTAGACTGCTACAAGAACTCTTTAACATTTGCCCTAGACTGTTACAAGAACTCTTTAACATTTTAAACTCAAAACAAATTGTTGATTTGCCATTTAGCTATTTCAACTTATATTTTGTACCATACATATTAACATTTTAATCAAGTAATAACCATTGATGTGAAACATTTCTATAGACAATCAAGCATATACTAAAAAACTCATACTCATGGTGGATTTAAAACAACAAAAAGAGTCAAGAACTATTGTTCCCAAAGTAATGATTACAATGAATTTCATACTGAAAAATTGCAAATTCAAAACAAGTGTCTAGGATTATCATTGATAAGGTACAAACTACTGAAAATGAACAGATAATGCAACGAATTAAGATCAAACATATGAATTTTATAATAAAAATCACAAATTCAAAATCATTAAGTGTCTAGAACTAGAAACAGGCAAAAATCTAACTCACAAACCTTATTTCCTTCTGAGAATCAAAGCATCAAGACGTTTTTTCCGGTCTAGAATTGCTCAACAAACCACATCCTTCTTAATTATCAAGCGATATTAGCGCATCAATCGAAACCACATCCTTCAGATTGACGTCGAGCGATATAAGCGCATCAATCGAAACCACATCCTTCACATGATGTGGTTGTAGTTAACAAGCTCGATGAATGCCTTCTTACGCAACTTCTTCCTTGTCTCCGTCGGCATGATTCATGCGTCGAGAGGAATAATGGAGAGTGGGAGGTGTTAATTTTTGGGATCTTCCACAAAGCCCTAATTATTATTTTCAAAAAAATACGGGATTTGCCACCAAGACATAAACGGTAGCAATTTTTGGTTTATTTCCAAAAAAAATACGGGATTTGACACCTAAATATAAATGGTAGCAATTTTCTGGTTTATTTCCAAATAAATACGGGATTTGCCACCAAAATATAAATGGTAACAAATTTTTGGTGACAATTGGTCAATTTTGTAGTAGTGTAAGTCCACTTAACGGCCGTTAACTTTTTTTCTATTTTTTTCCAATTTCAAACCGATATTTTAGGGATTTTGATTGAGAGAATAATACGATTCAGTTGATGTAAACCTTACCTCCAAATGATTTAATTTTGACATTTAGTTGAAGCACCGTTAGGGTTTAAACACCCGATTGAAGACCGTTTTGTCGTTTGGAACACCGGTTCGAGGTAAGGTTTACATCAATTGAATCGTATTCTCCTCCCGATCAATATCCATAAAACGTTGTATTGAAATTCGAAAAAAATCAAAAAAAATTAACGCCTGTTAAGTGCACTTAACGGCGGACCACTGGAGGCAAAAAAAGTTGGATTTGGGACCACAGGAGGGAATAAACTGAGTTGGGATTATTCTCGACCAACAGGTGTTAGTTGAGACTATTTTAAACCAATTTGCGTTTTTTGTTTGATTTAAAAGTTCTTAATTTTAGATGATTGGTTCATACGTGCAATATGAATATGTTTCTAGAAAATTAGATTTTAATAATCATGTAAGACTCTACGTAATGGTCGTTTAAACAACAATATGTACAGTAAAATCTTTCAAAAAACACACCATATTCTCAAATTTTCTACATAACACAAACACTATTATTAAAAATGGAAGACCACTATTCATCATCAAGCCAAGATAGTACTTCGACGGGAGAATTGGAGACGGATAATACGGTTACAAGCGTGGGTTGTACACGCGGCTTCGTTTACGCATCATGTCACTAACCCACCAAGACCCGTTTATCAAAGAGTATCCGTTAAGAGAGACCGAGCAGCGACAAATGAACGATTGATGCGGTCATGACATGGCATTTCACTATAATTTTTATTTTCCATCGTTTCATTTCATTTCATTTCATTTCGGTACTTATTTTTGTATATTATACGCTACCATGCATAGTCTTTTGACTTTCTCCTACGTTCAAAGACAAATTTAAATACTTTTTTAGGTTTTCTTATATATTACTTTTTCAAAAGGCTTTGTCTATTCACACATCCTAAAATTCTATCCACACACTTGTTTTAAAACCAGGCGTCACAGATAGGCCTTGATGCGGCGCCTGAGTCACTTTTCTGTCAACGCCAACCGAGGAATGTCGTAAACGAGGTGGAATTCGGTCAAAGCTGGACATATGCGCCGCATATATGACCTAGGCGCCGATGATGTTGTTGGCCGCATATATGACCCAGGCGCCGCGCCGAGGGCCATGCGCGACGCATAAGGGTGTTGACGCGTAATTGACTACGTTCGAGGATGTGCCTGGGATAAAAAGTGACTCAGGCGCGGCGTCGAGGTCGATGTGCGGCGCCTAGAGGTATAGGAAATAAAAGCATTGGGTGTGTGAATAGGATGACCTTTTCAAAAACATTATTATCAAAGGATATATCCAAAGACCTTTGGTCTAGCGAGGTTTTAGCAAAATGTGTTTCTTTAAAAAATCAAAGGATCTAAAATCCAAATTATTTGTTTCCGACAAAATTACAAAATTCACATGGGTATATGTATCTTTTTTTTTATCAATTATCATCTCATTTATTTTCCTCATTTTATCTTTTTTTTTGCGTTTATGATTTACTAGTATATGGACCATTGGCCCACTATAAAGAGGCAAAAAGCAATGAATGATTGATTGACTGCTTCATGAAAAGTTGACCTGAAAGGATCAATGTTTTCTACTTTAATTATTTCGAAATAATAATCCACTATTTACATTCATGAACACGACATGTACACGTTTGGTTCTTTGCAACTGAGTTACACGGTCCAACTTTTACTTGCTTTGTGTTTAAGTACTTTTAGGCATTAGAAACATTGCTACATCCAATTAGATCGATGTCACTGATGTTCGAACCAAGTTCCAGGCTTTCGTTTACTATCACACTGGTTTTGTCTACGTTTGTTCTCTGTCAAGTAACTCGCATTCAAGCACAAAACGGTCATCTTCCTCCGGATGAAGGCGAGTAATTTCATGCTTATTTTTTATATTTCTAAGGCTTGTTAATTATATATCCCTATTTAATAAAACTAATGTTGTTATGCTACAGTTAATGCTCTTAGAGAAATAGCAAAGCAACTGGGAAAAGAGGATTGGGATTTTAGCCTCAACCCATGTGACGGAAACACGAACTGGAGAACACCTGCAATCAAAGATGTTCCTCAATTTGATAACGTTGTTAACTGTACTTGCCCCTCTAATGATGTTTGTCACGTTGTTAACATGTAAGTTGTATTATAAACTTTTTCATTCTTGGATCTACTCTATAGTATCTTTGTTAGAAAATGTATTATAAATGCTTAAAGTCGACGTAAAATTGAAAGTCTAGATTAATTTTGCTTATGAACAGATCAGTGAAGGGGCAGGATCTTGCTGGTGTGCTTCCACCATCCCTGGCTAAGTTACCTTCAATAAAGATGATGTAAGACAAATTTCTTAGCCTTACATTTGTACCTAATTAAATTGAGCTAAAGTATTGGCGTCTAGTATGCATGTATGTAAAGTATAAGGGTGTATTGTGTATATGTGTTAAAATTAGGAAGTTAGAGTTGTGGTTAAGTATTATTTTGATATTTGCAAGTTAGAACCCCGTTTAAGATTTGACAGCTAAAATAGGAAGTTAGAGTTTTTAGTACCGGCCATATTAATTAGTAAGTTTTTACCCTTTGATTGATTGGTGAAAGTAGCAAGAACAAACCATTTTGGTTCATAGCAAGCCAACACGACCCTTGGTGACCTTTAGCAAGACAAGCGAACCTTTGTGGCTCATTAGCAAGTTCAGCCGAATCCTAGTGTCTAGTGATTCAAACCAAGTAAAACCGAATCTTGAATTATGATCATAGCAAGTCCTGAACCTTAGTTTCAAATAGCAAGTAGAACCCTTGATTCAAATTAGCAAGCAAGTAGAATCATTGTGGTTCTAAGGATGAAAGGAGAACTTATATCGAATGAGAGATGAAGGACGATGGATGAACGAAAAACAATTAAGCAGTTAAACCTAATAAGCAAGTGGGTTAGGAAGCACGAAATCAAATTAAACAAGCAAGAGTCTGCTTAGCCAGTGGGTTAAGGAAACTCACTATTGATTTTAGCAATTTAATGATAAGCACTATGTTTAGCCAAATGTATTAGTTGCATTATTGCTGTCACATAAGACTAAAGTATCATTAGACCTTATGCCTAACTTAGCAACAAATCCCTTCAACCATAAAGCTTCTTTAACTGCTTTAGTAAGAGCAATATATTTGGCTTCTATACCATTTTCATACCATTACCAAATGAACTTTCACCAAACACTAATCTAACATTCATATATAGTACCTTCACTAACCACTTAGGTTTTGTCATATATATTTCACTAGATGGAGACCTATTAACTAGGTACGCAATTGTTGACACAAACTCTACCCAAAAAGACTAAGGTAAACTAGAACTTATCAAGTAAATTAGTCATGTTCATCCTCTCAGCAAGCCCATTTTTATAAAGTGTACTAGGAATTGTAAGGTTTCTTGTTATCCCATGTGCTTTGCAAAATTCATTAAATTGTTTATTAAAAATTCCCAAACCATTATCAGTCCGGCCAGATTGATTTTCTACCATTAGTTTCCACTTTTTAAACTTTTCAAATGCTTCATCATTAGTTTTAAGCACATATATCCAAACCATAAACTAAATATAGAAAATACTTAGCACCACCAAGTGACTGTAGAAAATGATAACACATTATAGAAAACACAAGAACGTACACAATCAAAGATCTTGTATACTCTTTACTACTCTATTGAAGTGAGAGAATATAACTCTAACCTAACTCTAGATCTTATATGCTGATTTGAATTAACTTAATTCCCCACTTTGGTACCAAAGTGTAAGACCCCGTTTTCGGGCCTAGAAGAACAGTTGGTATTTCACAGTACATAGCCGTTTAGTCAGAGTACAGCGGAAGTCATAAATGTCAATACTTAAAACTTATAAACAGCTATGCACTAAAATTCTATCAATGCCAAATTCAAGTCTTGCCAAGTAGTCATCCGATGCTTCCATGACTTGTAATGCCATGTCCTAATACTGGGGGTCCTTAATGTGCCTGAAATACATGCTAAAACAAGTCAGCTACAAAGCTGGTGAGTTCATGATAATGACACATAAATCATTTCCAAGAGTATTATTAAATCAATTGTACACAAATCAATTCTGGTTCAAAATGGTTTCTCTACCAAATAACCTTCGCATAATATATATACACATCTGAGTTTCACCTGTTACACTGCAAATGATTGCATTCAATTATAGACGGTACCGACTATACGTATATATATCCCGAGCCATTGTGCTTAATGATTTGTCATCGTACAAGTAATATTAATAATACACAAAAATCATTTGAACTCAAAAACATTCTTAAGCATGTATTTCACCCCAAAACATTTAAAAAGGGGAGTTGGTCATGAAACTCACATGTGTGAAGCGTATTAGGAACTCGAAGCCTAGCCCGTATCTAAGCAAACATAGTGCCACTCACAATTATCCAACGGTACTCGTTGATTCCCGCTGGTCCTAGCTCAACTCTTGAGCAATCCAACACCGTCTCACAATGATCAATATTGTGACGGGTTTACAATCATAACCATCATCATAGGCTAACCGTTCGTTTATACCGGGTCGGTTTGCATGCCCGAACCCCTTAAAAACGACATCTAATGAAAACCAATATATCATTACGTTCCTTTTTCTATTACGAACATTTATCCGGACTCGGATCATTTGTACATTCTCATCTCAACTAACAAACAACGCAACCTAGTTTCCTGTTTTCGACATAGAAATTGTTACAAACTGATCAGAACCAAAACCATATTTCTAGACCTCTGATCGGAATTTCCTCTGGTGGATATGTTCATATATGTCTTAAGAAGCTACAGTCCAAAAATCGTCACAATCCAACGGTCGGATCTCCGGGAAAGTGATGATCTTCAGGGCTGTGTTTCCAGAGACGGAAATCCGATCAGCCACACTGTTCAACATAAAAACCGTACCTCTGAGTATGATCTTTGAAAACTGAACGGTAGATGTTAACATCTATATGTTGTTTACAATATATCCAAAATTCAGACACATCCAACGGCTAAAACTTCTATAATCGTCCTAGAACCAAGCTGTGTTTTTGTTGAACAACACATGCAAACATGTTTCAGAATATTTCGGACACTTTCACGAATTTAAGGATAGATTGAGGCTAAACGGAGCTTACCATTGCGTTCAGGACGTCGAGAAATGGTTCCGGGTCGAAAATTACCTTTCCGGCCGCCGTCGACCGCCATCGGACCACCGCGAACCACCACCGGCCGCCACCGGACCACCGTCGGACCACCACCAGCCACCTCTCTGCAGTAGCAGCTCTCTCTCTCTACTCTCTCTCACACTATGTGTGTGCTTGTGATAAAGAAATGAAGAATGAAGCAATGCTTCATATATATATATAGTGGGTTTTTGTCGCGTTAACCGGCACTGCGTACGAACTCGATTCTCTTCGCGTTTTATATTTTATTTCTCAAAGATAATATTCAAGAAACATAATAAATATTATTGAGATATTTATTTCGTCAGATATTACGTATCTGGTGATAAACTGGCTCGGTACGCGTTAATATCGTGTATTTAACACGTTTAACCGTTTTAGGCGTTATCTCTCGCCAAACTTCCAGTTTTTATACATTTTACAGGTTCGAATCTTCAGGTGACTCATTTCTATATTTATTTCTAAGTCATAGCACGTCGCTCAGGGTCGGGGTGTCACATCCTCTCCCCCTTAAAAGGATTCCGTCCCGGAATTACATTGATTCGTAATCATGCAATGATATTTCTTCCTCATAGCGCATCTCATGTCCAACATGAAGTTAGAATCATGCTTAGCACTCCATTTATTCTTGACAATAGAAACGCACCTCCTTAATCTCATAACTTGCCTCTCGAATATCTCAATCGGCTTCTTAACGATACTCAATGGTTTGTTCCCCTAGACTTCATCAGATGAAGTCCTCAATGTCTCATCGGACAAATATATTTTCAATAATCTACATACTTATCTTAACTCCTCGGAGAGTTGTATCATGTAGGTCATCATGCTTACCCTTATCCAATATAGTTCGTCCTTAATTATAATTTCTAAAGACCTTTGTAATTTACTTGTATAACTTTATCTTGCGATCTCGAGTCGCCTTGTGGCATTTCACATATATCTATACTTTATTGGTCATGTTCAAGACCAATTCAAGATCTGAAAATAAGTCCTATAATTATTTTCATGTATTACCTAAAAAGGAATAACATTTAGGCTCGATCGGTAGCTATTTCATAAGAAAAATCTCATTAGTGAGAGATAAACATCTCTACCACTACCATAGATTTCAATTACGCATGCGCGAAGCATGTCTTGTATGGTCTTACTGGTCCTTTTTCTTTGACCATCTCTTTGGGGATGATAAGATGTACTCATATCTAACATCTTCCTTAAGTCATACTGAAAGGTTTGACAAAAGCTTGACATAACCCTTGCGTCTCTATCAAATACAATAGACACATGGACTCTGCTCCTTGGTTAGTCTATACACTATATCCATATAGCATTCTTGCCTCTATTTGTCTCGGATAACTTAACTACAAAATCCATTGTGATCATTTCTCCTTTCCATGTGGGAATTTCTAGAGATTGAAGGTTTTTGGTGCTTGGTTTTGACTTGCAAATAAGTCATAAACTTTTCATACAGATCATCATATCTTTCTTATATTTGGCCATCAAAATAACCCTACCTTGTATAATGCATCTTTATCTGCATTCGGATGCGTTGAGCATCTTGTCTTGTGAGCCTCTTTGAATATTATTATTTTTCGTAAGTTCCTGAAATTCAGTATTCAAACCAAACTCAGCAGGCTATCCAAAGCTATCATCTGCTTCCTAACGTTAACTTCCTTATAGTTCCTATCAATTCTTCCTTCTTAACATTTTCACCTTGACGTGCCACTATCTTGGGCTTATCAACTCATTAATCGGATCCACACATACGCATCTTCTCATAACGCGTACTTGGATCGACTTCATACGTTCTTTCGAACTTAGGGTCATAGCAACCACATTTTTTTAGACGATTACGTAGTTCAAAATCATAGTTGATCAAAATTTCCATCCATCGTCTTTAGTGCATATCGAGCTCCTTTTGCTCGTATGTGTGCTTTAGATTCTGATGGGGTGAATGCACGACAAACCTTATGTCGTAAAGATAGTGTCGTCACACTCTTAAAGAGACACCATCACATCTCATCTCGAGGTCGCGTGTTGCGTAAACTATCTCATTAATCTTTAGGTATCTTAAAACATCAGTGATCACCTTATTCAGTTGCATCAACATGCAACCTACACCATTTACAGATGCATCACAACAAATTATCAAATCATCATTACCTTTAGATAATGCAAGTACACACGCACAACTTAACTTTTCTTTCAATGTCTCAAATGTTTGTACTTGATTCAAACCCTATTTATACTTCACTTTCTTCTATGTGGGTGTATTAGTGATTTACCACTCAAAGAAATCATATATAAATTTCAGATAACATCTAGCTAGTCCAAGAAATCTTCTGATTTCTATAGTTGTCTTAGACGCGTTTCATTTCATCACCACTTCTATACCAGAATGGTCTACCTGAATTTCTTTGTTATCGATACATAACCTAAAACTTGAATTTCTTAACCAAAATTCACCTTCAGAGAATTTTGCGTATAATCTTTCTTTTCTTTATCGTTTCTAGGAGCATCCTCAACGTCCTTAAAACTCGTTCTTGGTGTAGGAACACACCAATATACTATTACGAACTTGTCCTTATGTGGTTTGCATATTCGATTCGTCAAGTCCACAAGAACCGCAACGTATCAGTTATGCCAAATGGCCCAATATGTTACTGGAACCATTCCTTGGTACATCGGTTTCTCAAACCTTCACTTGATGATGGCCACACTGCATATCGATCTTTGTGAAGTAACTTGATCCTTGAAGATAATTCTACAAGTCATCAATACATCGTAAGGGATACTTGTTCCCTATCGTTACTTCATTCTAATCTTGGTAATCTGTACACATTCGTATTTAGGGATACTTTTTCCCTATCGTTACTTCATTCTAATCTTGGTAATCTGTACACATTCGTATTTAATAACCCTTTTACATCAGAAATAAGACCGGTGCTCTCCAAGAGGACGAGCTAGGTCTTATAAAACCTTTATCTAACAACTTCGTGACTTTGTAAAATTAGTACTTTCATCTTAGAAGGCGTCAAACAATATGATGCCTTAATAGTAGGAGTTTTACATGGCGCCAAGCCAGTATGCAACTTGACTTGTCGATCTGGAGCTACTCCATGTAAATCTTGTAGGAATGTTAGGGTATTCGGCTACCACTAAGAATTCCTCAATCTTTCTTTCTTTCCTTTCGAACATCAAGTACCACAGGTATCCTTTGCAACCTTGTCGGAGGTACTTATCCGCTCTAATCTTTTAGATTATCTTCGTTGGACTTCCGTGGCAAATACTTAATTACCGACTCCTAGTCGTTTAGCACCTCAATATTCCACGACCTCCATTCATATATTTATGTATGCCTTCTGCTTAGACAATAGTTCATACCTAGAACTATGTCAAATCTTTCTAATTCATAGGCAAGAGTTCTAGAGAAGCATTCTGATTATCTATCTTAAGAAAACAATTGTAGTAGAAACTTATATCTTCATTTCTTTGCTTCTTAGCAACTTTTGTAATAAAAACACAACTAACTAAATCATTAATTTAGTTAAACATGAAATAATAGTAATGGACACAAAACTCATATTCACACCTAAGATGAATAGTACACTGGCATAAATGTGATTAACATGGATAAACTTGTACCATGTTATCATGGCCTAGTCTCATCGGTTCCCATCTGGAAAACCCAAGCATTCACCTTAGTGATGTTAGTGCCTTTATTCTTGCTACTAGGGTAGCTGTTATTCTTTTCTGAAAGTTAATACATGTTTCTATTAACGAGTCCTTGTTGTCTGAACTTGTAACACCTTCAAGCGTGAGCTAAAAAGTCATTGGTAGAATGCCCTTTTCTACCACATCTTTCGAATTCTTGGGCATCAAATCATCCATTATAATTTGCCTTCCTAAACTTGCAACATAGTGGTCTATTTTCATTCAAATTCTTTCAACTTGCCTATCCTACCCGTCTTAATCATTATAACCACTAACATCTCGAGTGATCTCACTCTCTTTTGAGAAGAGTTAGCAGTTGTCTTCAGAGGTTAGTTTATACCGAAATATTGTCTTGGCCCTTGGACCAATTCCTTTTCACTCTTTCACGTTTCTTGCCTTCTTCCCGAGCGTCTTTAGCAACACCATTGATGAAGTCTGGCATCATTGCAGTAATATTGACAGCGATATTCTGTCGTAGTTCAACATTGTTTTCAACTTCCCTTATCTTTCAAATTAGAGGGAGGATATTTTTTTAGAACTTTAGATGAAATTTCTATAAGCTGAAACTCCAATATGTTCTCCATTTAATCCCTTCTGATAAACTATGATGAGTAGCAATCGTGATCGTCTTGCTGCCTTTGTCTTTATCCATTTTACATTTCTAATATCCAAATGGATAATTACCGGTCACGGTCATAACTTTATAATATGTAAAAATAAGTCAAGGCCTCTACCTAGTCTTCTAGTAATAAGGTACCCTACTAAAAGCTATTATATCAAAGAAAATACATGTCATTCATAAATTAAACAAGACTCAACATAGAGCAGTTAAAAGCAATTGTCTCTAGTACTTATGACGACTATTCCTCATGGCCTCTACAAGTTTCTCATGCTCGCATCTTCTGTAGCATTCATATTCCAAGTAGGGGTCTAGACTTTAGAGTACAAAAGCTACTTTCTAACAAACACTCTTGATTTCTCTATGTACTAGAATCAAAATGCAAAAATCAAAGTCTCAAGCTCTTCAAGCAACGGATGTTCTACATTCTCTATTATAGCCATGTTTAAGGTGATAAGCCTTATATCTGGAATTCCATCTTGATGTACATTTAGTTTATCCATTCATATTTTATATGACTACAACTACTCAGCCACACAAAGAACTATCAAGTCTAGGCAAAAACATTAATATGCATAATAGGATCTACTAGGATACACATGTAACTGTAAATTCACAATTACGTTGATCAAATGTAATTGTCAATTTACCTCACATGGATATTCTAGTTGTCTCCCTTCATGTATCTTAATGTAGGTGTTGAACTGTTGATATAAGAGTCACATCTTTACTTGCTTAAAGCTTCTAGTTCTATAATCTAATTGATTATAATCAATACTAAATTTCATTTATTGTTCTATAATCTAATGAATAAGAATCACAAATTTTCATTGTGTCTAAACCAACATAACAGATGACAAACCAGAACACAGTTATGTAACAGTAAATCCCTAATCACATTAGCTACGTGTGATCAGCCATTTACGCTACTCATGTGTTCCAGTCATGTTCTAACATGTAATTAACTATACTCTTCTAATTTGGCATCAGACTACTTGGCTAACTTGGCAATCCGCAAAATCTTCTCATTCAGTTTAAGTCCAAACACAAATCGCTAGTGTCTGGTTCACTTAAACTACGGCTCTGATACCAACCTGTAAGACCCCGTTTTCGGGCCTAGAAGAACAGTTGGTATTTCACAGTACATAGCCGTTTAGTCAGAGTACAGCGGAAGTCATAAATGTCAATACTTAAAACTTATAAACAGCTATGCACTAAAATTCTATCAATGCCAAATTCAAGTCTTGCCAAGTAGTCATCCGATGCTTCCATGACTTGTAATGCCATGTCCTAATACTGGGGGTCCTTAATGTGCCTGAAATACATGCTAAAACAAGTCAGCTACAAAGCTGGTGAGTTCATGATAATGACACATAAATCATTTCCAAGAGTATTATTAAATCAATTGTACACAAATCAATTCTGGTTCAAAATGGTTTCTCTACCAAATAACCTTCGCATAATATATATACACATCTGAGTTTCACCTGTTACACTGCAAATGATTGCATTCAATTATAGACGGTACCGACTATACGTATATATATCCCGAGCCATTGTGCTTAATGATTTGTCATCGTACAAGTAATATTAATAATACACAAAAATCATTTGAACTCAAAAACATTCTTAAGCATGTATTTCACCCCAAAACATTTAAAAAGGGGAGTTGGTCATGAAACTCACATGTGTGAAGCGTATTAGGAACTCGAAGCCTAGCCCGTATCTAAGCAAACATAGTGCCACTCACAATTATCCAACGGTACTCGTTGATTCCCGCTGGTCCTAGCTCAACTCTTGAGCAATCCAACACCGTCTCACAATGATCAATATTGTGACGGGTTTACAATCATAACCATCATCATAGGCTAACCGTTCGTTTATACCGGGTCGGTTTGCATGCCCGAACCCCTTAAAAACGACATCTAATGAAAACCAATATATCATTACGTTCCTTTTTCTATTACGAACATTTATCCGGACTCGGATCATTTGTACATTCTCATCTCAACTAACAAACAACGCAACCTAGTTTCCTGTTTTCGACATAGAAATTGTTACAAACTGATCAGAACCAAAACCATATTTCTAGACCTCTGATCGGAATTTCCTCTGGTGGATATGTTCATATATGTCTTAAGAAGCTACAGTCCAAAAATCGTCACAATCCAACGGTCGGATCTCCGGGAAAGTGATGATCTTCAGGGCTGTGTTTCCAGAGACGGAAATCCGATCAGCCACACTGTTCAACATAAAAACCGTACCTCTGAGTATGATCTTTGAAAACTGAACGGTAGATGTTAACATCTATATGTTGTTTACAATATATCCAAAATTCAGACACATCCAACGGCTAAAACTTCTATAATCGTCCTAGAACCAAGCTGTGTTTTTGTTGAACAACACATGCAAACATGTTTCAGAATATTTCGGACACTTTCACGAATTTAAGGATAGATTGAGGCTAAACGGAGCTTAGCATTGCGTTCAGGACGTCGAGAAATGGTTCCGGGTCGAAAATTACCTTTCCGGCCGCCGTCGACCGCCATCGGACCACCGCGAACCACCACCGGCCGCCACCGGACCACCGTCGGACCACCACCAGCCACCTCTCTGCAGTAGCAGCTCTCTCTCTCTACTCTCTCTCACACTATGTGTGTGCTTGTGATAAAGAAATGAAGAATGAAGCAATGCTTCATATATATATATAGTGGGTTTTTGTCGCGTTAACCGGCACTGCGTACGAACTCGATTCTCTTCGCGTTTTATATTTTATTTCTCAAAGATAATATTCAAGAAACATAATAAATATTATTGAGATATTTATTTCGTCAGATATTACGTATCTGGTGATAAACTGGCTCGGTACGCGTTAATATCGTGTATTTAACACGTTTAACCGTTTTAGGCGTTATCTCTCGCCAAACTTCCAGTTTTTATACATTTTACAGGTTCGAATCTTCAGGTGACTCATTTCTATATTTATTTCTAAGTCATAGCACGTCGCTCAGGGTCGGGGTGTCACACAAAGACTATTCCTTTATTAACCTAACAAACCATATAAATTATTAAACCTATAAAAGACACATTAAATCAGCTCCATTAGCTTTATTCTTCAACAAAGCATAAGTCACTTTACAAGAAGGTTAATCAGTATAAAGACCGAATTAAAGGGTCTTGGTCGCACCCTTAAGAACAAGACTATTATAATAAAGTTTCTCACTTTGCATTGGTACCAAAGACGTGTTTACCACTCGTAGCAACTATGGAGCATTATTCAGGTATTAAAGCATTCTTCACGTATTAATAGACATAGATATATTTAAACTTAAACGCCAAAATGATAATAGCCGTAGCATAAAAGTCGTAAATGTGTGAAAGTAGAGCGGGTTCAAATTAAGTCGTAAATATGTCAAAGTTGAGTTAGGGGCCAAAAGTGTAAAATGTCAAAATAGGGGGTCAAATTCGTAATTTTCAAAACGCGCGGAATTTTAGTAGTTAGCAAGGTCGGAACCACCGACTTTGCTAATTAGTAGCATATAAATTAAGGTTAGAGTTAAGTGAAGTTTGCACCCTTGTGGTTTACACTCAATAGCAGTTTGTAACTCCACTAAAAAAATTTAGACCGTTTGCAACCCTATGCTTTATAAAGTGGGTCATTTGCACCCCTCTTTAAGTTGACCGGTATATGTTTTCAAGCAGTTTGCAACTGGCCCATTTTAGAAAGCATAGAGCTCCAACCGGTCTAAAGTTTTCAAGCGGGATTGGATATAGCCACACTATATTAATCCATGAGCATTGAAGATGACTTTGATCATG
This sequence comes from Tagetes erecta, assembly GCA_030867185.1. Taxonomy (NCBI): domain Eukaryota; kingdom Viridiplantae; phylum Streptophyta; class Magnoliopsida; order Asterales; family Asteraceae; genus Tagetes; species Tagetes erecta. The sequence goes on along the minus strand of CM061490.1, from coordinate 75,303,462 downwards.
ACTGTCTATATTGTGTAATCAGCTGATGTCAATATGGGATATTGAAACGGTAATGAATTATTCTCCTTAGAACATACGATTTGGGTGACCGAATTGGTTCGGATGAACTGCTCTGATCTTGTTTCAGCTTCTAGAGACATCCTTTTATCCTGCAGTAACAAACCATATATAAACATAATAAAATCCAAACCTTTCTAAAATCTCTACTTCTTAATAACAATTCCCTAGTGATCAAGATTTTTCCATGCCTAATCATGATCACATCAATATTCTTCTTGCAGTGATTTATCTTTTAATTACCTAAATGGCAGCATACCTAAGGAGTGGGCCTCAACTAAGTTGGAAATGATGTAAGTTACTTGTGCCTCTATTCTTGTATATGTAGTTCAGTTACATCTATATAAATCTCATATTCCTAGTTACTAATTAATAGTAGTTGTAATCTAGATCTGTTACCGGTAATCGCTTGTCAGGAAGCATTCCTACATTTTTAGGAAACATAACTACACTTGGATACCTGTATGCCCCCCCCCCCCCCCCTTCTCTCTCAATCATATGTTTACAATTTGTATGTTGGTGTGGCCGGTTTAACGTTTACTTGATAAATGAATGCCAGGGGCCTAGAGAACAACATGTTCTCAGGAAAAGTTCCAGCTGAGCTTGGAAAACTAAAGAGTTTATATCTTCTGTATGGCCTTCTTTGTACATACATCATGCTTAATACTACTACTACTACTACTACTACTACTTCTGTCTATCTTAATGTCTTATTCGTGAATCATAGGGTTCTGACGGCTAATAACCTTACCGGTGAATTGCCGATGGAGCTTAATAGTCTGACCAACTTGACAGAACTGTATGCACATTTCAATCTTTCAAAATAACATTCTAATGATCAATTTGTTAAATGAAATGTTTACTAAGTAAGTATCAGTACTTTGTGCAGTCGTTTGGATAGCAACTCCTTTAGTGGGAAAATCCCGAATCTTGGAAGTTGCACACGACTTGAGACATTGTAAGTCATGGTTCTTTAAACTTTTTAAGGGCAAATTACATACCTTGCAATGGTTTTAATGCAAAACATTCGGCTCTCCTTAAGGGGTCCTTATTGGTCCCTACCATATTGCTCAGGGTTGGTTTCCTCTAAGCAACCACTCCGAGTTTAGATTTGACATACTTTTACAACCCAAACGGGATAACTCATTTCAAAAGACTAGTATGGTGGTTGAGAGGGTTCATTTGGTCTATAAACCTCACATCTATTTCCCATACAACTAATGTGGGTCAAGTCTCATACCTTGCAATGATTTTAATCTATAACATAAACCGATACAGATAAAATGCTCGTATTTTTTATATTTTAACAACAATTCCTAGATTTCCTAGGATAAATACAACACCACTTATACCATGTATGATACAAACATGAGCTTATTGATTGTGACTTGTGACTGGAATGCCCTGATGCTCATTTAAATGTCGTAATATAGTCTCTATGCATTTTTTAAAATATCATTTCATTACCATGCATATAGATATGAGCCCGACAACTTATTTGTCAGGGCGAGCTTATTTGTCAGAACGGATTATGGTCATAATGGATTGTTTGAAAACAAGGTTAGGAGGGTTTTGGGTCATAATGGGTGTCGATCATATCATCATAATGGGCTAAATAACACATACCACCACAGTAAGTCCAATTCGGCCCATCTAACTATAACCTCCCAAAACTTGATTACCAAGTTAGGTTTTAGGATTAGGCAAATTACATAATTTACCCAAGTAGGTCTTTAAGACTTTAACTACAAATTATTCAACTCTACAACATTTAACTAACAACCAGCGGAGCATGTATATTAAGTTCAACATAACCTTCAATAGCTAGCGGTGTCGTTAAATGTCATTATTTGGACATATGAATTCATCATAACCTTCAATAGCTAGCAGAGCATGCATGGATCATTACCAAAAGTATAGGGATACTATACTAATAAAACTATTATTTGTTACTATTATTATTGTAATCCAAAAGCGATGTCTTATGTTCTAGTTTAATGTATATGTAAAGGTTTGGGGGTCATAGTATATAATTAGCATAGATAAGTCTTAATGGGTCAATATGGATAAGTAATATGTCTTATAGTTAGTTAATGTTATTTAGATTACATGGTTGGTTTTTTATAAGCATGCTTGGTTCTATTAACTATCATATAACAGTTATTATCATAACCAACACTAACCAGTGGCGGATCTAGAAAAAAAAAGTTCAGGGGTAGCAGAAAATTGAATCGTTAGACCTAAAGGTGAGGGGTAGCGGCCGCTACCCCTCCCACCCTTCTACCTCCGCCCCTAACACTAACTGTCATCAACCTTTAGTATTTAAGGAGTTGATCGGGTCTTGTATCATTGATGTTGTTATCGACACAATCAATTTACATAAGTGTAATATTCTGTGTTCTTGTTTCTTGTTCATAATCTATCAAACACACACACATACATCCGAATAAAACATACAGACACATCTTGAAATCATACTCATCATCATCATGTTGATCCATTTCTTTCACCATTTTTCTGATCCAAACAACATATACGTGTATGAAAAATATACGTGTGTTAGTACAATTATATCCCGAGTCAGAGAGACTCACTCGGATATATATTAAGGTCGCGTCAAGCTTCATTAAAAAGAAAGTAGCATGTTTTTCTTTCTGCATTAACTTTATCTTAAAATATTGTTAGAGATATCCAAGGTAGTGGGCTGCAAGGACCAATACCATCAAGCATTTCGCTTTTAAAGAACTTGACTCAACTGTAAGTTGTTTCTTTTGTTCTAATTAATCCAACAAGTACTGGTCTAATATATTCTTGTTCAGAGCAATCTCTGATTTAAATGGAGAAGTAGGTTCACTGTTTCCAAACCTGAGTAGCATGACAAGCATGAGCAAACTGTAAGTAACTTCAGGATATAGATTGAAATGCATCTTTAGTTTCACTACTGCTTGTTTAATATTTAAGAAGTTTGATGGATTTTGCAGGGTGTTGAGAGGCTGTAAGCTAATGGGGACGATTCCTAGTTATATATCGGAAATGTCCACGTTGAGGCATCTGTAATACTTCTCCCTCTCCCGTTTCTTGAACATCGAAACCTGCTTTAGATCACATTCATTTGAAGTATATATTCGGCCACAATTGTAACAAACAAACAAACAAACAAACAGGCAAACATGTTAAAAAATCTCATTTATAAAAATGTAGGATTTAGGGACGGTGAGATGATAACAAACCTTATTAAAAGAGTTTATGGTATCAATTGTGATTGATTATTCATTAGATTAACACCCTTTAAATAGGGAGAATAACAAGCTAACAAATAGGAAAAGATAACAATCAACTTAAGTAAGGTAACATAATATTTATCTACTAATATTCCCCCGTAGTTGTAGCGGCAGTTGGACGAACGCGCAAACTAGACCGAAACTCTTGAAACAATTGTCGTGGTAGCCCTTTTGTGAAGATATCTGCGTATTGTGCGGAAGATGGAACATGCATCACTCGAACTTGGCCCAATTGCACCTTTTCTCTAACGAAATGGATATCTATCTCAACATGTTTCGTGCGCTGATGTTGCACCGGATTGTGTGACAGATAAACAGCAGATACATTATCGCAATAAACAAGTGTCGCCTTTTGTAAAGGAACCTGCAATTCAAGAAGTAAATTTCTAACCCAAGTGGTTTCTGCTACCGCATTGGCGACCCCTCTGTATTCCGCCTCGGCACTAGATCGAGAAATAGTAGGTTGTCGCTTAGACGACCACGAGATCAGGGATTCCCCCAAAAAAACACAAAAGCCGGAGGTGGAACGCCGGGAATCCGGACACCCACCCCAATCAGCGTCAGAGTATGCAGTCAAAGAGATCACCTTGGATGGAACCAGGGTGATACCGTAATCAATTGTGCCACTCAAATAGCGCAGGATGCGCTTCATAAAAGCAAAGTGAGGTTCCCGGGGTGCGTGCATAAATAAACATACCTGTTGAACAGCATATGTAATGTCGGGACGTGTAAACGTTAAATACTGAAGTGCGCCTGCGAGAGCCCGATATAAAGTACCATCTGTAAGAAGTGCCCCATCTGTGGCGCTCAATTTAGAGTTCGTGTCAACCGGGGTAGTGCATGGTTTACAACCAGTCATTGCAGCACGATGTAGGATATCCCGAGTATATGATGACTGAGTCAAGAAGAGACCATTGTTGTCCCGAGTAGCAGTAATACCCAAAAAATGATGTAGTGGACCCAAGTCAGTCATTGCAAATTCATTCGAAAGTGTGGTAATGATGTCCCCCAAAAGTTTGTTGTTCGATGCTGTGATGACGATATCGTCTACATAGAGTAACAAGTATGCCCGGTTCATCCCCTGTGTATAAATAAATAGTGAATTATCGCAAGAACTGCGACGAAACCCATGGGATGTGATATAGTTGTAGAACCTAGTGTACCATGCCCTAGGCGCTTGTTTCAATCCATACAAAGACTTACGTAGACGACACACATGTTGTGGTTTTTGTGGGTCAACAAAACCTGGAGGCTGATGCATAAAGACAGTTTCTTTTAAATCCCCGTGTAAAAAAGCATTCTTGACATCCAACTGATGTATCGGCCATGAATTAGAAACCGCAATCGTGAGAACAGTACGGATTGTAGCCGGTTTGACAACCGGGCTAAACGTTTCGTCACAATCAATTCCCACAGTTTGTGACTTGCCATTTACCACCAATCTGGCCTTATATCGTTCAAGAGCACCATCCGACTTAAACTTATGTTTAAATAACCACATGCAACGAATAATCGGATGGTTTTGTGGACGAGGTACCAATTCCCACGTATTATTATCCTGTAACGCTTTAAATTCAATGTTCATGGCGTTTAACCAATTTGGATCCGACCGGGCTTTGTTGTAGGAGGTAGGTACAGGTGAGATGGTTGAAGTATGTAAGTTTAATCGTTGGGTGGGTTTGGAAATCCCGGCACGAGCCCGGGTTGTCATAGGGTGAATGGGTGTGGGTGACGGGTTGAGAGTTGACGGGTTGGGTGGTGACGGGTTGGTTGGTGACGAGTTGGGTGGTGGGTCGGGTATTTATGGAGTGTTCGGAGAAGGTGTTTGGTGGTTTGTGGATGGGCATTGGTTAGTACTCGGTGGAGTTGCCGTAGGTGGGTCGTTGGGTTGGGTAGGGTGAGGAGCAGTAGGTGGTTGGGAAGTATGTTGGGAGATTGGGTTAGTTGTAGGTTGGGGAAAGGCTGGTGGGCTATGGATATCATTAAAAATGGATTGGTCGTCTAGAAAGGAGTAGGAGTTCGGGTCCGGGGGATCGGAGTATGGAAACGAAGTCTCGTCGAAGACGACATGTCGAGAGATGATGACCTTACCGGTAGCTTGATTGTAACAACGGTATCCACGGTGGTCAGGGGGATACCCTAAAAAAATGCAACGCATTGAACGTGGATGGAATTTATGAGGGGCAGTGGCAGATGTGTTGGGATAACATGCACAACCGAAGACGCGTAAATGATCGTAAGCAGGGTGGCGGAGATAGAGAGCATAATGTGGTGTGGAAAAGTTCAATCGTTTGGTTGGTAAAATATTGTGTAGATAGGTGGCAGTGTGTAACGCCTCGACCCAGAAAGACGGTGGTAGATGGGCGTGAGATAGTAATGTGCGAATCATGTCATTGAGGCGACGGATCATGCGTTCCGCACGTCCATTTTGTTGTGACGTTTGGGGACATGAGAAACGGAATAGAAGACCCTGTTTGGCGGCAAATGTTTTGAATGTATGATTATCGAACTCACCACCCAAATCACATTGAAAAGTTTTAATTTTGCAGTTGAATTGAGTTTTAATATACCGGTGAAACTTAGCAAAATTTGTAAAGGTTTCAGATTTGAACTTGAGGGGATACACCCAGACAAAATGAGTAAAATTATCAATTAACAGCATGTAATATTTGAAACCAGATTCGCTCGGGACTGGGGAAGTCCATAAATCACAATGTATGATATCAAAAGGCCTAATTGTATAAGACGTTGAATCATAAAAAGGTAATCGTTTACTTTTAGAAACCTGACAAGCATGACATAACGAAGAAAAAGATGTCTTATTACATGGAAGTGAAAAACGATTTCGTAACAAAGTTAAAATAGATTCCCCAGGATGACCAAGTCGGTTGTGCCATTGATCTTGAGTTGAGGCGGTAAAAGCATATGGGAGCGATGACGGTGTGAACGGGTAGAGCTCCCCCGAACTATTGTGGCGCGAAAGGTGAACTCCAGTCTGGAAATCCTTCACAGTGAAACCATATGGGTCAAATTCAACTTTCGTAGAGTTATCAATATTAAATTTTCTGACAGACAATAAATTTTTAATGATATCCGGTGTGTAAAGGATGTTATTTAGAATGTAGGTATGGTTGGGTGTGGGTAGGGTATTTTTGCCGGATCCAAGAATTGGTATTGATTTTCCATCGCCTACAAAAATTGAATTTAAAGGACACGAAGATATTTTAGTAGAAATTTTACCTGGGTCTGCAGTGAGATGTGAGGTCGCGCCCGTATCCATATACCAGTTTTGATCCGAGGGAGTGAGGTGGGCCTGCTGCATAGTTTGAGCTAACTCATTCGGACCGAAACTTCCGTAGCCAGGGTACCCAAAATTTGCTTGATTATTTCCATGATCAAAACCAGGTGGGCCAGCAGTGTGTTCATTAAAATGTGGCCCAGCAGGATAGCCATTGTAGCCTGACCCAGCAGTTAAATGGGCCGATGGTATTTGTGGGTTGTTGGGCCATCGAGAAGGGTTATGTGCAGTAGGATATGGGGAGGGCGGAGGTCTCCACTGATTCACCCATTGATACTGGCCGCCACTCCCATTACCGGTCCACTGTTGACTGCTACCACCATTACCAGTCCATTGTTGCTGCGATTGATTCCCACGACCGCGCCCCTGTTGGGAACGACCACCACGTCCCCGATTGTTCGAGTTTCGCCCACGATTTCCCTGAAAATTCGGATCATAATTTTTGCCAAGATAGTTGGGGTTGCGGCTGGTGTTGCTGTTGGGTGGATTATTACCGTTGTTCTGTTGTTGTCGTTCGCCGGACGCGACCAGGACAGTATTTGAACTGTTGTCTTGTCGATGTTGTCGTTGATATTCTAGATCGAGCATATTCCGAGCATCGTCCCACGTAGGGCTCTGTTGGTTGATCATGGCTCCGACTACATCGTACTCCTTCGGAAGGCCTCTAACTAACTGTAGCACAAGATCTGATTCACTAACAGGGTGGTCAACATCCCCTAGTTGATTTGCCAAGTCTTGCAGTTTCTGACAATATGCCTCAAGGGATGTCGACGATGTCAATTGAAGATTGGTGAAAGCAAACTGTAGCGCTGCAGCCCGAGAACTTTTATTGTTGAGAAAAATCTGCTCGATCTTGGTCCAGGCACCACGAGCGGTGGTGATTTGCTTGTCAAGAACACGACCCAGCAAATCGTCTGAAATAGTGCTGTAAATCCACTGCAAAACCAATTGATCCAGGTGAAACCATTCAGAATACTCGGCGTCAGTTGCCTCCGGGGGCTTCGTTCCATCGATGTGTTGTATTACTTTAAATGCGTTTGCCTGTAATTGAAAGAGTTGCACCCATTTAGAGTAACCAATTTTTATACCGTCCAATGTTCGAACCTTGTTGTTGATGTTGGTAACTGTGTATGCGGGATGTAGGGCGTTTTTCTGGTTATTGGAAGATGATTCAGGTTTGTCTACTGTCATCGTGACGACAGTGATTGGCAACGGAATGTTTAGGTTTTAGGGTTTTGGATGTTTGGCTCTGATACCATAAAAGAGTTTATGGTATCAATTGTGATTGATTATTCATTAGATTAACACCCTTTAAATAGGGAGAATAACAAGCTACCAAATAGGAAAAGATAACAATCAACTTAAGTAAGGTAACATAATATTTATCTACTAATACTTATGTGTATTTCAAGGGATAAATAGGTTGCTCCCAAAGAGACCCGCAACTCAGAAAAACGCCTTTTCTTTCTTTTTTGTTCAAAGAAATATATGTACAGAAGACAAAAACAAGTATTTGAACAGAACTTAAGGAGTATCAAAAGTAGTGTTTTGTTTATATTTCCATAAAAAAGTTTTTACTTATATCAACTATATACTTACACAGAGATCTCAGTTTCAACAATTTGAGTGGAGATATACCGGATCTAAGTACACTGCAGCTGGAAAAAATGTAAGAACGATATGATCTAAGTACGTGCATAGAAACTATTTGGTGAAACGTGACTAGGTATCTGATGCGTTGATGATTTGTTCATGTTTTAAGGTATCTTACTAGTAACTCCCTCAACGGTAGTGTTCCCGGCTGGCTCACTAGAGAAGTTAACAATAATCGGTATGGTTTATCACGCTTCATTTTATAGTTACTTTTGTAACACTTTTGTCTTCTGGAGTTAAAATGTTCTTAGTATATTTCTTTTAACCTTAAAATTCAGTAAAGTAGATCTTTCCTACAACAACTTTGATGAAAAATCTGTACCTCAAACATGTCCTGAATCATTGTAAGTTTTAATCTTTTTAAATCAATTCTTTTCTTTTTCATTTACAACTTGAAATAAAAAGCTACCTCCTCTTCATTTACTCTTGATTTACTAGGAACTTATTCAGAAGCTACACTAGCAGTAACGAATCGTAAGTGTACACCTTACGTTTTGTTTTTTCTAATGCGTATATATAATCAACTGTTATTTAACTACATAGGAACAAAGATTTACATGTTTGATCTAATGTAGAGACCTTGGGAAGTGCCTGGACCGCTGCGTAAAAGGTGAACAACACATGTTTTCTTATGAAGTTGCATCTCCTTCTCAAAAATATATAAGCTAGTGAACAAGCAAAACTCATTTGATCGATCTCTTTTTCGTTTGTATGCTATTGGTTTAGATTATTATGCGGTTCATATTAATTGTGGCGGGGCGGAAGTTACCATAGGAAAGAAGGTTTATGATGCAGATCAAGATCTAAGTGGGGCTGCAAGATTTGTCCTGAGAAACGATATTCATTGGGGAATTAGTAACACAGGAAGTTTATGGAACACTAAGGATAATGTATATGAATATCTAGCAACTAACGTCTCTATACTCACAATGAACGATTCACAACTTTACACTACCGCTCGCCACTCACCATTGTCTGTCACTTACTTTGGCCGTTGTTTAGCAAATGGAAATTATACGGTGACTCTACATTTTGCGGAGATAGTTTTCAGAGACAATCGATCTTACCATGGTCTTGGAAGACGTGCTTTCGATGTTTATATCCAGGTTTTATACATTATGCATTTTCAGTTTTTTTGCATTAGAAGCCTATCCCAATATCAAAACTAATCAAACTTGGATGCTTTTTGATAGAGTAAAAACATTGATTAGTACTTAAACTAGATCCAAACGCATACTACACAATCTAGTATAGGATATGTTGTTTTGGACAAAACCCGTCGTTGATATTGAAACGGATTTAGGATGCAGGAAATGGTCGAGTCTGTAGTAGTCGACTTATGTTCCTTTTTCTTTCATGCAGGGTGTAAATTTCATAAAGGATTTTGATATAGAGAATGCAGCAGGTGGGGTGGATAGAGCAGTAATAAAAACCTTTAAAAACGTGCGAGTAACTAACGCAACATTAGAAATTCGGTTCCAGTATGCTGGGAAAGGTACAACCGCTGTGCCCACGAGAGGATTATATGGCCCTCTAGTATCAGCCATTTCTATGGAGTCTGGTATATACATATGCTTACTTTCTGCATGTTTTTAGCTTCGTTTTTCATCGTAAACAATTCCTACATGCATAATAATCATTCAATCCTACTTATGTATTGATAATATATGAATTTCATAGAATTTGACCCTCCAAAGTCAAAAAAAAGAACAATACTAATCATAGGAGTTGTGGCTGCAACATTGTTCCTCATACTAATAATTGTTGGTGTTGCATGGAAGAAAGGTTATGTAGCAAATAAAATATCAAGGGAAAGAGGTACGTGGTTGTTTCCTCGACGACTCAGTATAACGGATTCGTATTTTTAAATTAAATTAGACGTTGACTTCATGTGTGACGTTGTTTTCTTGAAGATCTAAGAGGATTGAACTTGACGACTGGCGTATTTACGTATAAACAAATCAAAGCTGCCACATATAACTTTGCTGAATCAAATAAACTTGGAGAGGGCGGTTTTGGACCTGTATACAAGGTATCGTAAATAAATTGCTTTTTTGTTTACATACAAACAAATCAAAGCTGCCAATATAGTTTATAATAATTTGTTTACTGCAGGGTGTCCTGCTAGATGGAACTTTAATCGCTGTGAAACAACTCTCGTCAAAATCAAAGCAAGGAAACCGCGAATTTGTGAATGAAATCGGGATGATAGCCGGGATACAACACCCTAATGTTGTAAGATTACATGGGTGTTGTGCAGAACACAACCACCTATTACTTGTTTACGAGTACATGGCGAATAATTCTTTAGCACATGCTTTATTGGGTACTCATTCGCCTTAATTATGTTCTTGATAGTTTTGTGGTTCAACATGTAACTAGGATTTTTTTCAGATCATCAGGATAAGCCTAATATGCAAATTGATTGGCCTACAAGGCAAAGAATTTGTGTTGGTGTTGCAAGAGGCTTGGCGTTTCTACATGAAGAGACCGCTCTTCAAATGGTTCATAGGGATATCAAGGCCGCAAATATACTCTTGGACACTGACCTTACTCCAAAGATCTCCGATTTTGGTTTGGCTAAGCTTAATGAAAAAGAAAACACTCATATTAGCACTAGAAATATTGCTGGAACATTGTGAGTTGCATGTTTCTAATCTATTATATTTTCTCATACTAGCAACTTTTTTTAATAAAAAAGTCTTTTTGGTTGTCCAGAGGATACATGGCACCAGAATATGCGTTATGGGGCTACTTAACCTATAAAGCCGATGTATACAGTTTTGGGGTTCTTGCATTAGAAATCGTTTCCGGAAAGAATAATATAAAGTATCAACCAAATAATGATTATGTTTCTCTTCTTGATTTGGTAACACTCATTTTTACTAAAACTTTGATATGATTATTTCGAAACAAGCAGTTGATCGATAACGTCTCATTGTCTACCTTTCAAAGGCTATTGTTCTCAAAGAAAAGGGGAGCTTGATAGAGTTGGTGGATCCAAGATTAGGGTCTGATTTCAACAACATAGAGGCGGTGAGAATGATGAAAGTTGCTCTATTATGCACTAATCAGTCCCCGTCTCTTAGGCCTACTATGTCTGAAGTAGTGAATATGTTGGAGGGTCGTATGGAAATAAAAGAATCGGACATGAGTTTAGTTACATCTGAAGACAAGTTCAGGCTGCAAGCGGAGAATAGAAAACTTGAGGATGTGCAGCCTCCACAAGACTCTTTTATTCAACAATCATCTTCAAGCACTAACGACCACTATCCTGATAGTCAGATATCTGAAGATCTTGAATCATAGTCGAGTAAATTACTTTTTACGTCCTCTGGTATTTGTGTTGTTAGAATGTTATTGATCCATGATTTGTTAGATGAATCAAACGTTTATGTTTATGTAGTAAGTCAGTGATAGTTTATGTCTCAAGTTTGATGATTTTATAGTGACACTTACTATACTAATGTAGTAATGTGTCTAGCATGTGTTACATATGTAATGTGACTATCCCATTTAGAGGATGGTTTACTTCTATTGAATTTTCTAAATGTATTATCCTAATATCATCTTCGTACGGTTTGGTGAGCGAAGAAATGAATAGGAAGTGGGCATTAGACAACACGTACGGAGTCAATGCAATAAAAACTCTTTTTTTACTTCCTCATATCGGTAATGTTTTACCTGATTATATAGTTTGAAATTTCTTGCCGATCATTGGCTACTCGAGTTTTTTTTACTTGATCCATTTCTATCGTCTGATGTGACCGTCTAACATGATCTGTATTTGGCACGCACTGAGAAAAAAATCATGGATTTGTCATTGAGATTAATTAACAAGATTCACTCGTACGTAATAATATATTTTAGTTCTCTCCAGTTTTATATATATAATTTCAAATTTTGAAACGCAATGGTTTAGCCTAAAACCGTCTTTAACACTCTAGATCTACATATGAAATAAAAGTTATAAACAACAGTTTCATCAACTTATTGTCTTAGCATACACATGCGTTAGAAAAAGATAGAGGTGCTCATAAAAACTGATATGCATTTTTAGTATTTTATGTTTATAAATTGTTTTAGTATAGACTATGGACTCTTGAGTCGAATAGTTTATAATTTTTTAAGCTAAATTTTGAGTTTCTATTTTCACTTAATAATTGTATCACCAATTTGCTTTTGAGAACAAAAACTTATGTTTATGAGATTAAGTACTACAACTTGACAAATAAAACAAAATGGCCTATTAGCTCAGTTGGTTAGAGCGTCGTGCTAATAACGCGAAGGTCGCAGGTTCGAGACCTGCATGGGCCAATTTTTCAATAAAATTTTTTTAAGTCTTAGCCTGGACCAACAATTTCTTGCTTCTTTCAATATTTGCATATATGTCATGGGACAGCAAAATTCCTGCATGGGCCAAGTTTTTTTTTTTTTTTTACATTTTGAAGTTTTTTTTTATATTTTTGAAGTTTTACCATGGCCTAACAATTTTCTGGCATCGAGAGCACAATCTTATGCTTTGCGGGACTACAATCTTTTTTATTTTAAAAAGGACATCACTCCTAAAGTCCAACAAGTTTTGACGATTGCTCTTTTTAGTAGAATTGTCCAACGTTTGGAAGTTCGGTTTGATTTATCTCCCACCAAAAGCATGTTTGAATGCCTCAGGGTAGGGCTGTTCAAATCATTCGTCGCTTGACGCTCGCTCGTTGCTCACTCGGAAATTGTTCGTTCGTTTTTTCACTCGATTGTAAATGAGCCTCTCCGCTCGGTTCGGTTTGTAAACAAACCAAGCAACGAGCGAAGGTCCGCTCCCTTCGGTTCTGCTCGAATATTTTCTAACTTATTATATGTATATATATATATAGTTATATATATGTGTGTGTGTGTGTAAATTACTAGTTATTAGGCAAAATTTAGTCCATAAGCTCAAAACACTTTTTACCTAACTAAAAGGAAAACACGACTTCAAGCCTTCAAAGCTTCAAAACCTTAATTGCCTTCTAACATTTAAGTTCCTATTCACAGCACACATTCTCTTCAGAAATCACCACAGATCGACAAAACTCACTAGTCACCAAAAATCAACAACCACATATCGAATACCAAGCCCACGGCTTCAAGGTTTCAAGCCTCTAATCGCATGTACATGAACACAAAATTTTTATTTGTTGATTAAAAAAATTGAAACAATGGTGTTGATTGATGTAAATGTTTAAATTTATGTTGAATAGAAAATGAGTGAAATTGAGCAGATTCGAGTAGCTCTGTTGTAAACCTTCGAGCATATTTTTCCGCTCGTTTCTATAAATTCGAACTGAACAGAGCGGCTTGCTTTCAATTCGAGCCAAGATCGAGCGGAGGCTCGCTCAGTCCGGCTCGACTCGTGAACAACCCTACTTCTGGGGTCCTCAGGCTCATGATTTACTCACCGCCATCCCTATTGAAGAATTGGGCCAACATATGTCAGTTTTGGAGTACCATGATATCCTTAAGTACCTACTAATGATCATCCTTTTTTCGAATGATGAGCTCAACCCAGGTTGCAGCAAGGTTTGTTTAGATTCCTTTTGTAATCATGCTATCAATTGCAAACAGTTACTTGGGTTTAAATACAAACATGCTCTTGATAGGGTTATTTTGTGTGACATTCTTAAGCAGGATGGTATTTCTACTAAAAATGAGGCCCTTGTGATTTTTTTAACTGAACCTTTTGAAGAAAGATCTACTTTATGGCCAGTTGATATTCTTGTGTTTAGGTGAACATGGAGAAACATGCTCGTGTGGACCTTACATGAGTGTCCTCTCTTGTTGGACGTGGAAACAATGAGTTTTGTTGCAGGTCATGCTGCTTTAAAGGCGAAATCAGGTAAAGTTGGTAAACACGAAAAAACTTGTTTGAAAAAATGTGCATGGTAATTTTTCAACCATAAAACCCAAAGCTTTGTTTTTAGTAGGAGAAGGTTGTTATTCAAAAGGGGGTTGCGGCATATCTTGTCCGCTTATCTGTCACTTTATTGTAAAAGCTTAAACAAGTATGCAATATTAAAAAATCCTTCTTATCTCCATCCTCGTCTTCTTGCTTCTGATCAAAACAACGCCTTTGTACCAGGAGAAGAAGAAGAATATGGATCAAAAACAGATCTAGTCTTACCGTATTAACATAAAAAATGATTCGATAGCCTAAAAAAATTCATAGTGGTTGCCATCATCTCATGGCAATGATGGGAGATACCCGGGTTCGAGCCTTGCTCAGCCTAGTTTCTTGGATCCTTGAGCCGAACATGTTTTTTCCTTTCACACCAGGCGGATGTCAAATGGGTTTCGGCCTAGGAAGGAATTTTCCTGGTAGGACGGTTGGTTGACGAGTTTGACTCCAACCAACTTTGGCCGTAAAGAGAGTTGTCACGAGCCACCGCTACATTCGCTGAGAATTACCCGGGATCCCCAACGCTAACGAAAACACCCAAAAACGTTGTAGATGCCAATCTTTCAATTTCGATCCTTACACTATTAAGTGTAATGGCGATATATAGCATTTTACTATAGCCATTACACCAACAGCCTTACTAAAAAAACTAAACATATTCATATATAAACAAGCAGCTACTACTGAATTACAACAACCATTCAATCCAATTCCTCAACCAAGAACAATATAAAACCTTCAAAACAAATAAATAAAACATAAACAAAAGCAAAATTTAAACAACAACAAAATCTAATTCAAACTTCAATCAGAGCTTGTAAGTTTGAACTCATACTATTCCCAAACATCTCATCTTCAACCAATTTCTCAACACTCTTCAACTCTTCAACTCCATTTCCCACATAACTCTTCACAGCATCCCTCAAATCATCAAACTCACAACATTTTGCAAAAAACCCATTCATCAATTTCTTCAACTCTTCATCTCCAACATCATCAACAAACGGCCTAATCGGAATCGCGTTCTCCGGCTGCAAACTATACGAATTCGGATTATCATCAACAATCACACCATTCTTCAAATCCCGCCCTACGTTCGACAAATCTTTAACATACTTCCCATCGAATTCCCTACAAGAGTCCCGAAACAATCTATGCGAAATCAACCCTTTTCGATCCAACACATTTAATACCAAAGAAGCATACTCCTCAATCCCAGCGGTGAAAACCACAATCTCAAAACCATTTTCACTCAAAAACTCAAGAAACTCGTCAACAAACGGACGTTTTGTGACGTAAAACACAACTCGTTCACCGTCTAGCAACGGCTTCACTACGAAATCGTAGTTTCTCGGACGAATTAACCCGTTCGCGGGAACAGAATGAATTAGAGTTTCATCAAGATCAAGAAACACAGTCTTTTGATTAGGGGAAGTTAAAGGAGGGAGCGGATCCTTCGTTTCTTGAAACAATGATCTGCGAACGGAGACGATCTGATCGTCGAAGACGGAAACCTTTTTGAGGACTTTGTAGCCTTTTTTAACGGAGGATTTAGTCTTCGGAGTCGCGATACGAACTAAGTTTGAGAAGATTTTGATGAGGCGGCGATGGCAGGTGTAGATCGATTTGTTGATGGAGGCGACAACGACGGAAGCGGTTTTTGTTGCGGTGGCGATCGGGGTTTTCTTACGGCGGCGGAGGTGGTGGGTGGCCGGAGATGATTTTGATCTTTTGGGTTTGGACACCATTTTCGGGGTGTTTGTGAAGTAAGTGAAAATTGGGGATTTTGATTTTGAAGGGGGTTGGTGATTTTGGGGGTTTAATGGGATTTGAAATTTGGTTTGGAGTAACGGTCGGGAAATGTTTAGGTTCGGTAACGAAGCAGTGTTGGTTTGATTTTGAGGAAAAGAGAGTAAAGGGAAGTAAAGGTGGAAATTGTTTTAAAAAAAGTTTTATGTTTGGTGCTATCAAAATTTGCAATATCGTCCTTTAAACGAATTTGTTTCATGGAATTTTGTCTAGATGATAATAGTTTATAATTTTTTTTTATTAAAATGATCATGGATTTTAGTCTTCATATCTAAGGTTATCTTGTCGATATGACCAGTGACGAAGCGTAATTTTTGTATTGCATGTGCAAAGAATTACGGGACCTATAATTTTTTTTGTAATACTATGTTGCGAGTTATATGTTTGGGTTGTCTATTCGATTCGAATCAGGTCAAACAATAAAAACTTTAAATATTTAATGTTTCTTTCTTCAATCAAATGGTTGTTCTCTGCGTTTGTTTGATCTCCTAATTCACAAATAGTAGTATGCTTCTACTTGTGTTCCAAATAGTTATATGCTTCAACCTTCTCTTCGAGTTCGACGACCATAGCGTAATCTCGTCTTCTTTTGGCCCTTTTGTGAAATTGGGTTTTAATTTGATTTATTAGACTCTAGCATGTATCAATCGTGAACCTTGCTATAAGCGAAAGTTTTCAAATGATGCAACTTAAGTAAATTTGGTTTTGCTTTATTATATTAGAGAAAATTGTTTTAATGTTTTTATAAAGTGATACTATATCAAAAGACAATTCATATTCAAATCATTCATAAATAAAAAAAGAAAAAAATTATAAATATCTAATTTTATATGCATGATTCTAGCTGATTTTTTTAAATACTATGTTTTATTATATGTACATAAATATTTTCAATAATTTGTTGTTGAAATCTTAATAAAAAATGACATTATTTTTCATTAATATTTTTCATAACTTGTGGCGCTTAGGTGGATGACATAGTTGAATGACAAATAGCCGATTATTTACTCATTTACTAGTATAAGGAGATTTATTTAAAATAAAGCCAGATTATAACTCATCTTCTCTATTATAATATACAAAAATAAATTTTCATTATTTTGCATAAGTTTGAGTACCTTTCTGCATAAACCTTAGTTGATCACGAAGATTGTAAACTCTATCAATGGAGGAACTTCCAAAATCTGGTGAGCCGTGGTTAGCAGGAAAACAACAGTGACTGTCTCTTCGGTGAGAAAGGCATGGAGGAAAATGATGGTACATTGACAAGTTGTGAGCCAAGTAGAGTAGGCTGGAGTATCTTTCTCACCGAAGGGAATGGTAGCGAAGGGGCGGTGGAAGAACCGTCAACATGAAAAATGAGATTTTGGTAAGTGTGGGTAGCATTTGATTTTCCCACAATAAATAGTTGGAAGATGATAACTTGAAGGTGGTCATATGGATGATGTGATTTCTGTGGAGGGTCATATCATTAGAGGAGGATGCAACCATTGATGGAGGACATGAAAGAAAGATGGAGAGGGAGGATGAGAGGAGTGAGTGGAATGGGTATCGGTAGGAGAAATTTTAGGCTCTATTTCATGAAAAGATTAATGATTCAATGATCTCCATTGAGAGGAGATGACAATATATATAGTGATACAAAGTACATCAAAAGACTAGCTAGATACATGAAGAGACTAACAATAAAAGTGAAATTTACATGTAAACATAATGACAAAAATAACTACACAATTTAAGTAGATGAGTGATTAATATGATGAATAGAAATTTAGATGTCACTTGTAGAAAGACTCTTGAGTAGAGTATTTTCCATGATACTTGACTAGTTTTCATTAGACAGATTAGTGTCTAATTAAGTGTGACTTTTACTCACCATCAACTCTTGTATAAATTGTCGGATATGTGTCACATTTGAAAGAGATTTATAGAGACGTCTTGTTATGTTCCACAAAATTAAGATATGAGTTCTCTCTGATTATTCTACCATCACCTTTATCCTTTTCCAACCATTTCGAAATACAGACTTTACCTGGTAATACATTAGGTACATGGACATCTTTGTCAATACACATATTGTTCCAGTTGTTGTACCCTTCGAAACATATGTGTTTGTCTTAGAGGAGGAGCAAAATTATTAAAAGAAGCTTATTGAACATGTGACTCAGTCACAACACTCAAATTTTGGTTTGTTTTTTGTTGCAGCTGAAGACGTAGCAGTCAAGAACACCGCTCAAGAATACGTTTTGATTTAGTT
Organism: Tagetes erecta; assembly: GCA_030867185.1. Lineage (NCBI taxonomy): Eukaryota > Viridiplantae > Streptophyta > Magnoliopsida > Asterales > Asteraceae > Tagetes > Tagetes erecta. The sequence goes on along the minus strand of CM061490.1, from coordinate 75,285,175 downwards.
TCATTTCATATAAACCGTATTGTATATTTAATCTCTTTTCGGTTTTATAAACAATAGTGTGCTAGTTTGTTTACCTCATACAACGAGAGTTTCATTATATTTATTTTTATTGATTATTTTAATAAAAAGTCAACATATCTCATATATTAATTAGGCTTGTGGGTGTGGATGCAGCAAGGGATGCAGGTACCACCCTACTCGTGCGGTAACACCATCGCCACCTATGCGGGTAGGGTGTAGGTATGTTGATCACGGGTACCATAACCCGCATGCCACAAACTTAATTTCAAACAATTTTTTCTGATTTGTGGGTGGAATGTTGTGATTGGTGGGATTGTGATGGTATAGTGAGGGTATCCGCATCTACCAAAATTAAAAGTGAGGATAGTTCTGAGATAGAATGTTGTGATTGGTTGGTTGTAAGGGTATGAGAATACCCATTTCCTACACTCTTATCACCGCATACCTTGTAAAGTTAATACTAATACACGAATACACTATTACTAAGTGGTGCATCTCATAATGGTATTAGGCATATTAATTATCATTAATTATTATATCTAATATTAAATGATTAAATGAAGATCAATAATCATAAACACACGGTGACATAAATGTAAATAGTTGAACTTTTAAATTGTAAGCCAATAATACTTTAGTTTTTGTCATCTTTTCAAGTTCCACCATTTTCTATAAACGCTCATAACTTTTACTGACCACATCGTTTTCTAATAAAAATTACAAAAAACGAGCGTTTTTTAACTTCAAAGAACATATAGTGTTTATGAAAAATGGATTTTTTTCATGTTTCAGCTCATGGTGTTATTCGTGAGGTCATTGTGTTATATTATATCATTTTGTTATATAATAACACAGTATGTTAAATCTTATAATTTGTTTCATTGTTTACATAATTATATTCCATAATATAACATCTTAAATATATTACTTGTTTTATTTGTTAACAAATTGTGTTTAGAAAGTGTCATAGTTCTGTCAAATCAGATAGCATGTTTTAATATGCATCTTAGGAGATCATTGTGTTATACCGTGTGTTTCACTACAGATCATTGTGTCAAAGTTGTATTGTGTGTTTGAATACTCGATGGATAAAGATCATTGTGTCAAAGTTGTATAGTTTTTTTTAATATGCAAACTATTAATGTGTATCTTAGGAGATCATTATGTTATATTGTGCGGTTCACGCGAGATCATTGTGCCATAGTTATATTGTGTGGTTCACTAGTTGATGTAGATGAAAAATGTTAATGTGTATCTTTAGAGATCATTTTGTTAAATTATGTTATTCCTTAAGTACCTGAAAACATGGTTTTAAAAGTCTCTAGGCGCTACACACTCGGTCAACTAGGGAATTGCAAGTATTCGGCCATAATCAGGGAGTATTCGGGGATGACTCACTAAGTACTTCGACCTAGGCTGGGTTACTCGAACTCGGTCGAATAGGGAGTTGCGAGTACTCGTGAAACAACTCAAATTTTTTTTTTACTTACAAAAATATATCGTCAGATTAGGTCCCAGTTTACTTCCAAAACTTGCCACTCGTAATGACATCTCATTTCATTATATATATTTTTTTACAACAAAAGCTAGATCGTTATACAACGACTTCATTTTACAAAATACTAAACATAAGAGTAGGGTTCTTTGTCAGTCCAGCCACGTCCATGAAGCTTCAACCACTTATAGGTGCTTTTCCTGAAAACATTTAAAAATATTTTTTTATTAGCTTTCACTAAGTAAGTACACCATCTTTTTTTTTATACATATTCTTTGGTTGGGATTTAACACATAAAAGATCATTTATTTAATCAACATTACTCCCTTGGAATTCATATAGATTCCTTGTGGATTTAATTAAATCCCTTGAATATTATTAACTCCTCTTTTTATATATGTTGGAGCTCAACACCCTAACTTCTTGGGATTTCAACACCCGAAATCCTTACATATATTTGATCATTTGTTTATATATGTGGAGTTCGACACCCGAACCCCTTGGGATTTCAACACCTGAAATCCTTACATATATTTGATCATTTGTTTATATATGTGGAGTTCAACACCCGAACCCCTTGAGATTTCAACACCCGAAATCCTTACATATATTTGATCATTTGTTTATATATGTGGAGTTCAACACCCGAACCCCTTGAGATTTCAAAACCCGAAATCCTTACATATATTTGATCATTTGTTTATATATGTGGAGTTCAACACCCGAACCCCTTGGGATTTCAACACCCGAAATCCTTACATATATTTGATCATTTGTTTATATATGTGGAGTTCAACACCCGAACCCCTTGGGATTTCAACACCCGAAATCCTTACATATATTTGCTCCTCTTTTTATATATGTGGAGTTCAACACCGGAACCCCTTGGGATTTCAACACCCGAAATCCTGACATATATTTGATCCTCTCTTTTATATACCAATTCACAAATTTAAACCCGTAACACCATAAAACATTTTCCCATAATCATGCATTATAATAAACATGTTTTTATCTCCACAAAAATATTACAAATTCATAATAAATAACATGTTAATAAACATAAATATAATAAAGTTATGGGTTAGTGTACTTACTTCTTTGTCGTAAGAGTGATTCGTTATTTGTCGTAGTTAAACTTGCCTCTAAAATATACTAGAACTCTTAAATTCTTTGGCTCAATCTACATGTACCGCTCTGTTATCTTGCAACTAACTATTCTCTTCTTCTAAATTTTGAGAACCCTTGCACATCTATATTTTTTTATTTTCTGGCGTTCTTTTTTTTTTTATAGAAGTGCATGAACCGCCATAAGGAAAAGGAATGATGAGGGTTATACGTGTAATACCAATAGAATGGATTTGTGGCATTCATTTGTTTTAAAATTCGCATGCATGCACTATCATTTCATATTTTCCTTATCAAGTTTTATAAAAATGTTATTTTAGCCCCTAGTTCTTATTATATTTACAAACTAAACCCTTTAGTATTACTTTAAAGAAACATTGCACCATATAATTTCATTTCTTAAATTTTCCTCGTGAGAATTTGAAACAAGTTTTTCACATATACACTCTTTATTTTACATGACATATCTAATCCTTAACATTTACTTTAACTTATCTAACCTTTAAACCTTAGTAAATATTAGATATCATGTCGAATAACATTTGAAATATGACTCTAGTATTTTATCTCATCCACAAAACTGGTTGTTACAACTCTCACCCTCTTATTTAGGTTTCGTCCCCGAAACCTTTTCATACCTTGAATAATTCAGGGTAATATTTTCTCATTTCATCCTCAGCTTCCCACGTGGTGTCAGAACCACGCCGATGTTTCCACTGTACTTTAACTTGATTTATTTCTTTATTTCTAAGTTGCTTAACTTTATGATCAAGAATTGTCACAGGCTTTTCCACATAGTTAAGCTTTTCATCCACCTCGATGTCATTTAAAGGAACACATGCCGTTTCATCAGCTAAACATTTTCGTAAATATGACACATGAAATGTGTTATGGATTCCGTTTAACTCCTCTGGTAATTCCAAACGATACGCCACTTGCCCTACTCGAGCAATAATTTTAAACGGACCAATAAACCGTGGGCTCAACTTGCCACGTTTACGGAATCGAATCACACCTTTCCACGGAGAAACTTTCAACATAACATGGTCTCCTTCTTGAAATTCAATTGGGCGTCTTCGTTTATCTGCATACGACTTTTGCCTGTCTTGAGCCGCTTTTAAGTGTGCTCTTATTTGATCAATCTTTTCATTTGTGGCTTCTACCACTTCTTTGTTTTCAAGTTCTCTTCGACCGACTTCTCCCCAACATACAGGAGTGCGACATTTTCTACCATAAAGCATTTCAAACGGGGGCATCTTAATGCTTGAATGGTAACTATTATTATAAGAAAATTCTGCTAAGGGCAAATACTTGTCCCAACTGCCACCAAAATCAATAATACATGCACGTAACATATCCTCGAGAGTTTGAATCGTCCTCTCACTTTGCCCATCTGTCTGCGGGTGATATGCCGTACTGATTAATAATTTAGTGCCCATTTCATACTGAAATTTCCTCCAGAATCTTGAGGTGAAACGCGTGTCTCTATCGGAAACAATAGATACTGGCACTCCATGCCTTGACACCACCTCATTAATATATATTTTTCCGCCATTCGTTCAGACGAATAAGCTTCACGAATGGGTATAAAGTGAGCACTCTTTGTCAAACGATCAACAACTACCCATATTGCATCATAACCTTTGGTTGTTTTAGGCAGTTTCGTCACTAGATCCATTGTAATATGCTCCCATTTCCACAATGGAATTTCAAGTGGTTGCATATTTCCATATGGCTTTTGGTGTTCAGCTTTGACTTGTAAACAAGTCAAACACCTCTCCACATATTTAACTACATCTCTTTTCATACCAGGCCACCAGTACTCTCGCTTCAAATCATTGTACATTTTGGTTGCACCTAGATGAATAGAATACTTCGATTTATGTGCCTCATCCAGAATCATTGTTTTAATCTTACAAGTCCAAGGAATCCAAATTCGTCCAAAACGGACCTTAATCCCTTTATCATTTTCTTTAAGAAGATGGACTTGACCGATGATTCTTTCGCGTTTCAAATTCTCCTCTTTCAGGGCCTCCTCTTGTGCAACTTTAATTTGATCAAACAAATCTGAATTTACAATAAGCTTATATGACTTTATTTTAATTGGAGCAATATCATCCTTCCGACTTAGGGCATCAGCCTCAACATTAGCTTTACCAGGATGGTAAAGTATCTCACAGTCATAATCTTTAACCAGCTCTAACCATCGTCGTTGCCTCATATTCAAATCCTTCTGGTCAAAGAAATACTTTAAACTTTTATGATCAGTATAGATAATGCATTTCGTTCCATACAAATAATGCCTCCAAATCTTTAGCGCAAATACTACTGCTGCTAGTTCAAGGTCATGGGTTGGATAATTTGCTTCGGTTGGCTTTAGTTTTCTTGAAGCATATGCAATTACTTTCCCTCTTTGCATGAGAACACAACCCAAACCAATATGCGAGGCATCAGAACAAACTACAAAATCTTCTGTTCCTTCTGGCAATGTCAGGACAGGAGCGTTAGTCAACTTTTCTTTCAAAAGTTGAAACGCTTCCTCTTGTTCTGGCATCCATTCGAATTTGGAGTTCTTTCGAGTTAGTTGTGTTAACGGGGTAGCTATTTTCGAGAAATCCTGAATGAAACGCCTATAATAGCCAGCTAAACCCAGAAAACTTCTAACTTCAGTTGGGGTCTTCGGAGGTGACCATTGCATAATAGTCTCTATTTTAGCAGGGTCCACTAGAATACCTTCTGCATTCACCACGTGACCCAAAAATTGAACTTCTCGAAGCCAGAATGCACATTTAGAAAATTTTGCATATAATCTTTCTTTTCTTAACACGGTCAGCACCTCACGAAGATGTTGAGCATGATCTTCTTCTGTTCGAGAATAGATAAGAATATCATCAATGAAAACGATGACAAAACGATCAAGCATAGGCTTGCATACTCTATTCATAAGATCCATGAAAACTGCTGGGGCATTCGTTAAACCAAATGGCATCACAACGAATTCATAATGCCCATAATGAGTACGAAAAGCCGTCTTAGGTACGTCTTCTTCTCGTACCTTTACTTGATGATATTCTGATCTCAGATCAATTTTAGAAAACCAGCTAGCACCCTGTAACTGATCGAAAAGATCATCAATTCTAGGCAATGGATACCTATTTTTGATGGTCAGTTTGTTTAATTCTCGGTAATCAATGCACATACGCATGCTACCGTCTTTCTTTTTAACAAATAAAATCGGCGCTCCCCAAGGTGAAACACTTGGACGAATAAAGCCTTTATCTAGGAGATCTTGTAGTTGAGACATCAATTCCTTCATCTCATTTGGTGCTAGTCGATATGGCGATTTAGCCACGGGGTTAGCTCCGGGAACTAGATCAATCTTGAATGCAACTTGCCTTTCCGGTGGAACGCCAGGTAACTCATTAGGAAAGACGTCAGGGAATTCATTAACTACAGGGAGTTGATCGAGTTCCAACTTTTTCGTTTCTTTATCCATAACATAGGCTAGAAATGCCTGATAGCCGTGTTTCAAATACTTCTTAGCCTTTGCCATCGTACAAATGATAATGCCGTTCTTCCTTTCTCCATAAACAAAAATTTGTTTTCCAGTAGGTGAAACAAATTGAACTATCTTCTGATTACACACTATCGATGCGTGAGGAAGGGACAACCAATCCATCCCAATGATCACGTCGAATTCCCGTAACGTAATAGGAATTAAGTCGATAGGATATTCTTCTTCTTGAATAATTATTTTACAATTTTGACATACTTCGGATACGAAGAAACTCTTATCACTAGCAATCTCAACTTCTAGGGCATTTACTAATTTACTTCTAACAAAGGATTTATGGCAAGCAAAGTTTAGTGACACGAAAGATCTACTTGCTCCAGAATCAAACAAAACGTATGCAGGGAGGGAATTTACTAGAAAAGTTCATGTGACGACATCAGGTACGATCTTTGCTTCTTCCGCAGTAATTTGAAAAGCCCTGCCTCGTGGTTTGGAACTTCCAACTTCTTCACGTTCTTGGTAGTTCTGGTTCCTTCAGCAATTTTGACATCCCTTGCTCTGAAATCCGGACAATCATTCCTCATGTGACCCGGCTTATAGCAATTATAACACAGGTTCACACGACTAGCACATTCTGGGGCTAAATGTCCATATTTTCCGCACTTATAACAAGTTGGATTCTTATAACGACATTCACCTAAATGTCTTTTACCACAGAATTGACAACTGTCAGACTCCTTCTTGAAACCATATCCTTTTGCATATGAAAAGGTTTTTGCTTTCTTTGCAGGTGTTGCATGAGTTACAATATCTGCTTTTCGTTTCCCATCTCTATCGACTTGTCTTTTTAACTCCATCTCTCGCTCTCGAGCCCAATTAAGGAGTTCCTCAAGGTTTCCACATTTTGAAGGAGAAATAAATTCTCTGATTTCTGTTTTGAGAATTAGATGGAAACGAGTCATCCACATCTCTTCCGTAGTAAAAGAGAAGGGCAAAACTTCGCCTTATCATAAAATACTCCAAATATTTCATCCACCGTTTCATTTCCTTGACGCATATGGAGGAGTTCCTCAGTAATACGATCAACTGCAACACGAGGACTAAAATGTTTAAGAAAGATTGGTTTAAAATCTTCCCACAACATATTCCTTATTTGTTCTCTCCCTTTCTCCTTTTTAACCATGTCCCACCAATCTTTAGCTCTTGCACAAAACTGATTTGTCACGAACATCACTTCATCGGGTGGGTCACAATGTAAAGTATCAAAAATAGTCTCCATGGCTGTTACCCACCTTTGGCTTTTCAGAGGATCTATTTCCCCGTTAAATTGTAACGGTTTACAAGCCATGAAGTCTGTATACGTGCATCGATGTATTCCAATATCAGCTTTTGGAGTTGTTTGCACAATCTTCAGAGGTTTTTCTACTAATGGATCATTCTTTTTCAGTTTTTCTTCTAACATAATTCCTATAGAACTTTGCATTTCAGCAAGTAGATATGGAATATTGGCTTCAAACGCCTTTCCAACTTCAACGGCTATTTGCCTACGGATTTCTTCCGGTACAGGCTTTGCATCATTATCATGACCAGGTGAAGTCATTGATCTTTCATAACCAGTATTATTATGACTTTCTTCATTTACTGTATTCTCCCCTCTTTCCGCCATGTCTCTTTACTGAGACAAATAATTTAATTTATTACTTCTTATTTTCATTAATCGTTTTCATATTTCTAAGGTACTACTCTAAGGCCTTTACACATCTTATCATATTGTTAATCATAACAATTTATATAAGACCATCAAGTACCATATATGTATTCAAGATGTACTAGATACATATATACATCAATTTATGCATATTTACTCCCCTCACTTACTCTTTGTTGTTTTCGATACAATACAATCATTGAGACTTCATAATGGAATAATACATTACTTTTCATACTGGCCAGGCATGAAAATAATATATTATTTTCATTATAATTTCCCAACTATCATATTGTGCCCAAAACATCCAAATTTCAGTTTTCACATATTTTCACATATGTTTCCCATTTCTGCACCAATACTAAACTCCTCTTTTGAGCTTCCTGGACCGCTTCTGGACTGAACCCTCTCATTTATTTATCAGTAGCTGATAGGTTCAATTGGATCGATAATATCGCTCAATGATCAGAATGATTCATACACAAACACAGTTTAATCATTAACACACTTCATACTAATAATTCTCTTTTGTATATTGATGATCAAAGCAGATTTGTAGTACAAATGCAGGAGAAAATAAATCACACACACTTAGTTCTCTCTCTAACGTGAATAGTGATCTAGCCTCCCTCCTCACACTCTCTCACTACATGCTTTTTAAGCAACAATTACAATATTAGGGAAAATAACAAAATAGACCCTAAACTATACATAAATGTATAAACAAATACAAAGTAAATCTTAACTAGGAAATAGCCCTAACAGTACTCCCCCTAAGATTTATCTTTGGATTTCAGCAAAATCTTCAAACAGTTTTCATCTTTTTCAGCTTCAATCTCTCTCACCAATCTTCTGGTTCTTCTTTGACGTCCAGCAACTCTTTCCCTTTGTATTCTTCTTGTTCTTTCAATGCTTCTTCTATGCACGACTTGAACTTTTCTGCTATCTTTGCTTGTCTTGGTTTGGACTCGTTTGTAAGGATTGGGCAGGCATTCATACGTCTCAGAGAATCAAGAGTTAAACCTGCAAAATCAATATTAGCATAAAATTCATAAGGCAGCTCTCTCCCTTTGACTTGCACCTCCAATGTACCCTTTGCAGTTACTCTCATAAACTCAATCTCCGGAATATCAACTTTCACAAGATTAGAGTTGAGTAATGCCTTCCTTACTCGTATCTTCTCTGATGCAGCTGCAATCACCTCAACCATAACCATAAATAGTTTTCGATCAGCTTCTGCAATTTTATCCTTACATTTCTCCATTTTGTAAGTTCTCAGATGTTCAATGTATGATGGATGCAATAACTTCAGTTCAAATGTACTGAATAAGGTGATCATATCCTTATCCCAGTCCTCCAGATTTCGCACCAGTTTTAATTCAAAAGTTTCCTGATTATAGAAAAACTTAAGAATTGGCTTTGTCGCTTGAGAGCCATCAAACACTTTCAATCCCGGATCAGTCACCTTGTCAAAATATTCATCAGAAAATTCTTCTAGGTACATATCCTCACTTACCACCAACTTCTTTTTCTTTCTCTGTTTCTTCGATTGAACATATGCACTGTCCTCCTGTTGACCTCTAAATTCCAAATACTTCGGTAATCAGCTAATCCCAGCATCAAGCAACATTGCACATTTATCACCACGCTCAGCATGCGTGTGATTTATCAATCTCAGCTTGTTCAACTCTTTCAAATCTTGAACTTCTAACTTGAAAATGCTAGAGTAGTAATGGTATACATCGCATAAGCCATTTACTCTTTTGATCAGAAAAGCATCAAACACCTCATCATATTTCCATGCAATAATCTTTACCTTTTTGGATTTTTCCGGTACGATCATTGAATCAAGAAGTTCAGCAACCGACTGACCCTTGCTCAGCAGTGATCTCACAACATCACCTGCTGTGGCTGATTTGTGCCATGATTCACGTACATCCATAGGTATATTATATGACTTGACCTCACTAGGAAACATATCCATCAACTCATGTCTCTTTTTATGCGCATTCTCTGGTAAAGCCATTACCGGTATCTCCTTTGGTCCGAGAACTTTGTATCTTTTGGTCAGCTCATAGTATTGAGGATTGTTGTAATCTAGATAAAACATACGATTGTACATTTTCTCCGTCTTCATGAAACTTACAACAATTTTCCTCAGTGACTCTTGTTTCAGTCTTTTCAAAGTCCTATAGGGATAATTCCTTGAGCTCAGCCAGTCTCGCATATTTCTGCTTGACATCTCTTCAGGATTTTGGTGATAAAGCTCAGTTGGAGGTAAATCTTCAATGTTCAAACTCTCTTGAAGTGGTGTCCATTCTCCCATCTCAACTACAAACTCTTTCTCATCAGCAGCAACTTTATCTTGAGTTATCAAACATTTCTCATATTCTTCGTTGATTTGACTCACAGTTAGCCCATTCAGATACACTGGATTGTACTTCATCTTCTCAAGATAAGCAAATCTTTCAGGTAAGTCATCTGGAATCTCATGATCAGGATTGGCTTCAGGCTCAGCTTCTGGTTCAGATTCTGTGAAATCTATGTCATCAAGATCATCTAGTGCCTCAATCATTGGTGCATTATCAGTTTGAACCGGCTCAAACTGACTTGCTTCTTCTGTTACTGTGTCAGGTACATTCTCAACCCTTTCAACTACTTCAGGCACTTCTTCAACTACAACAGCTTCAGATTGAATCGGCTCAATCTGAACTGATTTATCAATTTCAGCTTCAATCACAGTCTCATCTGCCTTTGCCAACTCTACTACCTCGGTTTCAACTACAGTCACAGATTGAATCGGCTCAATCTGCACTGTCTCATCCATTTTTGCCTTCTTTGAAACATATGCGTCTTCAGTAATCTCCGGTACAGCATCTAACTTTCTTTTTCCCTCAGCCTTGTCAGAAATGACAGTATCAACAGCAGCTTCATCGGGAATGACTACAGGAGATTCAACCCTTATGCCCACATTTGTTGTACCACGTGCTCTAGTATAATAAACTTTTGCTTCTTGAGTTGCTTCAGTCACTTCTATCACCTCATCTGAAAAATCTTTGTCTGATGTGGACCCTGACTTCTTTGAACGAGTTTCTTCCAACCATTTCTCCAACATTTCTTTCTCAGCATCCAGAGTATTACATTCAGCCTTCAACTCTTTGTAATCATACTTCAAGTTTTCATGTTCCTCCTTCAACTTATCATACTCAGCCTTCAACTCTTCATGTTCAATCTTCAACTTAACATGATCAGCATCCAACTCTTTGAAAGTTTTCAGATTCTGATTGTGAATAGTCCAAAACTCTTCAAATCTTTTCTTCTTTCTATCATTTGAAGCTTTCAACTGTTCATTAGCATCTAATAGCTTTGCCACCATTTCTTCCAATTCAGCAATCTTCTTCTTATCCTCATTCTCATCAACACTTGAAACAATTTTTGGCGAAGACTCCAAAACTTGTTCAATGTTTTCAGCAACCAGAGATGATGTGGTGGGTATATCAACAGGAATAGGATCAGTAATGCCAGCATCAGCTTCATCGACTATCTGTGCAATAGACTCAACATCGGCCATTACTTCCTGAGCTATCTGAACAATATCTATCTGTTCAGGTTCAATCAACACTTCCTCAACAACAGATTTAGATCTTCGAGATCTAACATACTGCTTTGTGATGGGCTTAGCAACTTCAACTGCCACTTCTTTTTCAACACAAGTAACCTCAACAGGTTCTTCAATCAAAGCAGGTTCAATGACTTCAACATTTTCTTCCTCCTCTGACACAGATTCAGCACCATCATTACCATCATTTCCACTATCATCACCACCATCATTTCCATTATCATCATCTCTATCATTTTCACTATCATCACTTTCTTCACCATCACTGTCATTATCATCATTTTCATCATCCTCAAATCCATCTTCTTCATCTTCTGCATGACGAGCAGCATACTCATCATCATCCAGCAGATTGTCAGGCACCTCATCAACAAGGTCCTCTGGATTTACTATCTCTCCTTGTGAAATATGATGATAAACTACTTCAACATCTTCCTCATTATTTGCTATATCTCTCATATAGTCAAATAAATCAACACTTGGCACATTCCCGATACTCATCTTCCTATAAGATAGATCGTTCATGTCCTCAGTATACAGTATCCCTCCAACAACTCCTTCATTTCTGATAATGGGATAGGCAACATTGATCATCAACTGCAAGAATCTCGGGTACATGAGAAACTTGAATCTTTTGCCTTTAACCAAGTTGAAAACAAACCCATTCATAATCCACTTCGACATATTAAATGGTTTGTTTTCAGCAATTGCTACAATGGGGGATGCTATGTCCGATGGGAAGTTGTCAAAACCTGCACTCCTTCTTGACATACATTGTTGAATGACATAGCATAATAATTTCCATTTCTTCCCCAACCTTGCTCGATAAAATTGTGACTTTGGAAATGCAGGAGGATGTCCCATATTCACAAAGCACGCTTGACATTCAGCATTTGTCAACTCATCATTTGCTCCTACTTCATCATCATCTATCCTCAAAGCTGTTCTGATGGCTTCTTCAGAGACAGTCAAAACTAACTCTCTTGTAATGTTTCCTCTAACAACAGCCATTCCATCATCATTTCTAATCACCTCAGCTGTCCTCCAAAAACTTTTTATCAATCTTGCATATATGACCGGCTTGGCACACATAGCATACACATACTTTGTCCTCTTGATGAATCTCATCATGTCTCTATATCCTTCCGTCTCAGGAATAGATTCATCCAAACAAGCAACTAAATTGTGCTTGGGCTCAAACTTCAAATTCTCCATCTTATTCAATCGATCAGACTTGTTACAAAACAAACGATTGAATATGATAATCAAACGATTTAAGTGCAGAGGATTTGCTTGAAATTGTGAGTGAAAAATGATAAGTGTTTGTGAAGAGGCGGGTTTTTATATGGTTAAAAATTAGGTCAAACATGAGGTGCCGGGTCAACACTTTGGGACGGGTAAGCATAAAAGCCCAATAACACTTGACGGGTCAAGCACTGTTGAGACGGGTCATGTACTGTTGAGACGGGTCAAGTACTTGAGACAAGTCGCAACATATGACGGGTCAACATATAACATGTGCAAAAACACTTGACGGGTCAAACACTGTAGAGACGGGTAAGTCACTGTAGTGACGGGTAAAGGTTAGGAACAACTACACCTGATTGGTTTTATTCATCACCCGACAGTATAGTAATCTTCACAACATCACCCGGCATCCTTTCTTCATCACCCGGCAACACAGTTGTCTTTTTCACCCGGCATGCTTTCTTCATCACCCGGACACAGTTGTCTTCTATATCACCCGGCATGTTTTTCTTCATCACCCGGCAACACAGTTGTCTTCTATATCACCCGGCATGTTTTTCTTCATCACCCGGCAACACAGTGTTATACACTTACACGGCAAGATAACTTCCCTTTTACCCGGCTGTATAGTGATATAACTTGTCACCCGGCAGATGTCTTATGACTTCTTCACCCGGCATAAATTTGACATGTTCATTGCCCGGCTATACAGTAGTCATATTTTCTTCACCCGGCTTCTCTTCTTTTTCTCAATCACCCGGCTCATATCAGACACACAACTTTACCCGGCTGAACAGTGTCTTCATTACCCGGCTAAACAGTTGTTTCTGATATCTTTGCCCGGCTATAACACTTGAGCAATTCTTCTCAAATTTTCTCGTCTGATGACTTTTTCAACTGCATTTATTGCACCTGCAAACATTCTCGACATATTAATTAGACAAGACATCCTTAATAGAATTTGTCACATTAATTATCAACAACATAAGACAAGTCAATAAACATTAATTTCAATTAAAATTCCTTTTTCTTTTTCAAAAATGTTTTTGTTTTTGCACAACCAAATTTTCTATATCCCGAAGCAATTTCTGAAAAACACATCACAAGACCTTGGGTTTGTTTTTAACACATCCAATACTTTTGCTTTTCATACCACATAATCTTGTTCATTCAAAACACACTTATTCAAAAATATTTTTGGATTTTTGTAGATATTTTTCTTCAATTATTCTCCCCCTAAACTTGAAATTTCTTGAAATTTTTAAGTTTAACAAGGATGTCGATGTGTCAATAAAGATTCCATATGCCTGCACACACAAAGCACACACATTAAAATAAAGACATATGCAATGCAATGAATCAAAATATCGCAGTGAGATCATACCATACATTATCTGAACATGTTTTGCAAGTTTTGAATAGACATTTGACTTATGTTTGATTGAGTGATGATATGAAAACATACCAATTAGCTCGAGTTGACACACTTACTTTTTCAGTATCATGATGAGATTAAGGTTCGATTAAAATGACTTATGTGACCCACATGTATACATATGTCAACATATTTCCTTATCAACCACCACTTGAATGTTTATTGCACAATAACCTGGTCACTTACAGTCATAAACAGTGTGGAATCTGGGTTCTATTCGGATTTGGTCCACTTTGGGACTTCTTTTTAATTCCATTTTGGAATTTTTCATTTCCTATCGTTCCCCTTGGGAATCTTCTGAATTCCTTTTTGGAATTTTTGTTTGGTGATGGTTCACATTTGGGACTCTTTTTGTTCCAACTTTGGGAATCTTTTGCTGCACCTTGAAGCTCAAAAGAGACTTCGTGTGAGACTTCAGGTCTGTGGATACCACAACAAAGAAGCTCACGATGCGGTTCATCACACTGAATAGACTACATTGTTACCCGATCATGTACAACTATCATCACAAGCAATGTATCAAAAAGATATATATCTAGACATGTATAACAATGGAACTTAACACAAAGATCATTAAGTTTATGTTTGTCAACAATGAACTTACTTTTTCAGTCTAATTGCCTGAGCTGTCTAGCACATCAATTAACATTCATCAGTCTTTATTAAAAATGATGTAACAAATAATGTCTAGTGTAACTATCATTTCTCACTTTTTGCAATATAGATTCTTATGACATGATATTTTCTTTTCTTTTTGCTTTTATATTTTGTTTTTGCTTTTCTTGTTCATGCACACACACAATGCAAAACATAAAATAAAAGACAAAGGAATCAATACTTAACATCAACTTATTATATTTTTGGCTTTTATATTTTCTGATTTTTGTTTGGTTTTTGAAAAATAGAATCAATCATGATTGATTAATCCTATGGATTGAATTAAGAATTCAAACCGGCCTGACAAGAAAGATTTTGTGAAAAGATCTGCCAGTTGTTTGTCGGTATGAACTTTAATCAAAATTATTAAACCTTTTTCAGAGTTGTCTCTTAAAAAGTGATATCGAATTTCGATATGTTTGGTTTTTGAGTGTTGAACAGGATTAGCAGTAATGAACATAGCAGCAGTATTGTCTATGTAAATAGGAGTTTTGAGAAAGTTAAACCCGTAGTCAAGCAATTGGTTTTGTAGCCACAAAACTTGAGAACATCCTGCAGATGCAACGATATACTCTGCTTCAGCTGTGGATACAGAAACGTTGGTCTGCTTCTTGCATTGCCAAGAAACAAGTCTAGGACCCAGAAATTGACATCCACCAGTAGTCGATTTCCTGTCAAGAGCACACCCACCAAAGTCACTATCAGAATAACTATATAATTCAAAATTGCATTCATAAGGATACCATAACCCAAGATTCGGTTTCCCTTTAAGGTATCTGAAAATACGTTTAACAGCAACCAGGTGCGACTCTTTCGGATCAGACTGATATCTTGCGCACACACATACAGCATACATAATGTCTGGCCATGATGCAGTAAGATACATCAGTGAACCAATCATCGATCTGTATAGCGTTTGATCCACGGATTTGCCTTTTGGATCCGGTTGTATCTTGTAGTTCACATCAGATGGAGTTCGAATAGTCTGACAATCTTGCATCTTGAACTTTTTCAGCAACTTCTCAACAAATTTCGATTGGTTGATGAAAATTCCGTCAGCTGATTGTTTCACTTGTAATCAAGAAAGAAGTTAATCTCCCCCATTGAACTCATCTGGAATCTAGACTTCATGATTTCCTCAAATTCTTTGCACATTGACGCACTGGTCGATCCGAAGATAATATCGTCCACATATACTTGAACACATAACAGATCTTCATTCTCCCTCTTCATAAACAAAGTTGGATCAATCTGACCTCTTGTGAATCCATGTTCTAGTAAATGCTTCGATAATGTCTCATACCAGATTCTTGGAGCTTGGTGTAGACCATATAGAGCTTTACTCAACTTGTATACACGATGAGGATAGTCAGGATCTTCAAAACCCGGAGGTTGTCTGACATAAACATCATCTGTAATCGGTCCATACAGAAAAGCGCCTTTAACGTCCATTTGGAATACTTTAAACTTCATGAAGGAAGCATATGCAAGAAAGACGCGTATAGCTTCAAGTCGTGCGACCGGAGCGAACACCTCTTCATAATCAATGCCTTCTTCCTGAGTATATCCCTGTGCAATAAGTCTGGCTTTGTTTCTCACAACAATACCACGTTCATCTGGCTTGTTCTTGTACAACGATCTTGTACCAATCGCATTTTCTCCTTCAGGTAAGTCCACTAATTTCCAAACCTCTTGTTTGCGAAATTGAAGTAACTCCTCTTGCATGGCTTCAATCCAACTATTATCTTGCAACGCCTCTGAAATATTCTTTGGCACCACTTGAGAAAGAAAACATGAATAAAGACAAACGTTTGCTTGCTCAGTTTGACTTCTTGTAGTTCTCTGATTCAACGGCCCAATAATCTGAGAGACAGGATGTTTCTTGTGAATTCGATGAGTTGGTATGACATCTCCTTGCACTTGACTCTCCAGATTAGACTGATTCAGATTCGGTAGATCTTGTAGAATGGTAGAAGTATGCGGAGTGAAATTAGGAACTTGATCCGGTGAATTGATGAAGTAATCAAATGATTCTGGAATAACTTCAACATTCGGATCTGATGATGGTTGATTTTGAACAGATCCACCATCATTAGGAGAACTTTGCGGATTTCCATCATCTTCAAGATTGTTTGATTCTTGAGTGTCTTGAGAACCAGAAGGACCCGGAGCTTGATTAGATTTGACATGATCAGGATTATGAAATGACATGAACGGATACTCAGAATTGAGATTGCTATCATCGTCATTATCAGAATCATCACTAAAGCATCCCAAGTCACCTGATTCTTTTCTCGCTTTTCCTGAAAAATCAAACAAGTTAGAATTGAAGGATTTTGATAACGAATCTAAATCAAACAACCATTCGGGACCATGTGCCACTGACGGAAACGAATTTTCTAAAAACTTTACGTTAATAGTTTCAATAACAGTATTTGTTTTGCTATTAAAAACCCGATAAGCTTTAGAAACAGACGAGTAACCAAGGAAAAATCCATCGTCAGATTTTGACTCAAATTTCCCGAGATGATCATTTAAATTTAGAATCGTTACAGGACAACCAAATGCTTTCAAGTATGAAATATTCGGTTTTCTTCCAAATAACAACTCATAAGATGTTTTCTGTTTATCCTGAACCAATAATGTCCTGTTTTGTACAAAACACGCAGTAGCAATAGCTTCGTCCCAGAAAGTGATAGGGATTTTGGCATCTGCGAGCATGGATCTTGCTGCTTCAATCAGTGTCCGGTTTTTCCGTTCCGCAACCCCATTTTGTTGAGGCGTTCTTGGAGCACTAAATTGTCTAGCAATTCCTTTTTCTGCACAAAACAAATCAACATTAGCGTTCTTAAATTCTGTTCCATTATCACTTCTCAAAATTTTCACTTTACAATCCAACTGATTTTCAACTTTGACAATAAATTCTTTTAACAACTCAGCAGTTTCAGATTTAACATGCAGAAAATAAACCCAAGAAAATCTAGTGAAATCGTCAATGATGACAAAACAATAAGACTTCTTTCCGATGCTTTGAACATTTGTTGGTCCGGAAAGATCCATATGTAGCATCTGCAAGGGTTTTGAAATGGAATTTTATTGCTTGGACTTAAAAGACATTCGGTGCTGTTTTCCTTTCAAACATGCTGGACAGAGATCAGTTGTAGAAAACTTCTTTGAAGGTATTCCCACAGCATGATTTCCAGTCACTAAACGATTCATGTTTCTGAAGTTTGAATGGCCCAGACGTCTATGCCAAAGCTGACTCTCATCATTTGAAGCATGGGCAATGAGACAAGTAGTTTCGGTTTCAGCATCAATCTGCGACATATCAAGCTTGTATACATCACGATCTCTTGGAGCTTTAACCACCACCCATTCATTGTCAATCTTGAAACCTGGTTTGAGTATATAACAGAAAGAATCATCAAATAAAGTTGAATAAGATTTATCACAAATTTGAGATACACTTAGTAAATTAAAGTTCAACTGTGCACAGTAGTTGACTTTATCAAAACTAATGACCCCATTTGATACTGTTCCTTCTCCTGTTATTTTACCACCGGCATCACCTCCAAATGCAACATGTGTACCATTCTTCAGCTTAAAGTCTTGAAGCAAGGCATGGTTGCCTGTCATATGCCGGCTACACCCACTATCAACGAACCATGAGTTGATAGGTCTTCTTGGGCGTACCTGCATTTCAACAATCACTTAGTTAGTTTGGTCAACCCAGGCCCACATGGTCTTGGTTTTTCCGAATAACTTGTTGATAATGAAGATTTTGAAAACTGTTTCGCCCATTGGCGTGAATTGATTGCTTTCTTCTCAAAGCAATAAACCTTTCCTCTAACTTAGGATCAAGGTTATTTTCAAACTTTTGATTTCTTACCATCAAAGCTCTTGGTTTAAAACTGTTAACCTGCAAATTAGAGACTGAATTGTTTCGATTGAACTTTCTCAACACAGGAGAATGACTTTGATTAACATTTTGAAAACCAAATGATTGATTTCTTTGAAAATTTGGAAATGGCGTCATTTCTCTTGATGAGTTTGTTCGAAAGAAACAATCCTTTGTGTCATGATTTCTCCTTTCACAAATATCACAGAATTTGTTATAAAAACATTCTTCTGAAGAATGATTTCTTTTGTCACAGTAACTGCAGTACCTGTTAAAGAAACATTCAGCAGTTGCATGGTTATAACGATCACATATCTCACAATGTTTCTTGCTAATCCTAAAGAGCCGATTGTTAACTTTTGATGTTGAACCCACTCGTGATTCATTATCAGTTTTATTCGGTTTTAGATTAACTTGATTCTTTTGTGGAGACTTTGATTGTGAATTTGCTTGCTTGGAAATTTGGTTCGATTTTAACACACCTTGTTTGGTTAACCTTTTTGATTCAATTCTTTTATCATTGACAGCGGAAGACTTAGGACCTGAACCTGTTTTCAGACCAGAGTTAGATTTGATTGGAGAATTGATTGGTTTACCATAAGATCCGTTTAAATCAAAAGTTCCTGCAGACACAAACTTAATTGTTTTTCCTTTTGACACTTTCTTTTTGACAGGTTTAACCTTGTCAGTTTTAACAGTTTGAGCTTTGGTGTTGTCATTCGATTTTATGACACTTTTACCTTGTGACTGTTTTGTTTCAGATTGATTGACTTTCGATTTTAATTTCTGCAATTTTGCATTTGAAACTTCAGCCTTTTTCACTTCTTGCTTCTTGATCAGTTGATCAGCAACTTGCGCCTTCTGTTCCTTCTTCCATTTGATGTATTCAGGATCATTGTATCCTGAAAACTCTCCTTCGTCCTTCACATTTTCTTCCGACTTCGGATTCAGTTCCGGATATTCAACAAGTTGAATCAGAACAGGCTCTGATTTGTTGCTAGCTTCATCATCAGCTTCAGTGGTCACACCATCTTCTTCTTTCAAACTTTCAATCAACACTTCAGATCCTTCGGATTCAGATTTACTTCTTTGAATTTCTTTGAATTTTCGTTCATTTTCAGGTGAATGATCAAATTCATTGAAGTTTTCAGGTAAAGTTTGTGTGATTGAATTAGGCATTGGTTCATGAGTGAAACCCAACCCTGTTTTGGTTTTGTTACCTCTTTCACTTATAAGTTGTTTAACCATTGTTTTACAACTTTTCACTTTTGTTAATTCAACTTGTGTGACAGCATGAGCAACGTTTTCTTGTTCAAAGTTCTTTGTCATTTCTTCAAGTTGTTTTGTTACCAGTTCCAGTTCCTTTAAGGTCTTGTTCCATGATTCTTTAAGTGACAAAATCTTCTCATCAGAAATTTTGTGATCAATTTTAAGTTGTTCATGAATTTTCTCATGTTTGCTTAATTTATCACCAATTTTAAATGAATGAGTTCGATAATGTTCTACTTGTTGAATGCATTGTTCTGAACATAACCTTTCTTTCACATTAGCAGGCAATGGAACATAATTAGGGGGTAAATCAGTACTAACCTTTGGTTGTTCGGTAGATGATGAAGACTCACTGGATGTAGCCATCAGCGCAATTTCTGACTCAGATTCTTCAACAGGATCAGACTTTGCACTCCAGTCATATTCCTCTGAATCTTCACTAACAGTATCAATCACCTTGATATCTCCTTCTTTTGACCAATCCTCTTCGATTTCACATACCAGTGCCAGACTTGATGTAAGATCAGATGTGAATTGTTCTGCATACGCACTCCAATCATATCCGTCTTTTACACTAACCACCAGTGCCTTAGTTTGATCTTCTGGTTTCTTGCCTTCATCCTTCAGTTCTGGCATAGGAAGACTTTGATATGGTTTCTGAAAGAAACGTTGATTTCTTTGTTGATAACTTGAAGACTGTTGCGAGCTTTGACCTTGACCTTGATTCTGTCCACTTGAACTCGCTTGATCATTGTAGTTCTGATTCTTAGGAGCTTTGCATTCCCTTGAAAAATGACCATAGCAATTACAATTGAAACATCTGGCCTTTGATTTGTCAAATCCAACCGTCTTGTTTGCATGTGGCTTGAAACTTCGGTTAACATATGCATGCTTCTGTGTTCTATATGCAACCATCACCATCTGCCAGTTTAAATCCATTTCCTCAACGTCATCAGGATCCATCTCAAATAAATCTTGAAGGACAACGTCCATTTGACTCAAGTGACTTCCTTGGTATGCTTGAAAACTTGCCATAAAAGCTGTAAAGGCAGTTTTGGTCTCGTCATCTTGTAACAAGATGTTCATCACATCTTTTACCTTTGCTTGAACATTAGAACTTTGACTTTCTGATTGAGGTTTCACATTCTGACTTTGAGCTTGAGTTCTTGGTGGAGATTGAGGTTGAGAATAAGTTGGTGAACTTGGAAAGTATGATGAATCAGTATAAAAACTTGCGCCAACAAATAAATCACCCTCATCTTCAAACTTAGTTGCATCTTGTGCAAGAAAAGCATTCTCCACAGTATTAGCAGGATTCACAATATATTTGTATTGTGCATGTGAACCAGTTCTATCAGTGTTTCTAGAACCTTCATCAATCTCTACTTCCTCTATCTTTGCAATGAGCAAATCCAAGTCCATCGGAAACTTCTCAGTATGTTTCAGTAGAGTCACAGTCTGTTTCCATGATGATGGAAGTGCACATAACAATCTGTCATTTAGATCTTGGAGATCTGTTTTTGCACCCGCATTGGTCATTTCAGTAGTCAGATGAACAAACCTATTCATCATCTGGTGCACTGATTCTCAAGCAATGTGTTCAAATAACTCCAACTGTCTCTTCAACTTTTGTTTCTTGAGACTTCTGAGTTGTTCACCTCCTTCACAAATGGACTTCAAAGCCTTGAACAATGTATAACCTGTTTGATAGGTATCCAACCTTGACAGTACTTGTAGTGGCAATCCCTTACACATCAGAGAATATGCTTTGCTATCATTCTTCACTTTCCTCAAATCTTCTGCTGACAAATTATCCTCTGGATAAGGTTCAGTAGAGTCCTTGGTGTAGGTACTTGCACTATCTGGAGCTGTCTGTGTAGGTATGTGAGGACCCTTGTCAATTGACTTCCAAAGATCAGTGTCTATTGAGCAGAGATGATGCTTCAGCCTAATCGTCCAATTTTTGAAATCTGCACGATTCACAAGTCTAGGAACACGGTTATCAGAATCATCATTAGGTGCCATTGTTTAAAAAATTTTAAAGAAAATATTTTTGGTTTTTGTTAATTTTTGAAAAGAAACAGTTAAAATACTAAAATAAAGACAAGTAATTAATGAAAAGATAAGAAAACAAGGATACAACAACTAAAAATCAGTCACACGGCTGAACAGTGAAAAATCCTTCTTCACCCGGCTGAACAGTAGCTTTTGTTCTTCACCCGGCAGAGAAAAAGTCTTCACCCGTCTAAACAGTCACACGGCTCAACAGTTGTAAGTCTTGGATTCTTTACCCGGCAGAACAGTTACCCGGCAGAATAGTATCAACTTCACACGGCAATAACACTTGACCCGGCTTGAATCTTGACACGGCAAAAAGCTTTACCCGGCTGAACAGTTGTCGATCACACGGCAAAGTTGTTTACCCGGCTACACAGTTGTTGATCACCCGGCTAAAATTGTTAATCACCCGGCGTAACAGTGTATTACCCGGCACAACAGTACTTGATCCGGCTGAACAGTAACACTTTTTCCTCGTCAAATTCTTTACCCGTGTAGCACAAAATCCTTTACACGGCTGCACAAGACCTAATTGTTCTTCAATCTAAGTCCAAAGGAAATTGTCTAAGTCAATTTTATCACCCGGCAAGTTAATCTTCAACCAAGTTCTTACTGTTCATCATCTTCATCATGAGAATTTTTCTGGGTTTATCAAAAACTTGTCCAATTCGTCCAAAATTCACACACAAGCAGTGAAATAGTCTGATTAACAATCCCTAATCTCAATCAATCCAAAACATGATCAAATTTTGATGAATTTGAGCAAAATTCGATCGAACAGTAACTTTTTCAATCTTCTTAATTCCTCAGATCTGATGATAATCTGATGGAATTTTCACAATCGTTGTGAATTAGGAGTGATTGCGATGAAAAATCACAACTAAAAACAGCAACAATTCATTCAGATCATGATTTTTGAGCAATATTGTAGTGTTTTGCTTGATGAATAGCGAAGAACACAATACCAACAGCTCTGATACCAATTGATAGGTTCAATTGGATCGATAATATCGCTCAATGATCAGAATGATTCATACACAAACACAGTTTAATCATTAACACAATTCATACTAATAATTCTCTTTTGTATATTGATGATCAAAGCAGATTTGTAGTACAAATGCAGGAGAAAATAAATCACACACACTTAGTTCTCTCTCTAACGTGAATAGTGATCTAGCCTCCCTCCTCACACTCTCTCACTACATGCTTTTTAAGCAACAATTACAATATTAGGGAAAATAACAAAATAGACCCTAAACTATACATAAATGTATAAACAAATACAAAGTAAATCTTAACTAGGAAATAGCCCTAACAGTAGCACTTAATGGTTCGCGTTTAAGTGTTCATTCTAAACACTAAACACTTAAATCCCTCGAACCGTGCCTGATACCAACTTGAAACAACCCAAAAAAATTTTTTTTTTACGTACAAAAATATATCGTCAGAGTAGGTCCCAGTTTACTTCCAAAACTTGCCACTCGTAATGACATCTCATTTCATTATATATTTTTTTTACAACAAAAGCTAGATCGTTATTCAACCACTTATAGGTGCTTTTCCTGAAAACATTTAAAAATATTTTTTTATTAGCTTTCGCTAAGTAAGTACACCATCTTTTTTTTATACATATTCTTTGGTTGGGATTTAACACATAAAAGATCATTTATTTAATCAACATTACTCCCTTGGAATTCATATAGATTCCTTGTGGATTTAATTAAATCCCTTGAATATTATTAACTCCTCTTTTTATATATGTTGGAGCTCAACACCCTAACTTCTTGGGATTTCAACACCCGAAATCCTTACATATATTTGATCATTTGTTTATATATGTGGAGTTCAACACCCGAACCCCTTGGGATTTCAACACCTGAAATCCTTACATATATTTGATCATTTGTTTATATATATGGAGTTCAACACCCGAACCCCTTGGGATTTCAACACCCGAAATCCTTACATATATTTGATCATTTGTTTATATATGTGGAGTTCAACACCCGAACCCCTTGGGATTTCAAAACCCGAAATCCTTACATATTTTTGATCATTTGTTTATATATGTGGAGTTCAACACCCGAAATCCTTACATATATTTGATCATTTGTTTATATATGTGGAGTTCAACACCCGAACCCCTTGGGATTTTAACACCCGAAATCCTTACATATATTTGCTCCTCTTTTTATATATGTGGAGTTCAACACCGGAACCCCTTGGGATTTCAACACCCGAAATCCTGACATATATTTGATCCTCTCTTTTATATACCAATTCACAAATTTAAACCCGTAACACCATAAAACATTTTCCCATAATCATGCATTATAATAAACATGTTTTTATCTCCACAAAAATATTACAAATTCATAATAAATAACATGTTAATAAACATAAATATAATAAAGTTATGGGTTAGTGTACTTACTTCTTTGTCGTAAGAGTGATTCGTTATTTGTCGTAGTTAAACTTGCCTCTAAAATATACTAGAACTCTTAAATTCTTTGGCTCAATCTACATGTACCGCTCTGTTATCTTGCAACTAACTATTCTCTTCTTCTAAATTTTGAGAACCCTTGCACATCTATATTTTTTTATTTTCTGGCGTTCTTTTTTTTTATAGAAGTGCATGAACCGCCATAAGGAAAAGGAATGATGAGGGTTATACGTGTAATACCAATAGAATGGATTTGTGGCATTCATTTGTTTTAAAATACGCATGCATGCACTGTCATTTCATATTTTCCTTATCAAGTTTTATAAAAATGTTATTTTAGTCCCTAGTTCTTATTATATTTACAAACTAAACCCTTTAGTATTACTTTAAAGAAACATTGCACCATATAATTTCATTTCTTAAATTTTCCTCGTGAGAATTTGAAACAAGTTTTTCACATATACACTCTTTATTTTACATGACATATCTAATCCTTAACATTTACTTTAACTTATCTAACCTTTAAACCTTAGTATATTAGATATCATGTCGAATAACATTTGAAATATGACTCTAGTATTTTATCTCATCCACAAAACTGGTTGTTACAACTCGGTGAGTAATTAGAGCCTAGGTGCGATTTTTACAACAGTGCTTGAAAACCATTTCATTAGTATAACACAATTCATATTTTCATTGTGTTATATATGCATATTTTTATCTATTTTACTCATGTACTTTGTGTCGTGGTATATTATACTTATGAACTATTATAATATTAGTGTTGTACTTTGCTTTATTGTGTCAGTTTCATTGTGTTATATGTTTAAAGAGAAATGTTCCAATGTTCATGTACATTGTGTCATTTTTTTTTACTTTACTCGTGAACTATCATTGCATTGAACTATCATTGTGCTAATTGTAGGAAACGTTCGCACAAACACTAATTTTTTTTAATAAATTCAATTACAATACAAAGAAAATATAGAAAACAAGTAAATTACAAAATATTTACAACTAAAAATTAATAAATACAAGAAATGAGTAGAAGCAGAAACATAAATGTGGCTGATGATTCGTGTTCAACATAGGTACCTTAAAACAAATTTCGAGTCTCCTAAGAGAACCCGCTTGTTTCCTAGGGTACAACAACCGAAGCAATATGCACTGTCGGGATTTACTTAAAACCCAAATTATACCTTATAAAAACATGAACATAATCAAATATGTTGAAAGTTCTTTAGAGAGGAAAAATGAAAGAAATCTAGAAAGTGGAGTTCTTTGATGTGTCTTCTAACTAATGCTTACATTGGTATTTATAGATAAAAATGAATCAAACATCTCATTCATTACCGATAAACCATGAGCTAAAACACCCCATTAAAAATGAATAATGAAATGAAACATGTCACGAAATAAAAGTCTAAAGTTGAAACACTCCTCAACTTCATAATTTTGTATTTTTAACAAATATTCCAACACTATTTTAATTTTGTTATATATGTTTATTTGTGTGCTATCTATTGTTTCACTTTTGTCCATTATGTCACTATATAATATTTGTGCGATTGTGTTATACATGGTTAATTTTGAAACTATCATTACATTGTGTCATTGTGGAATCTTTATCAGATCATTATGTAATCCTTGTCAGTTCAGAAGATTACACAATGACATGATGAAATAACATAATGAGCTGAAAAACATGAAAAAAAGTTTGTTTCTATATATCAACACTAATACACTATATGTGCTTTAAAGATAAGAAAATACTCGTTTTTATGGTGCAATTTTTTTTTAAAAAATTGTCGAATGTAAAAGTTACAAAAAAGTGTGAAACTTAGAAATAAAAAGACATTATCAATTTATGATTTGTAAGACTTTCTATAAAATTTGGATATTTTAGTTGAAGTCGTTCTAAAGGTATAATGCTTTACATTTTTTAGGAAGAAGAGTTCATACTCATTTACTCATGTACTTTTAAATTATATTAACTTCTAATTGTAAATTGAATTTTAATAATCTTATATGTTACCTGTTGGTTAATAATAGTCATAACAAAGAATGTACTTCAGGCTATTTTCTTACATTGAACCTCCGCTACGACTCCATTAAGCTTTGTCCAAATTTCAAATTGATGTTTTAAAGCGTTTGATCAAAGAAGGGTAAGAGTCTCTCGATGTAACACTTATCTTGAAACAATGCTCCAAACGGTAAGACGATGCTTCAACCGAGTGTTTAAACTTCTAATTAACCAAGACGATCGTCGTTTGGAGCACCGTCTCAAAGTAAGTTTTATATTAATCAACTAGTACATTTTTTTATCAAAAATCATAAAACATAAGTTTAAGATTAAGATAAAACTTAATGGAGTTAAATCTTCTAATGGATGTCCATTGTAAATAGAGATAATGATTTTTTTTTCTAAAGAAACACTTCACAAGTAGACTACACAAAACTACCAATCCAAGTGACGTATAACAACCCACCCCTAACTACATTCGTTCGTGATTTACTCTTGAAATGCACACGTACTAGAAGAAAAGGAGCCGTTAACCGAATAACGATATATAAAAACTGAATGAGGGCTAATATTTTATTAAGAATGATTTCACATGGATTATTTTCAAAGAAAAGTACGACCTAACTAGGTCCCATCTTGCCCACGTGATTACACCCATGACCATCAATCACAAGTTGCACATTGTAACACATGCACACCCCCATAATCCATATTCCCACTTGTCTTCCCCCCTCCAAATATCGTGTTTCCTATTTTCTCATTCTTTAATCATAATTTAGAAACTAGTGTCCCCAGTTGTGACTTAGTTTGCATGTGTATGCTAGTGTTGTGTCTTAGTTTACGTGTCTATGCAATTATGCTTCAATACACACATTAACATAACTAGGTTAGACGTGTTGTGTTGGTTGGTTTAATGTAATTAAGCTTACATAAACAAATATTATGTCTAACGCATAACTTAAATGAAAAAGATTAAAAAAATGTAACATTTAAATTTTATCATAATTGTGTATTTACCTAAATACTAATTTGCACGGTTGGTGACCTCTAAAAGATAAACATTTTAACCTTTATATTTAAATATATCTCCATTTTCTAAATTGAGACACATTACAAATTCAAACTATAACATGCGAAACACAAACCAATTTTTATCAACACGTGTGACAAAGTGACATACACAAGACTCAGTCATCACATCATGCGACATGGTCATATATCTAAGCTTATAAACCATTATTAAAATCGTTTATCATAATTTATAAATATAAATTATTAATGTACCATTTTTGTTCTAATTAATCTTTATTAATCTATCATTTTATTTTATCTTTTATATAATAAATCCAACTAATTTAGTTTCATTAAACAAACAATATACTAACAATCAGAAAGAAAAAGAAAAGGGAACCCAACTAGTCTACCATTCATGCAACTATATATAAATATATCAATGTTATATTTCTCATTTTCTGAATATTAAAGAGAATATAATAATAAGAAGAAAAATCAACTTATGCTACTTTTGTATCTAAATCTACAACTGTTTTCAAATCACAATACCTTCAAATTCATGAGAAGCACCTACACCAGAAACCAAATCAATAAATTCTTCACTGCTTTTATCTGCAGAGTTATAATAAAAAGAGCGTGAGTTGACCGACCCGACCTGACCCGTTTCAAAATTTGAACGTTAGCCAATTCGTCTAAAAAGTTTACCTAGTACTCGGATTCCCAAGCGTAAGCTCGAGATCATCAGAAACACATTCTTCATGGATCTTCTCTCCTTCCCATGGTTTTACTAGACCTTTCATGTTACTTCCAAAAGCAAACTCAGACGATATCACATCCGACATTGGGACATCAGCTGTTTGATCAATACCACCATTGACTGCAGGAGAGCACGTCCCACTTTGACCCGGGGTCCACATACGACTTGATAACGCTTCCTTGAATCCAAACTGATGGCTTGATGCAACAAGACTGAATGTGGGTGACGATGGTCCTTCTTGTGGGGTTTGGACACCCGAGAGCCATCCAGAGTCAGGTGGTGTTTGGATGCCCGGGATATGAAAGTGTGGGCCGGGCCATACTGATGTTTTGGTTTGATCATCAATGTCAGGTATTCTTGGAGTTTGACAGGTTGGTGAACTTAGGGGAGGTGTGACCGGTGCACTTACTGAACCTCCGGCTATGTACAGATGGTGTGGGAATTTGGAAGAAGATGAACCAGATGACAGATTCTTTAGCCATGGGATAAGAGAATTAGGGTCTGGGTTATTGTTATTATTATTAGAAGCGTAAACAGTTGAGGCAGGGCTAGGAATGGATGATGAAGTCGGGCTGAAATTGTATGAGGAAGCATTAGGGCTTGGTTGGTATGACGAGCACGGGCTTGCTGATGCTGATCCACCCATAGTTTCTACTCGTTCAACGGGTTTACAACCCTACAAAGATTTTTAAAAAAAGTACATGTAAAAAGGAAAGAAATTAGTAAGCTAAAATTGTAACAAGTACAAAAAATGTCACCTATTTCTATGGAAGGAAGACCTTAATGCTAATTATAGTACTAGTTGACCATCTAAAATATGTTCTTTAATTTCCACCAAAGAGCAAAGAATTGACATCTACTTTTCCCAAAATCAAAGCACATATGGTGATAAAAGCATATTGATGATACAAAATAACAACTAATCATGAAAGTAGTGGATCAAAATTAGTGTCTTATGCATGACATTTTTTTAGAAAAGATGTAGGTCCAAGTGCATTTTCAATAGTCAAGCCAACAAAAGCTCAAATCATATCTAAACATGATTCTCCACCAAAAATTAGGAGAATTAAATCTATAAATAATGTAACATCTGACCCCTCAAAGCAACACGATTATACGCTTTGCCCACAAAGTGCTTACTGATCTATTTTCGTTGCCCGAGTTGAAACACCTCATATCAAAATTAGTGTCTTTTAACATGCATTTCTTTTTAAAAGATCCAGCTTTATTTTCAATAGTCAACCCAACAAATGATCAAATCACCATATCTTATATCTATGCATGATTCTCAACTGAAAATTCAGGGGAATTTTTCATTTTATAATGAATGTAACATTGACTCATAGACCGTCATACCAATCAATATCGTCTACTTTACTAATAAAGAGCTCACAAGTTAGACTCCCACACAAACATGTTTAACCAAGAAGTTGTCTCCTCATCCACAACTAATACGCTCAAAACACACTAATAAACCCAACACCCCTCGTGTCCATCAAGGACGTAGACTTTGATGAAATGTCGTGATAAAACTATAAAAAGACAGAATTTTGAAATCATAAAAGTATTATTATTTTGGTATTTATGAGTAAAAATTCTGAAAATGACAAGGCATGGTTCCATCTCTCTCAAACACCGTACACAGGAAGGTATAATCAATGTTGTTCATTTATTAACTGAGAGTAAAACTCACAGAAGAAAATCTAAAAACACCGTACTCAATTCAATTCAATTCAATTCAATTCAATTGCTATTAATTAAATATAATAACTAAATTAAATCATCAATCTTATTGGCTAATTAGAGGACACTATAAAAAAATAAATTATTGTGTTCCGTGCGCCTTCACATAGACAAGATCAACCAGGCGATTCTGTTGGTGCTAGCATGCGCAATATGCTCAGTGTGCACGTTAGCTTGTCGGTGATAACGACAAATCCGATCCAGATCCCTTTCACAAACTAGCGTTCATACTCATCAATTTTGTTTCTCTTGCTAACTTACGCACCTTCAAACTTCACCAATTTCATTTCGATTCTCGAGTTGACTTTAGATTTTTAGATCTAACACTTATGAAGTAAAACAAATCATATGTTTCTAACTCTAATCGTCTAATCTTATATTCGATCGATTAATCAATCATCAACGAAAGCTACTAAGTTCGATCATCTGTAAAAGTCGTTTTGCTAACGTGCGCACCACAAATTCACAAACGAAAAACTGAGAAAATCAACGAAAACGATGAGATTTTGATATCGATATTGATTTAGATTTTGATTTACCTTACGATATGTAGTTCCATCTTCTTCAACGATCCAACCAGCTTCATTACAAAGGGCTTTCAACACCTCGTTGTTGTCACAGTGTTTAGGAAGCTTATAGTTACCATAAACTCTAAGTCCGGCGAATATCTTCGCAGCGATTGCTCGTCGTCGTCTCTCTCTACGTTTATTGTTCTCTCTTTCCTTCCACGTCGGCAACCTCGTTCCAGACGTCATCTGTTGTATGTAACAGGTTCAAATTCGCCGGAGATGAATGAATATACTGCCGGAAATAGTTGCCGGCCGGCGAAGGGTAGTGAAGGAAATAAAAAAAATAGAAATGAGGGTGGAGTTGGTGTTGTGTTGAGGAAATGATTTATATGATGGAGATAAAAAGTGTTGTGGGATTGACCTTGGAAGAGAAGGAAATTACGGAAAAGCCATTGAATGGTTCAAAACGAATCCTGGAAATTGGGTCCGCGCACGTGGAACGTGTTTAGTCTTTTCAAACATATAACGCTTTCGTGGGGATAAAGATTAAAGAGTGCCTCTCAACGACGTCGTCTTAATAGTTTCATATTTGTTGGGTTGCTTCAATTTTTTAACCCAAACGGCCAAACCTTACTTTCATACTATTATAATTACTATAGTATTATCTTTAATTACATAAATACGTCTTTATGATTTAGTATAAATGAAAAAATCGTAACTAGACGTTGTAATATGTAGCGGTCCCGGGTTTAGACGGGTTTAAGCAAACCGGTCATAAAACGCCTGGTTACTTTACCCGAAAAAATTGTTCAAAATCACAATACACATTGATCAATGGTTGATGCTATAGATGATGATGACGAGATTGTTTACGTTGATGAACGACTAATGTTGGTTGAGTGTTACTAACTTTAGACATAGAGTTATGGTGATGTTCAAAAGGATGAACGGATGATGTTCAAAAATTAAGATGATTAAATTAAGAGTGGTTGAATGCTCAAGAAGAATAATGGATTTAAAAACAATGTCTACTTTATATATTGCTATATATGAGGATTATAGTACTCCAATTCAAACAAAATAATACAATATAAAATAAACCAAAATCTAAAAACAATATGAATGATAAAACATGTAAACGGGCTTACGATTTTGATTTGTGTTTTCATGGGTTTGGGCCCGAGACCGAACCGAACCCGTGAACAATAGAACTCAAAAACCGCAAACATTACCTTTTGTATGTTACGGTTATATACGGTCTTGGTCCGGGCTTTTAAAATGTTTACCGATTTAACCTGTGAAATGATCACCCCTAGTAACACCTTCGAAGCTGTGAGTAATGGTGGGTTTTTATCGAAAGGGGTTGGTTCCTGATGGCTAATGGTGGGTTCTGGAGATGACACCAAGGGGGTGGGGGATTTTGAGTCTTGATTTATTTTTTACTTTAGGCTTTGTTGAGAACAATGGTGGGTGATTGCTAGTGTGTAGGCGGCAATCGAGGTGTGTGGTTTGGGCAAGGGCTATTAATGTGGTGGTTATGACAGTGGTTTTTTGTTGTAAACGTTAAAGGAAGAGACTTAGTGTGTTGGTATTTATTTCTTATTTTTGTTATGGTAATTAGCGTTGAGTGTAGAAATAGTTTCTCGATTATAAAATAATCGTATTTACATCCATCAAATGCAAAATAACCAAAATACTCTTCATTTTAACAGAAAAAGTAACAGTTGTTAGTGTAAACACCCAAACTCGTTACAAATTGAAACCACAATAGCTCAACTTGTTATAAAAAAAAACTATTTGTGTAATTAGAGTAAATTACCTTTTGTATACCTGTGTTTTGTCAAAAATAACCATCTGAAACCTAAAGTTTAAAACCGTTTACTTACACCTCAACTTTTCACTTTTTCATCTGTTTGTATCTATCTCACTAACTTCGTTAAATTTTTGTGTTAGATTTTAATGAATGACCAAAATACCCTTTGACTTAAATATAAACCAATTTATACCAAACTAATACAAAGAAATATTTTAATGCAAACCACAACCATCAAGAACCACCGCACAACCATCTGCAAACTACCCCTTTCTTGCCTAATGACACCTCCTCCGCACAACCACTTGCAAACCACTCCTTTTTTGCCCGATGACACCACCTCCGCACAACCACCAACCACCTGCAAACCACAACCATCAGCCACATTAAGCAACATCTAAATAGTGAAGCCGCCATCATAGCCGACCAAAAACGACCCTTGATGCCCTAATCGAACGATCTATAGTTGATGATGAAACCATCTCCAAATTCAACCAATATCATCATCTCTTCCCCGTCATTTGAAGCCCTAACCAACAACAACCGCCATACCTGACACAATCACCACCATCTACCGTCGTAACCACCAAACCACCTCATCTTCACCTTTGCTTCAACATCGATTACCCACCACCCCCATCCCTT
Source organism: Tagetes erecta (assembly GCA_030867185.1). NCBI lineage: Eukaryota > Viridiplantae > Streptophyta > Magnoliopsida > Asterales > Asteraceae > Tagetes > Tagetes erecta. The sequence goes on along the minus strand of CM061490.1, from coordinate 75,252,175 downwards.
TCTGATTTATGTTCTAGTAATCACCACTTGATTGCACCTAGCCTTATTCATTTCTAATTTCTTAATCTTGTCCATCTCCTAAATGGTGGTTATGATGGGAGCGGTGTTGTTCTCTTGGTCAGAAGTTGATGGTGCGATGGAGTTTTGGTGGTGATTTAGGGCTGTGGTGGTGGTCGGCAATTAATGGTTTTGGGCCAACGGTTCTAATGTGATTTTGGGGGTTAGGTTTTTGTTTTGGAATGTTAATACATAAAGGAAGATTTCATAATATAATATATTAGTTATATATTTTGAATTAACTGCTTGTAATTTAATATTTTATTTAGAGTAAAATTACCTTTTGACGTTGATGAAGAAGAGAGGTTGGGATATGACACTGTTTAATTGTTTTAAATAAAATCATAATAAGGGTAATCTAGTCATTTAATTAAAAATTAACTAAAACTTTTAACTCTGTTAGTTAAATTGATACAAATAGATAAGAAAATGAAAACCCGGGGTGCAAGTAAACGGATTTAAACATTATGTTTCAGACCGTTATTTTCGACAAAACCAGGTGTGCAAAAGGTAATTTATTCATCTAATTAACTCTTCTTCTTCTTCAGCAAATTGTCGTTTGTGTCCCTGTGTTTTGTCATTTATAACGATTTGCATCCCAGCATTTTCAAAATTATAATTCGCCCCCTCACTTTTTGATTTTGTCTCCATTTGAACCCAAAACCCTAACTCTATTAAATTTCTCAGTTAAGTTTTTTTTAAATGATTTAAATACCCTTGTTTGGCTAAGTTCTCTAAGTTACATTTTTACATGTAATTTTCTTTAAATAACTTAACCTAAAACAGCTGTCAACCACCATTATTGTCTAACATAAGAACCACAAATCTTCATTGCCTAACGTAACCACCTACTAAAACAACCACCACCCACCACCAGCACGTCTACTAACATATCATTATCATCGTCTCTGTAATCCTCTTCATCTTCAAAACCAAAACAAAAATCAAAACTCTAACAAATACCAAATCATTATCATCGTCCCTAACCTAATTGTTCCAAACCGTGAAATCAATCTGAAAAAAATACAGGGAGTTAAGTCATTTAAAAAAAAGTTAACTAAGAAAATTAACGGACTTAGGGTTTTGGGTTCAAATGGAGGGAAAATCAAAAAGTGAGGGGCCGAATTACAATTTTGAAAACACAGGAATGCAAATCACTATAAATGACAAAACACAAGGACGCAAACAACAATTTACTCTTATTATTATTATTATTGTTATTATTATATGTTACTACGTTAAAACCTGTGTAGTGGATAAGTTCAACAATAAAATTTATATAACTATAATAATTTATCATTAGTAAAATGTTATTATATGTAGACAAAACTACACTTTATTCATGCATTTTTGGTCCTTTATGTATAAAATGCATAATTAACATCGTTTATCTTTAAATTTGGTGCAATAGTAGTCCTTTTACACTAACGATGTTCAAGTTTTCAGTTAAATTAATGGCAATTTAGTCTCATTATTCCTAAAGAACTATTTGGGTAATCTTATTAAACTTAAAGGACATCTTTTGTAATTTTATTTTTTTAATTAAAAACTTAGTTTAATTATGTATTTATAAAGCTTTTATACATATTAACATATAATAAAAAGGAAGTGTATTCCACGGTTATTATTTTTTTTAGAGTTTTGCCACAAGTCATATATTGTTTTACAGTTTTAGACCCTGTGAGGTGTAACTCCAACTATATAAATTTCATTTGCCAGCATACTTTCTTATTGCCAGTATTCTCTTTCCCTCTCTCTCTATCTGTTGTTGTTGACTTCCGGCGATTACTCTTTCTTAAGTTCGATTTTTATAAATTCTGGCATGTGTTCTTTGAAATTTGACATCGATTGTTGCTGTTTTTTTATGTGAGAGATGTCGATATTTGTTGTCGATGATGGTTGTCGGATCTTTAGATCCGTGTGGCCTATGGTTTGCAATGGGTTTTGCCATTGTGGTTGCCGATTTTTTGATCTGTGTGGCCTACGGTTTGTGGTTGTGTGCGATTTGTTCTTACATGTTGTTGTTTACACGGTTTGTTGCCGACGACGGCGACCGATTGTTAGATACGTTTGTTCTTGATGGTTTGGTTGATCTTTGGTTGGTTGTAACATGTGTTGGATTTTGTGACGGTGGTGGTGTGGATGGACTCACCTGTCATTTGTTTTGTGGTTTCATGTGTGAGCGATGACAGTGGGGTGAAACCCTTGGATTTCCACTATGGTGTGAATGATTGTGGGCGGAATCATTGTTCTGTTTGTGTTGTGATGATGAAGGTGCCATCAGATTTGTTGTGGTGGGTGTGACACATGTCGTGTGTTCTGTAATTTTGGTGGGTTTAAAAGACGATGGTGATGACTGTTTGGGTGACACCCTTTGGGTTTCCCCTGTGTTTTTTCTTGATTGTTGACCTACTTTTAACTCATTTGGTGTTTTGGTGTTAATCCATTTGCTCTTTCTAGATTGTTGGTATTGTGATGTTGAAAATGTCATTGGATTTGTTGGTGTGATGATTGTTTCTAATGGTGAAACTGAGAAATTGTTGTTATGTTAGTGTTGTGATGCTTCATTTTGATTATCATTTGTTGTGATGAAATCGGGTTGTGATGAAATCGGGCTGTGATGAGGTCGTATTAGTTCATAGAGAGGTGTCGTTGGCGTGGCAAATTTTGTGAGTTGTTGGTTAATACCTTCAATCTCACTGCAGCCACGATGCATTCACGATGTGTGTTTGAATTCACAGAATTCTCTGAGCCTGTTTTAAACTTCGGTTTTTTTTCTATTTGTTTTGCTTTTTTTATTATGTTGCTTGGTTATTTCAAAATGGTTTTCGATTGATTTGGGATTGGTTATAGTCTTTTGAAATTGACTTATTGGTTTTCTGTGTTGGTTCAAAATGGTTTCGGTGTTTGTTTGTGGTATTTGGAATTATTTTTTGATTTGGTGTTGGTATTTGTGGTATTTGGAATTATTATTTGATTTGGTGTTGGTTTAAAATGGTTGTGGTATTTTTTTGTGGTGGTATTTGAAATTAATTTTGATTTGGGTGTTAGATTCAGAACGCTTGTAGTGATTTAGGATTGATTTTGCGAGTTTGACTGTTGGTTAAAAATTGAAATTGGTTTTGAAGCCTTAAATGTTGGATAAAAATGGTTGCAATCCCCAACCTAAATTGATGGGTTAACCCAAAATTGATTGTGTGTAGGATTATGATAATACTTGCAACCTGTGTCATACGAGATGATTCGATTGTGTAATATGAGCTGTTAGTATAAAGAAATAACCGTCACAAACATGAAATCAAGCATAACCATAACATAAAAAGGCTCACGTAACGCGTGAGACAATATATAAAACTAGTTATCATTAAATACAAGTTTTATAAATACATATAATGTGTTTATTATCATAAAGTAATAAGAAACATTTGCATGGAGAATTGATTTCATTCAATATAATTTATGTTCAAACATACTCATATATTTGTTTGGGTATCATGTCTTTATTAAGTGTATAATTTATAACATTCATGTAAATATTATACTTTTTTGTACGTTTTTAGTATAAATATTTAAAGTAATGTGAAGTTAAAAGTTACTGTACATTTTTGTATTTTTAATTATTTTGTTTGATTAAATTTTTCTTATGATACGGATGTAATATTATAAACTAGATTATAACATGTGTGTTACACATGATGAATAACTAATAATATGTGTATATTATTTCAATATGAATGAATGTAATCAAGTGAAATTGGATATTGACAGACTGTCATTTATAAAACTTACACCCAAAGTTATAGAAAGGCGAGCGATAACATTTAAAAAATTAGTTAGAGCATGGTAGGATGCCGAGTTTAAAATCCTCTTAAACATATCCATCTCGAACACTGGAACGTTCTCTTAGACATGTTCAATCGGAATGCTGAATCTAATAAAATAAACGCAAGATAAAACTCAACATCGATGGACAAACTACAACTAAGTTCTATATATAGCCGGCTGACAAAGAAGTCTTAGATTTATCTTTTAGTCCCACCTTGAGATAGTAATTTTATAGAGAAATTATACTCTTTTCTTATTTGGTATGAGGTGTGATTTTTTACTTTTCGAAATAAAACTTCATGTAGAGAGGACTCGAGGTGGATGATTCAAAACCGGGGCCAACAAATAATCATAATCCTTTGGGGTCTCCACTAATTTAAAATGATTTGACTTTTTAGGATGTGGTTTCGAGTGTTAGCAACATTTTAATTTATCTACCGTTGTTCAACGTGTAATATAAGTTTAAAGAGAAAGGTTCCAATACATATTTACATTATGTCATTGTGTTATATATGTATAAAAGTAAACGTATATAACATAATGAAACCAAAATAATGACTCGAAATACAACACTTATAAAATAATAGTTCACGAGTAAAAGATAAACACAATGCACAATGTACATGAGTATTGGAAATTTTCTCTTTAAACATATATAACATAATGAAATAGATACAGTTAGTCAAAATACAACACTAATACAATGGTGGTTCATAAGTAATATAACACAATATATAGACACAAGTAAAACAATCAGAAATATGCCTATATAACACAATGAAATTGTGTATTTTGTTAGATTAATGAAAGGGTTTTTCAGATACCTAAGGAATAACCCAATATAACAAAATAATCTCCTAAGACATACATCAATTAATAGTTTGCATATTCAAACACGCATTATAACTTTGACCTGATAAATCGATGATCCTTAGTAAAATACATAATATAACACAATGATCTAGTAAGATACACATAAACTTATTCAAACACACAATACAACATTGACACAATGATTCTTTATGAAACACACAATCTCCTAAGATAAATATTCAAAACATATAATCCTATTTGACACAATGCATGATAGTTTCTAAACACACAGTATTACACAACAAACGACAAAATAAATATTAACAATTTGCATTTATTTATAGTATTCAAAACACAATCAAATTTGACAGAATGATACTTTTTAAACACACAATATGACACAATGACCTGATATAACACAATAAGCTGAAAAAACAAGGTATTATACAAGTTAAAATATAACACAACGATATGATATTAAACAATGAGCTGAAAAATATGAAAAAAATGTTCATTTTATATATCAATACTATATGAGTTTGAAGACAATAAACACTTGTTTTTATGTAATTTTTATTAAAAAATAACATCGTATGTAACAGTTATTAACGTTTAAAAAATTAGAGGGATTGTCATGTGTCATGCATTTAAAGAGAGAAAGTAAATAAAAGTGGCTATGACAAAAATCTCTCCACCAACTTGTTTTCCTACAACTTGATCTCGATCATTTAAAATAGATCTAATGGCTAAAATCATTCTCACAATTTGTACAAAAATCATACTATGTATATGAACCGTTCTCTTTCCAAAAACCTAATAAGTAAATAAGTCATTTTCCAAACTTAATCGGTTAATCCCAAACATCCTTTAAATCATTTTCTGCACTTAGAGCATTCACAGTGGAATTCTTATAATTATGTGAGTGGGTTTGGTAAAATTTTATGGAATGGTTTTGAGTGGTTGTGAGTGAAGGAGAGAGAAAATATATGGATGGAGGAGAGAGAAACGGTAAATTTAAGGAAATATATATGGGTAGAAGAGAGAGAAACGGTAAAATGTAATGATTTATGTATAAATAGTATTATTTAATTGAAAGGAAAGAAGAAATGTAGTGTAAATGTAGTGTTTTTTAGTGTAATTTTAAAGATATGGAAAAGGAACCTACTATGAATGCTCTTAGGCCTTTTTAAGTAAAAGAAAAGAATAGAAAAAAAGGGAACGTGGTCACGGTTTCAGATATAAGAACATGGAGAAAAAAAAAATCATCACAATTTATTCAAGGGACTTGGGAAGTTCGGAGATTGACACATACAGAAGTAAGAAGAAAATTTTGAGATGGGTTTATTGATTTGAAGAACAATCTTTTTGATTTTTTTGGTTCGTAAGTTAAAAAATATGTGTTCCTTTTTATTATTCACATGATTGATCGGGCCATCATGTTTGGCTGGTTAGAAACCTATTAGTTTAGCACTTGTTATTTTTTTTTATTGATTCGCACTTATATGAGAAATAGTTGTTGATTCGTCTATTGAATAATTTGTTTGAGTAATTTCTTGATTTTAAAAATCCGGAATTTTTTCCGGATCAAATTAGATTTTAATAAACTTGATCACCTTGTCAATTTTTCTAATAAAGTTCATCATTTTTTAAAACCTAACAAAGTTCTAATATTTGATCAAAGAAACAAGTAACTATTTGTGTATGTTTATAAATTCAGTTTAGTGATACAACTTATGCAATGTGATTAAATATTCCGAACGGCGTGAGTGTTTAATCATAATCGGTACTTTCATTATTGTAACTCGCACGGTATGATTTGAACGACATGAGCTTAGGGTATCGAGCTTGCTTCAATGAATGGTGTTTGGTTAGACATTAGATGAAGGGAACGTACAAATGACTTGACGTCTAGTATTGATACGTGTCATTTAGTTAAAGGATCATTGCATTGCAATCATTAAAGATCATAAACCAAATCAAACCTTTAAATAACCCGTGTGTTGAACTATTTCATATAATATGAATTTTCATTAAAGTTACTTTATTTCACAATAATATTTCGTGAGTCTAGTCTAGTTTAATTTACTTTGCTTTTCTTTAAAATTAAGTTTTAATAAAAAAACCTATGTCTATAATCATACTTGCACTTGAACTTTTTTTTTATAAAAATTGTTATCACGTATCTATATGGACACAAACCTTATTTTTATCATACTTGTAGGTTCATATATAATTTATTTGTTGAATTCGACACTCATCAAAACCGCTAATGAAATTCAAATTCTAATTTTATCTAACTAGGTTTATTCAGCCGTGCGCGTTGCGCACGGTTTTTTCCTCAACGTTAAAGATTAAACAAACTGTTTTTTGGCTTCATCATTACAATTTATACGGACGATCTAAAAGTTTCAGAAAAACTAAACAATCAACTGAACTTACAAAAATAACACCATCCCCTAATTAGTAACACCCACCATTACAAATTCAAAAGCCTCAATTTTAAACATTCAACTACAATACACTGTTATATCCGGAGTAATAGATGTTGGCACACTGCTAAAACATCTTATTGTCTATCTTTTATCTATGTTTGGATTTTATTAACACCCTCCTTGTTAATACTGTCTCCACTAATTCATTATCATCATCAACCTTGAAGAATGATGTTGCATATTTTTACCAACCTCATACAGCATCTGGCAACATAAAAAAAATGAAATTTGTTTGCATAAATCACTGAAATAAAAGTTCTTGTTATGAATCTATATCTATATATTCAACCAAAGGTACACTATCTGCAAACACTAAGTTAACATATTTCTTGATTAGGCACAAAAACTTATCACAAAATGCTAAAACCATAACAAAATAGACTTATTTTAAGTTCTAAGACGTGGATGCTTATCTTGGATCCATGAACATACCTAAAAAGAGATCCCTTAAGCATACAACTTTCAAGTAACTCCTTCAAACTAACTTGAAGATTAACTTTGATCCATGAGCATACCTAGAAGATGATCCCTCAAGCATACCGATTTCAACTAACTCTTTAAACAATCTGAATATTAACATAGATCCATGAACTTACCTAAAATTAAGGTGATCCGTGAAGTATACCAGTTTCATTTCAAGTAACTCCTTCAACTAATTTGATAGGCCTGATGAATCGGACCAGTTTCATGAACATACCTAAAATTAGGGTGATCCATTAATATAGATCCATCAAGCAAATCTGAAAGAGCATAAAAGTAAAATTCAACAATAGATTTGGAACAACCCATTCAAGGTATACACGGAATTATAATAAAGCACCTTTAAAGAAGAAGAATCTGATACTCTGGAATTAATAGTAAATGAAAGACTCTTGCAGTCTTGTGACTCTCAAGCCACATCACCTTGCCATCTACCACATTAAACCTTATCAAATTCATCAAAATCCCACCAATTTATCAACAAAATTAAACGCAAAGTACACATTTAAAAAACAAAGTCTTTTAGGAAAAAAAAAAAAGAAGATACCTTCTTGTTATGTATATATATGCTTCAGTGATGATTCTTCCAGTCCATCTCGTTTCCTGTATCAAATTTGCTACACTTTCCAAAGAAGAACTTTAAAATTTATATTCTTGTTTCTTCTAAGTCCCTAACTCTGTAAACCTAACAAAAATAAAACTGATTACACCAAGAAGTGAAAATTTCCCGGCCATAACATGATCCACAAAATCTAACCCAACATATTACACTAAATCAAGGACCAAATTGTAAAAACTAAATTAAGTAACCAAAACCAAAATCAAAGTAGATTGTCCCCCAAACCATAAATTGCAGCAAAATTGAACAACAATTTAGACATAAAAAATATTAAAATAACTTAACTAAACCATACTTGTAAACAACCTTGATGTTTCTCTCTATTGAAATCGAAATTTGTTGTACGCACGTTCTCCTCACCAATATAAAACATCGATATAGGATTGTTGTGATTATCCACGTCTCCCTTGCCAATCGATGCTCCCTCCTTGGCCTTTCAACATCAATTCGTAGCCGATCTTCACCAAATCTGAAACAGAAGACGAACAAAAATGACAGCGGTGGGACGATATCGAGTTTGAATAGTGATCGGATCGTCTTGCACAGATCACTCGTGAGGATTTTGGATGCGCTGTGATGGCAGTGAAGAGAGTTGGATCGATTTCCAAAGAATATGATACCGATGTATGTTGAATGCAAACACTCGTCTCTAAATCTTGACACTTTTACCAGCTGTACATTCTAAGTAATTTATAAAATTACCCTTCTTACTGTTCATTCACTTTCCTTTTCAATATAGTTAAATGATGCAAATCTAATACTCAAAGAAGTGAAATTTAAATTATAATTACATTGAATTACATTACATTCCTTCCGATTGAATGGCCGTTATAGAACTCCAGGAAGCTATTTTAATGAAAAAAAATGATTTTATAAATAGAAAAAATATTAATACAACTTTATTAGAAAATACTTACGTACGAAACCCATATATAACTTACTAATTTACAAGGTAGGTTATGACCTTTCAAATTAGTTCTTAACTTCATAACAATTACAATCTTGTCACTAGAGCCATTTTAAACATTTGTTTTTTTTAACTTTGCCGTATTTACGATTTTAATCAAATACTTAAACTAATTATTACTTGGCCCCTGATGACTTAGCCAGTCTCTGACTTTCCCCAACTTTTGACGTATTTACGGTTTTAATCCCCGACTTTTACTAATTGTCATTTTAGCCCCTAATGAGTTTTCGACTTTGATCTCTTATTCTACTTTGACATACAGTACGACTTTAATATTGTTAATTGCTTTGACCTCTAACTTTTGATATTTTATCGCTTTTTAATATGTGACACTTTACGGTTTTACGATCAGTGACGGATCCAGAAACGTTTTTTAGTGGGTTCACTTTTTTAGATGATCTAGTTTCATAGAACCGCACATATATCTTTTCGGGTCGGTTTACCAGTTCGGGTCGGATACTTTTTTACAGTAGTTTGACAGCGTAATCTATAGGTCGTTTTGTGCACAATGAGTTCAATAGAACGGATTCGAGTCATGACAAGTCCATCTATACGATTAAGTTTGGTTACAGATCTGTCCATACCGATTACGAAAAATTATAATTTGAGAAAAGACAGAGGCTTCAGGATTTTTTTGCGTCTAAATGAGAAGCAGTATGACTTGATTTGCCCTAAATTAAGTTTTAAAAACTTATTTAAAAAATTACAAAAATCATCAAAGTGGACTTGAATCGCGACCTATAGGACATAAACAAGGAAGCTTACCAACTGAATTATGATAAAAAAAAATTGTATAAAAAGACCCTTGATAGTAAATTCAAACTTTTCATTGGTTGGTTACAGTTATCGTATTATTCACGTTACCTAATTTACAAGAAAATAATTCATATGTAAATAAACATACAAATATACAATAGACTATATATGACTATGATTTAAAAATTTCCATTTCTTATAATGTTGATTAGATAATTATATTTAAAACATGATAATTAAATTTTATCAAGAGTTTAATTTACAAATTAGAGTACGACTATAATTTTAGAATTGCAAATAAAGTTTACACATGATAAAAGTAAAACAATATTTTTATGCAAACAATATTTTAAAGTGATATGATAAACATAATAACAAAACAAAATTATAAATTTATAACATAAGTGCGTAATAATATAATGTAGCATAAAATTACCTTTCAATTATTTTAGATAGTAAGGCTTGTATGTGCAGAATTAGAAGTGTGGGCCTGTCACTATTTGTCTGGGAAATATAACAAATACTGTATAGCAATTTATTACTACCTGCTTTTTGGTTAAAACTAAAAACGAGTACATGCACTTTTTTTAGATTTTTACTTTTTTTCTTTCATCTTTCTCATCTTCCCTCAACAAGCTTAGTTGCTGCTCTCGCTCTTAACCGGAGAAAACTCAGAGATCGATGCTTTGCCAACAAGCTTATGAATAATACATATATGGGTTCACTCTTATTTTTTCGATGGATTCACTCTATTTTTTTCTATATGATCTCTAATATAGATTCGAAATGCGGTGGGTTCCCGTGAACCCACCGCAACAGCCTAGATCCGTCCCTGTTTACGATGTAACATACATGAAATGAGACTTTTTTTTATCAACGCATGTGACAAAGTCACATACGCAAGTCCTAACTGCGTTTAGTTTTTTAAAAAAACTTAAAATAATGATCGTGCATCAACCGTGTGACAACTACTAAAGTTTAAGTTTCAAGACATTTGCTTGATCGTATATCATCCACGTCTATTACTATAAGTCTATACCTTTTGATGCGCCATAAGTCATATAACTATCCAAGTCATAAATAAAACAATTCAAGTTAATAGGCATCCAATTGCACACAAACAATAAATGAGCACCCTTTATTAATTAATGCCACCGTTTTTTTCTTCTTAAAAGCAATGTGTTATTGGAACAACAATGTTGACATCTTTTCATATGTGAGACAACGAAGTTTGGCACCGATCTAATCCTTTGATTTGTGTAGGGGCCAATTGTGTGAACTCACCATTAGGTTTGGGCCACAAGGTCATTGATTTGCCATGTTTGCTTTTAATTAAGCATACATGTTGATATAATACTTTTATAATCAAATCTACCTAATAAATCAAGGTTTTAGGGGGCCATTTTTGGGGGGAAATTGTTTGTTATATAATAGGAAACTTTGGAGGGAAAATTAAGTGTTTTAACCATGCATGAGTTGATGAGCTAACTTAAATATTAATATTTATAAATCCATAAACATAATAGTTATAATTTTCTTTAAAAATATTATAATTAACCCGTGTGTAACACACGGGTATTAGACCTAGTCAGTTAATAAAATAACGCAAGGTGGCTTCATAATAAAGATGTATGTTTTTTAATAAAAATGTTAGTTTTTAGTCTTACTTAATTAAAACATGAAGTGAATTTAAATTGAAGTATAATATAATTAGGAGTAAATTACAATTTTTGGCCTTTATAATAACGCAAATTACGGATCGTGGCCTTTATTTTAAATTTTTGCACTGGTTGGCCTTTATATAAATTTTTGTCACGGTTTTAGGCCTTTAAGTTAACGGGCGTTAAGTTTTTTGGTTAAGTCCCCTCATGTGCATTGCACATGAGGGTATTTTAGTCATTTTATACACTAAAGGACCACTATTGTAAAGTTATTATTATTGTATGTACAATATACATACAATACATACAAACACAGTCCACATATATATATTCACAACTGTTGCTGCGAGCCTTACCCGGAGAGAGAGAGAACGGTCGGAGACGGGGGTGGTTTGCTTGACGAGAGACAGAGAGAAACTGAGTAAGTGAGTATGAAACAAAACCTTCTTCCATGTACTCCGATCTAAAATTCCGGTTGCCGGAAATTCAATTATCACCACTTAAACTCAACCTTCCACCACCACCGCAACACGAATCATCATGGGAACAATCATATATTCCTCCTCTTAAGTTCTGTCGCCGTTCCCGCCGGTCACGTTTGTCACTTTTCACTCTAACCGAACCTTCTTCTCCCCCTTCATATATTCCTCCTCCTTCATTTTAACATTTCATCCACATTTAATGTTTAATTTCCCATTTAATACATGACAGAAAGAGAACAATTCGATCAAGTATTTATTTAACCCTATAGAAATGTAAAGAAAGGTGTGATTTATGTTTCATTTGAATCACCAATTTGTTACGAATTAACACGTGCAGAAAGTGGTGATTAATGGAAGAGGTGATTAACTTTTTCAACAATGTGTAGAAAGTGAGGTCAATACTGGATAGTTATTTTAAGTCTTCAGATTCAGATTATTGAACACATATAACACTTTTGATTAACTATATCTTAAGAATTAAATGCATGTAAAATGCAGTTTGAACAGCACATAAATGTATTGATTTAAAATATGTATCGATTTAAATTGGGTTTTAAAATCAATTTCTTGATGTAAACAAAAGCTAGGTTAACAAACATTTTTCAGTTGCAGTATTTTGAAGCCCTAAGAATCCACTCTCATGCAAAAAGCAAAAGGGTTTTCAATGATAACATATTAAATCGTGAACAATCCTAAAAATCTAAAGATCAAATTGTGGTAAGTCGATATCAAACACATCCCCTAATTTCAGTTTCAATTTTCAAAACGAAACTACATTTTGACGATTACAATTTAAAAAACATTATTATACTATATTATCAAAACAAAAGAAAATTAAATGAAGAAGAAAGAATTAAATTACATACTGAAGATGATATATTGGAGACGCTTGCAAGATTGATTGGAAGGATCCAGGGGAAATGTTGTGTTAAGAAATCTGCGGATGGAAAAAAAAACAGAGTAAAAAATCAAATTGTTATAATAGATAATTAGTTTGAATAAATTACATAAATGGTCCCTCAAGTTACAGAAATGGTTCTTTATGGGGTAAAATGACTAATATACCCTCATGTGCATTGCACATGAGGGGACTTAACCAAAAAACTTAACACCCGTTAACTTAAAGGCCTAAAATCGTGACAAAAATTTATATAAAGGCCAACTAGTGCAAAAATTTAAAATAAAGGCCACGATCCGTAATTTGCGTTATTATAAAGGCCAAAAATTATAATTTACTCTATAATTAGAATAGAGTCGATAAGAAAATTGTTTTTATAGTTTTATCAGTTCGTTGATATGATCAGTTTGAAAAAATAGATAACATCATAAACAATGTAAAATTTAAAACGTTATAGATATAAGTAAAACTAAATTTAATCGGGATAGATTTCTATTTAATAAAAGAGTAAATTACTATTTTGGTCCCTAAGATTTTGTAAAAATCACGGTTTTAGTCCAATAGTTTGTTTTCTACTCTTTTAGTCCATTAGTTTCATACAAACTTAATGTTTTAGTTCACACCACTAAAGGCCATCCATTTTTCCAATTAAGTTTGTGTGAAAAGACATTAATACCCTTCGACTAAAATAGTAATTTTGACCAAACCACAAAGACCAAAACAGTAATTAAGTTACCCTAATTATTATTATTGCTATGATTATGATTATGATTATTATTGTATTATTTTATTATTTATATACCTTCTAGTTTTAAAGATCGGTGGTCACTGTTGACCGGTCACATGTCACCACTCAACTAACCCACTAATATTGTTTGACTTAATTATCATTTTAACCTCTAACTTATGAATTTGACCCCCTGACTTTAGCTTAATTGTAATTTTTGCATGCTATATCATGTTGATCTTCTTTGACATATTCATATATACGTGTAGTGTGTTGAATTATTTTGAGCTGACATAGTTTTTTTCACTTCGTTACACGTATTAACAACGTTTTCGGCTTCGACATGCGCGTTGCATTACAACGATTATATATACACAACATGTATATATACAACACATGTGTTGCATTAATTTGAGCTAACATAGTTTTTTCACTTCGTTACACGTATTAATTTTCGACTTCGAAATGCGCGTTGCATTACGACGATTAACAGATGGTGGTTAAAAGTATATATATCAAAAGATGGGGTAAAAATATGAATATGTCAGAAGATCAACATTATATAGCAATGTAGAAATTACAATTAAGTCAAAGTTAGAGGGTCAAATTTAAAGGTTGGATAAATTTATCTAAGTTAAAGGTTAAAATGATAATTAAGTCAAACAATTATTGGTGGGTTAGTTGAGTGGTGACACGTGACCAGTCTGTAAAACTAGAGGGTATATAAATAATAAATAATAACAAAAATAATAATAATAATAATAATAATAATAACAATAATAATAATATGAAAAATAATAATAACAATAATAATAATAAAGGTAACTTACTGTTTTGGTCCTTGTGGTTTGGTCAAAATTACTATTTTGGTCCAAGGGTATTAATGTCTTTTCACACAAACTTAACTGAAAAAATGGATGGCCGTTAGTGGTGTGGACTAAAACAGCAAGTTTGTATGAAACTAATGGACTAAAAGAGTAGAAAACAAACTATTGGATTAAAACCGTGATTTTCACCAAACCTCAGGGACCAAAATAGTAGTTTACTCTTAATTTAAAAAGAGTAAACTATTATTTTGGTCCTTCGGTTTGTTAAAATTCACTTTTTTAGTCCAATAGTTTGTTTTCTACTCTTTTAGTCCGTTTGTTTCATATAAACTTGTTGTTTCAGTCCACACCACTAACGGTCATTTATTTTTTTAGTTAAGTTTGTGTGAAAGGACAGTATTACCCTTAGACCAAAATAGTAACTTACCCTTATTATTAGTTATTGTTATTATTTTTATTATTATTATTATTACTATTATTATTGCTATTATTATTTTTAATATTATTATTATTATTATTATTATTATTATTATTATTTTTATTTATTATTATTTATTATTTATATACCTTCTAGTTTTGAAGGTGGTGGTCACTGCTGACCGGTCATGTGTCACCACTCTACTGACCCACCAGTAATTGTTTCACTTAATTATTATTTTAACCTTTAACTTAGAAAAAATTATACAATAAATGAATTTGACCTAACCCTAGACTTTGACTTAATTGTAAATTTACATGTTATATCATGTTGATCTTCTTTAACATATTCACATTATGTTACCAGGGTTGTTTGGTGATCTGAACGGGGTACCGTATGGAAACATTGCGAGTATTGTTAAAAAAATTGTAATAGAAATGTAGAGTATAAAATGAGTTGAGATGGTATGAGTATTTGATAAAGAAAATATAGTATTTATAGTATGTAATAAGTAAAAAAAAGTTTTAAAAAATTAATATATGTTATCGTTGCATTTTACCGTTGAGCAATAATATCTTGATTTGTGTGCTGGGTGCTAGCGTTATCAAACAAACGCCCTTGAAATATTTTGGAAGATAACGCCTCCACGTAGTTAGAGTAGGGGCGTTATCGAGTGTTTTCAGGTGTTATCCAATGACATGTCTAAAACTATAAATTATCTCATAAAACAAGGGTAGATTTTGCAAAGAAAGTAGAACATCAAGGTTTAAGTGCAAATTATAACCAAACCAAAGTACGTCTTCGAGAATATATAAATATAAAATGACAAATCCCACCAAAGCACATACGTCACTCCATTAACGTTTTCCATATAAAATTACCACGACACATCCAACATCAATTCAACTTAACAAACCCACGTACAAGATCTTCAATTGAGACCACATGATTTGATCCAACGATTAACGATACAAGTCAACACAAAATTCGACCCGTGATCACGACATTCAAAGAAGATCAGAAGAAACACAAATCAAAGAATTTTCAATCCTAACTTGTTCTTTGTATAAAACCCAAACAGGGAATTGAATTTCACCATTTGGGAAGTGAATTTGGATGTTTTTTTCGTTCAGGTAATACGTCGAACACCTGGTGTGCACTCACCAAAATCTTGCTTCTTCTTTTGGTATTTGATTGATTGTGAACTTAAAATGGAAAACTTTTAGTTCGGGACCCTTTTGCTTTAAGTTTCCGATATCGTCTTGCTATTTTAAATGCTTTGATGTTTCTTTTTTTGGTATGTAATTATTACAATTGCATGTTCTAGTGTTGTTTACTTCTTATCCATAATTCATTTTCATCATGTGTGTTTATTGTAGGAGTTGTTGCAGGGATTAATTAAAGGTTCTATCTTGATGTAGTTGGTTTTTGATTTGAGTTTGATCATTCTTGAAGAGGGTTGAAGTTTAATAGTGTGTAACTTTATGTTCTTGGTATTTAAAGTGATTCATAATGAATGATGTTCATGGTAATTCAAATGCTCTGCCTCCGTTTATTGCGAAAACATATGAAATGGTCGATGATCCTTCGACGAATTCGATAGTTTCTTGGAGTCGAAGTAACAAGAGTTTCGTCGTGTGGAATCCGCCTGAATTCTCGGGTGAATTGCTTCCAAGATTCTTCAAACATAACAATTTCTCAAGTTTTATTAGACAACTTAATACTTATGTATGTAAATCTTTCTTGATCTTTACTTTTTTGTAATCATTTCTAGGTGATCTGCTAGTTTAACCAGCGGATGTCACCTGATGAAGTGGCACAAAGCGCTTGTTATCTGCTACTACTGGCACTAGCACATGTGAACATTAATGTACGATACGTTGTACATTATTCACATCTACTACTACTAGTGGCAGCAGATGACAAGTGCTTTTTGCCACCTTAACGTTATAATTGGTTTTGTCAAGACTTGCCACTTAGATTAAGAAAACAAACTCTATATGCTCATATGTTGTATTATGTATTAGGGTTTTCGAAAAATCGATCCGGAATTATGGGAATTTGCGAATGAGGATTTCGTTAGAGGTCAACCACATCTCTTGAAGAACATCCATAGAAGAAAACCAGTTCATAGTCATTCAACTCACAATCTCGTAAACAACGGATCATCTTCATTTTCTCCATTAACCGAATCAGAAAAACATCAATACATAGAAAAGATTAGCACCCTACAACACGAGAAACAATCGTTATCGAAACAGTTTCACATACACCAACAAGAACAGGAGAGGATCAAATTTGAAGCCCGTGGGTTAACCGATCGTTTAAAACGAGCTGGAAAGCTACAACAAGACATCCTTTGTTGTTTAGATGAGTTCTTGCAAAAACCACCTCTTGAATGTGAGTTCACACCTCAACTGATGGAGAATCGAAAGCGGAGATTATCATCTGAAAATATTAATGATCAAGTTTGTCCTTTCAATATCGCGATTAGTGAGACTATAACTGCAGACGCGCTATTAGCATTAAACACAGAACTTGTACAACAATTGGAAACTTCCATCATGTCATGGGAAGGTATATTCAAAGAAGTTGATGAAGCTTTTGAACTGCAAAAATGGTCAATGGAGTTGGATAATGGGCCTGTAAGCTGTGCGGATAGCCCGATTATTGACTACCCGTTAATCAGTGTCGAAATGGGTTCTAAAGAAAGCGAGATCGACATGAACTCAGAGCCCGTTAACCCTGTTCCGGTTGATGAAACAGGTGTTAACGATGTTTTCTGGGAACAGTTCTTGACCGAAAACCCAGGCAGGTCAACGGGTAATAATGTAGGTGAAATGGTGCATAAAGATAGGAAATATGGAAAGTTTTGGTGGGATACAAGGAGTGTAAATAATCTTGCTGATCAGTTAGGGCAGCTTACTTCAGTAGAGAGAAGTTGATGATATATAGGGGGTTGGTTTAGTTTGTATAATTTGTTATGTTGTTATTAGTGTTGGTTAATATTAGTGGGGTGGTTGTAAATTTGGTGAGGGGGTATAGATATATTGATTAGTTTATTATGTTTGTAAGTAGGGGTGTTAAACGAGTCATTTTCGGGTTTGAAACACTCGTGAAAACACAGATTAAATTTAAACATAACTCATGTGTAGTTGATATTTATGTCATATATATATAATTTGTTAAAGCTATATACGATCTCGTATATGTTTATTGATTTATGTTAAACCTTATTTGTTAAGCTAAACGTTTTCGGCCTAAATCTAAACTAAAATGATTATAAGTCAAATTAATACCCCGATTTTTTTTATTTGTGTCTTATTGACAATTCACACCCTTATTTTGGTAAATACAATATAGTCATACGTTTGTCTAGATGCAAACCTATTTCTATATAAATATTTGTTTTATAATGGTGGTTAGCGCAACGGTAAGACCATTTCAGTGTAATGACCGAGTTTGAAGCTTCGGGTTGCTTCTGTAATGGCCGGTTATAAGCGGTCTGGGGGACTCCCCCAAAGCTACAATCACAACAACAGTGACTCACCTCAACCCTTCTTTCGAACCAAGTTGGTTAAAGTCGAAAACTCGTTAACCAACAGTTACGGAAAGACTCACATCATGTCTAGATTTTAACAATAATATATGTTTTGAACCAAAAGGAGCACGTGGCATTAAGAAGAGTGATATTTGACACGACAAAAGTATGAAATAGATGGTAGAATTTAATTCAAGTAATGAGTTGATATAATGAAGATCGGAAGAAGTTTTTGAAAATATTTTTCTTTGGTCAAATAAGATGAATATTTCATCTATGGTCATGAAGTACATGAGTTCAAGCTCACTGCTCACGTGTCAACTTTGTTGCATGTCTTGCTTTAATCATCAATTCAAGGTAAAGAAATATACATGTTCTGAATAATGTGGATCAGGCCCAAGAAGTTAGCGTTACAACTTACAATACAATTAGTGATTTATTTCATCTTTCCATGATCAAGTTTACATCTTCACAAATCGGTTAATTTCGGTTAATTGGTGTTTTAATATTCTAACTGGTTATTTTTTATTACTGAAAAAATCGGTTATTTGCTTTAACCAGTTCGGTTAATAACCGGGTTTTTTCAAAATTTTCGGTTATTTTACTTTAACCTGTTCGGTTCATTAACCGTTTTTTCTAATATTTTATTATTTTTTCGGGTTTTTCCCCGGTTAACCAGTGGATCAGTTAAATTTTGGTTTTAAAAAAATCGGTTAATAACCAGTTATTCATAAAAAAATTCCTGATCGGTTACGAACCTGCGGTTAAAAAAATACCCTAACCAGTTATTCCTCAATCGGTTAATAACCGTTTACGGTTGATAACCGATTTCGGTTATTAAACCGGTAATTTTCTAATCAAGCATGATGTGTCGATCTCCCGTTTCGGTCAATTCATATCTAGTCTAGGGGTGCAAAAAAAAACCGGAACCGATCCAATAACCGAAAACCGGTTCCTAGAAAAACCGGTTCTACAAGAACTGAACCGTAGATTCTAAATAGGTTCTACTATTTTTTCCAAATTATAGGTTTCAAAAGAACTGGAACCGATTCTTGAAAAAACCGGTTCCTGGAAGAACCAGTTCCTAAAAAAACCGATATGTTTTAGTGTTGTTACTTATTTAATGTTTTAAAAGCTATATACATTGTAATATTTAACGTTTTTAATGTTACTACTTATTTAGTCTAAAATAATATAAAAATATACGATCACAGACTCTAAATAAAAGCCCAATGAAGAGTGAAGATTTGCAGCACCCCAGCGTTTCTGCCTATCTCATAGAAAAAACCGGGTCTTTAAGAACCGCAACCAGTTCTATAGGAACCGGAACCGATTACATAGGTTCTTGTTTTTACACCAAAAACCGGTTCTGAAACCGAACTACCGCCACCAAGAACCGGAACCATCGTAATGCATGTAACAAAATCACAAACGAACGTCAATTAAGACTCAGCCGCCACATTACTCGACCCGTTCACAAACCTAGTTGTAGAGTAAAACTAAACTTTCATGTTCCATAAATATTCTTGAAAGATCAAAACATCCTACACTCTAGCTTAAAGATCTTACATAACGATCAAGTAAGTTGAATCTCTATTTTAAAAAGGATTTATACCAGTGTCGTGTTTTGCTTGGGCTTTAAAAAAAGGATCATATAATACAGTGTCAAGTTATTCTAAAAGCTAACGAGCCGGTTCTAACACCACAACGATGAGTTTCAATCATAATTTATTTGAGCCGGATTATGAGTGCCGAAAAGTAGACTTTTACTTTTTAGCTTGGTGAGCCTTTTTATTTGAAACCAATCCATAAAAAATAATCTATATATCCATCTGTTTACAGAGAAAATAACAAGACACCGACATAAATCTTTGCCATGTTTTTTTCTCTTTCTTTTGTCAAAAAGTCTTCTTCTTGTTGTGTTAACTTTTAGTTCATCAAAAATAAAAACAGCTTTTTCCCTCCCATACAAATTGAAAACAAACAATGTCTCTATCACATCATCTAGATCCCAAGAGCCATACACATAGTTTTTTTTTAATTTGTTCTTGACCAGTCAAAAAGTCAAAATCTTTCTTATAAACACTGGGCCCCACTTTCAACATCAAAATAAAAGAAGATAAACAACATATGTTGAAAAAAGTCAAAAACATTTTCATGACTTTATCAAATTGGGGGACTTACAAGCTCAAAGAGATAAAAAGGACAAGGTTACAATTTCTTTCATCAAAGAATAAAAATGTTTACAAGGCCTACAAAGAACATTAAAAGCTAAGAAATGCACATTTGTCTTTCCATTGTTCTTGGACTTGACTTTTATTAATCAAATCAAATCAAATCTAATCGACCGATAAATTGTTGCTTGAAACGAAATGACTAATTAACATGTACTAAACATATTTTTGTATTACCTCGGCGATCTAGTTGAAATACACCTTCCACAAGACACGAATCTCAGCAACGCCCTTGGCTTTCTTGGTCTTAATTTTATCCGAGAAATCTGCATACACAAGATGCTCGGGTTTCAGACTTTAAAAATAGTTAATTCCTATTTATTACAAATACGATAAATGATAATGATTTTGTAAATCTTTGAATAAAACGATTCAGAAGATCATATAAAGTAACACTTTGGGGGACTTGCAACCTAACTGACTCACAACTAATCTGACCCGTTTCATTTTTAACTAGTTCGAAAATTAACAAGACTTGCGGCACATTTATAAGTAAGAGGGCTGAAATTGCCACTTCTGGTATTAAGAAAAATTATATGAAAAATGAAATAATAAGGAGTAAAATTATATTTTTCGTCCTTTTAGTTATGTTCTTAAAATAAAGAAATAACAAAAAAACGTCTTTCATATTTGTATTTTGTTTTGGTTCAATCTTTCTCAGTTTTCGCCTTTTAAGTTTACCACAAGTCTAAAAAAGTCCTTTATTTCAGTGAAAAGGGACTTAAATTCTGACAAAATACAAGCATAAAACGTCTTTCATATATGGTTTAAGGCCGAAAAGTAAAATTGTGCTTGTTACCTTGCGACGAGCAACTCTAGATGCCTTCCAGCACAACAAGCTTCTTGATCTCGGTTCCATTCTCCTGCAAATTTAACAATAAGCGTATTAAACAAACTTTGATCTATTGAGTGTCATATCTTTGACTTTGAATGTCAAACAAACTTTTTCAATTTCAGAATTCAATCCACTACGCTTGATTTGTATGAGAAGCTATTGCAAAACGCTGTTGTATACAGGAACTAAAACATGTAGAAAATGAATCACATAGAAACAGAGAACAACAAAATAGTATTTATGGATTTTGTAAGCAGAAGTTTGACATTCAAAGTTAAACAATGAAAACTAATAGTTGAACACGGAAAGAAGCTTACAGATTCTCTTGTTCAAGTTTCTCAGCAATGGAAACAGCTTTGCGTGTTGACCAACCGTTTCTATGTGATTCTGCATGCTGAATTACATTTGCAAGTGACACTTTACCTTTGACTAAACTCAAAGATTGACCTTGTTCCCCTAATCGTCTTTGAAACCCGACATTTGAATTGTTATGAGACGGGGTAGCTTCTGTTTTACCCTTGTCCATATGCGACTTAGCTTTTGGATCTTCTACTTCAATAATCTCACTTCTTTTTGCATACAAGTCTTCTTGAGATTCCCCTGTTTCTTTCCTTGATTCACTTCTAATTTCGATTGTAACGGGCGATCCAAGAACATTCTCAAATGCTTTTAAAATATGGGTTTTGAACTTCTCGGCTTTTGACTTTGTCACGTGCGAAGTGAAGTTTAGCTGAACAGTTGGAGCTGCAAAATGAATAAAGTAATTATTATTTTCAATTTTCAAAAGAACATCGAAACACGTTGTAATAAATCGTGTAGATGTACCTGCACCGAAACTAAGTGATGTCATCTTTCCTTCATGATACAAGAACTCTTTTATGCTATTTATTTGAATATTCTCAAGCACCTCAAACCAAATTTCTTCAATTTCTTGCTGATATAATCTTTCTTTCATTTTTGAATTTCCAACATTTTTCAAAAAATTCCTTTGAATCCCCGCAGTCTCACCGTGCTCAAAGTTACTTTTGCGGGACCCATCTCTTCGACCGCCATTATTCAACCCCATTGGGCTGTGATGAATGCTCGTTTCAACCGAAGATGAGGGTAATACATACTGCTGATCTGGCGCAAGTTGCAACAATGCAGCGGTCAACCAAGTCAACTTATCATTCGACGTTCTGAGTTGTTTTTCCGCTTCAGATAATGTCTTCAATGCTAACCTCAACTTCTCCATATCTTCTTTAGATACTGAAAAATGACTTGATAAGTAAAAAAAGGGACATTTTACAAAATCTTGAAAAGTCAAACTTACAAGCTTGTTGTCTAAAGAACTTCCGTTTTGGCCTTTCTTTCATGAAATTGTAACTACCCGCAAGAATATCGGTTATTACAGTTGCAAGTTGTGACATTAAAGCTAATGGCTCGACACCGGATTCCATTATTTCTCTTAAATGTTTCACGGTATTCACTGTATCTGCTGATAATGCTAGATCAAGTAGGTCAACTAATTTGTCATCAGATATAAGTCCAACCTGTTTAATGAAGTGCATATATAGTAATTTAGTGATTGCAAAGGAAAAAACTGTAATAAATGTATTATTTTTGGATAAATGGTTTTATTAGAGTTGCAACGCAGGCTGATTGGATGGGTTGGGTAACAAGTCAAAACAGGTCAAGTCATTTCTTTATTTGTTAAAATGTGCAACATATTATTATAAAAACTACAGCATTACATAAAATAGTAAAATACTATAATTTTTCCTAGCTTTATACGCATTTGAAAACGCTTCTGATGACTTTCAACCCGGACTTGTTTCATTTTTAGTTTAATCCTTTGGCTAAATCTACTTGATCTGTTAGGGATTAACAAAATAACCCAGATCGACCCACTTACAAGTAAATGGGTTGAAATCACCAGATCTGGTTTTTTATGGCAACTTAGTAAATATAACTATAAAAAGAATAAAAGGTGAAAAATATACCAGTTCTTGAACAAGAGGGACGGATATTCTTTGCCCAAGTAAACTCAGCTGCTCGAGTGTCATTTCAGCATCCCTCAACGATCCATCTGATCTTGAAGCAATAAGCTTTAACGCATCTTTATCAATTTCAAAATCTTCTTTAGTTGCAATCCATTGTAAGGTATAAATTATATCTGCATCTTTCAACTTAGGGAAGAAAAACTTTTGACACCTGGATATTATTATATGCGGTAAAACTTCAAGACTCGAGTTGACTAAAAGAAAAACCATACGCCTTGGAGCTCGATCAATAACCTTTGATATAGCACTCCAACAATCAGGAGGCAAAGTATCACAATCATCGATTATGAACACGCGATACTGTGATGGTAAATGAGACATGATCATGTGTTCTATAAGTTCCATGATTCTCTTATATCCAAGATTATTCATGGGACCCACTTCACGAACACTCCGGTTTTTACCCATATCATGTGCTACACAAGAATTGCAATACCCACATGGTTTTGGGTGATCCAAAGATTGACAAGTTAAAGCACGAGCAAATATCCGTGCACATGAGGTCTTTCCGGTACCATGGGGCCCGTAAAAGACGTAAAGCAGCCCGACTTTCTTTTTTGCAATTGCATTCGAGAGAGCTTGTACTGCAAGATTCTGTCCAACTAGATCCCGAAATGTTCTCGGAGCATATTTTTGAGTGAAATTTTGGTGTCGTGTATTATCACGAGATCGCTTTTGGTGACCCGATCGGGCTTCTGAAGCTAGATCCGAATCAAGCCCGCTGTTTAATAAATTGTCTGCATAAATTCCCAATTCACCAGAGTAATCATGCACCCATGCGGCAGGATTTTCTTGACTTTCTTGAGAACCGTCCATTAACAAAGGCAGTGATTCACCATTTGTAGATGAAGTAGAGTGATCAGACAAAACAGGTATTTGACCCATGTCACGTTGACCACCTCTCTTTGACCTCGAGTCTGATAACCCACATGAGAGACTTTTTCCTGCTATATCAAGAAACGATTTCCCCCGATCATGAATTCTTGACCAATTAAAAGGAATGCCACAACCATGTCTTGGAGCCCCGGTGACATTTTGTTGACCATCATGGTCAACCTGTGGTACAAAATTAGAAGCCATTGACATCTCGTTTTTGGGTGCCCGAGAAACCCGCCTCCCATTTTTAAATTTCCGCCTTTTGACCCGATTAAAACCATGGCTATGCAGGCTGGATTCAACCTCAATACCACCATGAAAACGATTGTGTGATGAAGCTACATTATCACTATCAATCGGGACATCATTTAGTTGTTGTAAAAGAGTTTTCACATGATCATCTTGCTTACTTTTGTTACTTTTTCGCCCTTTTTGTTTACTTTTGTTATCAGAACTCCCGGGATAAATATCACGGACCAAATTTGCAGCATCTAATGGCGAATCATCTTTAAAACTCATCCTGCTCGATTCTTCTTTCTTGATTCTTCTATGAACCACATCACCCGTGCCCACATTTGAAGACGAGTTGCCAGATAAACCTACAGACCGCCTTCCACCACCGCCGCCGCCAGAATCTTTTTCGGCCCGTCTTGGAGGCTGGTCAAGAGCCGAAGGGGACTGAAATGGGGGTGGGCTCATGGAGGGATCCCTTAAAGATCTTGACCTTTGAAGAACAACAAGATCCCTAATAAGTGACCTATCAGTAGTTATAGGGCTATTTTTGTGCATATGGTTTTTCAAGTGAATGCAGTTTGTTAAATGGATATGGTTGCGTAGATGATCACTAATATCACCATTAGCATCTTTCAGTATACGATCACGAACAACTCGGGTCATGATCTGATTCTGCAAGATATCACAAAACACGCCATTTTCTTTCTTAGTTAAACAAAAACAAATCTTGAAATGCAATTTAATGCCCCCAAATCTATTCCATTTTAACAGAATCATTAAACAGTTATGAACAAATCATATAAACTTCCACACACAAACATCAAACCCAACTCTAGTAACAACTTCAAAAGACCAAAACCCATTTCAAGAAACCAAAAAGAACCAATTTTTATGCTAACCCAAGATCACCCAAAGACACTACCAAATTCAAAATCTTGAAATACAAATTAATGCCCCCAAATCTAATCCATAGTAAACAAATCATATACACTGCATCAAAGTAAATTCAAGTAACAACCTAGACTTGAATGAGCCAAAACCCATTTCAAGAAACCTAATCTTTATGCTAACCCAACATCATAAAAGAAAATTAACAAAACCCCATTTCAAGAAACACTCAAAGAAGCAAACTTTAAAGCACCCAACATCACAAGAATGAAACAAATTGTAAATCTGAACATGGGTTTTGCTTTATGATGAATAAAAAAATATGAGTGAATTAATTCACCTGAATTAGAGGCAAAGGTGCAAGTGACCCGTTTTCTTCATTAAATCTGAGATCTTTTTACATCCAATTCACGAGGGTTTTGTTTCAGGTGGTGGCACACAGTTGAGGGTGTAAATGTTGGGGCGGGTCAAAACCCACAAGGGCTAAAAATGGGTCTAGTGTTAACAGAGGGTGAAGATAGATAGAGAGAGAAAATGGGTTCAGGAGCAGGGGTGGTGATGTAATACTATTGATGCTGACAATAGTGCTTGGGAACTTGACACTTATGTTACATAATAAACCACTTCTCTCTCTGTGTCTATGCATTTGTTTGTGTGAATCAATTATTTGAAATCTGATAATTTGGGGGTTTGAATCTAACAACAAAAGTTATTTGGAATTTATGTCATTTAATGTACAAATTTATGTCATTTCATGTTTCATCCAAAGGTTTCTTTTATGATAGTAGAGTCGGTGGTTTTTTTTATAATAATTTTGTGTTTAAAAGCTGTGAATGTTAAATCCTGATTTTATATAGACTGTTATAAATTTTATCTTATAAGGTATTTAAAAAACACCAAGGTTTTTTAACTTGTTATTTAAAAAAAGGTTAAGGGTTTCTTTTCAAATAGTTCTTATTCTCCATTAACTCACTAGGAGTATTCAGGTATCTAATTTTTTCCACAAAGTTACTAAAATACACAAGTTTATATTTAAAGTTTATCTTAATCCTTATATAATATAGCAAAACAAAAAAATCCTATGTGGCATCTTTTCATAACTTTTAGCTTATGTGGCATTATTTGAGAGATTATCTCACAATAATGATTTTTTAATTTAAAATATGTATATAAAATTTATTATAATAAAACTAATTATATTTTTGGTCCCTAATATTTTGGAGAATTCTGAAAAATTTAAGAGTATTTATATTTTTAACCCTTTACTACAAGGGGTGTACATGAATCGGTTTATATTTGATAGGGTTTAAAAATGAAACTTATGTATAAAGTTAATAATAACATACAATTAAAGACCTCAATGTTTTATAAATACACATAACATTTTTATATGATTTTTTTTAAAATAAACTACACCATAAAACTAAGCACTTTATTCACTTTAATTTGAGTATAATATTGCTATACTAAAAATCTAATTTTTAAAAATATATCATGTGTTCTGTTTTACCACGGTTTTCTCTCAAAACTAAATGGAACATTCATAAACATCCTTAAAAGCATCACTTGAATTGTATTCCCGAGCGTAGCGCGGGCACTAAACTAGTTATATAATATAGCAAAACAAAAGAACTTATGTGTCATCTTTTCAAAGCTTTTACCTTATGTGATATTATTTGAGAGTTTATCTCACAATAATAATTTTTTTATTTAAATATGTATATAAAATATATTATAATAAAACTAATTACATTTTTAGTCCCCTAATATTTTGGAGAATTCCGAAAAATTTAAGAGTATTTATATTTTTAATCTTTTACTACAAGGGGTGTATATGAGTCGGTTTAAATATGAAACTTATGGATAAAGTTAATCTTTAATATAATAAAGCAAACCAAAAAATCCTATGTGACATCTTTTCAAAGCTTCTGGCTTATGTGACATAATTTGAAAGTTTATCTCACAATAATGACTTTTTAAATACTAAATAGATGAAACCCTAGTACAAACAATATAAATAGATGAAGATCGATAACATATATTCTCGTTGAAATTCTTTCATCTTTACACATAAGCACACACAGTTACATTTCTCTTAAGATCATTACAGTTTCTTATGCAAGATGATTATCATAAGGAAACCGCCTTCTCGTTTCTCTGTCGGGCCTTAAGCATTTTTGCTACTTTGCAGGTTTGATTTGATATCTCATTTCACAACCAATAGATCTTGATAGTAAGAGAACTCATTTAACGTTACCAGTATCCATACCTTCCACTGCAGATATCATTTGTCCTTGGAGCAGGACAAACACACGAAATGTGGTGTTTGTGGCATCACTCGTCCTTACCACACAATGACTTATGTTGCCATTCATGTCAAGGTTGTTTAAAATCAGATATCTATTTCCAAATAGTTGGTTGTATTACCTTAATCTACATTTGAAATAATATCTAAACTTCGAATATGCAAATTTCATAATATTTGGATATTGTAACGGATCTCTGAAGTTCAAAAAAAGTTATAAATTTGGATATTCATTTCATATCTACTTTAATGAAAGAAAGTTAAAATATACTCATTATATATACTATATTGAATTAGAAAGTATATGAATAGTGTTTTGTTAGTGACTTGATGTGGTGTTGTGTACTTGATGAATGATGTGAGGTGGCATTGTGTCTGTGTGGTAGTTTTATTTGTGTGAGCTTGCACATGTTCATATTGTTCACCTCGTTTTATATTTAGTGCTCTTTTGCTTCTATATTTTTGCAAGCCAGTGAGAGAAAGCGATGCCACCGGATGCTGTCTCTACATGCTCATTGACGGCGGTGACGAAGATGGTGATTTCCTTTACAGTTCTACACCAACCTTCATTTTTCGTTTATTTGCCTTTGAATGTTTTTTAGAGAGAGGAAGATGGAGCAACGTCTCTCTCTGTTGCTTATCTCTGTTGTGTTCACCGTTTGTCGGCGTTTTTCATCGGTGGTTTGATGGATATTGCTTCTGTGATGAGTTCCCAACTAAAGCAAGTTTTTGTTGTTCAAAAAGAAAATTAAACAATTTTGGAACAAATGGGTTTTGATTTGATACACCCAACTCATGAGTTATATATGTGGCTATGGTGAACTTTTAAAAAAGCTAACATCTAATTTGGGTGTGTGTGAATAGTAAGTAGGGTTTCCCCTATTTGCAACCCGTGACTCAATTTTATAATCTTAGCCAAGAAAAACTGGTCGATAACAAAGTTTCGTTAACAAGACTTTTGAACATGAACACAAAATCGAACATACTTAATCAAGAACAAAAAGGCATCACGTAAAGCGGAAGGCGCTGTATACATCTAGTTATACATGTTAAGAGAGTGGTAAACAAAACTAAAAAGTGGACCCTACAATCATAAAATCATATACATATTTGGTTATTAACTAGATTTAACACCAGGCCGCGAGTTGCAGCGGCCGGGTCACGCAGTCGGGTTTTGCGTATTTGACTTCATCATATGTGTTCAAAAAGTCTCATGCCCCGTACGTCACGACGCAAAAACTTAATGTGTCACATGTTAAAAAACGATGAAAGTCGTACCATATGTCAAAGTAGAGTAAGAAAGCAAAGTCGAAAACTTATAAGGGGCTAAAATGACAATTAGTAAAAGTCGTACTATGTGTCAAAGTGGAGTAAGAGATCAAAGTCAAAAACTCACCAGGAGCTCAAATGACAATTAGAAAAAGACGGGGACTAAAACCGTCAATGTGTTAAAAGTCGGTGATTAAAACCGTTAATACGTTTAAGTACGAAAAAGTTGAAACGCGACGTGGTAGGATGGGAGAGGCCGGTGCAAAGCACCGACCTTCCCCCTATTATTATTATATAAATATAACAAAATATTATATTCTAGATTTTTTTATATCTAAACTATTCAAATTCCTTTAAAAGACCTATCCAAATCGAAATAGTTTGGGCATTTGAACTTTGAAGATGATACAGAAGACAACCCCAATTAGAGTAGTTGGAACCCTCACCGTGAAGGAGAGGATGTTTAGAGGCATGTCGTGACTCTCCATCGTCCCTTAAAACCTGCGCCCCTAATTCTCTCTCTTTTTTTTTTATCTCCATGATCTTTCAAATTGGAATGATGAATTTTAAAGCGAAAACATCTTCATTTCCATTCTTTTCACCTCATTTCTCTCATTTAATGAAACTCTTTAACAACAACTAAAAAATTATTTCCTTTCAAATCCTTTCTTTTCTCTTTAATGAAATTCAAGAACACATCGTATATATGTTAGTTTTGAACACATCACTACCACAACACCACTCCATATCTTTTTATATATATAACTTTTTGTGTTTTTATAACTTTTTATTATTTTATTTTTGTGTTTTACATACTAGTTTAGCGCCCGCACTACGCTCGGGAACACAACATTCTAGTGATGCTTTTAAGGATGTTCATGAATGTTACATTCAGTTTTAAGACAAAATCGTGATAAACCGGAACACATGATATATTTTAAAAATTAGATCTTTAGTATAACAATATTATACTCAAATTAAAGAGAATAAAGTGCTCAGTTTTATGGTGTAATTTATTTTTTTTAAATCGTATAAAAATGTTATGTATATTTATAAAACACTGAGATCTTTAATTGTATGTTATTATTAACTTTATCCATAAGTTTCATTTTAAACTCTTTCAAATATAAACCGACTCATGTACACCCCTTGTAGTAATTTTTTCAGAATTTTCCAAAATATTAGGAGACCAAAAATGTAATTAGTTTTATTATAATATATTTTATATACGTCTTTTAAATAAAAAATCATTATTATGAGATAAACTCTCAAATAATGCTACATAAGCTAGAAACTTTAAAAAGATGTCACGTAAGCTTTTTTCATTTTCCTATATTTATAGAAGATTAGATGAACATTAATTTATCATTTGTTTTTTAAAATTCACCGTTTTAGAAAAATACGATGGTGTTCACAAAAATTCAATGACGAGCAAACAAAACCCAATGACCTGCTGGAAATCACAATGAGCCGGAAAAGTGGCATTTTTATTCTTATATATAACGACACTATACGATTCTTTTAAAACATAACCTTTATTTTTATGATGTAATGTTAAAAAACGACATGTAACAAAATTACGAACGTTATTATAACTTTTTCCCGACTAAAATATCATTTCACTAGCTTTTTCTTTATGATTTGATCTTAACTAACGATCAGAAAATTAATGATTTCTTAGGGTTTTCAACCTAAATAGCATGTTTAGTATGAGCCAAATAAAAGTTAACTGAGTTCATTACAATATACATATACATATATATATATATATATATATATATATATATATATATATATATATATATATATATATATTTAAAAGGTTTATCGGGTTTAATAATCTAACTAATTGTCACTCACAACTAAGAGCCCCATTTCTACAGTTCCATAACTCAAAATTTAACACTTTATTTATTATGTCACTCTGATTTTATCCGAACGATACAATTTTTACATCTGATTGAAGCACTATTAGGTTTAAACACCCGACTAAAGCGCATTTTCTTCATTCGGAGCGCCGTTTCGAGGTAACTTTTACATCAATCAACTCGTATACACCTTGTGATCAAAAGCCCTAGAAAGTTGGTTTAGAATTCAAAAACAATTTAACGCAATTAAAAAGAATTAACGGTGGCATGCTGGTTGTCAAAATGATAGAAGTTGAGACCGTTAATAGTTAATTCAATAGTTAAAACCAGTAGAAACTAAAAAATGTTACTTACGATTGTTAAAAAAAACTAGTAGTAAGTAGTAACTATTTTTTTATTTCGCACGATCTATATATTAAACCATCATTGGTTGAATTGCGTCACATGCAAATATGAGAAACAGTTTTATAATGCACACACTATAAAATTGAAATCGAAAGAAACAACAACCATACTTTTCAGCTATTTAATTACATGATGGGCCATAATCAGAATTTCTGCTATTTAGAACGCAAACTCAAAATTTTAAATTTTATCAAATCTTGGATCCACACTTTTGTTTAAATAAAAAGATAAGCAACACCGGTTAAAGACTTTTACTTATAAATTTTTATTGAACGGGGATGATAATTCGAGCTCAGCAGTATGTTTTTTATAGCTCGGGTATGTTCATACCTCAAATGAGGTTTCAATCAGAAATTATTAGTTTAATGCTCGATGGTAGCACAAACCCGTTATAGGTGGAAAACAACTTATGAAGAGCTTAATGACGACCCATGTTAATAGTTGCAATATTTTTATTTCTCTAGTGAGATTTGAACTTGCGACCCTAAGACCGCAAAACTCTTCACCACACCAGCAGGTACCAACACACGAAGTCACGAAATGACCATCGATTCTTACCTCATAATTAAACCCTAATAATAGAAAAAGTGTTGACACGTAGGCAGTTAAGATATGTTGTGGGGATGATATGATAGTAATAATAAATTGGTGTGTTGGAACTACTTGAAATGGTGTTTTTCGATACAACAGTTTCGGACAAACTTCTCACAACTTAATATTTGCCACAAATTTATGACAATTTTTTTTACGAAGAATGAAAACAAAAAAACCCTAATTTATACCACAATTTCCCGATGAAAACAAAAAGTCCTAATGTATAACTAAGTTATAAAAAAAATATTCTTGTGGCTACTTGTCGCAAATGTTGCGACAACTCAGTGTTGTCGTAATTTTATAGCTAAATTCGTCGCAATATTGTGAAAAATAAATTTACTATGGCTTTTTTTTCATAAAATGTGATTTTTTAAAAGTTTGTCAGTACTTTTGTTTGTTGACAATATGACGATTGTATTGTGATACCTATTTTTGTTTGTTGACAATATGATGACTGGATTGCGAGGAAAGAATTGGACGAAGAGGACCCATTGGAATGAATGGGAAGATTGAAAAGTTGAAAGAAGAAAAGATTTTTTGATTAGACGCATGGAAATTTTTGTCTCAAAAGTGATATTTTTTTATTAGTGTAGTATTGGCTGAAATATTTTTTAAAAATCCCAAAACTCACACATATATATCCACCAAGAACGCTATCTTCTCACACCTAATTAAAGGGAGCACCTTATGAGACTTTAGTCATTGTGGTGTCGTCGTGTCGGTGTGAAGGAGATCTTGATGTGGGTAGGCTCAGCACCAATTTTCCTAATTAAGCAAAACTAGGATTTATATCGTCTCTCGTGCGTTGCATGAGAGTTTTTATAACGACTCGCAACATATGAAAAATTACCTTATAATATTACAAAAGATCAGCTGTAGTTGGATACATATTGTTTTTACTATTGTCTATTTTTTATCATACATACAAAATATACCGGCTATGCTAGTGACTTACTGTTTATACATTCAAAAATATATAGCATGCATTGTAGTTACATAAAGTTGATGTAGTTAGGATTTAGAGACCAAAATATAAAACCCACAAAAACAATATTGACCAAAATGCAAGACACCAAAAAATCGCTATTCATAAAAGTTTTGATGACCAAAATTCAATAACTTCAAAAAACACTTTCTACCACAAAAACAAATTTAGTGGCCAATATACAAAACCCATCAAAACAATGGTTGGCCTAAATTCAAACATATAAAATAACTAAAATGCAAGACCCATAAAAAATACTATTCATGAAGTTTTGGTGGCCAAAATACAAAACTACAAAAACAATTTTTCTGGCCAAAATACAAACAACAAAACAATGGTGAAAAAAATGCAAGACTCACAAAAAACACTATTATGAAGTTTTGGTGACCAAAATGAAAAACTACAAAAAAAACACTTTTGGCCACAAAAACATTTTTTGTGGCCAAATACAAAACTCAACAAAACAATCATGCGAAAAATGAAAAAAAAACATAAAAAACACTGTTCATGAAGTTTCTAAATTAATAATATATAATGTGTGATCTAATAACAAACCTTTACTAAGATTAATTCTCAGCCCAAGGTGTAGACAAGACAAAAACTTCATAAAAACATGGAGGTCTTGGTTTAAGTCCTACATGTAACAAAAAAGAGGGTTTTAGGTTGACTATAAGATTTTCTCACATAAGATGAGTTTCCTTCCGTGGGTGATGGTGGTGCGGTCCCGACTAGGATACTAATAAGTGGATCCATATAAGATAACATTTATCCTCTGAAACAGGGTCGTACAATTGCTGTTAAAAAATTTTGCTTCAAATTTTCATTCCTTCACGTGTGAACTACTAGAGAGTTCTGCTCTTATGGTAGCACAACGACTGTCAAGTGACAGTCGGTGGAATGGTTTCACAGGGGAACACCCAAGCCAAACAACATAATCTTCACAGAGTTGGACAACAGAGCTCTCCAATATTGAAAATGAGGGAGCATATATAGTCGTCGTTCTAAAAAAATCACCCTTTAATTTTTGTTATGTCACATTCTCTCCACAAACGTTGTTAGTAGCTTTAGGTGCAGTTGTTTATTATGAAGGAAGAAGTCTACAGTCTGCGAATCACATCTGCAGACATCTACAAAAGAAGAGGTGGACCAAACATCTGCAGCCTACAAGAAGAAGACTGCATGTTTGTTTTTTTTAATTTCTGCAGTCTGCTGAAATAAATTGGTGGTGGTGGTACTAAACGGTGGGTGGTGGTGGTACTAGACGGTGGGTGGTGGTGGACGGTGGTGGTGGACAGTGGGTGGTGGTGACCGGTGGTGATGGTGGTTGTCAGTGGGTGGTGGACGGTTGGTGGTTGTGAACGGCGGTGGTGGTGGACGGTGGGTGGTGGTGGACGGTGGGTGGTGGTGGACGATGGGTGGTGGTGGTGGATGGTAGTGGTGGACAATGGGGGTTAGGGCTGTAAACGAACCGAACTTTCAGCGAACAGTTCGTGAACCGTTCGGCGGGAAGTTCGTTTGTGTTCGTTCGTTTAATAAACAAACGAACACGGACAAAAAAATCCGTTCGTTAAGCTAAACGAACGGACATGAACAGAGGCTTCATTCGTTCGTTTACGTTCGTGAACGTTCGGTAACATGTTCGTTTATGTCCGTTCGTTTAAGTTCGGTAGGTCGTTATGTTTTTAGACTTTTTATTTATCATTTAGATGAATACTTTTACATTTATAGAAGCAAATATGGTCATGGCAACATTACTCTTGTTGTGTTTGAAGCAAATTATGGTTATGCATCATGGGTATAAATGTGTGATTAAAAGTAGTATTTGCTTCTTAAGGCTTATTTGGTTCGGTTGTATATGAAGTTTTAATTCAAATAAGCTTAATCAAGTCAAAATGGCTTATTTAGATACTAATTTGATATATTGGATTAATTGAGGTTATAAGGTTTAGTTAAAAAATTGTGTTTTAAATCATTTTTTATCTAATTTTTCTTTATTGTAAACAATCCCAGTAAATTAGAGATCTTGGTCTCTTGGGTGTTGACGTGGTTAAGATATTTTTTGGGATAATTATAACTTATTGATTAGTTGTCATGTTAACTAACTTTGGATAATTGTTTAATTTGGTCAAGGTTAATTTATTATTTTGGTTGTGGAATGGTAAAAATTAACAATGTTTTGTCAATATTTTCTAGTCAAATGTTCGTTTGTGTCCGTTTGTGTTCGTTTTGTCCGTTTGTGTCCATTTGTGTCCATGAACAAAGTTCACGAACCGTTCGTGAACAACTTTAAAACCTTAACAAACGAACACGGACAAATTTTTCTGTTCGGAACTTGTTCACGAACAGTTCGTGAACAACTTAAAACCTTAACAAACGAACACGGACAAGCCTCGTCCGTGTCTGTCCGGTTCGTTTACAGCCCTAATGGGGGTGGTATTGGTTGATGGTGTTTAACCCTCTGTAGGCCTTATAAGATCTCAAAAGTTATTAGTAAAAATCTGTACCAAGAAAAGCTCACGTATACCTTTTTTTAATGAAACGTCTTTAAAAAAACAAACAGTTTGCATATAACAATGTTTACGTGTGATCTGCATGGCACAGATATAATAGTCTGTATAGACTTTTTCTTAAAAAACAGAAACACCTTAATGTCCCTTCATTTGAACACCACAACTTTAACAGATATCACTCATTGTTTGTAAAATCCCCGTTCACAAACCACATATAAAGACATATAAAGACAAATAAAGACATAGAGACAAATAAGCACATTTTCCTTTACCACTTGTTCGCACAATTTTTTTTCATCTACACTGCATCACCTTTCACTGATACAATCTTTTGCTTCCCCACCGATTGCGACACCACCTCTCATGGGAGAGGAGAGTGAGCAAGGGCGGATGAAGGTGACCGAGGTAGTGATCAACTATATATATTGAATATTGACGTTTTGAAATGGTGTATAAGTTATTCGGTAAGAGGGTATGCTTATAAAGACTATATATCTATATTTTATATTTGAAAATTGGATTTTAAAAATTCAAATTTTGACTTATTGACCGAGAGACGTCTCAACTGAGAAATTTTGGGTAAAAGTCTCATTTTCTAATTCTTTTTAATAAAGGTATCCGTTAAAAAACATTAGCGCCGTTAATTTTTTTTTCAAATTTCAAACTAATGTTTGAGAGCTTTTGATCGGTAGGAGAATGCAACCGATGAGTGTAAAAACTACATCAACCCGGTGCTTCAAATGACAAAACAATGATTTAATCGGTGTAAGCTTTACCATTTTGTAAAACTGTTTCACTATTTGGAGTACCGTTTCGAAGAAAGTTTTACATAAATCGATTTGTAACCTCCTATCGATCAAAATCTCTAAAACAATAGTTTAAAATTTGAAATTTTATAATGGTGTTACGTGATTTTAACAGGAGCCATCTATTAAAAAAAAGTTGGGATCACTATCGAAAATTTCATCCTGGGAAACTTCGGGGATTTAATTCCCAATTTCCATTATATTTTTGTTTATTTATAGGTTATATATTGAACAACCACTAAAAATACATGCAAATCATAGTAGGTATGAAAACATGTTTTTCTTAACCGGATTCAACGTATCAATAATGATTAAATTGATTTGGTTGAAGTTGCAATGTGATTGGTTTAATGAGTTGAATGGGTGTAGTGTTACATGTACATCATACATGTTGGTGTATCAAGAACAAGACCATGTGATATGCTTGTTGTTAGAGAATGCAACATTACACAAATAACTAAAAACAAGAAAATGAAAATATGTTACATGAAAAAATCACTTTGATCTTAAATGGTCTATAAATGTGGTGTTGTTTTAAAATAAAAGTAAATAAATGAAAGATATTAAATATAAAACAAAAGAAGAAATTAATATGTTGTTGGTTATATGGGATGCTGCTGAAACAGTTGGCTATAAAAGAAATGTCTATTTTTTTTTCTTGTTTTGTTTCTCTCTGTATTTTTTTAACCTAAAGAGTGTACAGAAACATTAAATAAATTGACCATAATAAAAAAAATGGAAAATTACCAAACTGCATCTTGGAAGCATTAAGAAATTGCTCTCTTTGTTATCATAGGCGTAAAATTAAGATACTTTTGGTTTTCTAGCCCCGAAGGCCGTGGAATTTCTGAACAGGGTCAAGCGGGTCGTGCATAGCAATTCCTCGTCGGCTAAGACCCAAAACTTTATTTTTAGTAGGATTGGCTTTGCTATTCAAAAGGGGGTTGCGGCGCAACTTGTTGCCCGTTTACCAGCCACTATATTGTAAATTGTCGTTTCTTCTAATCTAATATAAATAGATAGTTATTGATATTATTCGATAAAACTTTATATTTGATCAGTGACATTACATTTTTTTTAACAACACCGGAAAATCCCCTAGTCAGACCATCCGAAGACAACTACCTCATTACAAGCCCCTCCACAAAGGCCCCCATTGCACCCCCCTGAAAGGAGGAAACAAACCCGGATAAAAATTACACCAAGATTATCTTGCTAGATCTACTAACATTTCCATATTCTTCTGCCAAGAGAAAGAGTGAAACTTAACTTTATCCACCATGTTGGACACCGAGGCTGGTTTAAAAATGAAGATAAATCATTTCTAGCCTCCTAGATGAAACTTCCTTAAAATTAGAATGATTGATAATATGGTATTTTTTTAAAACGGCAGCAATTTATAATTATCTACACTAAATATGTCAATGTCTGGATTAGAAACCAAGACCTCTAAGAGAAGCAAAGTTTCTCACCTCCCTCTTAACCACTAGGCTGAGAAATCATTGCTGATAATATTGGTAATGTCTCTCCATTTCAAGTTTCATCCATTTTTTTAAACGTTCATAACTTTTACATACGATATTTTTTTTTAAATTGCACTGTAAAACGAGCATTTTTCTTATCTTTAAAACGCTTATAGTGTTGATATATAAAAAACAAACTTTTTCACATTTTTTAGCTCATTGTATATTTTTTCATTATGCCATTTTGTTATTTCGTCAGGTCATTGTGCAATCTTCTGAACTGACAAGGATTACACAATGACATGATAAATATTACATAATGGCCAAATAACTATTTTTACACGATGTACAATGATACAATGCACAAGGGTGAAACAACAGCTAAAACAAAAGTAAAATATATAACAGGATGACTCAACGATACTTTCTAAACATACAATATGACACAACGGTCTACTAAAATACATATTAACAATTTGCATTTACATATATTATTCAAACACACTCTCAGATTTGACACATTAACAATTATGTTATTGTATATCGTTGTGTAATATTGGTCATTATGTCTTTATACAGTTGTGTTAGTCCATATCATTTTGTTAACAAATAGAACAAGTAAATAGATTTGAGATGTTATATTATGAAGTATAATTATGTCAACAATAAAAACAAGTTATAAGACTTGACATATTTTTTTTTATTTTTTTTATTTTTTTTTGTTTAATAAGACCATTTAAAACCAAAGTACAACAAACCAAACTACATCCTGATAATGGGTAAGCGAGCAACAAGCTGCGCCGCTATCCCCTTTTGACATATTGTGTTATTAATTTATTATGTATGTTTTAGTTTCTATTCGAAAACAAGTTCTAATATAACACAATGACATAATATAACCTAATGACCTAACGAAATAATATAATGATTTGACTACACAATGACATGATGAAATAACACAATGACTTGACAAAATAACACAAGGAGCTGAACCATCAACACTATGAAGATAAAAAATGTCCGTTTTTTAGTGTAATTTTTATTAAAAAATGTCGTATGTAAAAGTTATAGACGTTTAAAGAAGATGACGGAACTTGAAAATGGGACAAAAACTAAAATATCATTGACCTACCGTTTAAATTTTAACTATTTACCATTATGTCACATTGTGTTTATTACTCCTTTTGACATTCATTTAATCTTAAAACTAACGGTGCTTATGTTTTCTACAAAATTTGAATTTTTTAGTTGACCTTATTGTTGAATTATATACATAATACTGTATAAATGTTATAATAATATTAGTTACTTATTTATGATAAAACTTATATGTATGTAATGTATCATGTTTGTCAATGATGATTAATTCATCTGGTCAGCTGAACTTTCTTGGAGACCTAAGTTTAAATTTTGTAGAAGGGTGCGCTACCCTAATAAATATATGATTTGCAAAGTTGAGCTTTGAGCCTGACATGGGTCGCCCGGTCAGGTTTGATCTTTTGAGAGCGTGCTACATTGATAAACCTCTGAGTTGTAGAGGCTGTAACCATTGTTGGCTCATGGGTGGGTTAACGCTAACATAATGGGTCTAACTTATTTTGTTCATAAATATCATATTCTAAATACAACTTTTATAATAGAAAAAAATGTCCTCAGAAATACCAATCGGTATATTTTAACAAATTAACAGTTATAACCGATACCTACGAATATGTCGGATATGAGACTAAAATTACCGATAGTTGGCCTGAACGGGGCCATTGCCATCCGTATAATACACACACAAGGTGCCCATTACAATTCACACACCTTTTCCTCGATTGGTTATTGATGTTCAAAATTCACCAAATTCTCCTTTGATATAGAAAATCTCAAGAATTTGTCACCAAGGATGTACATATATTACAAATTAACTTCTTTAATGCAAGTGCTAATTATCTTGAGATTTGTAACTTTATAGAAAGAATTAAAATACTAGTGATATTATTATTCGCTCACAATGCATTTTGGCTTGCTTGCCAACTTTCATGCGTAGCCACAAGTGAACTACACAAAAAGCAAAAAGTTGATGAGTTTTGTTCAAGAACCCAAGTGATTGTTCCTTTGGAACTAGACATGCTTAACCTTTTTCAATGTCAATGAATCATTAACCATACATACATAATTTTTCTTTGAACTAACAACTTTTATCAAAGACTATCATAACCGTATAAGAAACCTTAAAACGAAAAATTACATCAATCTCTCCAAGTCTCCATGTATGAAACAACTTCTGACCCGATACATATTGTTTTACAACAATATTCACTTCTAAATTTGATAATGTGGTTGTCATCCTGTCAATATAGACGAAATCAATCAAAATTTCTTATTACATATGGATTGACAAAACAGATCGAGGGTGGTGCATGTGTCGTAGATTTAGTTTATAAATAAGCATAACGAATGCACCGGAGAATTGAACTCCAAATTTGATAATGTGCGTAATTCATAACACGAATCGAAAGCATTCGGATAAATTAATCATTATAAACATCTTAATAACTTTGACTCAAGTTTAATTACATGACTCAAGTTTATTCATTAAGGTTAAGATAGTGTTTGGTATGTGGGAATGAGAGGTGGAATGAAATAAACCATTAAGCAGTGTTTTTAAACCGGCCGGTCCGACCGGTTGGACCGCGGTCGGACCGTGTTTTTTGAGAATCACGGTTCGATAGGTCACGGTCCGATAGGTGTTTGTGAACCGCTGCGAACCGCTCGAACCGTTATCGAACCGCTCGAACCGAACCGTTTTGAACCGCTATCGAACCGTTTTTTCTTGAATTTTATGTTTATATCTATAATTTTTTGTGTTTTACGTGATGAAACTCAATATGTTGATGTTCTGAGTGATGAAGATGATGAATTAGTTTTACTTAATGATGAAAAATTAGATACGTGACGTGACATTTGAACTTATAACTTATGATGATGATGATTTGGTTTTATTTTGGTGTTAAAATTTGTTTAAATTGTAACTTTTTTGTGGTTCTTGGTGTTAAAATCTGTTTAATTTATGACTTTTGTGTTATAACTTAATATTATTGAACTTAGGTTGTGTTTAAATTAGAATTCTTATGGTA
Source organism: Tagetes erecta (assembly GCA_030867185.1). Classification (NCBI taxonomy): domain Eukaryota; kingdom Viridiplantae; phylum Streptophyta; class Magnoliopsida; order Asterales; family Asteraceae; genus Tagetes; species Tagetes erecta. Next base: position 75,211,173 of record CM061490.1, on the reverse strand, counting down.
TTATTTTGATAAATGTATATTTCGTCAAACCCCGGTCCGACCCCGGTCCGACCAATAAAATTAGAATTACGGTTCGGTGTCCGGTCCGGTTTTTAAAACATTGCCATTAAGGGTGAATGAAAAAAGTGTGTTTGGTTAGTCAATGGAATGGAATGGACCGTTACCAAAGAATGAAAAATACCTCATTTTCATTCCATCCATTACCCATGTTTTTTTTCATTCCTTCAAGGAATGGAATATTTTTTTTAAGTCATGACAAGAACCATGAACCGACTCATGCCCTAAACCTTGATCCGACCCAAGACCCCATGAACCGATCATGTCCTGACTCATGGTTTGAACCATGACTCAACCCGTGAACCAACTCACGACCCGAGCCATCTACCGACTCGTGACTCGACCCATGTTGATCCACACCCTAAATCATGACCCAAACCATGATTCGGCTCATGACTTGACCCATGCCTCATATCATGACCCGACCCATGTCCCGATCAACCCATGACTCGATTTATGAAACGACTTATGGCCAGATCCGTGAAATGACTCTTGACCCGACCTATGAAGTGGCCAATGTCCTAACCCATTCCTCCAACCGTGACTCGAACCATGACCCGACCCATGTGTTGATCCATGACTTGACTCATGTATTAACCCATGTATCGAACCATGAGCCGATCCATGGTCCGAACCAAGACCCGGCCCATAACCATGACTAGTTATTTTTTTTCGTGCCGTTCAAAAAAAAGTTATTTTTTTCGTTTTTAGAGATTTGTATTTCTTTCATGTGTTTTTTCCTGCCTACCAAACAACAAGAAGAATTGATTCATTTTATTTCTATACGGTAACCAAACAAGAGAATGGAATGAAATGATCTATTTCATTCCTTTGTCCATTCCTTTCCTCCATTCATTCCATTCTCTCGTCCATTCCATTACCCCATACCAACCAGACCCTAAATGTCTAATGATTCCAACCTAGCTGGTTGAAGACATGCACCCGGTTTTACAGTAGTGGTCCAGGGTTCTAACCCCCCTGCCTGTGAGATTTTCCAGGAAAAACCTCATTGGTTTTTCCGGTTGAACGCCTAGCCAAACTCCGATGTCAAATGGGCCCGGCTAAGACAACATATTGACCGGAGTGGGATGGTGGGTTCCCCATTACGGAGGATGCAACCGGCTGATTGCATAAATTGAAAGTCGCCGTTAAAAAATATATAGTATTAAATTCTAAGAAAAATATATACATCTTAATAACTTTGACTCAAGTTTAATTACCAACCAACCTAACCTAATAATCAAAGCAATCGATACCTATATAAAAAAATGTCCTAGATCTTCCATGAGTAAAAAGTATACTTCAGTTCATTGGTAAAATTCACAAACTAGTTTCAAGACAGGAAAAAGTTACGGCTGTTAATATTATAATTAAGCAAGTACCAACTAAAACTAATCTTTCGGTCAAAAAGTAGTTTACAAAACATGGCTTTTGTTGACAAAGTTTCATTAAATTATTACATATTTTAATAAATTTATAGGGAATATTGTGATCTTGTTTGCGACAAATGCATGCAAAATAATAAATATATAAGGCATTGTCTATTCACACACCCTAAAATTCTATCCACACACCTGTTTTAAAACCAGGCGTCACGGATAGGCCTTGATGCGGCGCCTGAGTCACTTTTCTGTCAACGTCAACCGAGGAATGTCGTAAACGAGGTGGAATTCGGTCAAACCTGGACATATGCGCCGCATATATGACCTAGGCGCCGATGATGTTGTTGGCCGCATATATGACCCAGGCGCCACGCCGAGAGCCATGTGCGGCGCATAAGGGTGTTGAAGCGTGATTGACTACGTTTGAGGATGTGTATGGGATAAGAAGTAACCCAGGCGCGACGCCGAGGTTTATGTGCGGGGCCTGAGGGTGTGAGAAATAAAAATATGGTGTGTGTGAATAGGATATGGGGTGTGTGAATAGGATGACCCATATATAAATAGTGATGCATGTTTAATTATAGGCACACATGCACTTGATTGAAAATCAGTTGAAGGAGTTGAAGTGAAGGTCAATTTTAGCGGGCTAGCCACGATGGTTTAAAAGACTAGTATTTAGCCAATGATTGTGCTAAGGTTGTTCTAACTCTCATGTGTCACTAAAACTCACTCATTACACTCTTAATCCATTGATAACCCTTTTAATATAGGTAATTAATTCGCACATTCGTCTATTTTACTTTTAAACTATACTAAATCTTAAACCGTATGTAGTGGTAACGAAGATGACGTCTCTGTAAAGACTATTTGTCATCGTTGTAGTTTTCCTATAAAGATAGACCAGAGGTTGTCCTCGCTATAGACGTGGTCTATATAGGGTCAAATCGGTGTAGTGTCTTTCCACCTCAACTTTAGCAGTACACTACAGGTAAAACAAAAGTTTGAGGCACTGTGTACAAAACATCATATCATATATAGAGGATTTTGACTATAAAACCGCTCTAAATTAAGGCGTTTTAAAGGGGCGTTTGTTTTTTTGTTAAAAAGTTCACTGCACATGGTCTAATATACGTTATGTCAGGATTTAAACCGTGGTATCTCCGAAAAGGCAAGCCCTATACCACCTAGACGTTATAGATACATGCATGTGGGACATGTAGTATCACAAACACCCATGATTTGTGGGGTTGGCACTTAACCAAGTGCAGGGAAGAATGGGTGTTTCACTGTTTTGCGAGCCCATAGTTTATTTTGTTTTTTCACACACAATCTAATATTTATGAGAGGTATAATATTGGATGTTTGTGAAAAAAAATAAGTATGATGGTGTTGTATGTGAAAAAAGTGTTTGTGTAAGACATGGTAAAAAATGACATGTTATGCTGGCAGGGTTGTATATGAGAAGGATGAGTTGTAGTATTATGGATAATCTTATATTGTTTTGATAAGTTTTTAGTCGAGATGGTTAATTATATTTAGCTAGTTGGCTCTAATAAATAATCGAGTATAAATAAAGTTTAGAAGTTAATTTGCTTAAACAAAATACTAAGATCATTTTCAAATATAGAACATGTGAAAGAATTAAGATAATTCATACGTTTTTACAATAGCGTTTGGAGAATAATTTGATGACGTAATGTCAACTATTGTCAAGTAATCCAAATTGTCATTAAAAAAAGTTACTCATTCGAATCAAATACATTATACACCATGGTTTATGATGATTTTTATCGGTCTTTTGATCTTGATGATTGTTGAGATGATACCAGAGCATGACATTTATGTCAAGTGTGTTTGTAACATCTCCTTGAAAATACAAGGAAAAAAAGGTATAACTGCCAAGGTTGCGGACCATATATGGGATAGGCCTGTTACTACGGTCCGTAACGTAGTAGTCGTTTGCATGCGTATGGTTTTGATGATACATTGATACGTGAGGAAAAGTTTATACGTTACATGATATTTGCGTAAGCCTTTAATAGTTTAATGAAATGATTATGGTGTGAGCGTAAAGATGACACTTCTAAAAAATGTTTATTTTCAGGATTTTCTTTTAATTTTGCTCAAGAAAATATTATAGTTAAAAACAACCACGGGTTTAAATTTTAAATCTTGCTGAGTGACGAATTTAGCTCAAAAAGTGACGAATTTAGCTTAAAAAGCTTAAACTTTTTTTCCATAAGTTCATACATTAACGAGTTTTTTGTCTATTTTAATACCGTATGTTCTAACCACAAACATTTATCAAAGAATGTTTTAACAATATTCTCATTTTACCATAATAATCATCAGTTACTTGCATATCATTAACAATATCTAGACTTTTATCATCTTTTTCTAGCATAACTATTCGCTATATCCGAACTTATATCATATTTTTTATTATATTATTGCTCAAGAATATCATTTTAACTGTTCAGAGATATCATAACATAAAAAGAAACTAAAAAACTAAAAATTTTGGACTACCCACAAAAAATGAGCCACAGTCTTGGTTGCTAATGCCTCCGCCCCTGATTTAAATACCTGGGTTCTAGCCGAGTGATCATAAGGGTTTTCCAAAAAGTTTCATTATGAGATGTTCGCGTGTTCAAATCTCGCCGAGTAATATGACCTCCACTAGAGTGCCTCAGTGAAGGTTTAACATGAATATAACCAATAAATGCTTTTATGCTTTAATTCACTTTTAAAGTTTTATTAATTCACCTAACAGTATATGTTTTTAACGTTTTGTATAATGTCCTCATAAATATGCAAACCATCATGTCACCATCTATGTTTCCGAATATTACTAGCTATATCAGGTTTTTATAAATCCATCATTTAACGGTAAACGGGTTTAACATATATAAAATAGATTATTTTCTTACATTTGGAAAAGATTTATATTTTTTTAGTTAAACCACACATGGTTCTGACATATATGTTTATAAAATTTCAGATTCTCTAACATCTAATACCCCTCCAAAAATATAAAAATAAAAATTTCCCAAGCCCAATATTACCTTTAACTTTACTGCTTTGTATTTATAGATACACATATAAATTTTGAAAAATTAAATTCTATAATCATTTAAATTGTAACTATCATTTTTGGTCAAACATATAAATTATGTTTCATTAATCTTTTCAAAACCAACATCTTGACTATATAATTTATAGCTGACCGCTCTTCTATTTAAAATTTTGTACTTCTCGACTTCAATTATCCTACAATCGATTATTTATTATCGAGTAAATTATAATTTTTGGCCTTTATAATAAGATAAAATACGGATCGTGACCTTTATTTTAATTTTTTGCACTGGTTGACCTTTATATAAACTTTTGTCACAGTTTTGGGCCTTTAAATTAACGGCCGTTAAGTTTTTTGGTTAAGTCCTCTCATGTGCAATTATGGTCAAATCACATGAGGGTATTTTGGTCATTATTTATTATCTATTCAAATTAAATTATGGTCAAATCATCAAATTACCCTTTCTTTTTCGGTTTTCGGTTTTCCCATCGACAGTACGGGGCCCTCGACTTCTTCGGAAACAAAGGATGTGCCGTCACATCTTCGAGTTGATGTTTTTAAAGGTTCCTCATACATGAAGTTAATATGTGAAAATTTGTAGTTAATATATTTGTATGTTAGCTAGAATAGTGTTTATAGTTGATTTTGAATCCAAATAGATATTCACATGTATATAACGGCTACCTTTCTTTTAATAGTTTCAGATTCCTCAACTTTTGAAACATTTTTTTCTTTAAGGACAAGGTATCTTGGAGATGTTTGTAATGTTCTTTATTTGTAAGTATATATGATGACAATATGGACATGAACAATTGAGTGGAGCCGTTATGATCCAGCCGTTGGGTCCAAACCCATTTGACATTTTATTATAAAAAATATATCTCATGTTTTTGCACCACATAATTATGAGATAGTTATTAGTTAAGCTGTTTTAATTAGAGGTGTTAATCAAGGCACATGATCGATGAACAAAGAACAACTTTATTATTAAAAGAGAAAACTCACTTAAAAACTCGTTATAATAACTCTCTATTGTTTGTCCATGCCAAAGCATCTACCTAAGCCTTATATTTATAGCTCCAACCTACACGTGTTAGACTATAATACAAATAGCTAAACCATGATTAACTCCTAAATATTAGGGATTTGACCTAACATGTCGTATCTTACTCAAACTCTGCCAACTTGTAGATTTGGTTCAGGAAATTAACTCCAACAGTGAATTGTTAAGCATATCAGGTTTTATATGAGTGAAAGAAACAATTTAGAAATTTATCGTAAAAGATTGAATCTTATTTTCTATGTGCAAAAGTTAAGAAAAGTTAATATAAGTATTAGAGACTATTTACCCAAAGATTTGTTGATCAGTGATCATGACTTGAAACGGGTAAGATCAACTTTATGAGATTTTTACTATCTATTACCATATGTATTAATGTATTACTTGAAAGTAGATTGATAAAGATGAGTGGATAGCTAGGAACATTAAGGTACACAAAGGATTCGTAATAGAGATTATATAAGTATTTTTTTTTCTGTGTGTATAAAAGAATTATGAGCTTTAAATTGGTAGAAATGATAAAGGAATACTTCTCACGATATCGATCCAGATCATACTTTTATTTATCGATTAATTAAATAACTATCAAGAATGAAGGTTGACAGGTTTAACCACACATGAACCCATAAATAATATTAGAGACACAAATGCTGACACAACTAGTAGTATTCATGAGTTCACGTAAAAGAATCTGATTAACACGAAAAAAATTTGCCTTTTTAAGTTTAAACAAGTTGACAGACTCGAAATTAAACTAAGTTTCAATAATGCAAGCTAAGAAAGCCTAGGTAATCAATATTAACATGAGAAATGAGAAATGTTCATGTATAAAGTATGATTCTTGTATAAAGTGTAAGAAAGATTTATAGCCATTAGATCTATTTTAATGGTTAAGATCAAATTGTAGATAAATCCAATTGGTGGAGGGGTATTTTTGTCATAGTCACTTTTGTTAACATTTTCTCTCTCCACATGCAAGGCACATGTATGTGGAGAGAGAAAGTCAACAAAATTGACTGACAAAAATACCCCTCCACCAACATTACTACAACTTGATCTCAACCATTAAAAATTAATTTAATGGTTGAAAATCTTTCTTACATTTTGTATCATTTTTATCCTTTATATGATAATCTAACTCTATTAATATATGTGTTAGATGTGAAGGTCTTTGCCAATAGTCGGGCCAAAGGAGCAAAGACGCTGAATTAAGGCTACGTGGGTAAACTTGTTCATCGGGTTTTCTAACCTTAAATGATAGGCTATATTTGCATTATAATTTATGTTTACACATGATTAAAAGGGGATAAGAACTGGTTCATTTACTGTCAACAACAACTGAAACCGGTTCTTAAAAAAACCGGTTTGTGCACTGAAACATGTTCTTCAAAAAAAACCGATTTGCGCACCTGTGGTGTTATATTTGTATCATGTTCTCTTGCTCTTTATACATTTACTCTACAACTCTAGAAGAATGCATGCATACTCACTTTCTTTTTCATGGCATGCCATTACTTTTTGATTGTTTGATATATATTAAAAGAGTATATAATTCAAATTTAAATAATCTAAAAAATGTAATATAAAACACTCTAGAATATGCACCTATAGGTTTCCTACTATCAGGGTAAAAAACATCAAAAAATTTCTTTGTTGATCTGAAATTTACAAATAGTATGTTCAATTTTGGTTCTAACATTAGAAAGTAACAAGTTTATATAAAAAAGTTGGTCCTCAATCTTGTCAAACCAAATGGATGTAATTAACTAGTTAAGCATTTTTACACCATGACCCGCACTATGCCCAATAGTAAAACACACAGACGTAATCTGTCTCGACCTAGGGGACCAAAACCAAACAAGTGACGACGACCTTTAGGGGATCAAAACCAAACAAGCCTAGAAACTAATTAACAGCGAGCTTGTTCTTGTGATCCTTCGGTTTCATCTTCAAGTGTTTTCCACATAAGACACAACAGTTACCAAAAGAAACCAATCTTCTGGTATGAATGGTCAAAACATATATTCAAAACGCTAACATCATACTAGAAACTGATTATAACATTTCTAGCAAATATCTTGAAAATGAACATCCAATTCGAAGAAGAAAGATCAAACCAGGTTATCTTTTCTTAGAGTAAAAACAATGGAAAACAAGACTAAAATATACATGATTTACCGTCTTTACGCTAGCAAACGATCCTGAACATCTCCATTCAACTGTCACGGGTCAAATTTGTTGGTGCACTTAGAACATACTTGGGTAACTCATATTTTGCGCCTGCAATATCCGTAACAACTGATCATTAATCAAATAAAACAAATAAAGAAACTTGAAGTGTCAACAGAAATACGCCATACCTCTCTCATCATAACAAACAGTCAAATCAGCCTTTTGAACGATGATACCAGCACTATCTATTATCACTTGTGCAAGGGTTAAGTCGGCCTCTGCAGCAGCTTGAAGTGCATCCCAGATTTCTGTTTTTAGAAATATAATCAAATATCATATTCAACATTAGACTCGTTCTAAAGGGCTTGATGGTGTTTTTTTAACGAAAGAACTTGTTGAAATGTTACGAAACAATCACCTTTTCGACCACCATAATGCGGAGCAGTATCCCAAAACTCATCACGCATCCGCTTGAGCTGCTCCCCAGTAATTGGTTCAGAATGTTTCCAAGGTTTCGGTTTCGTTATTTTTTTAATAGGTTCTGCAATAAAGAACCAAAGTCCAATATGATAAACAAAATCCAGCATTATGTCAATTAAATACCAAAAGCCACATAGTTCACAAGTTTAAGTAGCTATGTAGGCATGTAGCGATACTGACAAGTTTGACCACAAACAAAAAAAAATCCAATATAATTAGCTAAACATCATAAAAGCAGTCAATAGCTACCAAAAATCCGAAACAAATAAAAAAAAGTCGGGACCATCAAGCAACACTAGTACGCAACTCACCCTACAAACGACCATTCCTGACTTTAGTATTTAAGGACGAACTTTTTTAAGCAAGAAAACTTAATAAAAAGTCATAAAAGCCATCAATAGCTACTAAAACCTTTAACAAATAAAAAACTCTCAACAATGTTGGGACCATCAAGCCACACCAGTAAGCACCTCATTCTGCAGACAACCATGTGCGACATTCGAATTAAAGGCCCAACTTCCTTAAGCAAGAAAACTTTACTAGAAAACATAAAAGCAACTAACAGCTACCTAAAATCCTAAACAAATTAAAGAAGTTAGGACCATCTAGCCACAAAAGAAAACAACGCATTCTGCAGACAACACATGCCTGACTTAAGAATTGACGGCCCGACTTTATCAACCACATTTCAAGACTCTTTTACATGTCCAAAATGAGTCTCTACTTAGCATCGACACGTTTGCAAGCTCGATAATACTCTTAACTCCCTATAAATCGCTAAATTTCAGTTTCATAATGTTCTGTTCACAAGATTAATGTGGCTTAACTTGCATCTCAAACATTTAACAACAAATAGTTTTACAGTTATGCATACAACACAAAACACCTCACAGGAAATTAAAATTAACTTCTGACTATATAATAATCATCAATTCATCATTGACAAAATCAATTGGTTCAAGAAACCCTAAAAATCATCAACAAAAAACCCTAATTCAATACAACATTATTCAACATAACTCAATTTACCAACAAGTAAAATAACAACACTCATTAGTCACAAAACGAATCAAACATCAATCAGGATACATCTTAAACCCTATCTAGCTATCTCCAATCGGCTAATTAAACGATTAATCACTCGATTGAGTCAAATCCCAAATACTCAGATCCAAATCAGCTTAAAATGCAAAAAAGAGACAAAAAGGCCAATAGAATAAAGAAAAATGAAATGGTTACCGTCCGATTTGGCAGGTGATGATCCCGCACAACCCATAGTGATAGCTCCGGCGAGTGAAATTAAATCGAAATTGGATAATGAAATGTTGAAAAGAGTGGTGAATTGAAGAGATGGAGGTGATTAAGAGTGATGAAGGAGCATCGGAGGAAGATTTGTGCCCCGAAATTGAAGATCAGGGCACTGAATTGGGTTGGGAGTTGGGGTTTGAATTGATTGTTGCTTTTTATGAATAAATAAAAAGATGATTGATAAACGGGGCAAGATGTTGAGCTGAGGTGAGCTGGTGGGTTTGACACCGAGTATGGTAACATGTAACCTTGGTGTGTGTTATATACACACGTGGTATTATTACTATTTTTTCTATGTTAAAACTTAACCATCACAAACCAACTTTTTTTTTTTGAAGGGTGGATATTTCATAAACACCTAGCAAGAAGCTAGGGAAAAAATACAAGTAAAGAGAAGAAACTTTCAGGGAAGAATACAAAACCAAGCAACATTAAGACAAGAAATGTTACAATAAAATAGAGAACATCGACCAATTGTTCCAGCTTGCACATATTTTTGGAGCCCTATTACCGATCCATAGGAAAGTCATGGCCTTGATTTCATTGGCGATTTGCTCCGCTGTTTTTATCTTATTGTTGTGTAGCCGGTCGTTTCTAGCCCGCCAAAAACACCAACAAGTGACCAAGGCTACAGCGTTGATTAATTTCTTCTAATTTTTGGATCCTAGCTTATGGACATGAAGCTCTAAAATGACTTTCATTAAGAAAGCAAATATCGAGCCCAATTTGCACTAATTAGCAATGTTATCCCATACCGAAATTGTTGTCGGGCAGGCGGTGAAAACGTGTTCAGTAGTTTCTTGGGCCTCATTACATAAGCAGCAGGTATCCGATTGAGTCGCAACCCCTCTAGTTTTCAACGCCTTTAGTGTAGTTAATCGGTCAAGCCTCGCTCTCCAATTCATTATATTTACTTTAATTGGAACCCAATTGTTCCATTTAAATGTTGTTTCCTGCTCCACATCACAAACCAACTAACGCATTTTTTTTGTTTACAGTAGAGCTATTAGTTGGGTTTGGAAAGAATGAACGTACACAAATCATGTCTCTATCTGATCATGATGGAATCTCTATGTTGCTTCCGGTGAATCTCGCGGGTCTAAAATTGACGATTCTATATTTTAATGTAAATACGTAATATGAGAGTGATTCAACAATAATTAATTTTAGAGTAAATTGTCATTTGCGTCCCTATGTTTTGTCATTTATAGCGATTTGCATCTCTGCGTTTTCAAAATTGTAATTCGCCCCCTAACATTTTAATTTTGTCTCCATTTGAGCCCAAAACACTAACGACGTTACAAAGATCCGTTAACCGTCTGTAACATTCTCTCTCATCCGAGGGTAATAGAGTCTTTTTTAATTTCCTCACCTCCTTTAATACCCCTAACCCCTTTTTATTTCCCCACAAGTAAAACACCCTCCTCTGGCTACCACCCTCCTCCGACCACCATCAATCAGCACAAAGTCACAAACCCACTATTCTTCTTGCAACACAACCCACCACCGCCACCAACCTTGCCAATTTGCCATCATCACCACTCAATCCACCCTCTTATTTCCGGCGTAGACAACCCCCTTCGATACCACCAATTTCTAATGAAACAACAACCACAACCACAAATCACCACCACCGATCTAACCGAGCCATCTGTCTTCTTCAAAATCGAGGTGTGCTTGACGATCTTAGGGCGATCTACAATGGTGGTGGTGTCAGATTAGGGCTTCGAACTGGTAGTGGGATTATGGTGATCTGCGGGTGTAGGGAGGAGGAGGAATCAGATGGGGTTAGTGGGAGGAGATGCGGGTGTTGTGAAACTGGATTTGTTATTGATGGATGTGGTTGTGGTTGTGGTTGTGGTTGAAGGAGATGGTGTCGGAGTAGTGGTTGTTGTTGATGGTGGTGGTGCTCAGATTTATTAGGATGATGCTAGTAGAGGTAGTGGGAGGAAATGGTGGTGGTTGTTGTTGAAGGAGGTGGTGGTGGTGGTTGTTGAAGGAGATTGGAGTTATATATATCTCTATATAAAAGATATAAGATTAATTTGTTATTTAATATTTTGTGGGTATTTTATTTATTAAGTAAGGTATTTTAGTCTTTTTATAAAAGTTAATGTAGAAATTTAACGTCGTTAGTGTTTTGGGTTCAAATGGAGATAAAATCAAAATGTTAGGGGGCGAATTACAATTTTGAAAATGCAGGGACGCAAATCGCTATAAATGACAAAACATAGGGACACAAATGATAATTTACTCTTAATTTTAAGTAAATAATCATAAAACGTTTAAGATTGAAAATCTAGAATAAAACAATTCCTCCTAAGTTTTGTGATTCTCTTAAGCATCAAGGCTTGGGAGCCTTAATTAGCAGCGATTGATGTGATATTTATCTTAAGTTTGTTTCGACAGATAGAGGTTTCTCTCATTCAAATATGGAAACAAGGAACAATGATGAGGAAGGAAAAAGAAGGTGATGAAACGAGATCTAGTGAAACTCAACAACTTCATACCATTATCGTTGTCAGATATATAGTTATATACAATCATCAAGATGATACGCCAAACATAAATAGGAGCAAGAATAAAAGAGAGTGAATGGTTGCAACCATAACGGTTTTATAACAATTGCCTCGAGAGATTATCATGCAACGTGATTGCAAACTAAGTTCCTTTAGTGTTCGGATGGTGATGGAAGGTTTGGGGATTATTTTTTTGTCACATAAGTTATGACATCCGTCAATAAGGTTAGTTGACTTTGACGTATTGGTCGACTTTGACTATTTGACGTTAACTATTGGCCAGTCAAAATGCTTATATAAAGCGTAAAACTTGGTGTATATTTGTGGTATTTTACTTGGTGATTTTATTAACAAAAATCATCTTTCAACAACTTGAACATGGAAGTTAAATTTAAAGCCCACAACCAATGTTTTTAAAACCGGACCGGACAGCAAACCGGATGTATTACTGGTTCATTGGTTGGACCGGTCCGACCGGTCGAACCGGATTTACAAACCAAAGAACTTTATAAATAATTTATACTATTATATCATATATATATATAGAAAGAGAATTGATTAATAGTGAATTTAATTGTAGCATATTTTATTATCAATGTATTAATTATGTGAAACTATTAGATAACTTAGAAATATATCATATTTTAATATCAACATATCAATCTTTGGAAACTGAAACATCTCTGTTCTTCACCATCCTTTTCAAGCTATATCTGCCTTCGTGCGTCATCGTCTCCGTCATCAGCTTCACCATCATCTGTATATTACAAACTAAATCTCGATCTGCCTCCATCTGTCACCGTCCTCATCATCTTCATCTAACACGTTGTCGCCACCTCCATCTTCACCATCGTATTTAAGCTTTGCCACCATCTCCTCTTTAGTTCTTGGCACTTGGCAGATCACAGCATCACCTTCTTTTCCCTTAAACATGACTCATTACGTTCGAATCCGGTCAAATCGCGGCTCTATTCACCGGTTCAACCGGAAGACACCACCAACCGTCCGGCTATTTGAAGACCCGTTTAGAGGCTGCAACCGGACCGCCTCCACTGCCGGTTCCCGGTCCGACCGGTTCGACCGGCCGGTCCGGTCCGGGTTTAAAAACACTGCCCACAACACATATGTAACAAGTATATATAATATACATTAAAAGTCATATGGACCCAAAAGAAATTTGTCACACTTGAACCTCCACAATCCCATCATTTCTCATTGATTATTCCACTCAAACACTGTCATTTCTTCTTCTTGTTGGCTGTAACATCTCTCTGTCTCAAAATTTTATTTTGATCCGCTTGCAAAGATTCAAGGGTGTTTTGTTAATCATTGGAAGATACAAGTGTTGGCGGTGCTATTGCGGAACTTGTTGGCATGTGTTTGTGGGATTCAAGATCAAGAACAAGGATTTTCTTCATCCTTGTTCTTTTTATTCTCTAACAATGAAACCCAATGGTAAAAAAACAAGAAACGACCATCTAACTATCTATCTAATAATTTAAAGTTTTAGGGGGTAATTTTTGGGGGAAATATTTGTTAGAGTTAATTACATAATTGGGGCCTATGGTTTACCCAAAGTAACAAGTTTGGGTACTAAAGTTTTTTTGTTGCAAGTTTGGGTTTTGGTCTTTCAAATTGTAACGAGTTTGGATACTAACACTAACAAATGTTAGTTTTTCTGTTAACTTCAAGGGCTTTTAATATTTTTATATTAGAAGGGCTATTTATGAAATTTATTTTTCTTAATGAAGCCGTTTTGTAATTTACATAAAATATATACGTAAAAAAATAAAAATAAAACTTACCATATTTTCTTTCACTATCCACTAGCTAGCATTACTGATGTGGTCTAGATTATGTATAAAATATATAAATATTTCCTACCCTTTTGATAGTTTTAGGTTACTTTTATTGAATTTTACTCCTAATTGGTTAAAATATTTGGATTTTAATGATATGAAAAGATTATGAGCTAAAATGGTGTTTTTTAAATTAAACTTGAGATCGCAAGTATAATTTTGAGTAGGTTTCACATATTATTGTTAGAAATTGTCCTTAAAGGTTTGAGTAATGATCATGATCATTTGCAAATATAAAGTGTTAAATAAAGTAGAAAAAACTAGGAAAAAACAAGCCAAATTCGAATGCTAAAGTGAAGCTCACGTGAAATTGTTCATTTCAATAATGTTATTACTTGTCGTTTATTTTCTTAACGTATTTTTTTTCAAGAACCACTAGTTAACACCACAAACCCTATTCATAAGCTGCCAGTTAGCACCACCCTAACCACTTAGTCAGAGATGGATGGTGTCGATTAGGTAACAGGAAGTGTGATTGTGTAATGAATGGTTAAGAAGTCGTGAAATTGGGGTGATGATAGGTTTCAACGATGGTGATTGGGTGTTGATTGAGATTGGAGCTTGGTGAATCTGTTGGTGATAGTAATTGGGGTTTGTGAGGGATGACGGCGGCGGTGAATCAGGGTCGATGGTAAGGTTATAGGGTGCCGAGTGGTGAGGGAATAATACGGGGTTGTCGATGGTGGTAGAGTATGGGTTGTTGACTAGTTTTCGCCGATGATGATGGAGTGGTGAGGATGGGTAGGGTTACTTTTGAGTTAGTAAATATTCACATAAATGGTCTCTAAATAATATGACTCCAAATTGCCCATCACCTAATTAAGTTACTTATGTCAAAGAACTTGTGAAAAAGACTAAGATGGTGCTAACCGATAACTTATGAATATGTTGGTGGTGCTAACTAGTGATTCGTGAAAGAAATCAGTGCAAAAAAATTAGTATTTTTTTAATTCTTTATCAGTATAGTATTTAATGTAAGTTACAAAACAAGTTCATCAAGAATCATAAATTTCATAAATAACCCTTTAATGTGAAAAGATTAAAAAGCCTTTAAAGTTAACGTAAAAACTAACATTTGTTAGTGTTAATACCCAAACTTGTTACAAATTAAAAGATCAATACCCAATCTTATAACAAAAAAACCTTAGTACCCAAACTTGTTACTTTAGATAAACCACAAGCATCATTTATGTAATTAACTCTATTTGTTATATAATAGGAATTTTGGGAGGTAAAAATTGTATGGAATTTTTTTAGCATGCATAAGTTGATGGAGACAAATTATTATATGTTAAATATTTTTAAATACTTCAAATAATGTTATAATTTATTTATAAATATTATTAATTACCCGTGTGTAACACACGGGTATTAAATCTAGTTCTATCTAATAAATCAAACTTTTAGGGGGCAATTTTTCGAGGGATTTTTTTTATATAATAGGAAGTTTGGGAGGTAAATTTAGCTAAATTTTTCACCATGCAAGTTGATAGAGCCAACTCCTTGAATGTTATATATTTACAAATTGTTAAATATAATGGTTATAATTTCTTTATAAATATTACTATTTAACCCGTGTGTAACACACGAGTATTAAACCTAGTTTTTAATAAAATGATAAAAATAACTAAATCTAAAGAAATGAATTTCACGGACAGAGATAATAAAAAGACTAATGAGATGACGATATTGGTGATATGTAAATGGTAAAAACTTTTATAATTGATTTTTAAATGGTATATTGGTTTTTACTGGTCCTAACTATTACCTTTTGTCTTCTATCGGTCCCAACTATTGAATTAGCTGTCAACGGTCCCAACTTTTATCACTTTGGCAACCAATGCTCCGTCGTTAAAGTTTTTTTAACGCCGTTAAGTTTTTTTCAAATTCAAGATCGATGTTTTAGGCCTTTTGATCGAAAGGATAATACGAGTCGAAAAGTTGTAAACGTTTAACGACGGACTATTGATTGCCAAAGTGATAAAAGTTGGGACCGTTGACAACCAATTCAATAGTTGGGATCGGTAGAAAACAAAAGGTGATAGTAGGATCAGTGAAACCAATATACCTTTTTAAATTCGTCTATTGGTCAAATGGGTGATAAAAACGAGTTTTGGTAACATATAACCATTTAAAGGTTATGCTTAAAATCTCTACTCAAACTTGGATAATCAAATCGTTTTGAACTCGCTATGAGTTCAGTTTACTATTTTGACTTATTTTATATTTTTGTTACGTTGTTATTGAGTAGGTCATGTCCGCTTGTCTCCACTTAAAGGGCCGTAGGGAGGGAACGTTAGTACTAACAGGTTGAGACCCCACGTCCCCACCCTTGTATTGGTATTTGATATTGACATAGGTTGTGGTTAGGGTGTTAAAAAATATTCGCATCTAAAAACTCGATCCAAAAATTCGATATTCCGAACCCTAAACACCCGAAATTTAAGGTACCCGAACTTCAGATACTCGAAATTTCAGGTTCGGATAGTAATTTTGAAATAATTCGGATATTTGGATTATCCGATTATCCGAAAACCAATTTTTTTTAGATTATGTATTTAATATATTTATAAAACTATGCTTGTAAACTCTAAAGTTAACATGTATTTAGTGTTCTAGTTACATTCACGCCCTCCACCCTCCAGCCTCAAACCAGTGCACGCTCCGATGATCCACTGTCGCACGCTCCGACAAGTCGACAACCCACCGGTGCACGCCTCCGATCACGTTTTTACCTTGTAAACGCATTGGTAATTTTTTATAACATTCTTTATATTCTTTTTTTATATTATTTTCTAGAATAATCAAAACATAACTTATATTTGATTTCATTATTAGTTTTTTAAAAGTGTGAGAAATTCCAAAAAAAAACTTCATAATCATGTATTCATGTTTACGAAAATTCTAGTATTTGATTTTTAGTTAGTTTTTTTGGTTGTCGACTTATAAGTCGTGGTCATGAGACAAGTAGCGGACTTGTCAGATATATAGAGTGGAGAATTATTTGAATGTCTTGAAATGTTTGGAGTTGATGTTTGATTAAAACAACTTGTTATTTAAATATTTATACTTTAACTTTAATTGTCTTAAGACTTTTTGGTTAGTTGTTTAACATTAAGGCTAATTTTGGATTGAATGAAATGCAAAAAACAAATCAAAATTTTTGGATAATTGGATACTATCCGAATCCGTATCCGAGCTTTCGGGTATTCAAAATCCGGATATCCGAAATTTCAGATTCGGATACGGATAGTGAAAACCACTATCCGAAATTTTCGGATATCCAAAATTCGGATACCCGACTTTGAACACCCCTAGTTGTGGTCGTGATCTAGCTAAGTGAACTTTTACTGCTTATGTATATATTATACACACCTAACTAAAGTTAGAGTAAACTGCAGTTTTGGTCCCTGTGTTTTGATACCATTAACAGTTTTAGTCCCACCTTAACAGTTTTGGTCCCTGTGTTTTTATTTTCTAACAGTTTTGGTCCCGAACACTAACTCCATCCAATTTTCCGTTAAGTCTCTCACACGCGCCCCACATCTAAAGGGTAAAAATGTCAATTATCCATCTCTTTTATCTAAGTCATCATGTAGGTTAACATTTTTATTAAGTCGTTTGTCAAAAATAGTGAGAGAAATGACATTTTTATTTCGCATGTGTGAGAGACTTAACGGAAAATTGGATGGAGTTAGTGTTCGGGACCAAAACTGTTAGAAAATAAAAACACAGGGACCAAAACTGTTAAGGTGGGACTAAAACTGTTAATGACATCAAAACACAGGGACCAAAACTGCAGTTTACTCCTAAAGTTATGTAAGCTGAACACGACAACTTATTATTTTTAACCCTGCTGGCTCATCAACTTTACGTCCCCACCCATGAGTGGGATATTTATGGACTTTATTTTAGACATTTTGGATCGTTTTATTGGACTTAAAGTTATTTGTTTGTTTGGTTTGGACTATTTGGATGAGCCTGTTTTGCCTTTATACTTGTCCTGATTTGGGACGTAGGACTTGGATGGTATGATTGTGTTTCGTCTTAGTATTGATTAGCTATGAGTCTATGACACAAGTCACCTTTGTGTTAGGCGACGTCATGTCACGTTGTTTGAATTTACATTCAATATATTTCTCTATTAATTACATTGTGATATGACGATCCATGTAGTCTTCATCTCTTGAATTTGCTGGGGACATCTATGTTGCGAATGCCTTCATTAAGAATCTGCTAGACCAAACTTGGGAGACTCACACGTTGATTAACGCGACACCAAAAGACTAGAAATAACTAGACTTCTAATCGATGCTTTAAGCTCAAGTAAATGTTTTCTCAACTATTCCTTTTTGTATAACTCTTAACCTTTACGTATAGTTAAGTATTCGCTTTTGACAAAGCAATCTTATGGACATTGTAGTAGAATAAGAGGAACTAGGGAAATCATGCAAGGCAAATTACCATTACGGGTGCACACGTAATAACAATTTGTAGTGCATGTGAATCCTGGTAAATTCAATTGTGCGAGCAAGTGGCCATAACTAGTTCTAATCTATGTCACCTAAATGTCAAAACTGACTGTTAGGTCGAAGACATTTATATTAAAATAACAAAATTAATTGATTAGCTAGATATATTTATCAAGGGATGAAACATCTTCTAAGTTAGGGAAATACCTATCACTTTCTATGTTGTTTAAGTTCTAAACCATGACAATAAAAAGTTCTTGAAAATTTTGTTACAATTAGGTGACATAGCCGTGCTTTGCAATGGATAATTAAGTTTGTTAGCTTTCATTAGTATGATAAAAATCACAGAACCAATAGAATTGGTGCTAATTTCAAAAGACAAATACGCGAATTCACGATTAACATGAAGGTTAAAGGTGTTGTTTAGTAAGTCGAAATGAACTTCAATGTTTTACAACTTGAACATGAAAAAATATACCAAAATTAAGTTGCTGTATATAATTGGTATCTAGCTTTTCCCATGAGAAGCATTATTTACATCTACATAAACCTAAAATATAGTTAACTATAGATGTCGGTTGACATAACGGAAAGATTATTTCATTATTTTTAGAAGTCCGGTAAACTTGTTTTTTACATCTATAGTTAATTGCAAGTCCGGTAAACTCGTTTTTTAAAAGGAAAAAGTCAAGATTATTTCATTATTTTTAGAATTCGGTTGACATAACGGAAAGACTGTTGTACTTAGATGAGATGTAATGGCCGAGTTCGAAACCCTTGTCTGCCCTCATCTCCAAGCCAAGCTGGTCAAAGTCGAAAACTCGTTAACCAACTGTTTCAGGGGAAAACTATGATAGCAACCTTTAACCTTACCTTGTAAAACATTTATACTTAAAATTCAAACTCAAGTTTCCCTAAGTGGAATCTTCATAACACTCTTGTTGGACCAACGTCCAATAGCTTTAAGATTATTTAAATAGTTAAATTTATTTTTCCTTAAAATAACTATGAGTAAAAGGAATTATAAATTGATTTGTTTAAAAAGAAAAGACAACGAAACACTACATATAATATTAGGATTTGTAAATTATAGTTATTTGTTCCATGCTTGCTAGTATAGTAAAATCGTTGGTCGCTAAAAATAAAAAAAGTTACTTTGTTTATTGTTCGCATTACGTGAAAATTAACACTATTCTTTTTATCAATACAAAAACAAGTTGAATCTTGATAACATTGTTCAATTGTTGGCATTAAGTGAAAATTAACAATATAAAAATAAAAAGCGTTAGCTAAAAAAGTTACATATGATATTATGAAACTTTATTTATTCGATAACAAATAACTTTAATAAAATATTTATAAAGTTTTCAACAAGATCAGTGATTAACATTTGAATAACATAACATTAAAATTATACTATGTATAATTTTTAAATTTGATGAACACTGAACTTTTTATTTTTTTTTAATTTTTAACATAAGTTTTTGTTAGTTTTCATCTTAAGTCCCTATTAGCACAGCTGTCAAATTATACGGAATGTCGGTTTAAAAATCCGCAATCTCATTGTAGCCATAACATGATCAAGCTATGGTCATTGATTCAAAGTTACTTATAAATGTTGCCGCTTTGTTTGTTTACGTTTTTATTATTGTTGGGGCTATAAAAAAGTAATATCAAGATGTGACACGATGCACCCCTTATTATTATTTTCTTTAAACATTTGTAAAACCGTCAAATAAAACACTCGCAAGCAAGCGCATATCACTAGTTTTTATTAAACAAGACATGAAATCTTGAAATTTGATGTAGAAATTTTAAAATAAAAAAAATTCCCAAATCAAAAGTCAATAAGCATGAAGGGAAACCACGTAAGTTGCTTTACACACATGTCACATAATAATTGGCTTGAACTCGTGTCAACTAATACCTTCTTTTTTATTTTAGCCCCTCAAGGTTAACTGAGTTTGTAAAATCACCCCTCACGTTACAATAAAATGAAATAAACAACAAACACTTCAAACTAGGACAAATCTATCCAAATCTTTAAACTTTATTTTTCGTTTGCAAAATAAACCTTGGAAACTTCATTTATTTATAATTGCCTATATTGTTTCCTTGAAAGTTTAGTAACAGAATAATTATTCAAACAAAAAATGCTAATGAATAAATAAAATCTCATTTAGTTGCATTCTATTTCGAAGTAATCAATTAAAAATGTATTATACATAAGCAAAACAAAATTATGAATATCAATAAAGTAATACTAACAACAATATTATATAATATTATATACTAGGTTAGTGCCCGCGCTACGCTCGGGGCATAACACTCATCTGATGATTTTAAGGATATTCATGGACATGAACGGCTCCAATCATTTTTTAGATAAAACTGTGGTAAAACTGAAACACAAAATTTATTTAAAATCTTATTGTTTGGTATAACAATATTATAATCAAATTAAAGAGATTTAGACGTTCGGTTTTATGGTGTAGTTTTTGTTAAAACAACGTCGTATAAAAAGTTTTATTTTTATACCATAATAAATATAACCTTGCCAAAACACACCCTTAGTAGGAGAGGGTTGAAAATGTAAATAGTTTTAATTTTTTAATACTTTGCTAAATATTAGGAGATTAAATGAAAATTAATATTATTATAATAAATTATTATAGATAAATATATATTTTTTAAATATAACAATATTATTAATTTTGAGAGAATCTCTCAAATAATGCCAACTAAGCAAATGGATCTCAAATGATGTCAAGTAAGCAAATATGATTTTGCTATATTATATAGAAGATTAATAATTTAAAAACTATATAAATACTTACATTTTATGTTTTAGACTTTTGACACGTATGTCTTTCTTATTTTCAACTTTAGTCCTTATAAGTTATATTTATAAAGTTGAAAATAAAAAAAAGATTTGTTGTTGGTTAGTGTAATTTTTTTATTGTTTTGTATATTAGAGCTGTTTTATAATTATGACTTGTTGTTGTAGTTCGTGTAATTTTGTTGTTGTTCTTGTTGTTATTGTGTTTCCTTGGGTTCGGGTCCTGTTTTTACACACTCCCTTTTGTTTTAGTGCTTTACATGTCTTTTGTTGTATATGTGGTTTTGTTTAAGAGATGTTTTCCTTCTTCATTTTGCGCATTTCTTCATTTGTAACTAAACAAACCGGCTCTTTTTGTATATACCACCAAATATTTGTACAAACATCTCTTGCGCAATACAAACTGGCTCCTTTTGTATATGCAATCAAATACTTGTAAAAACACCTCTTGCGCAACGCGTAAGAGATCGTCTTCACCTAGTTAATGATAATAAGAGTGATGTAAGGAAATGGGATGTTTCTTAATTTCTGAATAATTAAGTGCTGAACTAGTAAGAGGTCTGAGCCATTAAAAGCTAGTATACTGCTTAACTATTCAAAGGTAAATGTTTGACTAATTCAGATAAGAGATCTAAACCATGCAAACTAACCATAATGGTTAAATATTCAGAGACAAATATCTTAACCATTCAGACATCTATTCGTAAAACAAACCTCTAAACCGTTAAATGTTGAACCATTCAGGGGCTGTTTGTTTACCTCTTAATGGTTCAGTTCAGTGCTTAACCATTCAGCATTCAGCATTCAGAGCGTTTGTTTCAGAAAAAATATCCTCTGAATGGGTCAGTTAAGTGCTGAATGGTTAAGAGACTTGGAGATGCTGAATGAAACTGAATGGAGCATATACTAACTTTATACTCATCTGAAGTTGTACCCCAACATCCATCTTATTGATGGAACCTCTTAATGGTTCAGACCTCTTAACCATTCAGCACTTAATGATTCAGATTTTGCCAAACAGCCCCAGACATCTAAAACATTAAGAGTCTGAAACAAACAACCCTTAATTGCCATTATGTAAATATAGGGGATGGTAAGAAACCTAAGATCATATCTTGCCTGAATTATAGAGAAATAAAATCAACCCAATCCAAATTCAAATTCATACAATAAGTTGTAGTGAAAGAAGGAAGGCTATATATCAACCCTATGTATATATGTACCACTCAATTGCTAATTCCAATCAAAATCACATAAATACAAGAAGTAAACGAAAGGAACGTGATAGCATTCGGAGAAGTAACGGTAAAGAATTCAAGGTGATATTTATACTCTAAGTTTACTATATGGCATGTTTTCCGATTTGAATTTGTGAGATCACATATTGGTCGAGTTTCAATCGTTAATGAGTGTTTTAAAGTGAAAAAAATCAGTTTAGATATTAAATTAGGTGTTCTTTTATGTTTAAGGTAAGAAATAAAAACATAATGGTGTTACAAGATTATTTTACGTTTACATGTTTTTATGAGTTTTACAAGTTCATGATTTTACAAGATTAGTTTATTTGTTTTATAATACGTAAATGTTCAATTTTTGTGTGTGTGGATATTTTATGATTTTACATGTTTGTGTTCACGCATCCATACTCCATACAAGTTATACACTTATGATACAAGATTACATGTCCATGTTACAAATTTCATGCCTACTAAGTAACATATTCTAGCTACAAGTTACATGATTAGAAATTTACAAGCATACAAGTTACACACCATTTTGCTTATAAGTTTTCGCTTTTCATATTTTATTGCTATTTTGTTACCCGTTCACTAAGTAAATAGAAATTTCCTCACGTCAGACCTAACTTCGTTAGAGTTATAAACCCTATAACGGGCTCGAATGTAATAGTAATGACTTTAAGGGAATTAGCAAAAACATGTAGCAAACATAAAGGGTATTTTTTGTAAATCTTCCATTTGAATCCTAAATAGAGTTCAACTATGAATCGAAACCGTGTTACAATCCCAATTTCATAAATTGCTCCGCCCTGCATAAAACCCTAACAATCGTACCCAAATTTCAATCACTTCTTCACAAATTCATCATTGTAAGCTCTCAATTCATGTCTTCTGAATCTTTTCATATGTTCATCTGCGTGATTTGATATGAATACATGATTGATTGATTGTTTGTAATTTTGAAATCCGTTACGATGTTTGAAATTGTCTATCATGTTACCCGATCTGTGACGATTTCTTAAATTGACGTGTGTGATTTAGTTTTCAAGCTGTTGTGTAGGTTGTTTGTGGTTAATTTTGATATTTGTAATGTGGATCTGGTATATGAATGTCTGTATGTGTTTGAATGTTGTTTGAGATCGATCGATTATGGTTGAGCTGTTGAAGGTTTGAAAAGCTTACAGTTTTTGGTTGTTTTTTATGACTAAATGATTTGCATGTTGATGATGCGAGAAGATTTGGATGTTTATTGGATTGAAAGAGTAAATATTGAATTTTGCTTTTGAATTAGTCAATTAGTTGATAATTTGAAGTAATTGATAGCTTTATTGTTCCTATATGGATGTATGTATATTGTCTAGATTTTGAGAGCAAAATTTATCCCAAATTGAAGATACTTGTATGAATTCGTTGCTTTTAATAAAGTAACTTATTTAGTTGTCACAATGTGTGTCTATGATGCCAACATATATGATGCATTGACGATGCAGCTCTTTGATATGTGAATCTGAAGCTTTACGTTTTATTGTCAATGAAGATGATGTTCATTTAGTGTTTTCTTCTTAAGTGTGCCTTACATTATGTGATAATCGTATGCTTTCTTACTTGTAATTGCTTTCTTTTTCATATTATTTGAAAAGTTGGTTTGTGGTTCTGATAATTGCTAAATTACACCAAATTGTGTGATTATAATTGTTTGCTTGCCACTAATGGTTTGTTTCTTTTTCGAATGACTTGAAACAGCTGGTTTGCAGTTCTGATTTGTTAAAATGGGAGGTGGGTTTAGAGTGCTCCATCTGGTTAGACCATTTCTCTCGTTTCTGCCAGAAGTTCAAAGCGCAGATAGAAAGGTTCCCTTCAGAGAAAAGGTCATATACACTGTGATCTCGCTTTTCATCTTTCTGGTTTGCAGTCAGCTTCCCCTGTATGGCATTCATTCAACAACTGGTGCGGACCCTTTCTACTGGATGCGTGTGATCTTAGCATCAAACCGTGGGACTGTCATGGAGCTTGGTATCACCCCCATTGTGACTTCTGGACTTGTTATGCAGCTATTAGCTGGGTCAAAAATCATTGAAGTTGACAATAATGTTCGTGAGGATCGTGCACTCTTGTAAGTAACCAAGCATCTTTTTTTGTATGGAGTATAATCTTTTATCATTCATTCACCTTTTTATTAATAATATCTGTTTAAACTTGTGATTTCCCAGAAATGGTGCTCAAAAGTTGCTCGGTATCTTGATTGCGGTTGGTGAGGCTGTTGCCTATGTTCTTTCAGGAATGTATGGCAGTGTTGGTCAACTTGGTGTTGGCAATGCTATTCTTATAATCGTTCAACTATGTTTTGCTGGGATTATCGTCATATGTTTGGATGAACTTCTTCAAAAGGGATATGGTTTAGGCTCTGGAATCTCGTTGTTCATAGCTACCAATATCTGGTAAGCCACTAATCCTTTGCCATGTGTACATATGCAGACTCCTATTTCCAACCTAATTTTTTTATTGATCATGCAGTGAAAGCATTATCTGGAAAGCGTTCAGCCCTACAACAATCAACAGTGGACGTGGTGCTGAGTTTGAGGGTGCAGTTATTGCATTGTTTCATCTTTTAATCACTCGGTCCGATAAAGTTAGAGCACTACGAGAGGCTTTTTACCGGCAAAATCTGCCGAATGTCACTAATTTACTTGCGACTGTTTTGATCTTTCTCATCGTCATCTACTTTCAAGGATTTCGTGTTGTTTTGCCTGTAAGATCTAAGAATGCTCGTGGGCAACAAGGTTCTTACCCTATTAAGTTGTTTTACACTTCAAACATGCCCATTATTCTTCAGTCTGCACTTGTGTCCAACCTTTATTTCATCTCCCAGGTATCTAAATTGTATCTTTAACTAGCTTCTGTTTTTTTTTAAATTTTGATCTCTCAGCAATTGACTTTTTTTTTTCCTTTTTCTTATTAAAAAAATTACAGTTGCTCCACAGAAAGTACAGTGGAAATTTCTTGGTTAATTTGTTGGGAAAGTGGAAGGAGTCTGAATACTCAGGCCAATCGGTCCCTGTTGGTGGGCTTGCTTACTATGTTACTGCACCTTCTAGGTATATTTACCTGATCCATGTTTTGTGTGTCGAATCAATGGGTGGGTTTGGTGATGGGTCAAAAAACGTCTTGGTTTGACCTTAATTTGAATAACTTTTGATTTCTTGATATCAGCTTGGCGGACATGGCAGCCAATCCCTTCCATGCACTTTTCTACCTGGTGTTCATGTTAACAGCCTGTGCTCTCTTTTCTAAAACATGGATTGAAGTTTCTGGATCTTCTGCAAGAGATGTGGCCAAACAACTAAAGGTAACTCTAACTTTATCAGTTTAAATCTATTAACAAACTTTAAAGCGAACGTTCAAAGATATAAAACAAACTGTTAATCGTTTTTGGAAAACGTGTAGGAGCAACAAATGGTGATGCCGGGTCATCGGGACTCAAATCTTCAGAAGGAACTGAACAGGTACATCCCGACAGCAGCTGCATTTGGAGGAATGTGCATTGGTGCATTGACCGTTTTGGCAGATTTCATGGGAGCAATTGGATCTGGTACTGGAATTTTACTAGCAGTTACAATCATATACCAGTACTTCGAGACATTTGAGAAGGAGAAAGCCAGTGAACTTGGTTTGTTTGGGTTTTAATTTCACGTTGCTTTAAGTCAGAGAATCGGTCTAGTGTCTACTTTTTGTTCGTTTTAGGGAGAATACTTGTCTGAGGTAGTGGCGGTTTGAACCCGAACATTTCTCTTTATGGAAGTTGATTACCATGTTTTTCTTTTTATACTTCCAAAAGGTTCCTCTTTACGTCTGCAGGAGCAAGATCAGAATGTTTAAGCTTCTCAGGTTGTGTTGACTCGGTTTAAGCTCTTTAAAAAACTAAACTCCATCTTCATGTTAATGTTATGATTTTTAACTCAAACATGCATACCAAGTGTTCTACAAAATGTTTCTTTCTTATAAAAGACCATTTCTATCTAAACATGTTTGGAACATATAGTGTCTTGTTTGCATTCCTGAACAAATATTGGTTCTCTATCTTCATTGTTTCCATCAACTCTAGTGTTTCTTATTTATACACAAAAGTATCAATGAAAGTCAATTCATTTAAATTTCATATCTTTCTAGATGTGATATAAACTTATTTGAGTATCTTTGTATTCAATCACCTAAGGTTCATCTAACACCATATCTAGTGCCCTTTCAATACATCCATTAGTATTAACTTGGTTACCTTATTCATTACTTGCTCATTTTTTCTTCAAAAACTTTTATCCGTGGAAGTTGGAACCTATTGGTTGATAATGCTTTAGAATCGTAATAAGCTTTTCAAATGTGTGGTTGTAATTCGACTGAATTACAACTGGATTTTTTAAAAATAAATTATTATTAGCCATGCCATTTGTCAATTTTCATGTGCGTAATAAAAATCGGTGAAGCTGCATAAACATAATGGTGGAATAATAGTTAAAAAGATTATGGGACAAAAGTTTTTGAAGTTGGATTACTAAAGGTCAAATATTCAAAAGTTTCGATTATATATTACCAACTAATGCTAATTCGTTCCATTTTATTGACACGAAGAAT
This sequence comes from Tagetes erecta, assembly GCA_030867185.1. Lineage (NCBI taxonomy): Eukaryota > Viridiplantae > Streptophyta > Magnoliopsida > Asterales > Asteraceae > Tagetes > Tagetes erecta. Next base: position 75,184,085 of record CM061490.1, on the reverse strand, counting down.
ATACAAGCCCAAGTGGAAGTTCTTAATTAGGAATATAACTAGGTATTCTGTCGGGCTGCGCGTTACTGCAGCCGGATCCGTTGGTAAACATAGTTGTATGTTGTCGTGTTTTCTGACGATGTGGATGGTCGTGTCTCTCGGACGTGGTCACGTCACATGCGTTGATAAAAAAAGTTTCATGTCTTGCACGCAAAGTCATAATGCGGAACATATTAAAAGACGTAGATAAAGGGTCATAGTCAAAAATGTTATAAATATGTCAAAATAGATTACGAGAGTAATAGTCATAAACATATGGAAGTTTAGTCGAGAGATTATAAATGTAAAAATGTGAAACTAAATAATAGAAATAATTAAAAAAACATGTAAAAAAATGAATGCATTCGAACTCTGGGCATAGGCATTGATATGAAACACGCCAACCAATTGTACTACAAACACTTTTGTTGTATAAAGTCAAACGAAATCATATGTATGTAAAGAAAAGTTTTAGAATTAAAAAAAAAAGAAAAAAAGCAAAAAGTTTAACCGATCACTAACATTGTGACACGTGGCTCTACGTGATAGGTCGGTGGAAGCTACCGACCTTACAAAATAGAAGTATATAAATGAGTACCACATTTTGTCTCTATAATCATCAATCTAAACAAAATCATAATCAAAACCACATTCAAATCTGAAAAAAGAAAACGATATCCTTATTTGGATCGGATATCATCCTAATTCCTTATTCAGATTTAAGGTGACAAAATTTTAAATTCGGATTATTCGGATATTCAAATAAACTTATTAACTTAATAAGAGCTCAATGGATTATTGGATACCCATTAGATACTAGTGGACCTGATCTGATCAGGCTGATCATTCTAGCCTAGTTAACCTGTTACACATACTAGCCCAATTAACCCATTACGTTTCTAGGTTAGGTTAGATCTTTTAACCTATTTGTATTTTAATTGTTTTTTCAATTTCTATTAACTACTATTGTGACTCTAAATTGCTACTCGTCAAAAAAAAAAAAAGGATAGGAAAAAAAGAAGGAAAAAAAGAAGGAAAAAAAGTAAAGAGGAATAAAAAGTAAAAAAAAAACAAGTTCCTCGTTTGATTTTATTTTGATTAAATGAATAACTTCATATTAATCCGAATCCAATCCAAATTGAATTTTGATAGATTCGGATCGGATAACCCCCAATTTAGATCAGATTGGATTTTGGATGGGTTTAAAATTTTCAAATCCAAATTATCCGATCCTCTGAACACTCCCTACCTTCTTCAGGAACCAAATACGACATGCCGAACTCGAATTGATGATATGGGTGCACAATTGGGAATAATCGCTTAATCTCCAACTTTTTTGACTTTATCTACTTATCATGTTATCTTTCTTATATTTGGATTTGAAGTATTTAATTTCCTAACAATTAGGACTTAGAATTTCAATATGTTTGTTTACACTTGAAGAGTTTAGTTTATGGACATGTTGTTTTTATAGAATTTAATTAAGTAATCGTTTTTGAGCTATTTGATTGATTTTGTTCTCGCATGACTACATCTTAAAGCTTCATAAAGTATCCTTAGAAATTTGTCGAATATCAATTCACAATTTTACGTTTCAAACTATCTTATTTTAATCCCTATATGGTGTTGGCCAGTGTTAAAGTTATAGTTTCATTTTAATTTTTAAGTTACCACCTTGATTTATCTAGCTCCTCAAAATGGAAGTTGGTAGATGATGCCATGATGACTTAACAAGTTTCCAATTGAAATGGCTATGAATATGTGGTGGCTACTTCTTGGCTAGTTACACTTATTGTGCTAGTTACGCTTATTGTAATACTATGTGTAACGGTTAATGTTTTCAATGGGTATTATCTGTTATGCGTACGATAACTAGGCTATGAACATTATGAAAAAAAAATGGTGTGGTGAGATAATGCCCAGCTAAAGCCTCTTAATCATTACCAAGAGAGAAGTGAGAGAGAAGCTGAAGAGAAAGATGCATGGGTTTTCGTGGGATTTGATAGGGGCAAAGCTGCAAAGGCGTTATACTTAAAATGCTAGAAGTGATTTTTTGCATATAACGTCCCCACGTACTGATTTAGAGGAAGTGAAAGGGCATTATTTGGTGGGCATAAATGCATAATGCCCCCTATACACAATCTAATATCTATGAATCTGACAATGTATATGTGATATTGTGATGGCTAATTCTTGGCTCGTTACGGTTCTTGTCATCTATATATGAATCTTGTGGTGTCGGTGTGTCGCCCTTAACTAGCTTTGTAGCCCGAGATCTTCCTTGCCATGTGTCATGGCCTAATATATTTCCTTATTAAAAGCGTTGTTTTGAAACCTGGTCCATGATTCGGGAGGTAGACCTCTTCGGTTATAGGTGTGTTTAAACGGTTTTCAGATGAACTGGTTGGTTGAACCATTTTATATATTTGGATTTTTTGTATATTCCTATATTTTATATATTTCATATTTATGACATCATCTGGCTCTTAATCCAATCCGATCGATCACATAATACTATAATAGACCGGTAAGGTGGGCTGGTTCAACGTCTGACCCAAACACATTAAATGTCTAGGCGTAGGATCATCATATCCAGGCGAAACATCATGTCCTTGCTAAATGTCTTGGTCTAGCCTTACCCATGGCAAGCATCTTAGCTTTAAGAAGCTAGTAGTTTTCACTTGGGAACAATTTGTCATCATCTACCATATATCTTCCATTTTAAGGTGCACGAAAATCACACCATCATGGATGAAAAAAAATGGTGTGTGTAAAGCAACAAAAAGACATCCATTTTATTTTTTGAATCACTTTATTATCTATCACATGAATTAAACAATGCACATAGGACCAAGTACATGAGGATAATTTATTTCTTGTCCCCCATTTTAAAACCAAAACTTCCCTCATGGATGAAACCAAGTTGGTTAATCCAACCACTTAGTTTAAGGGAAACCAACTCCCCGGGATGAAGGCACCACCCGGCCACTATGATTGTTTAGCTCTCATTTCTCTATAAAAATATTATATATGTTACATATTATGTAATATTGTAATTAACTTTAACACGGTTAAAACTCGTGTCTCAATCTAGTAAATCAACTTATAGGTAATGCGTTGCATAGAGTTGGAGATGGTGATTTGGAGGAGAGGGTGATGCAACTGTATAAGGCAAATTAGTCGATGGTGATGCTGGAGCACGAGTTGTCATTTGGTCTATAAATGAGTCGAGCAAGAGCAAAGGTACACTCGCTTGTTGCTCTCTCATTTGTTAGAATTATTTTTCAACTTACTTTTTATACACGCATACTAATTATTTAATATATTAACAACTAGGTTTTGTATGAACCGTTTGGTTTTGTGAACCGATCAAGCTTGAGAAGATTTTTATTTGGTTTGACTTGTGAACAAGGCAGTCCGAATTATATATATTTATATAAATATATAATTTTGTATCTTGTTTCTTAGGTAACGTTGTTGAGAAGAAAAAAAGTTGAAATATAAATAAATGAATTTTGATTTAATTTAATTGATTTGTTGAAAATGTAAGGAAAGATGTTTAAGTAGTAAAATAAGGAAGTGATGATAGATTTAAGGATTGTTAAGGAAGCATGTCCCTAAAGATAATTCCTCTTTCCATCTCACGCGTGGGCACCACTCGCCGACCTTTGCGACTCTTGTCGCTCAACCTTGTCCCCTTGTCTCTTTTAATCATGCCTTTATTTTATTAAACACTAATATTAATTTACTTTTATTTTCCTATTTTTGTAGTATTTACTAAAGTTCAAGATTAAGGCCAATTTCATGACAAATCACTAAATCGGTATACTTTTTAGTTTTACATAAGACGTTTAATATATTATGTTTTAAAATTTATTTACAATACATGGATTTATAGAAAAATTAATACCATAACTTATTAACTGTTAAAGTGACCACAAATTGATGAAGTGTTTTCAAATGTACAAAAACGTTACCATACACTAACTTTTTACTCATAATATAAAAATTCATATCTAAATTGATTTAAAATCATATACATCTCTATAAAAATCATATATACAACCTTGATATGTTTAGAATTGAGATGGTAACTAATCTTCTTGTTGTTAAAGTTCATTAGGTGGAGTGATTATTTGTCTTACAAACTACAAGTTATATATATACCGTTTTAGTCTATTATTGTATTAAAAAAAATTCTACTAAAAGTAGTATTTACCGTTTTTAAAATAGTTTTTTAACATATCTTAATATTGCGAATAAACATAGATAAATAAAAAGTTGATGTACATCTTTAATAGTACGAATAATATAATGCAAATTTGAAAGTGGACAAGAAATGATTATTGTCGAGGGCACAAAGTATCAAAATTCAAAATACGAAAAATATAAAACTCTTTAAACGAAATTTAAATACAATTTTTTTTAAAAAAAATGTAACATTCTACTAAAATATTATTCAATTACATTACATAGTAAGTATAAACCACTTTGAGTCATCGAACATGAAGGTCACGAGTTCACGAGCCTTAGATGATTGAAATGTTAATCACGAACCTTTGAATGAACTCTCCTGTTACATCACTTTCACTCGTGACTTAACCAATGAGTTTCTTACCTCGTGAACGAGCACATCACCACCATACTCGTTAACCGTAAGTGGGTGATCCAGATCACCCACTCACCCTTACACCTGTACATACACATAACAAAACCCTCTGCCACTTACCACTGTATCATCGTCATGCAGGTGGAACATACACCTGACTTTGCACCACCGTTTCCCCAATCTTAAACCCTGGAACCACTGTAAACGCCACCCTCACGTCACCAGTAAACACCTCATCCGTCACACTCTCCATAAACACCTCCGAAAACCTACACCCTTTCTTCACTTGAAACACACTCACTTCCTTACCAATCGCGGCCGCTAAACACCTTAAAACCCACACACGCCGCGTCATCTCCATAAACGCCCCGAAAAACACCGTCTCTGGAAACTGCCACGTATTCAACGTCTTCCGTTGGCTCAAATTCCCATACAAAGACGCCTCCATTTTCGGATGCACTAATCGCATATACTTACTTCGCGTAAATTTCCCAAACGCCGATTTCGGATTTTCGTTCATCAACTCCAACGCCGTTAACGATTTCATCTTCTTAAACCGATTAAACCACTGAAACCGATCTTCACCCTCATCACCATCACCATCGTTGTTAAAACCGTCGAACATTTCTCGATTAACATACGACTCAATCGCGAAACACCTATAACTCAATTTCGCAAAACCAATACTCGGATCAATCGCTCGAACCGCAGCGTCAATATCCCAATGTGCATTGATCATATCACGAACCAACATCTTCACAAAGCTTCTAATCGATCTAACAACATAATTCAACACATCAACAAAATTCGTCGGAGTTAAATCCGACAACTTAACATTATCCATCACCGGAAAACAACAACCACTCGAATTGAGCTTCAATTCGATAGATTTGTTAACAGAGTCAATCTCCAACAATTGTTTGTTCAACAAACAAATTTCACAATCTTTGGCTTTAATCTCACGTTCCATTTTATTCATAGTAATTTCATACATCTTCATCAAGCTCTGTTGCTCTTGAATTTCAGACAACAAAAGAGTAACATGAGGCGGCGAAGAATCAATCTGTTTCTTCAAGAAGTTTCGCTTCAATTCAGAGATAATTTTGAGCTCATCAACAACACCCTGATCAGCACACTGTACAGCTTCACCATTATAGGGAAACTGAGCAGCTTGTAACTCAGCGTAGGCAGCTTTAAGAGACGAAATAGTGGCAAAAAGCTTGGAAATAAAGGCTTCCATGGCGGCTTTGTGTCGGGTTTTGGGGTCTTCCGCCAAGTGTTTGTTGAAATGCGTGTGAGAAGAATCGGTGTTTTTGTGGGGGAGGAGGAGACAAAAGCCATTGTTGGAGAGGGATTTGGTTGATTTTTTGAAAGGGTTGATGTTATGGAAGGTTTTGGAGAGTTTGGTGCGAGATGTGGATGTGGGTTGTTTAATTGTGTCCATTGAGTTGCAGAAATGAGGAAGAAGAAGAAGATGATAAAAATGAAAATGAAAAAGAAGAAGGGGAAAAAGAAAGGGTTTAAAGCGCGTGAAGAGCGGGGGAGAATTTTTTAAAATCAATTGAAGGAGTAAATGAACGAAGAAGAAGAGGAGGAGTGTGAGAGTTACTACTTTTTGTATCATCTTTGTTTTTTTTTTTCTTTTACTTTTTGTATAATCAAACGTTGAGATTTAATATAAGGAAATTAATATTAAAAACTTTGTTAGTAACAGTTTTACGAATTTTGATTGGATTTATTTTAGCGGTGTAAAACTGTGTCGTCGAACACTCCTTCATATCTTATAGAGATATATTTTGGTAGAATTGGTACTTAAAAGTTAAAACCATTGTAATAGGTGTTTTTGTGGTTTGACGTTGGTTGTTTTTGGCTCCTAGAGTCTTTTAAGGCTTAAGCTTTTCAATAAAATTGTCATTAAAAAAAAAAACCACCCTTACTAAAAAAAACTTAAACCCTAAAATTAAATAATTTAATCCCACCTTTTAAATCTATTTGTTACATTTTTCATTTCTCATGGTATTGTAGGTTTATACGGAGAATTGCTGTGATTTTTGTATAAAAACACATTATTAAAGAATGTTATTATACATTAAAGATTATTTTTGTTAAAAAAATCATGAAAAAAGGATGATTTTTATTATTAGTTTATTTAAAAAGATGATGAAAGTTATTATAAACATAATTGATGATTTATGCTATTTTTCTTAGTTTAAATGGGAAAAATAAAATTTACTGTATATTTAAAGAACAAATGTATATTGGTTTTTAAAACGGTTTCAACTATCTCATTTTAGTTTTTACTGATCCCAACTATAAAAATGTCTAGTAACGGTCCCAACTTTTATCACTTTGACAACCAATAGGCTGTCGTTAAAACCTTTTTAACGCCGTTAACCTTTTTGGAATTCAAGACTGATGTTTTAAGGTTTTTAATCGGAAGGATAAAACGAGTTTATTGGTGTAAAAGATTGGTGTAAAAGTTATTTTGAAACTGCGCTACAAACTATAAAGTTTTAACATCCGATTGATGCACCGTTTCGTCATTCGGAGTGCCGCTTCGAGGTAACTTTTACATCAATTGACTCGTATTATCCTTCCGATCAAAAGTCCTAAAACATTGGTTTGGAATTCGAAAAAATTTAACGCCATTAAAATAAATTTAACGTCGGTCCGTTAGTTGCCAAAGTGATAAAATTGGAATCATTATCAGACAATTTGATAGTTAGGACCAGTAGAAATCAAAAGATGATAATTAAGATTGTTAAAAGCAATATACCAATAACAAAATATGTAATTTACTTGTATTAAAGAACCACCTTAATTACAAAACTACATAACCCATTGATTTACATACATGTAAATTAAGGCTAACGATATTAAGCCTTCTTTACATATGTGTAAATCAAACATAAGCATTTTACTATAGAAACATAATTATTTTTTAGTTATGTCAAATATACACATATGTAAAATAACTTAAATATCACAAGACTTGATTTACATATATCTGAATCAGTGTAAACTAACTATTCTTATTGTCAGTGGCGGAGCCAGCCTGAAAATTCAGGGGTACGTAGCCTGAAAATTTTTTTTCCGGGACGTTCATACAGTAATAAAAATAACACCACAAAATTATAAAAATACCTAATAGATTTATCTCATTTGTTCTTTCATAACTTAAAATCAAAGATTCAGGGGTATCCTTTTAATTATTTAGGGGTATCCTTATATATAAAACCGGAGAATATATATATTTTTACACTTCGCAACGAAATTTCAGCCGTAGTCCGGGCTACCCCTAGGTTGTACATCCCTCCGCCCCTGCTTATTGTTCTCGCAATAAGAAGTGACTCTGTAATGATCCTCGTTTTGTTTAGCATATACCTAAAGAATGTAAAATATAATTTACTAGGTACTCAATTGATGGTGGGGTTTTACAAAAGCAATGGCATGTCCATTTTCATTAGAAATTGATGGCACTACTAATAATAGCACAACTATCATGACCACAATACTTAAACCATACAAGTCTTATGTTATTTTTTTACTTTTTATCTGCAACACTCATTCAACTCCAACTCCTTATGTCGTTGGCTTTATACATGAATATTGTCTATTCATATGCATATGCTGTGCAACTGAATGATTGATTGTTTTCAATACATATCACCTTTAACGTCCTATATTTATATTCTTATAAATATTTTCTTCAGTTGGTTTATTTTGTGTCTTTAACATTTTTATTTTTTTTTATCATTAATCTTATGTTAATTAATACACAACCATGATCATAATATTCTTATGAGAGCATATATGTCTATTATTTATCATATAATGCAATTAAAGTAACATGCATGTCACGTTTTGCATAATTTCCATCAAATGTTAACACACTAGAACACCTAAAACTAAATTTTGTTTCTAATACCAAAATGAACATTAGGAAGATTAATCGAATATAAAAACTTATTTCTTATTGATGAACTAGGTTTAATATATATACTTGTGTGTTACACACGGGTTACTAACAATATTTATAAACAATTATGAACATTATGATTAAGGATTTATTAATATTTAATATTTAAGAATTTGCTACATTAACTCATGCATGGTGAAAAATTCCATATAATTTTCCTTCAAATTTCCTGTTATAGAATAAATATTTTCCCATAAAAATAGCAACCTAAAACCTTAATAAATTTATTTGATAGATTATAATTTATATTATCAATTAATTTTCACTTTTTTTGTTCAACGACAACCCCGTTGCGAGTGAAATCAAGTGTAAACCACCATAAATTTACACACTATCAATCTACACTTGTAAGAAAGATGACGTATTTCCTCGAAGGTCATAATCGCTATTGCCAATGAAAATCTAAGTGTAAATTATATATGATATGTGAGTATGATGTTACTAACAAAACTAAATATTTGTTAGAAATGTCATCGATTAAGTAGTCAGTATAAATTTTTATGAGTTAATTACACAAATAGTACCTAAGGTAAATCAGACTTTACTACTTTAAAATAACCCAACATCAAGGTAACTTTTGAATTAAATAGAAATAATAACATAATAAATTTAAAAAATTTGGAAGGTGATAATAGAAAAATAAAGAATATGGATGACAAGTTAAATAGTGTGGAAATGATTTTTTTTTTCTTATAAAAAAGACGTAATTATGTTCAACACAAGTCACTGTCATGCGCACCGTTTAAAATTATTTCTGTTCATTATTTTTGCTTTTCAATTTTCGTTCATTAAATAATAAATTTTCTTTTTATCCTTTTTCGTAGTCAATGATCTTTTTCTCATCCTTTACGTTTTTTATTGTCTGCTCATTATTTATGTACTAATATTATATTATATATTAATCAATATATATATCACGTACGTGGCCATAAAAGAATGTAAAATGAATAAAATTCAAAATGTCTCTCTAGTCAAAGTTATATTGCCTTTGAAGAAACTTAATTATATGTAGAATTTTGTTTTTGTTATGGTCTCTTATAATATAATCATAGATGTGTGTTTTTGAACCTACGTTTCTTGTTATTTAATTGATTAACTAATAGATCGTCAAACATCTCATCGCTGTGTAGAATATGAAAACACACCGTTGTCAAAAACCAAAAACAGATGAACGGACAACTAAGCAATACAAATATTGTATAATACAAAAGAAATGTCACACTTTTTTTTCACTTTTTTTTTGGTGTAATACGCGAATTTAAATGAATATGAACAATAGTTTAGTATACATTTTGATACAATATAATATTATGTGTATTTTAGTTTTATTATAAAGGCTAAACTTAAAATGATACACTAAAGTTGAAGACATGAAGTTAGGGGTGTTCATTATTCGAATACCATTCGAATTATTCGAAATTCGATTCGAATCGAATTCGATTAAGGCCATTCGAAATCGACTTTCAGTCATTCGCATTCGATTCGAATAATTTTGTCGAATGCGGATCGAATACGAATATGATTTTCTGTATTCGCATTCGATTCGCCCAAGTCGAATAAGAAATTTATATATTTTTTAATATATATTTTTAATATCTAATTAGTTATCTATACATGAATATGATTTAATGAGCTTGAAGTAAAGTTAAAAATACCTAAACTCAACTCATTACCCAATCTTAATTGTTGTTTCTGCGTATGAACATGATTTGGTGCTGTGACAACTGCTTAATTGTTGTTTGTACAGGTTTTAAACTTGTTTATAGTCTTTTTTTGTGTTTGATTATGCAGTTTTAGACCTTTTGTTAACATGTTTTAGACTTGTTGATGTGCTAGTATTTTGCATATTGTTTGGGTGATGTTTTGCACATTGTTTGGGTGATGTTGTAAACTTATGTTATGTTGGTGCTACATTTGTATTGTTACTTAATGTGTTTGTTTATTTATATTTTTTTAAAGCGAATACATTCGAATCTATTCGAATTCGATTCGAATTCGAATAACTTAATCGAATCGAATACATAGATTTTTATTCGAATGTGGATCGAATACGAATACGGTTTTTAAAAGTCCCAATTCGACCAATTCGATTCGTCTAATTCGCCCAATTCGCATTCGATTCGAATAAACGTACACCCCTACATGTAGTAGAATGAGAAAATAATTCGAAGGACAACTCACGTGTTCTGCAAATCTGTAACATCAATAAAGACGTACCCTACGTTGACATAGTTAATTGGTCTTATATATATAGCTTTTAAGCTTGGTTTTAACTTTTATATATGGGTCCTAGCTAAGATTGTCACAAGACACAAGATGTGGGTTGTTAGTCGAAAAAAGCTAAGTTGAGGGACCATTTTTGTCAAGTTTTCAAAGTAAAAAACTATGATAAGTGGCTAAGTGGGTGTGTAACATATATAGAAAAGACAGAAAGATTTAGGAGGTTGTCTTGCTACACTCTTTCGAGGGAGACTAATGATTAGGGATATGATGAGGAGTGTATTAGGATGGTTATCAGTATTGATAACTTTTTTCAGTACTAGTATTAAGTTGATATTAGTTTCGTGTTTTATCTTTTTTTTTTTAAATTATTTGTTTATTTCTGTTTATTTTCGTACTTTTTAATATAAATATATGTAATATATACTTGAATATAAAAAAAATATATGAAAATATATAAATTAATTAAAAATCATATAAAATTCATTCGATTTAAATGTTGATATGTAAAAAACATTACCTAATAACTCAAAGTTGTAGATAAAACAATTTATAACATTAAATATCTAATACATCATATTCATAACATATATTCCAAATTATTTGAAATAAATAAAAACTATATTTTTACATAAGCGGTACCATAAGGTACTAATCGGTAAAGTACCGGTACTGCCTAGTACCAGTACCAAATTTGAGAAAAAATGGGTACCGGGCGAATTTGAGGAAAAGTATGTACCGGTACCGATTTTAGTAGGTCAGGATAGTACCGGGACGGTACCATTATTGGTATTGATACTCGGTACCAAAAACTCATCCATATTAAAATGATCATCAATGTTTTTGTTTTCTAAATTAAGTGGAGTGAAGAAACATCAGAAAGAAGGGATTAAAGGGCAATAATCTTTATCTTTTCTTAAGTTTTCTCTTAGAGGTCTATAGTTTTTCTTTAAAGTCGGTAATATTGATGTCATAACCCTTCTAATAGCATACTAGGTTAGACACCCGTATAATAAACAAGTTGAAAAATATAAACGATATGTGATATAACCTAATTGAAAAGGCTAAATTTGAACCAGAAAGACTAAACGCTAATCCGAAGTACTAACCCATAAAAGTAGAACATAAAACTGAATCTTAAAAACTAAAACCTTAAAGTTAAACAAAGAAAAAAAAATATTAAAATACAAAAAAAAAAATAAATAAAAACAACAAACGTATGAATACATACTATATGTCTGAAATTAAACAAAAAAAAGTCGGGAATAGTAGTTAAAATCTGTGCATTTAACATGCATGGAGGTTATGAGTTTTGATTCTTAAAGGAGCATGCTTTTCTTTTTTAGTTATAAGGAGTTAATATTTTTAATATGAAATGTTGAGAATTATTATGACCTAAACATATTTATGTGACAATGATATGCCATGTTTGAGATAATAACAAGTGGTATAAATTTACCTTTATAGTAGTGTAGGTAAATTAGTTTGCAAGATAATGTTTAGCCTTGTTAAATACTTTTAATTTAAGAATCTAATAAGAAATTATCATATGGATGCTAGAGATTTTGATAAAATAGGTAAAAAAACAATCCAGAGTGGACCTTTAAAACGTCCAATAATGATTTGAATATGTTTAGTAACACTAGTAAAAGTGTTTTAGAAGATTAAATCAAGTGTTGACATTTTGATTTTAAAGGGCCAAATTGAGAGAGGTGAGCCTAGTTGATTACTACGGATTTAAAATTGTGCAAGATGCATCCCGAAGTATTAATGAAGTATATTAGAATTTAAATTGATTAGTTGGTTAATAATATGGATTGATTAAAATGTTTTAATGAAAATTGGATGGAGTTATTAGATGTTTGAAAACTCTAAAAACTATGAGTAGTATACTAGTATGTTATGCTTGCTTTAAATAGTGAAGCAATGACGTATTGAGTGAGATCCAATTAGTCATTATATATGTGTATCATTTTCTTGAATTATACTAACCGGATGATTCAAATGGATATTGCCATGGTAAGATAATCAAGAACAAAATTGCAACAATTTGAATTTTTGGCATTTTAATCGGTGACGGATCTAGAAATTTTTGTTAATTGGTTCACTATTTTTAGGTGCTTTAATTTTTATAAAACCGGATGATACCGATTCCACGGAATATCCAAATGGCTCAAACGCTATTGATAATCAAAGACGATAAACTGAACCAAGGGTTCCAAGAACAATGTTCTTATTTTATTAATCAACCATAAAACTAATGACAATAAACACATAACCCTAATATTTATACTAGATTCTAACAAACTAAAGATAAACATGAATAAACCAAATAAATAAACTATATGATAACTAAAAATAAAACTCGATAATCACGGAAATTAATATAATGCAAATATTTAGATAATCTTCATTCTATCTACATCATACTCCCTCTCTTTAGAAAAAACTCGTCCTCAAGTTTTGCCTTCAAACCAAAGCCACCGGGGTCGAAAGGCACATCAAAACGTCTCTTGACTACCCTATTCATTGTCATCAATAAAGTAATGCCTCTTAAAATTTGATCGCATGTCACAGTATGTTCACGTAAAAAGATATTTGAATTACCATCTTCCTCATGCATGTATATCTCATCTCCATCTTTATCTATTTGTGAAAACAAATTCCATTCAACAACCATTATCTTCTTACGTTTTAATTTAAAAATAGTAGAAAATTCCACATTTTCTACATCCCCACTCGAGTACTGCATACATATCTTTTCAATTTGCATGTTTAAACCAATAACTTCTACTTGAATATTTGACTCCATCTCACAAGCCGGTGAATATGTTTGGGTTTCTAAACGTGAAAGATTTCTATTAATATTCCTCCAATGATTATACTGACCACCTTTTACCTCAGGATCTACCGGAGTATGATCATGAACCGGATTACCTACAACCACTAGAGAAATCCTAAAAGACTCATTGTTTTCAAATCTTTCAATCAAACCACCAGTAAACCAATTATACCAATCCTCGTCCGCGTATTCATCAAACACGGGATGTGAATCATAAATAATGTCGCCATTGGTAGGATGCTCCTCATCCCCGGTTAACTCGTCCCCGACGGGTTCTTCCGGTTCCGTTTCCTTCCAAGTCGACGATACCTCAAGATCTTGGACTCGTTTTTGAAGTCTTTTGATCTTAAGATCCCGGGGGTCGGGATAGACACCATTGCTGCCTCGGGCGGCGAATCTGCAAATAGAAAATCTATCTTTTCCACCGGCACGTGAACCACCAATGTTCTTGTCGATGCCTCCGGCGGCGACTCTTCGAACAAGAAAACAATCGTCTCCACGTAGAGCCATTTGAAACCAAAGCTCTGATACCAAATGATACCGATTCCACGGAATATCCAAATGACTCAAACGCTATTGATAATCAAAGACGATAAACTGAACCAAGGGTTCCAAGAACAATGTTCTTATTTTATTAATCAACCATAAAACTAATGACAATAAACACATAACCCTAATATTTATACTAGATTCTAACAAACTAAAGATAAACATGAATAAACCAAATAAATAAACTATATGATAACTAAAAATAAAACTCGATAATCACGGAAATTAATATAATGCAAATATTTAGATAATCTTCATTCTATCTACATCACCGGACATAAAAAAATTCGGGCCGGTTCAACGGTTTGGATCGGGTTACTAAGTTAGGTTCATCACATAATAAAAAATGTGATACAATAAGTCAATATTACACTTTGAAAGTTGTAATGATGTGAGAAGAGTTTCACGATTTGGAGCCCTAAAAGATTAAAAGTTCATTAAAAAAAAGAAATTTTACAAAATGCCTATATGAAGATTTGAACTTGTAACCTTTTAATAAAATAACTCCATTAAATTCCAACTAATCTAAGAGAACTTTATTACTTAAATCCACTCTTAATGATCTATATGGGTCCACCTCAAAATTTTTTATAGATTTACTCCGAAAATTACTACATAATTTATATTAAAATTTTGAAAAGGGATGGGTTCCTGGGTATCCGTTCCGTACATATTGGATCCGTTCTTGCTTTTAATTGTAAGTATAAATAGCTTTATGGTGTATTTATATATTGAAAAGTAATCAATGTACCAACATGTAGAGTACTTGGTGAAATTGAATGTGTGTAGAAAATATTAAGTAGCCCTAACGCCAATACCTAATGCCATATTTGTAAACTTAATAAGTGTGCTAGGTATTATTTAAGGTTACTGGTAGAGCGTAGAGGATAAATTAAGTATTTTGTCTCTCTAAAAATGGGATGATTTAAATCGCGAAATGCGATATATATGGTTAATAAGAGTATATTAGAAGTTGTTCTATAAAAATTTTTGGAGATCGGTGTGGGTGCGTATGCTCATAGTCATGAAGCATACGCTTTTAGCTCGGATCCGTACCAACTTAAGTTACGAGACCTACCATTCTGAAACTCTATCGATGCAAGTTGAATATTGTTAGGTTTGGGCTTACCTCGACTCAATTACACTCCTAATCATATGAGATGTATATACATGAATGCAATATCACATGAATGTGCATTGACATAACATGACATGATCTTAATTTGTAAACAAAACGGTTCAAGTTAATTAAGAAATAAGACAAGTGTGACTCGGCAATGATTATCAAGAACATAGAAAAAGCAAACAAAACTTACTATTAGCACTCATGTGATTCGGAAAACTAGAAAATAACACAAATGAACCATTGACATAATAAATTTTATAGAATTACTTATTATTCTAAAAGACATAAAAGATTGATCAACTAATTAACTAAAAGTGAGTTCATTCAAATTCGGAATCATTTACCCCAATAATTTAACTAAACTTGACTAACTTATAGTACAACCAATGTTGAGACCCCCTATCATATACATATTAGTTTTAATGTCTGACTTTTTTCACTTCTAACAAACATAAAATTGTTCAGATGCTTCATACGGGGTGATCAAATAATAAAAGCCAGGGTCAGCTGGTCTAACCTAGTCATATGGAGCCTTTAAGTGCCCTAAGTTATATCCAGTCCTAAAGAAAACCCACAAGCCCAAAGGCCTACTGATGGTAAACCAGGCCGCCCTTAGAATTGAACCGAATATCACAAAGATCATGGTCCTCTTTTTTGAGCCTCACTACCTCAGAACAATTGATTAGATAGATGGATTTGAACCCGAGTTTCTAAATAACAAGAAACCCAAGTTTCTAAATAACAAGAAACCCAAGTTTCAAACAATAACTCAGTAGGTAACTGTAATCCATTATCTCGTTCTAGACTCATGATAGAAGTTTCGAGGATCCTAATATTTCAAGTTTTCAACGATCAAGTGAGATTAGTCTGAATAACCAGCACAAATTTTTTTTAATATAGACACTTAATTGATTTCATTCTATATGATTTATATAATGAACATTTTAATCACCACTTTATCGCAATAGAGAAAGATTAGACAAATCTTGTTAACTACACCCCAATTAAGAACGGAGAGATAAATTCTCTCTTTCACATCTTAAACTTTCCTACCACTTCTAAATACATAATTTACCCGGTGATATGTCGGATGTGTGGATATCTCCGGAGTACACATATACTATTATGGTTGTTGTACTTTAGGAGACATATTTGTTCGTCTTAGAAGAAGCACGTAAAATGAAGAATTTCTATAATTTCGTCGCCATAATAGTAAATATTTAAATAATCGTGTACTTTTCTTATGAAATGCTTCAATGTTAAATTTTCAAACATAAAATTTTGGGTATTAGAGATAGAAATAAAAACTTTGCTCCATTTTATCGCGATTAAATATTTAGAGATAAAGACCAAAACTTTATTTTTTTTAAAATTTAAGGTGTATAAATATGTAGCTTTTCGAATTAAAATTAAATTTCAAGTTTAATGAAACGTAACAAAATTTAATTTACTATTATGATGACAAAATTGTAGAAATTCTTTGTTAACCACCATTCAATTTCGATTGCACAAAATATAAAATCTCTTAAGGTGGTTTAAAATAAGTAATAAAAATTTTCTTTGAATTTTAATTTAAACTTATGATGTTAAAGAAAGAAATTTTTATAAATAATTATGCAAAACTGATTCAATCAAAAACCTATATTTTTAATTTATTAATTGCGAGAATTATTGTAGGAGTGACATATATTTTAAAGTAAGATGACAATGATGTGTCACAGTTGAAGGAAAGACATCTGATAAAAAAATTTATTCATTTATTTATTAGTGTATGGAGATTATTTCTAATATTTTTCTACAATTTTTTGGTTTCCCAAAATAATATTTGCATGCATCTAGAAATGTAAATGAACCATAAAGTAAACCCTATGTTTTGAAATCTAGAATAAGAGTAAATTGTTATTTGCATCCTTGTGGTTTATTGATTTTGACCATTTGCATTCTTATGGTTTTAAAATCTTATATTTATCCTTGACGTTTACATTTTATTCCTATTTGCATCAAAAAAACTAACTTTGTTAGATTTTCCAGTTAACTTTTTCATTAATGACTAAAATATCCACATGGATGCAAATGGTCAAACAAAAACTTTAGGGATACAAATAGTTAAAACTACTTGAAATTTTAATATATGTGTGTGTGTGTGTGTGTTATATCTGGTAAAAACACTATTATTTTTGTAAATTTTAGAGAAAATATTTTTATTTTTAAACTATTTATTATTATTTAGTTTTATTATTATTCGGTTTTTTTTTCCAATTTGCCTATATTTAGTAGGGATTATTTTAGTCAAATTTGCCTATATTTATACGTGAGTGTTATATTTTTATCGGTAAAAACATTGTTAGTTTTGTATATTTTATAAAAAAAACTTTTTATCATTAGAACTATTTATAACTGTTTTATTTTTATTATTATGTTATTGTTCTTGTTTTTTTTAAACATGTTTTTAGTAAACAAAAATAAATACTTATTTATTAAACTCGTTATAAACTTTTTTTTACATCGTTAATCTTTTAAACTTTGTTTACGAGCCCTTATTTTTTAAACCAATTCTATTTCTAACTATTCATTTTTTTTTTAAAAAAAATCATTCATTTTATAAACATGTTTTATGTATATAAATAAGTATGCATTATATAAAACCATTCATTTTTACAATTGTCTTTTGTTATATGTTTCATTGTTCAACATAACCATCATAGTACACTTTGAGGCTCAAATATTTGTGGTATATGCTCATAAAAAATGAGTAATGTATAGAAAAAGAAGTTTCGAAAACATATGATAATAAAAAATATTAGAAAATAACGGTTTGAAAATATGTATTTATTTGTATATTAAAAAATGTTTTATAAAATAATAAACTGAAAAAAAAAACAACTAAATAATAATAAAACTATAATAATAAACACTTTAAGTTATAAAAACATTCTTCCTAAAATACACAAAAATAACAATATTTTTACCTTATAAATAATATATATAAAGGCACACACACACACACAGGAATGCAAGAATTTTTGAATGCAAATGAGAAATATATGAAAAAATTCAACTAATTTTTACCATTTGCATCCCTAAAGTTTTTGTTTTGACAATTTGTATCCCTGAGGGTATTTTGATCATTAATGAAAAAGTTAACTGGAAAATCTAACAAAGTTAGTTTTTTGAATGCAAATGAGAATAAAATGCAAACGTCAGGGGTGAATATGAGATTTTAAAAACATAAGAATGCAAATGGTCAAAATCGACAAACCACAGGAATGCAAGAATTTACTCATAGAATAAAAGCCAATCTTTATCGATCTTTGTTTATCTTTGTTGACTATCCCAGTATCTGATAATATTAGAGTTCAATTCGTGTCCACTCAAATAGAGTTATCTTATTGATGGGATTGTGAGTTGTGACACTCCATATTTTTTTATTATCTTACTAGATTTAATGCCCGTGTGTACACACGGGTTAAATAATAATATTTATAATAAATTTATAATCATTGTGTTTAAGTATTTATAAAATTTTAATATCTAAATATATGGTTCCATCAACTTATGCATGGTGATTAACTCCATACAATTTCCCTCTCAAAATTCCTATTATAAATCAAATATTTTCCCTCTAAAAATTGCCCCCTAAAACTTTGAAATATTAGATAGATAGCATGAACAATAGTGTTTATATAATATATATATATATATATAATATGTATGAATGTTGACTTGTTTGGGCCATCATATATTATGGTAAATATTTAACACCACTAAAAGAGACCAAACAAACATGGTAATAGGATTAGAGATGATTGTTGCATGCTTATTCCTTACAAGACAAGAAGTGATCTACAAATCATCATCAATAACACTTAAATAATAATCTTACCAAACATTTAAGGTCATAAAATGCACACACTTTTTTAGCATGTTGTCTATTAGATGAGGGTCATCCCTCATTACACCAATCATGACCATGCTACCTTAGATGTATAATCTATATTAAACAAACGACCCTTTGATTTGTGAATCAAGATGTAGATATGTCCAAACACAAGTCGTTCGAAAAAAATCCAACCACAAGTCGTTAGTAAAAAAATCCAAACACAAATCAAGTCGTCGTCGATATATAAAAGCGTTAAATGTACACGATAACAACACTATTTTTATCTTATAGGTCATGTTCTAAATACTGTTAGTGTAATTAGAAGAAACAACATATATAGATATTGCCTTATGAGATCCAAACCAAATATCTTTTTTTTTAATAACAGCGAGGAGAATTCAGATCCAGCGGCACGTCTCTTTATAGTCTCTAGGTACGTCGATATCTCAGACGGGATTTCAACCGTCAATTATTAGCTTGACGTTTGAGGATGACATCAACATATATATTCCAAACGGAAACCGACTATCTCGTAAACCCCCCACTTGCATATATTCACTACTAAAAAATGAACCTATTGTAACCTTTTTATAACCTTTTTGCAACCTTTTTTTCAAAACAGTTGCATTAGAAGAAGTTGCATTAGATCTAATGCAACTTTTTTGCTACCTATTGCAACTCTTATTTAAAGAGTTGCATTAAAAAAAGGTTGCATTTGAATAAAATTGCATTATGTAAAAAAACAGTTGCATTATGTAAAAAAACAGTTGCATTATGTATTAAAAAAGTTGCAATTGATCTAATGCAACTTTACCTAATGCAACCTTTTTTTACCAAAAAAAGTTGCAATAGGCTTATTTTCTTGTAGTGATTTGGAGTGCCCAATGACAACCTCGATTAATGGCTACAAGATTTTATCGCTAATCAGAATTTAATTTGTTACCATCAAGCCAAAGAGCCATTAACTACATCAGTCATACCAGTAGACCAAATAACCACCGATGAATATCAAATGCAAGTATGAAAAATGTCATTATAACATATGTTAAAGTATGAAAAAATATTTTTGATTTTACTTTTATAAATTATTATAACTGTTTCCACAGTTTTTCAAACTGTACATGGCCATGCTGTACACCATCACTAGCTACATGTTGGTTGTCGCCACTAACACCAACCTCAACAGTTAATACATATCACACGTAGAGAGATTTGTTATACATGACCTAGTTACTTGAAACATACATATCATACAAGTTTAATTTTGTTGTTCTACATCTTACTTTTAAAAAAATATTCTTTCTACTGCTTTTTAGGTTATGATATCATATTGTACAAAGAGACTTACGTAATATTTATAAAGAAAATTTGCGATGGGGCATTTCCGTGTGTAATTTTACAAAAACAGTCGTCATCGATGATATTCTTTGACGAAAGGTTTTTCCTCGTGTGGTTTAGGTTATTTTTTGATAATCCGACGGTAATTTTTGCAAAATTACTTGTGGATATTTAGAATTTTGTTTGTCTAACTTATTTTAATTTTAATATGATCCATAGCTGCTTTAAGAACGAACTTAATAGGTTGGTGACGTGCCGTCAGTGCATGGCACGCCTTCTTTTTGTTGTTTATGTTTGAGTGCTACTATATACACCTCTTTTTTCTAACTTTTTTACTTGTTACACATCCTCTCTAAAGTTTAAAAAAATACAATTTCAATAATTTTTTTACAAAACAATATTTTCTTCTTAAATAAAGATTTCATTTGTTATAATGTTGTATTAAACTATTGCATTTAGTTGGTGAGTATCAACTAGAGGCGTTCAAACAAAACAAAAACTAAAAATAGTCGAATAAATCGTATCCGTAACCTAAAAAACGAACCGAATTGCAAATGGTCTTCGGTTCGGTTACTAACCGTATCCGAATTGTGAATTCGGTTATCGGTTACAAAAAATATGGTGTATTCTGTTCGGTATTATGAATAAACCGTATAATAATCGGTTTAATCAGATAAATGGACCGAATAAACCAGCTAAAGCGGTTAAATTCTATTCGGTTAGGCCAAATTGAAAGATTTCACGACTGAATAAATCTACTTAAGCAGTTGAATTTAGTTGGATCAAGCCAAAAAATTGATTTTACGACCGAACAAAAAGATTTTAAAACCGAATAAACCGCACCGATCAAAACGTTAACCGAACCATTGAATACTCACGCAAACATTTTTTATGTACGCATGTTATTACTTTCGGTTTGGAACACTTTATTTTTAACGAATAAGGATAATAAAAGTTTAGGGATAATTTTCGACAAGTTTCAAAATAAAAATTAAGATGAGGGGTGTGACAAGTATAGAAGAAAGATATATATAGACACACCCTTTATGTTATTGTCACTACAACCACCATCACCAACCAAAGTTATTGCCACATGTTAGAATTTGTTTTCATGACAAAACTGTAATGTTGTGTCACTTGTGTGTCCTAACACTCCATGCCCAATTGTTGTAGACTTGCTAAGCATTTGTTTCTACACAAGTTTTCGTGGGCTATCTTCTTAGCGGGCCTTTTGCTAAAGGAAAACATACTCCCAACTATTTTTGTTTGTTTTCTTTACAATCATGGCCTAATGCCCTAATGGGTCATCTTATATGATTTTTACTACGGACCATATATAACCCTGTGAATTTACGTGTCATTAGACCTGCACAAAAAAACCGCTTCCATACCCAACCCGGCGGGTTGGACCCGGAACCGGTTCCGGTTCGTACCCAGTGGACCCCATACCCGCTATACCCGGTTTCGTACCCACCGGTTCCTATTTTAGAACTTGTACCCGGACCCGACCCGAACCCGGTTCCTACCCGACTGTACCCGGACCCGATTGGAACCGGGTAGGAACCGGTTCCGACCGTTTTTTTTATTTTTTGGTTTCTAGCCGTTATAAAACGGCATTATAGCCGTTGGAGATGATTTTTTGACCGTTTTTTTGTGTTTTATTGCCCCCTAACACCCATTTAGCTACTATAAATATATGTTTGATGTTTGGGTTGATTACAACACTCGAAAACGCAAAAAACGCAAGAAAAAACGCAAGCAAAAAACGCAAAAAAACTCTCTCTTTTCATCTCTTTCATTTTCGTTAATCTCGAAATGGCATCACAATCCGCAACCGGTTCTTCTCAAGCCCCCAATGTTGTTCAAGTTCTTCAACATAACCGAAGCCAAAGAGTGTGGCAACATTGGGATTTAGTTGAGATGAGTGACGGGTCACACAAAGCTCGTTGCAAGTATTGTGGAGCTTTGTTGGGGGCGGCTTCAAACTCGACTTTGGACAAGCATATTACAAAGAAGTTTTGTCCGGTGTTGAAAAATGCCCCCGAGTCCGATCAAGCCGATATGGGGGGTGGTGGCGAAATATTTCATTATAGCGTCGATATGGTCCAAGATCGTATGGCGAAGTTCGTGATTCAAAATTGTTGGCCATTCAACCACTTCGACAACCCGCAATTGACGGCTTTGATTCGGGAAACACTTCAACCTCGTTACACCCATGTAAGTCGTATGACCCTTAGACGATATTGTTTGAAATTGTGGGGAGTTTGTAAAAAAGATTTAATTGTGTTTTTCCAAAACTTACAAACCGGTGTTAATTTAACTAGCGACGTTTGGTCGGCTCCACACGGTTGCATTGAGTCTTATCTTTGTGTAACCGCTCATTGGGTGGATCCCGATTCGTGGCAAATGATGAAACGTATCATTGCTTTTGATCTTTTTCCGATTCCACATAGCGGAGATGATTTGTTTGAGCTTTTAGATAACGTAATACAAACTTATGGTTTACAAAACAAAATATTTTCAATGGCTTTTGACAACGCTTCAAATAATACTAATGCGGTTGATAAACTTATGGTAAAATATAAACCGATTTGCAACGGTGATTTTTTTCATAGTCGATGTGTCGCACATATTATTAATTTGGTAATGAAAGACGGGCTAGGGTCCGAATTATGTTCCCAATATATATATTCGTTTAAATGTATGCTTTATTCGGTTTTTAAAGCTAAAAGGCAAATTTGTCAAGATTATAAACAATTTTGTAGAGATACGAATTCGATATATTTAGGTGCGAATTGGGATACACCTCACCGTTGGAACTCGACATGCGACATGTTAGAGAGTGCCTTGAAACAACGAGATTGGTTGAAAGTTTTTCATAGTAGTCTTGTATCGGCCGGGTTAGCCGACGAGTTTTCGGAACATTGTTGGAAATTTATACCAAAATTTGTTGAATTTCTTGGCGTTTTTAAAAATTCAACTAAAAACTTATCGGGGGTTTATTACCCGACTAGTAGTTTGGTGCTTTACGAATTATATTTAATGTCTCTTAATATTAAAACTTTTGAAAATAAATTTTTTTTAAAGAAATGACACCAGCGATGAAAGAAAAATTTAAAAAATATTTTTTAGAGCTCCCTTCGGTTTTTACTTGTGCCGCCGCTTTAAACCCGTTTTATAATATTACGGGAGTCGAATGTTTAATTCAAGAAATTTTTGACAATTTGGATATCCATATGGATAACCCAAATCACGCAACGGAAGCAAAAGCAAAATTTAATCACGATTTTCAAAGACTTTTTGATGTTTATCACTTAAGATACGGGCCAACAACGGTTACACCATTTTCACAATCGGAGGCTAGCTCAAGTAAGCCGATGAAGGACCCGAAGAAAAACTTTTTAAATGTCGTTCGGGAATCCGTGGCAAAAAAACAAAAGGGTGCCGCTCCGAGTAGCGAGCTCGGTAGATATAGTGGAACGGATTATACTTCCACTATGTCGGCCGATGACATTGAGAGTTTTGATATATTGGCTTGGTGGAAAGGAAGGGAAATGGAATTTCCGGTTCTTTCCGCCATAGCCCGTGATTTACTAAGCTCCCAAGCTTCTACGGTAGCTTCGGAATCGGCTTTTTCTACTAGTGGTAGGGTAATATCTTTACGGAGGACCTGACTTTCTCCGGAGGCTGTGGAGATGTGCATTTGTCTCAAAGATCACTTGGACGCGATTGATCGCAAACAACACCTAACGAGCTTAGAAGACGACATCGAACCGGAGGCAAAAATACATGATGAAGAGGTTGAGGAGGGACTATCAACCGGAATATCCGATGAAGAACTCAAAGAAGACGAAAAAAGAAGAGGAAAAAAATGAAGAAGCTTAGATTTCAAAAATATATATATTGACTTTGTTTAAAAATAGTAGTTTTTTTGCATCGTAACTTCAATATCTTGTATTTGGTTAACTCTTTTCACTTGAAATAAATCGTATTTATTTAGTAACTTTATATTGTACGCAAAACCAAAAAAAAAAGTAAAAAGAGTTAAGAAAAAAAAAATTACACCGAGTACCCGGTTTGGACCCGACCCGGGTAGGAACCGGACCCGAACCCGACCCTACCCGGTTCCACAGGGTGGGGTTTTACCCCCACCCTACCCGGACCCGGTTCGTACCCGGTTCCATAGTGTACCCGGACCTGATCGGGTTTTGGCCCCCGTACCCGGTTTGTACCCGGTTCCGGGTCCAAAAAAAACCCGGTTTGTGCACGTCTACGTGTCATGTTGGCATTGGTAAAAAAAACATATTAGTTTTAACTTATCATAACTATCATATTTTGATTTTACCGGTCCTAACTATTGAATTGTCTGTCAACGGTCCCAACTTTTATCACTTTAACAACCAATGGTCCGTCATTAATTTTTTTTAACGCCGTTAAGTTTTTTTCGAATTCAAGACCGATGTTTTAGGTCTTCTGATCCGAATAATAATATGAGTTGATTGATGTAAAAGTTTGCTCGAAACGAGATTCGAATGATAAAATTTGTACATCCGATTGAAGCACCGTTAGGTTTAAACACTCGATTGAAGCACCGTTCCATTGTTCGGAGCGTCATTTCGAGGTAACGTTTCCGTAAATCGACTTGCATTATCCTTCCGATCAAAAGGCTGAAAACATCGGTCTTGAATTTAGAAAAACTTAACGGCGTTAAAAAAAATTAACGACGGACCGTTGGTTGCCAACGTGATAAAAATTGGGACCCTTAACAGCCAATTTAATAGTTAAGACCGGTACAAGCCAAAAGATGATAGTTAGGACTAGTAGAAACCAATATAAAAAAAACCTTTTACTTTTAAATTACTTTTTCCTCTCTTAGCTTTCTTGTAATTCTTTTAAGAGTAAGAGTAAACTGCAGTTTTGGTCCCTGTGTTTTGATATCATTAACAGTTTTGGTCCCATCTTAACAGTTTTGGTCCCTGTGTTTTTAACTTTTAACAATTTTGGTCCCGAACACTAACTCCATCCAATTTTCCGTTAAGTCTCTCTCACATGCGGAGTAAAAATGTTATTTCTCTCGCTTTTTTTGACAAACGACTAAATAAAAATGTTAAACTACATGATGATTTAGATAAAAAAAAAAAGAGGGAGAAATGACATTTTTACCATTTAGATGTGGGGCGCGTGTGAGAGACTTAACGGAAAATTGGATGGAGTTAGTGTTCGGGACCAAAACTGTTAAAAAATAAAAACACAGGGACCAAAACTGTTAAGGTGGGACCAAAACTGTTAATGGTATCAAAACACAGGGACCAAAACTGCAGTTTACTCTAAGAGTAAATTACGGTTTTCCTCCATGTGGTTTGGGCTTTGTAACAGTTTTCATCCAAAACTTAAAAAATGCTCAATATAACCATTGTGGTTCCAGATTTTAAATTTTTCCCAGTGAGATCCAAACCTCTAACACAATCAAGTTTAACCGTTACTCAACCCTCACTTGCCCCTCACATAAGGGGCATTTTTGTCATTTAACCCCGCCACTTGCATATATCAATCAAGAAAACCCTTTAAACTTCCGGATTTACTTCACAATTGTTTCATATCTCATACCCACCTCTTCTTCACTATGAAAACTCCAACGATTGCTTCATTTCTCCGACTCCAAAACGTTGCAAGGTGAAAGCTTTGATTTGATTCTCTAAAAGTTTGGATGCAATGGTGCTCACGCTTTGGTACGTTCGTAGTATAGGAGATGTCGTTAATCCATACGAACTATATGGTGAGTATATTTTTCTCACAATTTACTTTGATGTGTAGCATTAGTGTAGTGTACATATAACTTTTCTTTTTGAAAATTGTGTTTGATTTTCTATTTAGGTGGAAACCCTAGCATGTTCTCGCTGCATCATGGTGGTCGATTCACAAAGCCCCTAGTAGAAAGTATGTAAATGGGCAAGTTAGTTATGTTGTTTTGTGGATCATGGTGAATTTTCTATGCATGAGATAGATGCAATGATTCAAGAGATAGGGTACCCGTGTGAGGAAGTAATATTTTATCATTATATGGTTCCCGAGCAAGATTTAGACTTGGTTTGGGGGCCTAAGGAAATGATTCTGATGTGTTGAGTTTATTGGAATTTGTTAAGAGGTTCAAAATAATGACATATACGCTGAACATTGGAGCAAAGGTGGGGAGAGTTACTTCATATCACTAATAAAAGGTAAGGTTTTCAATGAAGAGTGAACTGAATAAGGACGTTCTCAACCAAGGAGTTCACAAGAGAGGCAAATGGTGGGGTTAAATGACAAAAATGCCCCTTACGTAAGAGGCAAGTGAGGGCTAAGTAACGGTTAAACTAGACGCTGTTAGAGGACTGGACTTAATTGGGACAAATTTGGAACCACAATGGTGATCATATTGAGCATTTTTTAAGTTTTGGATGAAAACTATTACAACGCCCACAACACATGGATGAAAACCGTAATTTACTTAATTATTTTAAGTTATTAGTCCGTATAAATCGAGATATAATACCGATTTCTACCTATTTTCAATCTTAAAAACCAAAACACATCAACTTCATACATTCATGTTGCCATTAAGTTTGAAATTAAACACGCCGCATCGTATCATTTATTATGTTATCGAACAACCTGGCCGAAGCATGCGGATTTTAAATTCTAGTTTCTAAAGAAAATATGAGGACTTAGACTCCGGATGTAACTAGTTGTTACTTGTTAGTTTATGTAGTTGTTTTATTATCTTTTATCATACACTAGATTAGTTATCTGTACACTATATGTAGTAAACATAATTATAATATGATATTTTAACTATATTCTATTTGTTTTTAAAATTTGATAACTATATTTTCAAACAGCTTGCATTAGAATCGAAGAGTAATAAAACTTTTTAAAACCATGTTATATTATATTTGTTTTAATGTTTGTATAAGGAGTTAGAATGTAGAAATATAACTCTAATCATTCGATCAGAAATAAACAAAACAAAAAAGGAAAAAACATTACAAATATCAAATTCAGTTCGCTTATAGTCCAAATATTAAAAAAATTATTATTATGATTTATTATGCACATAAATATTTTCATTATTTTAATACTTATTCATTTGTTTAACAAATAATTTTCATGCTTAGGTGGTGGATGTCTTAGTTGAATGCCAAGTGGCACACTATTTATTCTTTTATTAGACTGCCCGTAATGGGCGTGAAGGCAAGCATATAATGCCCCATAACGCCTCGCACACCACTACGCGGTTGCGTTATGAGGGCGTTATGGGCGTGAGCGTGTTTAACATAACGCCGGTGCCCTCTCTCTCCTCCCCATTTCTCTCACACACTTTCTCCACTTCTCTCTCTTAGTCATAATTGAGTGGCATTATTGCACTACGTCACTTTTTAGTATAATGCCCCTTGCCTAGTCACCGTCCACATGGCGGAAAATATCCACCAGGGGCATTAACCATTACATACAGTCTTAGTATATGGAGAAAAGAATTAGATCGATTTTGGGTATTATCTATATTTTTTGGTGTTATATTTAACGAAATACTTGAACCATATAGTTAAAGATTGTTTTAGGTTTCATGTTTGTGTTTTTAGTTGCAAATAATGATCGATATCTTCCGGTTCCCTAACGCATAGAGAACAAGACTTTGTCTCAGCTCACTAGCTTTTCGCTGGATTTTCAATGATATTCTCATCGTTGTTAAAAAAAAAGATGCAAATAAATTGGAAGGTATTATTATTATTATGGTAGTGTGTTTTATCAATTCAAACTAACCTGAAAATTTATGATGCCTATTTGTTGGAAACCGACGAGTCATAAAAATCATCTCAAAGGAAGAAAATCTTGGGTCCACCTCTACGGGCAACCGCATCAACCATGCATATTATCTTACAAAAGTATAATACATAGCCTAAGTTTAAAAGTACCAAAATCTTATTTAATTGTATTTCTTGTCACTTTAACGCCATAACCTTATACTTTTATAATTGCTATCAAGCTTCTAATTTGGTGGTGAGAGGATTTTCTAGTATTGAGTTTGATTTTTTAAGAGCTTCAAACTAATTATTGAGGATTAAAACGACTTCTTAGTTTTAAATTCGAGTAGTAATGATTTGATAAGTCTAATTAATATAGAACATAGTTTCATTAATGATAACTTTTTCCAAAAATGAATATGATGGGTTTTTTTTGTCTACGTATGGACCGTATTATCACCTTTTAATTAATTCAGAAGAATTTTATATTCATTTTAGTTACTTAAAAGAGTTAAAGTTATATGATTTGTTAAAAATTTGTAAGGATTAAAATTATAGATGTATCATCTAACATTCAAATATTGTAAAGAAGCATGTAAACAACACTGGCTCGTTTTTCTGAATTATGAAGATTTTGTATTTTTTTGGTAGACTAGTAATGCGTCTAACAAGATCGTATTGTAGTTCATGATGCATGCTAATTAAGATCATGTAACGTCCGAATAATGTTATCATCAAAGATTTCGTTCATTGGGGGATCGACTATGTGTGCCGGTGAGAGTGTGTGCTCTCGTCTTTAAGGATCATATCATGCAATATGCAACAAGCATACATCATGTTTGTTATATTTTCCCGTTTAAAAGCTCGTGTTGATCGCTATATAATACGCCATTTAGCTTTTAACACACTAAGAGTGTGCTCGAAATATTTTTTTGTACTTTCTTGGACTTTCTTACATTTTCTTCTTTTTCATCGGATGTGTATGAAATTGGTTTCACAAAAATGACCAAGTAGGGTGAATGTATTATAAAACTTGCAACTAGCAGTGTACCAATCGAATGTATTATAGCTTAAACAAGTCCAAGATCGAACCCACAAGACTCTTTAACTTACGAAAACTAACTAATTAGACTCAATTGATTGACACGACTATTAAACTAATATTATGTTGAGAATGTGGTTTAGCTATAAACTAAATTAAACTAATTAAGAAAATTAATATGAAATAAACAAAAGACGGTTTAGAGAAGATTTAATCAAATAATGACGAAGAAAACCACATATGCTAGAATCCCTAATGTTTCAGTTATCACTTAAATGGAAAACACTTTGCTATGGAACTGTGATCTTAATATAGTCACTTAAAGGAAACACAAATAAGACCCTCGACCCTTCTAAAAAAAAGACATGTATGGGTCCATTTAAGTTCTTACAAAAAACAGTTATAAATATTAGACTTCCTCACAGTTGTTTAATTAGTTATGACCAAGTACCTTTTAACTGAAACCCTACCTCACAGCGTGGAACTCAAAGCTAGTTTAACTAATTCATTTAACTTGATAAACACGATTGAAAAATAATCCTAGATAAACTTCTCATAAAGAACTAAATCCACCAACTTAATCAACCAAGACTTACCAGATAATCTATCACCTCACGCATATCTAAATTAGCTGCACACTTTCATGCGTTTTTGCTAATCAACCATAAAGTAATCAAGAACACACAGTAAATGACCTAACAAAATCGTATTATATGAAAGACATTCATCAAAGACTCTGAAACAATATAATTAATCAAACCAATTCAAGCATACACACGCATCAAATGAACATATTTAAACCTTTTACTAAATCATAAATCCATAGACAAAAGCAAAATCCAAATAACGTCAAACATAATTCAAAGGTTTATCGTTTAGCCTAGACAGCCTATATAGTTTAGCCTAGCATTATGAGATCAAACAAAACAATAATGAAAGACATCATTGATGAAAAACAAACAAAACAAGATCTAGAAATATGGATGATAAAACCCGTGAATTCTTCAATCCTGTTATGTTAACGTTCTTCAGAAGAGGTGATGCCTAGCCTTTGAAAGCTCCAAAATACACTAGTTTGCTATGAAATTCGTCATTCTTTTCTATCAATCCGTCCCCTCCTTTAGGGTTTAATGTTAAGTTGATTTTATAAGTGAAACTCTTAAAAACCGTCTAAACTTTCTGTAAAATTAGTCTTGTCACGTCTTGGACGAGCCTTGGAAACTTGATTGCACAGCGTGGCTTGAAAAGCCACCAATAACCCAAAATGAGCACGTTGCATCGTGCGGCAAGCTTTTGCAACCTTGTCACACCCTCAATTTTCCACAAACGGGGTATTCATTAGGTGTGTGACATACCAGGATCTCAAGCCATTAGTTACAGTAACATTGACTTAAGTATTTTTAACAAAAGTTTAACTTCGACATTAACCCAAAACTCAGGGTATAAAATGTAAGTTTTCAAAGTTTAGCGGAAGCTTTTAAACAAACCCATTTTTTAAATAAGCTTGTGCTCAACAGTTTAGCACCAAACCAATAAAACTTGTGCTCAAAAGTCTAGTACAAGTAAATGAAAACCCCTGTGCTCAATAGTCTACACAAATAAATAAAAACATCCGTGCTCAAAAGTCTAGCTCGTAACCCAATAGAAGTTTTCAAAGAACAATAATGTAGATAAAAGTTTTTGAAAATGTTAAAATGACTCATGCATGAAATGTCCTACGTGCACAGCTCCTAGCCACCTGAGAAAACATACTGAAAACGCTCAACACATGGTTGGTGAACTCAATGGGATATTTAACAAAAGTATTTAAATATCAAAACAATTTAACTGATAAAGTTCATTTACTATTGCTGGTTTGCAAGACCACCTCGCTTACTACCTGAGCACATTGAGATTAAACTGAACGTTGTGTTGTGCCTTACTGCCATCAAACTTGATGACCAAAAGTTCCAAAGACAATCTGCACCACCTGGATCCCTACCAGCGTGATGGGGTCTGCCGAACCCGGTAGTACTACTCAAATTTCCCCGTTATACCCAATGTATATTAATAATCTCAAATAAAGGAAAGGACTTTTGTTGGAACGTTTATGCTAGCCATTAGACAATAGAAATTAGTTTATCAAAATAGTTGCCCGAAGGCGTAAAACGCAACCCAAGGCCGTATAAAATCTTGCCCGAAGGCCCTACCGAAGGTATAAAGATGCAGCTCAACGCCGTATAAAATAGTTTTATATGTTTTCTCTCCGAAGGGATTTAAAAGCGGGCAAAGAGACTCACCTTAGAATGCATAGCAAAAGCAATAACACGAATGCAAAAGAGAACCTAAACCGTCCTACAATCCTGCTTATTAAATTTTCTCCAAATTAATAACTACAAACTTTCGTTTTATATAAGAGTAGAATATTTATATACACACAATCACTAACACATATACTACATTGAGTTCACGTATTCATATACTTCATGTCATTCATACTATACATATATTTACCATACCTAAACTATACCCTACTTATATACCCCACATGTTTTTTTTACATACTACAACGCATAGATATCTATTGTTTCCCACTTTATACCTACACGCATAAAATACACATGATACTACACACTGCGGCTATTGCTATTCTTGCTTCATATTCATACTTGCATAATCTCGGTCATATATATTTATGTTTATCAGTTTGTCAAGATCTTGTTGCAAACATTCATATACACTATACATACACACACGTACACATACCATTAACGCATACATACTTTTGTTTCTATTGTTCAATACACACACATACATTCTTAGCACACATACACATGCATATTCATACCTGAATTCACTTTCACACCTACGCATACATACAACATGAATATAAATCTACTATCATACCTTGATCATACATATATACATACATGCTGTTACACACCATATCATACATACTTGCATACATTTCACACACATACATATACATATACATATATATATATATATATATAGCTAGCAGCACACATACAATCTCTGTAACATATATATGTATATATACAAAACGCATGCTGCTCGTACACACACATCACATACAACCATACGAATAAAATCTGTGTATATTTACACTACATACATATATAATACGATCTCATGCTAAGTTCCATGTAACCAAACATCACGCACATACATAGCAGATCACACACATACATATATACTTAGACACGCCAGTTTTGCATAAACACACATACATACACAGATGATATACATACAGCCAGTGGCGAAGCCATGAATTTACTAATAGGGGGGCCTAAAGTTATGGTACCCATAAATTTTTTCCTAATGGATGTTTCGGTACATATGTTCGGGTTGACGATTCGGGTCGGGTTAAACAATAAAAACTTCAAAATATTCTAAAATATCAAAACAAGATAGTTTTTTTAACTAACAAAGTTAAAAAGTATCTATGATAATGCGAGAAGAAGAGTGAGTACCTCGATGAAGAGTCTCTTGTTGATTTTCATGTTCTAATGTTTGACTAGTTAAAGCTTTTTAACGTTTATCCTCTTGATTAGCAATACCATTTCTTCATCAAAATCCTTTCTTTTGAAAAAAAATGTATGGTTTTTAGTTTCACCTTGTCCTTGCCCAATATATATCTACAAAAATCAGAACCAAACTTTCAACATTCAAGAATCAACATTCTTACATTCAAGAATTGAAATTATACCCAAAATTGCATCACATTCAACAACTAAAATTAATCTCTTTTTACATTCAACAATCAACAATCAACATTTTACATTCTTACAAATTACAATATGAAATTAAACCCTAAAATCATCAATTTTCAACAACTAAAATTAAACTCCTTATTCCCTTAAACCCTAAATTCAACAATCAAACATTCAACAATCAACATTAAACAATCAATTTCTTACAAATTATAATAAAAACTGAAATTTAAAACTAGCATGTGGAGTGTGGACTGCTCACTGCTGGGCGGCAGAGGCAGGCGTGCGGCGGAGGCAGGCATGCAACGGAGGCAGGCGGAGCAGTGGTGGAGATGTGGTGGCTGACTGGCTGGTCACCAGTCACGGCTGTTGGTCTGTTGTGAATTTGTGATGTTGGATTGTTGTCTACAACATAATAGTAAAACGAGCAACGGTTTTTTTGGGTTTGATATAATAATGGGCTTAAACATATTTCATGGGCTTAAATTTAGTAGGCCTATTTTTTACAAAAACAAGGGGGCCTGGTTAGAAAAGTGGGAGGGCCCAAACTTCATTTTTATAGACAAATCCGCTAAAAACCGACAAATCGCTACAACAAACAGGAAAAAAATGGGAGGGCCGTGACCCTCCCTCGTCTCTACTTGGTTGCGCCCCTGCATACAGCACCACAAGATCTTGCACTTACATCGTTAACTATTTTAAAAAATAGTTCTTTCGACAGACGAAACCGTTGTCTAAATGTGTAAGCATTGTATTTTGATTCTTAACAAAGTAATCGTTCATGAGGACTTTGCTAGCTGCCACAAGAACACAACGAACATGCGTTCTTGATGATTGAGCGATATCCTCAGCTTCGGCCAACACGGTTTGCATTTGAGAAACAATTCTTCATTGGTTGATTTAGACGAGTCATCGTCAAAACCGTTGGTTGTTGAATAATACGTAACGTATTCATTTTACAAATAGCGGATATAAGTAGTTTCTAGGAAGAAAATGGAGAGAGAGTGGGTGAAAAATATTGTGTATCTTGTGTTTGCATATATAGTATATTAGTCGGATTAGGTTTTTTTTAATCCATAATGGCTATATTACCATTCAACGAACAAAGTTGGATGATTTTGTGAACTTGAAGCAGTTATCTATGTATTTATGTGTTTTTGTTGGTCGGGATGAGCACTCTCTTTTCTTTGTAGGAAAGTACTTGTGGAGCTAATCGTGAGATGAATACATGTCACCGGGATGGTGTGCTTGTGAGCTTGTTTAGCACACCACCCTCTCGTCCCGACGCCCTATGCACTCTTATCTAGCATTACTTAATCTTAAACATTTAGGGTTTGTTTGGTATGTGATAATGAAATGATTGAGAAAAGTGATGGACACAGGAAAGAAATGAGTCGTTTAATTTCATTATCTTGTTTGGTTGCTTTACATGAATGAAATGATTTATTACATTGTGTTTTTTAGTAGACATGAAAAGACAAATGAATGAAAAAAACTTCATTAAAAATGATACAAACACATTTTCATGGTTATGGGTCCCGTCTTGGTTCGAGCCATGGGTCGGATCATGGTTTAGGTAATGGTTTGTGGCATGTATCGGGTCATAGGTCGAGTCAAGGTTTGAGGAATGAGTCGGGTCATAAGTAGAATCATGGTTTAAGTCATCGGTCATGTCACAGTTGGATTTCTGGCTCGGGTCGTGAGTCGGTTCATAGGTTGGGTCCTGGTTCGGTTCATGGGTTGGGTCACGTTTCGAGGCGTGAGTCAGGCCATGGGTCGGCTCATGGGGTCTTATGTCTGATCAAGGCTTGAGGCATGGGTCAGGTCATAGTTCTAGTCATAAACTAAAAAAGTTATTTCATTCTTTGAAGGAATGAAAAAAAACATAGGGTGTGGATGGTTCATTCGTAATTGTCCATTACATTCCATTGACCAATTAAACACATTCTTTTCATTTCGTCACAATAATCCAATTCTTCAGTCTCTCATTCTTACGTATCAAACACTACCTTAAATCCATATTAACAAAATAGATGGAAAGAATTATTGAATACGTATTTAGACACAAAATAAATTTGCTTGAAATGAAAAAGCCATCTTAAAATTTTAAAAAGAATAAATTGTCATTCATCTCGGTTTCTAAGTTATGTTTTGTTTTGCCACTAATCCGAAAGAACGTTTTCCTTTCTAGTAAAACTAGATTTAAGACCGGGTCGCGCGATGCAGCGACCGGGTCACGCGGTCAGGTCTTACGTACGATACAATATAATGTAAAGTCACAATGTGTCAAACATTAAAAGATGTAGAAATATCCAAACTTAGATGTCAAAACGATAATCAAGTCAAATTCTTAAAGTTAAAGTCGTAAATATGTCAAAGTTGGTAAATGATCAAGGTTTTTTTACATATTTCCCCTTCCTAAGTCCATTAATTACATATTTACCCAAGCCTAAAGTTTAATTACATATATCCCCTTTGACATAATAAATTACTCATTTACCCATTCTTTTACACAAACCATAAAAAAATATAAAAATATATTTATGAAGATCATTAAGGGTAAAATAGTAAATCAAAAGGCTATTTTAAAGAAATTGGGTAAATAAGTAATATATATGGTTTAGGAAGGGGAAATATGTAATTGAATTTAAAGAGTGGGTAAATACGTAATAAATGATCTTAAGAAGGGGATATATGTAAATGCCCCAATGATCAAAGTCATCAACTGACTAAGTCATCAGGGCCTAAAATGATAATTCGTAAAAGTCAGAAATTAAAATCTTATATATGTCAAAGTAAAAAAACTTGTTAAAAACTTAAGTGGCAAAACTGTAATTAAATCAAAGTGGCAAAAATGTAAATAAATTTACTTTTGACACCGTCCTTACATATTAGTAAGGTTATAAATATAAATTGGCGTGTGGTAGCAAAAAGCCATTAATTAATCTTAAATTTAATTTAATACACATGGATCGAACCTTGCGATTCATTTTAGGGAATGAAAAGTTGCATGTCAAAATGAGTTTTAATTCTGAATGGAATGTTTCACGCATCTTGTAAGTTATGCATTACATGTCGTGCAAGTAAAACATATCTTTAAGAAAGAGATGGTAAGGTGGTACCTATATAATTCTCATGTTTGATACTTGCTCTTGATCATATGATGAATTTGTGATTGAGAGTTGTCACTCTTCTTGCTTTTGAACCTCTAAAGTGGTTGATCAGTGAAAATTCTAAAGTAACAAACATAACTTCTCATTAAAATTATGATAAACTTAATAAAACAAAAGAACACATTTACATCTTGAATTGTATAGTTAAATATTAGTAAAAAACGAAGTCTTAAATTACCACTGAGTTACCTATGAAGAGATGTTTTTTTGATAATATGGATTCTACCATTGGTTGTTATGATTTGGTTGTTTCTGGTGTCCTCAACGGCAAGTGGTGAGTCAATTAATGGTGCATTTTGTTGTTCCAGGGCTCATATATCTTTGAACATGCATGTGAAACTTGGTTTACCTTCCAATGCAGCCATGTACTTCTTGTGTCACTTCATTCATTTGGCTGTTTGGGTTGAGTCTCTAATGTTGCATTTCATGGTAATCCAATGAATATTTATGACGTTTAACACCATCATCTAAATGACAAATACACTGGATTGGGCTAGCAATAAGATCTCATCTCTTTGACTTAGGTTTTGAAGCTTGTTTTATTTCCTAATGCAACAGTGAGTCATTGTTAGGTCAACAGATAATTCCAATCAACAAATCAACTGTTTTACAAAAACTTTCATATATAAATGCTGATATTCAAACATGCATACAATAAAAGGACTGATATGTGTTGCTACTGTGATTTTTTGACAATGTTAAGAACCTTGCAATTTTGATGCCGTCACTCACATCATACTTCTCCCTATGCGGCTTCTGTTACGACAGTTTTGGTGGAGAACCGTTCTCTCACTCATACCCCACCATCCCAAAGCAACAAAAGTCTATAACAAAGCTAAAGAAATAGCAAAGCATATTGCTTACCTAAAAAGAGATAACAAAAGAACAATAACGGGTTTAACAATTTAGTACAATCTATGAACTAAAAGTATCATAACCAAATAAAAGCAAATATGATATTAAACTAAAACAACTCATCTATTTTAGAAATCTAATGGAGAGATATAGCACGTAATAACCTGTAACAACATAAACATTTCAATGGTTGTAAGCTTTAACCATACTGTGTCAGAACTTATTATAAAAAACAATGTTTTTCTCCTACAGCATAAATGCATAATACAGAGCCATACCTTAGTTTGCAACTTTAATATTTGCATCCCTAGTTCTTGTTGGAATCTGCAGCAGACAATGAAATGCAAGAGTCATATAGCAAAATTTTGAATTTACTTTGTGATTTCTATGTATGTCATGTGTGTATAGTGATGACCTCTACTATTTGAGAAATGTTATTTTACAAATACAATTTTAAAAAAATACAGTTGAAACATAGAACTAATAACCTATACGATTATTAAATAAACAATTTGAAAACTAAAATTCATTAAAGAACGTGTGGATATTAAATGAAGCTTAGTTCTTAAGAAACGAAGAAAATTTACATAATTTAAGCTA
The DNA here is from genome assembly GCA_030867185.1 of Tagetes erecta. Lineage (NCBI taxonomy): Eukaryota > Viridiplantae > Streptophyta > Magnoliopsida > Asterales > Asteraceae > Tagetes > Tagetes erecta. Next base: position 75,146,360 of record CM061490.1, on the reverse strand, counting down.
ACCTATGTTATAGCCAACTCAAATGACATATTCCGCAATAATTCCTTTGTATTATAGACAAAGTGACCGACATTTGAAAGATCAATCATTCCTTCCTAATGGCCATCTTCATCTGCAAAAAACAAACATGCACTGTCACTATATATTGAAACTGAAATGTTAACACCAAGAGACTGAAGTTACTAAATCCAGCATAAGTATCAGGTTTGCATACAAAGATTGTCCTTAATTAACTGAAACTTTAGTCCCAACATGTACAATTATATGGTTGCATGCTATTTTTAACTTGTTTAATCCACAAACTAAACGTGCATTATGCAAATGAGACTCAAAATATACATATGGAAACATAATATAACTGTTAAATCTCATTACTTGTAAGTTGTACCAACTCAACTGCCCACCAAAAAGCAGCAATACTGCACACCAGAAGCACGCCATAACCAACTCCACATATATGTGGTATGGTACCGAATGCCCTGCCGCATTTAACTTTTAAAACCATCTGATATGTATGTAAATTTCCAGCCTTGAGGGGATAGTTAGATGGGACTGCACTTTTGCTCAATCCGGCCTATTATTGATTTAGACGATGGTATTAAATGTCACAAATATTCATTGGATTACCATGCACTGCAACATTAGAGACTCAACACTTCATGTACACAATAAGATCATGTTATTAGCTTCAAAACATAATTAAATATATCAGTTTTTATTCAATAAATAAAAAAAACTTTTGGGGTTTTTTACTCTGAATTTGCATAACACTATGAATTCATAGATCCGAAACAATTGAAATCGAGCCCTAGATCCTCAAAGACAAAGTAAATTCTAGATTTCAATTCAATCGAACCTTTTTGCCAACCAAAAGCCTACGCTGACGATAGTGCATATCCTAAGGTGCCTCTGTAGCGTTACACTCGTGTTGATCTTCTTCGTTACAACCCGATCCTGATTTGTTCATCTTTCTCTTACACAATGTTTCTCTGATCTCTCTTTCTCTTTCTCTTTCTCTTTCTAAATGTGTTTGGAGGCATAAGAAAAGAGAAAGAAGTCTGCTGGCAGAACACGTAGCAATGTATGACACACGTCATTGGGAGGTGCTGGTAATACGTGGCAGTAGCACAACCCTAGATCTACAATGGAGGGTTGAAAAATCCAGAGAAACCCATCTTTGATCAATTGCTTTACACGTATAATCTAAATGACAACATGTCAATATATGACTGGTTTGTGTGTGAACAACCAGTCAACTTAATCAAACAACTATTCATCAACTTTCTTTTTCAATATATAGTTTAATTTAATTTTTACCCAATTAAGTTGAGGAATTTATAACTTCTGGTATGTTTTAAATTATTAGTTATTCAATATCACTTATGTGTTTGTAAGTCATGTCAAAAGTACCCAATAAATATTCATATATATTAAGGCTCTTATATTGTTATATTCTGTTTACCGTTAATCTATTGTAAACTTTTCGGCTGTGAAAATTAAAATGTATTACTTTGTTCATCTTTAAAAATATTTAATGAAATAATGTCTCTGTATCTTTATATCTCTTCTCCTATTATTTTTTATTACTTATTAGGATACTTTTACCGAAAATTTTCTTCAAATCAATTTTGATTTTTTCTTTACTTTATAACCAATTTTTATTACATTTATTTCAGGTCTCGTAAGATTTAGGGGCTGTTTGTTTCACCTCTTAATGGTTCAGTTCAGTGCTTAATCATTCAGAATTTCAGATTCAGCATTCAGAGCGTATGTTTCATAAAAAAAATGACTATGAATGGTTCAATTAAGTACTGAATAGTTAAGAGACAGAAAAATGTTGAATGGAGCAAATACCAACTTTACTCTCACCTGCATTTCTATCTCAGCACCCATCTTATTAATAGAGCATCTTAATGGTTCAGACCTCTTAATCATTCAGCACTTAATGATTCAGATTTTTCCAAACAGTCTCTTAGACTCTTAACCTAGACATAACACCCTAATTAACAAGCAAAACAAACACCGTACACCCAATTAGGGCATTTCTTCCCTGCTAATGATATAATAATAATAATAATAATAAGGGAATGAGAAAATGTTAAATAAGGGTAGCAGAAAACAAACTGGCTTAAACTGTTGAGCCTCATGCTTTGGTCCCAATTGGGCTGACAGTGTCCCAAGTGTCTTTTTTATGCTTCCATTCGGTGTGTGGTGGAAGATCATCAATCATCATGCTTTACAATATTTATTTTTACTATTATTATTTCACAAAATTACTTGTTTTAACTTTAAACAACTCTTTGCCTTGCTGCTTTGTGTAAACTACAAGCTCATTCATTATAAGCAACTCCAAAAGAGACTCAAAAGTCTTCCCACTATAAAAAATCTGAAATAAGAGCCTATGACGTCACATTTCACGATTAGGTTAACCTTAGTAGCCGTATTTTTTTATTTATTTCGTTGTCCAAGAAGAAATTATGTATCAGGAGAGATGAAATCAAGCTCTTGTTATAACTAGCTCGAGACCGAGATGGTATTGACTCAACTTGAACTAGATTGCTGAACCCTGATCAACAATGTAAAATTGAGAGATGAGGTTTACTCACTCAAAGAAGTTTTGTAGGTTATAACTGTCAATCTCATACATAAAAGCAAAGTAGCACCCCATCTTAACTCAAAGTTTCCCCCATTGAGCTCTTATAGCATATATTCTAAACACTTTTTTGACAATAACAATATCACTGTGTTAACTGTAAACAGGTGGCAGCCGAAAGAAATGTATCCGCTGCAAAACAAGCACGTCTTGTATTACAGAAAGAATCAAAAATAAGGGATTGCTAATTCCTGATAACCTGCCAAAAGAATAACTAGAGGCTATGAAACTAAGAAAAAAAAAACAAAAATAACCAAAGTAAGGAAGGTAAACTCTATCAAGATTTACATCAAAAGAACCAAAGTATCCACAATGAACCTACCAACAATTAACCCATTTTCCAATCTTCCAATAAACAAGGAACAAAACAAACTCCCATTGTAAACCTATTGCCAAAATGTTAAAAAAAGAAAAAGACTTTTTTACCCCCCTTGCTTCCTGCATCAGAATGTACAAATTCTGCCTTCAATTTTGACCCAACAAAGTCAGTCAATCAAACAAAGCAGACCAAATGAGATGACATAATCATAATAATAATAATAATAAGCTCAAGAAGAGCTCTCAGAATCATATTCTTCTTCTGATGAGATGTCTCCAAGATTCTCAAGCATGTTTATAACTTCTACTGTATCATCCAAATAATACTCCGCTCTACTCGGCTTCTGCCCAACCGTACACGCGAATACCGACTTATTATTCAAGATTACACCTGCCTTTATTGCATCACCAATCATCACAAACATGTCTTCATCACTTCTATCATCCCCAACACACAGTACAAAATCAGCCCGTCTTTCGTCTTTAAACATTGATGCAAATATCTTCTCCGCAACTGAACCTTTAGTCACACCCTACAAATTCCCACAACTTGATTCATAAAACCATACATATTTTGGAGCAGGGATGTAAACATGCAATCAAGTTACAATCAATCATACCTGTGGTTTGACTTCTACAATATGTTGACCGCTTTTGACTACAACTGGTTCATTTGCAAGCACACTTTCAAGATGGTCCAACATTTCCTTAGCTTGAGCTGAACCAAAGCCTGGATCAGCATCTTGAAAGTGCCAAACGAGTGCACTTTCTTTCCTTTCAATGGATGAACCATCGGTTGCTTCTGTGTATAAATTCATTACAGGCTCAGCCATGTGCATCCATCCAAAACTTGCATTTTGGGTGGATGTTTCCCATTCTTTATCAGCCTGCCACCTGATCACACAGTTACATTTTAGTATTTGTGAGCTCACGCTCCTGCAGAAAAAGGTTGCATCTTTTTGCAGAAAGTAGCAAGTTCCTATGCCAAGATTTTGATTTCTAAAATATCAACTACAAAAATTTCTCAAAAGATAGAGAAAATTATAACTCTGTTTAGTAAAATGATCCGCAAAACAGATAATCTGGTAAAAAGTTGCTACTTTAAAAAAAAGATAAAAGATTGTTGCTATTTTGAAGATTCTTAATAGTTTAGTGCTAGAGCTAGAACTCGAAAAAAAACTCTGCAAGGATTTCGAGTTCTAAAAAACCAACAAAAACTCTCTAAAATAGCAATTATAAATCTTTCTAGTAAAATGAGTTGCTAAACACGTAAAAAAAAGTTGCAAATTTTTACGAAGTCATATCAAAGATTGTTGCTATTTTAAAGATTTTCATAGTTTAGTGAAAGCTTATACCTCATAAAGTAACCATGTTCAGCTGCAATGCCTAACTTCTCACAAGGGGCAAACCATTTGGCAAGATCTTCTTTACCTCGTCCACTGACCACAAACACCATGTTCTTAGGATCGTTACACAATCTGTTGATGATTGAAATAACCTCGTTACTGGGACGTTTGATAATGGATGACTGGGGCATGATGGTGCCATCATAGTCCAACAAGATAGCTCTATTTTTAGCACGGCCATAAGCATCCATAATAGCGTCTGTGGACAACTTTCTGAACATTGGGTCAAGGGCTACGACCCTGAACCCAAAGCCTAATCCAATACCCCAACACCGTCTTCTAAAATGGTCAGCACAAGTTCTTTCCAAATCTTGGAAAAAGCTTCGTGACCAATAACCAACATCATGGGTGCTGACATATTTATAATGTTTTTCATGGCGCATTTGCTTTTCAAAATCTGGCACGGATATAGCTTCGTACATGGCTTCTGCTGTTGCATCCACGTTCCACGGGTTGACCCGTATTGCACCACTTAAAGAAGGTGAACAACCCACAAATTCAGACACCACTAACATGCTTTTTTGAGGTGAATTTGATGAATCAGAGCCTCTGATACCTTGTCTGCATACAACATATTCATATGGTGTTAGATTCATACCATCTCTTACGGCTGTAACAATAGCAGCTTCAGAAATGGTGTAATATGCAGCCTTTTCGGTTAAGGTAAGCGGTCTATCAATAAGAACAATAGGCGTGTAGCCCGGAAGTCCCAATTCTTGATTGATTCTTGATACACTATCTCTTATCTCTGCCTCGATCTCCTCCACATCCCGCCCTTTCCCACGTGCAGGATTCAAGATTTGGACTAAAACGGCCCGGCCGACCCAACCACGATGAGATTTGAGCATCTGTTCCATAGCTAAAACCTTAAGATTTACACCTTTAAACGTATCCAAATCATCAACACCGAGCAGAACCATTTTCCCTTGGAACTCTTGTACAAGCTCACGAACCCTAGTTTCTTTATCAGATTGCTTCAACACTAATTCAATTTGACCCATATGGATCCCGCTAGGCATAATCTTGATTCCAATCGTCCTCCCGTAGTATTCCAACCCAATGTACCCCCTTTTTGACTCATACTCCAAACCAAGCATTCTACTACAACAAGAAAGAAAATGGCGCGCATAATCAAACGTATGAAACCCTAAAAGATCAACATTTAACAGCGCCTTTAAAATCTCTTCTCTAACAGGCAAAGTCCTGTAAATTTCAGAAGACGGAAACGGGCTATGAAGAAAGAATCCCATTCTCAACCTGTTAAAATGCCTTCTCAAGAATGTCGGAAGCACCATCAAATGATAATCATGAATCCAAACATAATCATCATCAGGGTTTATCACCTCAATCACCTTCTGTGAAAAGATCTTATTCGCAGCCACATACGCTTCCCATAAAGCCCGGTCAAACCGACCACCATGGCTAGCCGAAAACGGCAGCCTGTAATGAAACAAAGGCCACAAATGCTGCTTGCAAAACCCATGATAATACTTATCCAAAATAGATGGTGGGATAAAAGCAGGTACACATTTAAATCTTTCAAGCAATATCTGTGATATGTCATCTTGTTCACTTGCCTCCACATCCGCCCTAAGCGAACCGACATAGATAACCTCCATTTCTTCAGGCAAACCATCTTTAATATGCTTATACAACGAATTCTCATCCCAACTAAAGCTCCATGATGATTCTCCAGTGACATCATCTATCTTCCGTACAGCTTTTATCGGCAATTGATTAGCTACAACGATTAATCTATCCGCAATAATCGTCGATTGCGCGTCCGATGAAACACTGCGAGCTTGATCATCATCAATCTCTGATAAAACCCCGGGAACAGTCAGCGTCCTCGGTAGCATCTTCCTTCTCGGTTCTTCAATAGCTGGAAAATTCCCATTTGCTAGATCCAACAAATTCGCATACGATTTCGAAATCATTTCAATTCTGTCAAATTTACCAAAACCCTAAATTTGATCCACACCAAGTCTGAGTAACCAATGATCTGAAATCAACCATACAAAACACCACACCATCAACGAACTATCAACAATCAAAATCAAATTCACACAAAAACTAAACAAAAAAAACACACAGATCCGAAAAATTAACCTAACAGAACCCTAAAATCGCAAAAAACCTAGTCAAAATCACTAAATCAGCAAATAGCTTAGTCAACAAGACATCAATTCGACTACAAACAAAGCATGAATTAACCAAATCTCAATTGCTTACACATCTAAAACCCCTAAATCCATAAACAAAACACACAATTACCAAATGTTGATAACCGATTAAACAACACTGACCTGTTTCAGATCGGAAGAGAAGAAAGATCAAAACCTAGATTGAAATAAATTCGCTAGTCAGATAAAATCTAGGGTTTGATCATGTATATGTGATGGATCTTGAAGGATGATGATGATGTTGTTGTTGTTGTATGTGTGTAAAGCTGTTGAAGGTGAAAGTGGTGATTTTATTATCTATTATCTATTATATGAAAAAAAAATATCAAATCAAAACGGAAATAGATATTGTAAATTAAATAGCTGATCCTCGGCCCACGTGGTTAAAATGCGATATCTAAGACTTTATAAACCCGAACGGTTTTAGTTTTAGGTTGTCTTATAGAGGATTTTGTTAATGTTAATCTTAATGTTAATGAAACGGTTTTCTTTTGATAAATGAACGGAGATGATCGGATGAGGCGGTGACATACAGGTGATTTGTTAAAAAATGAAAAGGTTGTTAAGAAAAAGATAATTTAAAATGAAAATGGGAAAAATGAAAGGGGATAAGGTTGGCCAGCAAAGAAAGTAAGGATGCCAACTGGATGACGCGCTTGTTGTAATGACAGGAGGACGTGTCAGTCCTCTTGGTCTTCACGTGTTCACATATCTTCTATATAATTATGACGTCACTTCGGTTGAATATTATTATTTTTATTTATTTTTGTTATTGTTAAATTGATATTTAAGAAAATGTCTAGATCATCAAAAAGAAAAAGATAATGAGATACGATACGAATTTATTTTCGAAAAGGATGTTTATCCCCTATCAATATTCATCACATATATTATTATCGGTTTCTCTATATTTTGGGTTTCGATTATATTTTTATTATTAATTAATTAGTACTATATATTGATTTCAAAGAATTATCGTATTAAATATAAACAAATTAACCTACAATAATCTCATACTAATACTATGATATATTGATAGAAAATAACTCCAGTAAAATTTTTTTCATACTTAAGTCGATCCCAACTTTTTACTATTTTATCTAGAGTGGTTATACGTTAGAACATTTAAAACTGTTAACTTTTTTTTTTATTTCAAATTGATGTTGTAGAGGTCTTGATCGAGAGAGAAATACAAGTCAATTGATGTAAACTTACTCGAACCGTTAATACAAACGACGAAATAGTGACTCGAAGAGCCTTAAAACGATAATACTTACACTGATAAAAACATTATTTTATCATTTGGAGCACATGTTCGAGATACGTTTACATCACTTGGCTCGGACTCTTCTCCTGATAAAAAGTCCTAAAACATCAGTTTGAAATTTATAAAAAAAAAATTGATGGAGTTAAGTGTTTTTTTTAACATTAGACGATTTTAAGCAAAATAGTAAAAAGTTGATACCATTGTAGGAAAAAAATACAGTTGAGATTATTTTCGACCAAATATCATAGTAAAGATTTTTCGATGGTAATTTGCCTTAAATATAGTATATTTGTATCAAAATGGTGTATATCTCAAAACTTAAGTATCGCCTCAATCGCCACTTCTTTGGTAATAGTGAAAAAATAAATCAAATAGCCTACGACGATTTGATTTCAAAACAACTCCTGGTGGAGAAACAAATCGAAATAAAACTGCTCCACGATGAGCATAGTAGGGATTGCATTTACGCGAATCGATACGATATAAGAGAGTGTCTCTTTTATAAAGAGGGAGTTCCACTGAAGGAAAAAACTTTGGATCTTTATTTAAAAGAGATCAAAAGGAATCCTTCTCAGAGTACAAAAAAAGGATTTGGGGCTTCTTGCTACGCTACTTCACTATAAAAAGACTTTTTTTAGTCATATATATAAAGAGAAAGATAGATCCAGAACAAGAAGAAAACAAGAGGAGAAATTTGTCCAATAGTCACAAATGCTGCAGGGACATCGTGCGTGGCATAACCATCGAGTTGAAGTCGAGACCTATAATTGTGATTCTGTTGTCGCTTTTGTGATAGGGTGTTAAGCACCGCCATTTGGGCGGGGTGTAACTCGGAACACTATAAGGATGGCTTAGTGATGGGGTGTGAGGGTTGTGTGGCTATGATCACGATGTGAAGGGTAGGTAAAGTTCTTTTTTTCTTTTTAGAGATTTTTACATATTTTTCCTCCTTAACCATCTTAATTACATATATCCTCAATCCTTAATTTGTATTACATATTTCATCTTCCATTAAAAGTTGACACAATTACCCTTTCTATTAATTCTTATAAATAAATATATATATGTGTAAATGAGATTTGACAAAATTGTTATTGTTATATTAAATAACAAAGCTAGATCCTTGACGAGCGCTTTAAGAAACAAGTGAATTGTAACGTCTTTCAAAAAATAAGATAACATAAAAAATTTGTAAACATAATGGCCCAACGAATTTGAAATGGATTGAAATTAAGGGAAACATGTAAATAATTATTTTATTAGTTCATTAAAGGTAAAATAGTAATTCAATTAATTTTAAAGAAATTGGTAGATGTGTAATATATGTGCTTAAGGAATAAGAAATATGTAATTAAATTTTAGGGTTTGGTAAATATGTAATAAAAAACTTAGGAAGATGATATATGTAAATGTCCATTCTTTTTATTATTATTACACACTTCTATTCTCAACATTATTACTACTTATTTTATAATCACTATCACTTATCACAACATACATTCTAATCACTATCACTAATCTTATTGTAGTGTCTAGCAATCGTTTATGTGACACTATTTTTTTCTAATCAGTATTACCATCTCAAAACATATAGTATTTGATAAAATGATTCTAGGATCAAACTTTAACGTGAAATAAATTAGTTTGGATTACCACATATGAGTAGCAGTAAGATAGATTACTGTAAAAAGGTAAAGTATGATTTTTGAGTTGATGACTCTGAATTAGTATTAACTACTTAAAAAAAATTACTAATAATAATAATAGTAATAATAATTTTCACTTGTTGGTAAGGAGGGCTATGAGAAAATGATTGTAGGAATTAAAGGGAATTGATATGTATCTATAAATGGTATTGATTATCCAATATATGGTTTTCTACAATAAGTTTGAATTTGGATAGTAATTTTTAACGCAAATGTTTATTCATAAATAGCAAAGCGTATTGATTAAGCGTGAAAGCACATCGTATTTAAAATAGGGTCATGCTATTTACACCGGTGTCATATTAACAAAAAACCACCTTATCCGCAGCGTATAGGGCTATACGCCGCGAATGGGGTGGTTTTGTCGTATTATGTTTGTACGTTATCCACGGCGTATACGCCTTATACGCCACACATAGCGCTATACGCGGCACATCACTTTTATAAAACGCCGCACATAGTGCTATACGCGGCACATTATTTCTAAAACATCCCCTACATAACACCCATACCAATCGTCCACAAACACAACCCACAAACACTTCCACACTCACTTAACAATTCACCATCCCAATTTTCAATCCACAATCGTTTTTTTACACCATCCCAACTAAACAAACCATTACAAATTAACGTAAGTTTTGTATTTATTACTTCTCATGGTATACCGCAATATCATAGCTCCGGTATCATCCGTCTCCTAATAAAAGGATGACTTATGAAACCGGGGTTATGATTTCTGATTGTGGTATCCCATGAGAAGTAATAAATATAAAACATATGTTAATTTTTAATGGTTTTGCATGATTTTTATAACTATATCACCGGTGTTACAAATTACAGATGTCTCCTCTTTTTCATTATAAACCATAAATAGTGAAAAATAATATAATTTTGGAGTATGTTACAAATTATTTGACCTAGTGAAATGTCTCCGGTTTCTCGTTTAAGATAAAACTGAGTATTGAAACCGGAGACATTTCGTGTGACATCTGCCTCAAACCCGAACCCGAATGCCCGACTCGAACCCGAAGTCGTTATCCTTTAAATTATACTCGTATTTATTTTCTTCAAAATGTAACGTTTATTACTATTATTATTATTATGAACAAACGCATTGAGTCTACGTTATTCCTGTCTCAATTAAATTTACGTTGCAAAACATTCGCGTATATCAAATAAATAATTGTGGAACAATTAATCTCAAAATATATATATAAATGAATATATATATAGTTCGTAAAAGAAAATTATGGGAAAACGTTAAACAAAAACGCCCCTAAGCCTTGAAATAGTCTCGTAACGTCAAAAACGAACTAAAGAATCAAAACGTCACTTATATAAACGTTACGTCTCAACAAAGTTAAGTTTATTAACTAATATAACTTATTAATTGACTTTGGGCTAAAACTGTCAACTTACAAACTAATATAAAAACTTATAACAACTAACTTAAAACAATCTAAAGGTTGAAGGACCTGTTGTGTAAATATCGATTTCACCCAGCCCCCACACCCTTAACCCCGTGTTTCCGGCTATGATTTCCGGCAGCCGCCGGCGAGGACTCCGGCCACCCTAGTTTCGCCATTTATTAGCGTTTTGGTCAAATTAAAAGGTGGTAAAACGGTCGTAGTCGAGTCCCGAACCTGTTGGCACCTTCTAAACATCATAACGTCAAGAAAATCCATGTCTTTTATTAACATCAAAACCGTAACTTCAACTTAAAACCCAAATCCTTCGAAACAACCGTTACGATGCAAATCGAGTTATTCAAATCATTCCCAGCATTAAGTAGAAACGTTTCATATAGTTAATTGAAGTTAAAACACCAAATTAAACACTAAATTAAACATCTTTACTCATAACCAATCCCGAATCTATTCGACTAGTTTCGGATCAAAACAATGCAATTTAATCGAACCAATCTCTCCCATTTGCACGCTCATGCTCCCTGTTATCTCAATTTCGATCAAAATCACCAAAAATTCAAGTTTTGATCCCCGAAACCGTCGCCCCTGTTCGTCATTGGCTTCGATCAAATTCTGCAGTAATCAAGTAAGTATTATATGTTAAAACGATCCATTTCATTCCGTGAGTAAAAGCCCCATGATAATCTGTGAATATATCAATGAAATCATTGTCAATTTGATGGATTGTTGTTTCTAGGGCTTGTTTTGAAGGAGGGTTTGTTGGTTTACAAAAGAGAAAACAATTTAAAAATCAACTTTAGAAACAAAAGGTGCATCTGGTCTGGTGGTTGAGTGCGTTCCAGTTTCTTGTGGAGGTTGTGGGTTCGAAACCCACAACCTATTTACTTAATTTTATTACCTTTAAACATTTTTAACATTTGATTATATTTACTAAATACCTAAATAATATAGTTAAGTTAAATACATTTTCAAAACATACAAATGTACAATTTCAATACAAAATCCATATGATTTGGTTTTAAATTTATAAACTTCATTTAAAGTAAATCCGTTAAAATATATATATTACTTAAAACGTTGTCGTTCATCAAAAATTGGTTCTTGAAACCCTAAATCCCCAAATTGGATTTTGAAACCCTAAATTTGGATTTGAAACCCTAAATTCCCAAATTGTATTTTAAAACCCTAACTCCCAATTGGTACTTTAAAACCCTAAAAATCCCAAATTATATTTTGAAAACCCTAATTTCAAATCTATAATTTAAAACCCTAAAACCCCAAATCCAAAACCCTAGAAGTTCTATTTTTCTGATTCTAGTTATTACGTTACCTGTTTCGTTTCTAATTTAGGTTCTCCCGGTTAATTAGGTGATTCTAATGTCTGGGCGATCCTCGATTCTCTCTAGTTACTTTCTTGCGTTACTATTATCTTTATTGTTCAGGTGAGTAAACTCACTCCCCTTTTTAATGTTTACGTTTTTGGGGCTGAAATACGTGTTTCTATAATACAAGGTTTCTTTTGATGTTTCTATTTTCGAAAATGAGATCATTAGATGTGTTAATCGTGTTTGGCCGCATGTAGCAAAATTGTGTGATAGTCAATATTAGTTATATTATCTTGTAATTTCCACCGGACGATGTTAGCGCTAATGGCTTGACAAGCCCACCTACACTAATGGCCTGATAGGTGATTTTAACCCGGCGATTCTTTGGTTGATTCTATGTTACTAGTTACTACATGTGATGCTTGATGCTACGATGCTATGTCCCTTAGATGCTTAAACATTTTTGATAACTTGCATATCGAGACGGTTAAATGACGGTTAAACGATGGTTATCAATAAATGTAACATGAGTTGGTTCCTCATGACTTGTTGCTAAAGGTAACCCTGCGGGGTCTATGATACTTGTTTCTATGTGTTTCTATGGTCACGGTTGAGATATATATGATGAAATTGCTATGCACATGAGATTGCGAAACACAATCTATAATGATCTCGGATTTTATACTATGTACTATTAATTGTGTTTTACTCACTAGCTAATTCTTTAGCTAACTTATTTTACACGTTTTTCAGGTGGAGTTTGATTCGGTTTTGTTTCAAGACATTTAGGATGCTTCGGACTTAGAATAAAAAGACAATAAATAGTATTTAATTGTCGGTTTCTGTTACGGTTTTTATGACTATTTAATGCTTCTTTATGTCACGACATTATTGCACAATTAATATTAAAATATGAAATTAGTGTGCCATGTGCTTTGTACTTTGATATCCGATTCACTTGACGCGCCCGGTGTTTTCCGCCGCCGGGCGGGGTGTCACAGTTTGGTATCAGAGCCATGGTTATAGGGAACTAGGATAGGGTATTAGAAACACACCGACCTAGACTATAACCTAAGAGTCCTTAGTACAAATAGATGTACTTAGGAATTCTTTCGAACTTATTTGTTTTTCTTCTACGAACCTTTCTATGCTTTTCTTAATCTCATTTCTTACTCGATTTCGCGAAGGAGCTACAAGAGACTCGTCTGCATGATTGGGATCTTCTCTTTGTGAAATCTCGTCATCGTCTTAAGTAAGTTTGAAAACGTGGGAACGTGTGCAATCCGGAAGGGGGAACACCTGTATCACGGACATCCTGTCTAAGGCAAAGCATTTCGTATAAATCTCTTTAAGAGACCTGTATGCTTACCTGGGGATGTACGAGATGAGTGTGAACCTATAGGCTAAAGCACGCTTTCTCGAATACGTTGAAAACGAACTTAACACTTTGATAAGTCATTAGTGTCCAAAACCAAGACACACTCCTAAGCCATTGAAATTTCATTTTCTTGGATTCTATGACTTTCATTCCCACGATTTATAATTATTTCTATGAATTTTTATAGTGATTCAAATAATATTCCAACTTCATTTACCAATGTTTCTAAAGTTTCTACGAGAGTTTCTATGATATGTTCAAAGGATTCTATGATGTTTTAAGTACTATCACTATTTCATTTAATCAAAATTTCTAAAGTTTCTAAACTTTCTACGTGATTTTCTATGGTATGTTTCAAAAGATTCTATGATATTCTAAGTTGAACGAGTTGCTATTATTACATCGGATGTTTCTATCGGTCAAAGATGTTGCTACAAAACCGTGTTATTTTACGTTTCATCATTCCATTTGTTTTCTAAGCTACAATAATACTTATGCGATATACTCGCTAGCTTATCCATATAACACAATTACACCATTGTAAACCAAACGTTTCAATTCAAAACTAAGACATACTCAATCGAATGATCCAAAACTTCAGATCATGCATATATCAATTACCGAATCTAAGTCGTACTTATAATTCTAAATCAAATATCAACTCTCCAATCAAAGGTTCGTTATGATTTCTAAATTATAGTCAAGGCTAAATTCCATAACTAAATAAAAGTTAGCGGATTTTGCTATTCTTATAAGCTAATGTATTTGAATCGAACGTCTACCCTTAAAATATTTCAACTTGACTTCTATACTCAGATAGATTCCAAACTACTCATCTAACTACAAGATTCTAATCCAATTTCTAATCTATCATTAAAACGATAAATCTGCTATCAAATTATAAACTAACTATCAAATTATGAACTAACCATCAAAACATGTACTCGTTAATCAACTACAAGATACTATCCATGAATTCGTTATCCAAATCTAACGAGAACTCACTACACAACTATTCTCGAACTCATTTAACTAAATGTTTCATCTATACATATGACCACCAACGAAAATCTACGCAACTAGTCTTCATGAACTAATTCAAACCCAATGTGTTTCATTTATAAACTCGTTACCCTAACACAACGTGTAATCAATGGACTTTAAAACTAACGGTATTCGATTCTATTAAAATAGTTTTCTTATTTTCCCAAACAAAAATATATATACATATATATATATTTTTTTTAAAAAAAAAAGGAGAAAAATTTTAATAACCTTTTGGTCTTAACATCTTGTAAGAAAAAAAAATAGATGTATATATACATATAAATTTCGTGATGAATGATTTCAAAAAAAAAAAAAAAAGGTGATTGGTCATTCTAACGTCGGTCAAATATTTATACAAACATTTTCCCGTTTCTCAAATATGACACAAAGACTTGCAACAAACACCATGTTTTCTGTTTTACCAATACCAAGTATTTATAACTTAAATTGTGCCATTTATTTTCAATTCAATCATTTTATCTATGGTAAAGATTAAAACTTTCAACTTTTTATTTAGCCTTTAAAACTACATTATAGAAAAACAACACCATCTCTTATAAACTTGTTTATCTCCATAGTCAATACATTTGGTCCAACTAGAGCGGTTGGTCATATAGATTCAAACATCTTAAAAATCGAATCTAATAGGAACTAAGTGATATATTTTTTCGGACTATAAACCGGATTATCCACATTATCAAATTTTCATGAATCTAATTTTTCTAAAAATCCTAATAAGCTATATTAGTACATGTACACCATCAACTAATACTTATGAACTGGTCAATATCAGAAAACTTAGCTAATTACATCTTACACACATAGAATCGATTTTCACAAACTTAAGTGTTACTATCCTAGTACTCGAATTTGATTATCTATATCGTTGAACAAAGTTATTATACAAGCAAATGTCTACCTAATGGACGTTAGTTTCTTCTGAGTCATCAATCTACTTATCATCTTAATATGATTTTCCCAAGTACTATTTCTATCAAGTATGAAACAATACCTATACGTATCATCATATCATTTTAACCTAAAATGGTTGTGGACTTCTGACTCGCACGTGATCGAATGAACTATGGAGTCCATGCAAAAACTAAAGTAATTACGGGTGCACACGGAATTATGGAAGTTGGTGCATGGGAACCATAGTAAGTTTTGTCTTGTATAGCCATGCCATATTTAATCATCTTCTTTTCACTTGACTTGTCTACTCATTTTACTAATTGCATATAAGCCACTTAATTATGTGTAAGATTACTTAATTCGTTTCAAACATCCTATTAATCACGACTACTCTCGATGATCATTTAAATAATTCTAAATCCATATACTCGAAATATTTCATTTGCAAGTTGGTATCCTATTCTATTCCTATATTGAGTAACAAATAAAATTTATTCGAATCTACATACAAATAGTTCGACCGAACTCTTATAAGTGAAAAGAGTTAAATAAACAATCCACAATGAGACAAAGCAAATTAAAAATAAATAACTTCTTAATCTCGTTATTTAAAATCATGTCTCAATCAAAATGCTCATCTTCCCATTGATCGAATTCTCAAGAGTTTCTTGCGAGATGAAACTCCCTACGAAAGTGGGCAGTGTTCATCCCGTGTTTCAGGTTTCTAGTATGAAGAAGTACTTATACGATAACAATCTCATTGTGCATATCGCTAATGAATCGAAGCAATATATTGAACGAACATTGGAAATTATGGACCGTGAAATCAAACAACTAAAGCGTAATCAGATACCAATCGTTAATGATCGTTGAAACTCAAAATGTGAACATGAATTTAAGACCAAATGAAAGCCAAGTATCCACACATTTTTGCTTCATCTTCTTCTACTTCGGTTTGAGCAAATTTCGGGACGAAATTTCTTTAAGGAGGGGAGACTGTGACATCTGCCTCAAACCCGAACCCGAATGCCCGACTCGAACCCGAAGTCGTTATCCTTTAAATTATACTCGTATTTATTTTCTTCAAAATGTAACGTTTATTACTATTATTATTATTATGAACAAACGCATTGAGTCTACGTTATTCCTGTCTCAATTAAATTTACGTTGCAAAACATTCGCGTATATCAAATAAATAATTGTGGAACAATTAATCTCAAAATATATATATAAATGAATATATATATAGTTCGTAAAAGAAAATTATGGGAAAACGTTAAACAAAAACGCCCCTAAGCCTTGAAATAGTCTCGTAACGTCAAAAACGAACTAAAGAATCAAAACGTCACTTATATAAACGTTACGTCTCAACAAAGTTAAGTTTATTAACTAATATAACTTATTAATTGACTTTGGGCTAAAACTGTCAACTTACAAACTAATATAAAAACTTATAACAACTAACTTAAAACAATCTAAAGGTTGAAGGACCTGTTGTGTAAATATCGATTTCACCCAGCCCCCACACCCTTAACCCCGTGTTTCCGGCTATGATTTCCGGCAGCCGCCGGCGAGGACTCCGGCCACCCTAGTTTCGCCATTTATTAGCGTTTTGGTCAAATTAAAAGGTGGTAAAACGGTCGTAGTCGAGTCCCGAACCTGTTGGCACCTTCTAAACATCATAACGTCAAGAAAATCCATGTCTTTTATTAACATCAAAACCGTAACTTCAACTTAAAACCCAAATCCTTCGAAACAACCGTTACGATGCAAATCGAGTTATTCAAATCATTCCCAGCATTAAGTAGAAACGTTTCATATAGTTAATTGAAGTTAAAACACCAAATTAAACACTAAATTAAACATCTTTACTCATAACCAATCCCGAATCTATTCGACTAGTTTCGGATCAAAACAATGCAATTTAATCGAACCAATCTCTCCCATTTGCACGCTCATGCTCCCTGTTATCTCAATTTCGATCAAAATCACCAAAAATTCAAGTTTTGATCCCCGAAACCGTCGCCCCTGTTCGTCATTGGCTTCGATCAAATTCTGCAGTAATCAAGTAAGTATTATATGTTAAAACGATCCATTTCATTCCGTGAGTAAAAGCCCCATGATAATCTGTGAATATATCAATGAAATCATTGTCAATTTGATGGATTGTTGTTTCTAGGGCTTGTTTTGAAGGAGGGTTTGTTGGTTTACAAAAGAGAAAACAATTTAAAAATCAACTTTAGAAACAAAAGGTGCATCTGGTCTGGTGGTTGAGTGCGTTCCAGTTTCTTGTGGAGGTTGTGGGTTCGAAACCCACAACCTATTTACTTAATTTTATTACCTTTAAACATTTTTAACATTTGATTATATTTACTAAATACCTAAATAATATAGTTAAGTTAAATACATTTTCAAAACATACAAATGTACAATTTCAATACAAAATCCATATGATTTGGTTTTAAATTTATAAACTTCATTTAAAGTAAATCCGTTAAAATATATATATTACTTAAAACGTTGTCGTTCATCAAAAATTGGTTCTTGAAACCCTAAATCCCCAAATTGGATTTTGAAACCCTAAATTTGGATTTGAAACCCTAAATTCCCAAATTGTATTTTAAAACCCTAACTCCCAATTGGTACTTTAAAACCCTAAAAATCCCAAATTATATTTTGAAAACCCTAATTTCAAATCTATAATTTAAAACCCTAAAACCCCAAATCCAAAACCCTAGAAGTTCTATTTTTCTGATTCTAGTTATTACGTTACCTGTTTCGTTTCTAATTTAGGTTCTCCCGGTTAATTAGGTGATTCTAATGTCTGGGCGATCCTCGATTCTCTCTAGTTACTTTCTTGCGTTACTATTATCTTTATTGTTCAGGTGAGTAAACTCACTCCCCTTTTTAATGTTTACGTTTTTGGGGCTGAAATACGTGTTTCTATAATACAAGGTTTCTTTTGATGTTTCTATTTTCGAAAATGAGATCATTAGATGTGTTAATCGTGTTTGGCCGCATGTAGCAAAATTGTGTGATAGTCAATATTAGTTATATTATCTTGTAATTTCCACCGGACGATGTTAGCGCTAATGGCTTGACAAGCCCACCTACACTAATGGCCTGATAGGTGATTTTAACCCGGCGATTCTTTGGTTGATTCTATGTTACTAGTTATTACATGTGATGCTTGATGCTACGATGCTATGTCCCTTAGATGCTTAAACATTTTTGATAACTTGCATATCGAGACGGTTAAATGACGGTTAAACGATGGTTATCAATAAATGTAACATGAGTTGGTTCCTCATGACTTGTTGCTAAAGGTAACCCTGCGGGGTCTATGATACTTGTTTCTATGTGTTTCTATGGTCACGGTTGAGATATATATGATGAAATTGCTATGCACATGAGATTGCGAAACACAATCTATAATGATCTCGGATTTTATACTATGTACTATTAATTGTGTTTTACTCACTAGCTAATTCTTTAGCTAACTTATTTTACACGTTTTTCAGGTGGAGTTTGATTCGGTTTTGTTTCAAGACATTTAGGATGCTTCGGACTTAGAATAAAAAGACAATAAATAGTATTTAATTGTCGGTTTCTGTTACGGTTTTTATGACTATTTAATGCTTCTTTATGTCACGACATTATTGCACAATTAATATTAAAATATGAAATTAGTGTGCCATGTGCTTTGTACTTTGATATCCGATTCACTTGACGCGCCCGGTGTTTTCCGCCGCCGGGCGGGGTGTCACATTTCGTAGGTCTAATAATTTGTAATTAACTGCAAAATTATATTTTTATTCACGTTTTATGGTTTATAATATAAAAACAGAGACATCTGTTATTTGTAACACCGGTGTTAAAGTTAAAAATATTCATGCATATAATAAACCGGAGACATTTCACCAGGTCAAAAAATTTATTTCTTTAACATAGTCAACCCCACCAGTACAGAACTAGCAATGCTATCTGAACTAATGT
Source organism: Tagetes erecta (assembly GCA_030867185.1). NCBI lineage: Eukaryota > Viridiplantae > Streptophyta > Magnoliopsida > Asterales > Asteraceae > Tagetes > Tagetes erecta. Next base: position 75,126,739 of record CM061490.1, on the reverse strand, counting down.
GTTTAACACACGGTTCATGTCTAGCAGCTCGGTTTGGTAAACATCGAAAGATGTACACTGAAAGATGTAGTTGAAAGATGGAGAACCACCTCCACCTCCGCCTCCTTTCACTGCTACTTACGATGACTTAAACCAAACAAGCAGGTATTATTATACCGGAGAGATTTCACTAGGTCAATCTCCAAGTTTCAAACCGAAATATGAAGTGAAAGCTTTATGGACTTGGAGATCATTCAGCATAGTTAACCCTACCATGTCCCGAATGGTACAAAACGATGCCTACCATGCATGCACCATTTCGTATCTAGCAGAACGGGTTATCTAAATCAAACCTAAAAACGAAGTGTGAGTATACTTCACTTGTTACTTCGCTTGCACCCACCGGCAAGTACTCCGCTAATGGGCACATCCGAGACGTTTCACTAGGTCAAAATAACTTGTAATAATATTAAAAATATGTATTTATCGACAATTTATATAGATTGGTATTGGTTATCATATAAAACTTATGTATTTATTTACATTTTATATAGTGTGGTTGTGACTCGTTTTATATTAAATGTAAATTCGTTTGTGTGGTGGTGGCAAAATATGTAATAACAATAATAAACCTTTTTTTATAATAAAAACTAATTAAATAAAAAAAACAATCAAAACGCGGCGTACAGCATACAACGCCGCGTATATTTCTTTTTGTCTTATTATGTCTGAAAATAACGGTCTTATACGCCGCGTATAGCTCTATACGCGGCGTATTGAGCGGTGAATTGTTAAAATAATAGACCATGTGACCAGTTATTAACATGTATTGTATAACATAACTTTTAGAAAATTTACATGTGAAAATAATAACTAAATAATGGTTTAATGTGAATTATGAAATTCATATCTTAGGTTTTTTTTTTCTTTAAAGGTAATTAACGTAACAGTAAAATCGTTACACTTCAGATGTATAATGTTAATGTTTTAAAAACCGGTTTTTTAATCATATAGGGTTAGGTTTAGAAATCGTTCAACTGGTTAGACCGGGTTATACCGGATGGTTTAACCGGAGTGACTAATTACCATTTCGTTCTTTAAAAATACAACATTTATTCAAAGAAAATTAAAAAAAAACACATGATTCAATAAAAAAATAATCAAAAAGTTAACCCATAATAAAATATAATCCAAAAATTTTAAAATTACTTATTTTTGATAAAGTTTTATATAAAACGGATGTTTGGAGAAAAATAAGAATTTAACTTCAATGAAGAAACCTTTTATGTGAAAAAGATAATAAATTAATCGAGTCAAAACTGAAACCAACAAATACGATATTGGATGACCAAAAAATTGATGGTTGGTACGTACCAAATAAACTAAGTGACTGGTGACAAATGAACGAGGCTATTCTTGCATATATAGGTATTTTTTAATTAAAATGGGATAAATGGAAACCGGTTTAATGGTTCAACCGGTTTAATCGGAACATTTCGGTGGCACGATATACATGCCAGTTACCTAAAATACCGTCCTAAATCATACCGGCTAAATTCATCATCACTGGTTCAACCGGTTTAACCGACTGGTTTGAACCGATTTTTAAAACATTGTACAATGTAATGACCGAATTTGAATCCTTACTCTTTACTCTTATCTATATAATCTTGTTATTCACATTATCGATATATATATTACAAATTAATTCACATAACACAATAACACAAACTAAAATTAACTTTTCACTGATAAAGTTATACATAATGAGGCTTGATCAGGGGCTAAACCATCCTGGTTAAGACCCATCATGTCTCACCCACCTAAAATTAACTCAACGTGAACAAGACGTAACCCTTGCAATGTGACCAGTCACGCCAGTAACAAAGAATAAGATTTTTTTTATTTCAAACAATTAAATAAATACAAAATATTAGATGGTCGAGTTCATCATCACTCTTTGTGATCGATGCTATAACATACCAATTAATCTGTTAATTTTACATAAATTATATAATATTTTACACGTTACATAAAGGTCATCTCTTTTATTTTCCTTTATTTTCTTCTTAAGATACCTTGTAGCATATAACATGTGAGGAAAATGAAATTTTAAACTAAAATAGGATATTTCGTAGAAACATTATCTTATCTCACGTTACACAAGCATGACGAATTTGACTCGAACTTATGTTTTCTTCCTTTTAAGATAATATTTAAATGGTTTTTATAGTAGTTTCAAAATTTTGACATTTTTACAAAATAAATCTCGTTATTTATTTTGAAATTATATTTTGAACGCTTAAAATTAAGTGATTATTTTTTGAAATAGTTTGGCTTTTATTTATCAACGTATCCTTATCATAAATCGTGAAAATCTGACAATTTGTCGTGATTTCGATGTAGTAGCTTTTGGATATTAATTTCTAAACATTATTTCAACGTCAATATCCTTTTTTTAATATATTTTTTTACTTCCAAGCCAGTGACGTGGAGAAATTAAGATAACATAGAACTGATTTAACGAAGCATTTTGTTATCATCAGGAACAAAAAAAAAAAAGAAAGTAACGTTGTGTTATGGAACATTGGAACGGCTAATATGCTGATGTTAGAATATAGATCAATCATGTAGGAATTAAGTTATTGATGTTAGCTCTATATCGAATAAGTTTTTTGTAACAGCTATTCTTTGGTTTTTAGGATAAATATACTACAATCTTCTTATAGAATTATAACTCATGACCTAGTGCTAAAAACACAAGTGTTCCAACTCATTCTAAACCCTCTTAATTTCTCTCTAAAACTCTAGTGACCACCATCACACCACTGTTCTAGCTCCATCACCACAACACAACCACCCGACTTTCAATAAGATATATGAATCTCATAAACATAAAACCCCACCAATGATCTCTCGGATCGTTTTGCAAAAAAAATCTATTTTCATATCTAAGAGGGCGCGCGAAGGTGCTGGCTTCAATAGAGGAGGTAGGGCGAGAAATCTAAGTCGGGCTTCAATTAAGGCTTTTGCATATTGGATGCCACTATGAATTGGAATCTAACTCGGGTGTCAAACCGGATGGACGGTGGTGGTAGTCAACAAAGATGCTTGGTGGTGGCCAAACATGGTGACGACTGGTGGTGGCGGTACTGATGGACTACAGTGGCTCGATTGAGAGGATGGAGAGAATAAGGGTTTATTGGTTTTTTAAATTTCTTTATTTATGAACAAATTAGATGCATATGGAGGCGGATTAATGGTGGTGGTGCAAGCATGTGTGCATGCATACGGTGGTGATGGAGGCGTATGGTGGTTGGAGGTTCTTAGATAAATGGTGGTGGTGAAAGCATGTGTGCATGCGTATGATGGTTAAGGACATGGCCGGCTAAGAGGGGGTGCACCGTGTGCGACGACCGCACAAGGCACCCGCTCGACGGGGGCACCAAATTTTTTTAAAAAATTTTATATTATATAAATTTTTTTTATAAAACTTATGTGTAGGATAGAGAATTTGTCACAAAAGCCCATTGTTTTTAACTTTCAAAAGCCCACTAGTTTCACTAAAAGCCCACATGACCATAAGTCCACAACAAGTCCACAAAAGTCTTTTTTTTTGTTCGATGTTGAAGAACCAGAAAAAAAATCAATTTTTTGGCAGATTGAGATAGGCTAACGACTAGGTCACTAGGAATTGGGGAGTAGCGACGATTTGGATATTTGGAGACAAAAATACAAGAAACTAGAGAGGTTAGCGACGAGTTAATTGTTACTTTTTAATTGTAATATTAACTTCTTTTGTACTTTAGATTTCTATTAGGGTTTATAAAAAATAGAATTGAGTAATAGAGGTAATGATTGTAATTACAAATTCTCAGCCCTAGTAATTTGTAGAGTCATGCCTCCTAAACAAGCATCTGGTAGTAAAAAAACGTAAACGAGGAACACAAATTAAGAAGCTCATTAAGTCTCAAGCGGGTGCTATGCATGTTTTCGGGTAAAAAACTAAAAATAATTGGTTTATATAACTTAGTGCGATGGTGCTCGGGGTAGTGGGCCTTTTTTTTTTGGCCCGCACAGGACACCAAAATCCTCAGGGCCAGCCCTGGTTAAGCAGGTGGATTAATTGTTCATGCATATGAACTCAATAAAAAAGAAGAAAAGTTTCAGAACCGAAACAACCATCAAAACTCAAAGAAGTCTTAATTTTTTCAAAATTATCAAAACCTAAGTCAAAATCCGAACTAGAACAATTTTCTTCTTTACTATTTCTCCTCCCATCACAAACCTCAGCAAGAACATCATTTCCACCTGTCACTGCACTCAAAGTTTATTTTCGTAGAGTTAGTTATACCAATAGGTTCGGGATCCGCAACCTTAGGTGTTGTAGACACAAAGTCAGTTACTTCATCTTCTTCGGGTAACACGAATAATCAAAACTAAATGGATGGTGTTGAGATTTGTAACTTTAAAATCTTCAAGTGCTAACTCGTTTCCTCATTCTACATCATGTGTATTCGTTAGTCTTTTTCTTTTTGCTAATTTTCTTTCGTCTTCACCTTGTTTTTGCTTCTTTTTATGATTTTCTCCCATTTCAAGGCTAAATATATATATATATATATATATATATATATATATATATATATATATATATATATATAAGAAGACAATTAATGATCTATTTGTAATTAAGTTGCACAATTAGCTAGGAAATTGTGACGATTTGATAGAAAATATATTATATCGATCTACATCAGTATGCATAAGCTTTGTTTCTTAGTTCTAGTAGACCCATCATCAGCAAGGGCCATAGGCTCAACATATCCCACCTGAATAGGTTTCAAAAGTGGATGTTTAGATGGAGTACCAATCTCTTTATCGTAGTTTATCATCCTGGCCATCTCATTCAAGTTTTGATTAAAAGTTGACATCTAAAAAATTCAAACTAAAAAATCCAATATAATAGGTTTTCTCAAAAATTACGAGGATTCAGAGTTATGCGAAACCTTACGGGTTGAAGAGGTTTCGTACAACAGTACCAAGTTTCGCACAAAAACATGTTTCTTAGAAAAGGTAGGGTTCATATCAAGGTTTCAGATCAAGAACTTCAAAATCTCACACGAGGGTTTCGCACAAAAGTTAGGTTTCACACAACTAGGGTTTATGCGAAACTGTACGAAAATTATCACCAATAATCTATTGTCACTACCAAAAACACGAAAATTACCTGGAACTTTTCTATACCTTTCTTATCAACCATAGAGCATGTAGAAAGCGATGAAAATGTTGAAACTCTTAGCTCATAGCACCACTGATTCTCAAGTTTCCTGAAAAAACCAAGTCGTAAAGAGCACGAAGGCTGTGATACCACTTGTAGGTTCAGCTTCTGTCACTGGATCGAAATCTCAGACGACGCAATCGATTCTGGACGTGCAAATTCGTCAACAATCAATATGAGAATCGATATTGAATCACATGAAAAGTACTATGATCCCTAAACAACGAGATTTACTATAAAACGTAAAATTCTAATTAAAAAACGCTTACAACCTATGTTGGAAAACAACCTAAAAGTTAACCCAACATCACATATATAGTTTATCGTACGCAAAACCTCTACCAGGTTTTGCATAAGTTTTGCACCACAAAGTGTCACGCGACACATGTCTTAGAGTACAAACCAAACAAAACTAATAAACTATTACAATCAATAATTAAACTAACTAAAGAAGTAAGAGATGATGTTGTTGTAATCTAACAACATACTTGTCACAACACACACCTTAATTGAAATGAATCCATATCTACGAATCATGAATTTCAAGTCATGCATAAATTTCAAACTTTAATCAAATAAATAAAAATCAATTAAAATAGTAATTAGATGAAGAACCATAAGTCATAAGTGTGAATTGGGGAATTTAAATTCTAAAAAGTAAGTGACAAACACAAATCGAAAAATTGTAAAATCATGCTGAAAAATATATCTTTTAGTTATAGATTATCATCATTCTTTTTTACTACGTGACGTATGAAATACATCTTCTATGTACTACATGAGTTTCTTACATACTATAATTTATACTATTATGTTTATAAAATAGATCATGATTAGTTGTTTTTGTATAATTTATACTATTATGATTAGTATGAATAAATATAATTTTTATTTAAGCAAGTTTAGACCAACTAACTTGAAATCAATACATTAAACCCACAAACCAACTCAACGATGCTTTCCTTGGTCAAATTAATATGCGTCGGTGGAGTAGGATGTAAAGATAAAGAAAGTGGCAGGAATTATTAGAAAATAAATAAAGCACAAACAAATCGTGGGCATGCACAATATAAATGAATGAATTTTGAAGGTATATTCGGTTTGTTGTAGATAACTCACATACTTTGAATCGGTAGTCAAACACGCCCATATAAAGTTATAAATTTAGAAAACTGAATCATACAAAAGAATTCACGTGAAAATACTATATATTATAACAATAGTAACAAACTAAACCATTCATTTTTTAACACATAAAAAAAATTTATTCGTCACTCTTGAAATTTAAAAAAATTAATTTTATGTTTATTTGTTAAATTTACACATATACAAGTTAAAATAATTTTTTTAAATTATCTATCATACACATTTGTATGTATAAAATGAAGTTAAAATAATGATTCATAAAAAATGAGTAAATTGCCATTTTGGTCTTTTGGTTTGTACTGGATCAACCACTTTGGTCTTTATTTTTTTGTCATTTTAATGTTTGACTTTGTAAAAATATGTCATTTTGTCCTTTTGCCAACATCTGTTAGATTTAACTGTTAGCTCCAAGGGTAATATAATCATTTCACATTCTATTAATCAAAATGATAATCATATTACATTTTAGGGACCAAAATGACAATCATTTTATACTTCAGTGACCAAAATAACAAGTTGTTGTTATTATTATTATTATTATTATTATTATTACTATTATTAATATTATTAAAAAAACCCACCATCATCGAGCAACATTAATACATAACACCATTGATGCAACATCCATTAACCATTTCCTACAGGTGTTGTTTGGGTTTTTTAATTGGGTTTTGGGTTATTCGGTACGGGTTATTTGGGTTTTTTGTTATATGAATCTTGCCTATTTACTAACAAAATAAGATTTTGGTTAACTGAATCCAGTTTATTCGGTTTCAGGTTGGGTTAATTGGTATCTGGTTTCTAAGTACAAGTTGCACTGCATACTTTACAAGTATATTTAACACGATCTTCATTAAATAACATATATAAAGTTTCAAACATAAACAATTCCAATACGATTTTTTGTAAAACCCATTAGGTAAATAAATATATTAACTAATAAGAAGAACCAAAGCATATAAACTAAAAAGAAAACTTTAAATTATATCAATTGATACGCATTAAAAATGATATATATATATATAGTGAGGATCATTACGGAACATCTTTTTATCTCGAGAACAAAAAAAAAAAACAATTCCTGATCCTTGATCAAGTCATTAAATATTCTAAAATCACTAATTTACATACATGTAAATCAATGACTCCTTAGGTAAACACATATATTAAATAATAAGAAGAACCGAACCGTATAAACTAAAAAGAAAACATTAAATTGTATCAATTGATAAGCATTATAAATGATATATATATATATATATATAGGGTGAGAATCAATACAGAACACACCTTATTTTGAGAACAAAAAGAACAATTCCCGACCCTTAATCAAGTTATTAACTATTCAAATATCACTAATTTACATTCATGTAAATCAATGGCTCCTTAGATAAACCCATATATTAACTAATAAGAAGAACCAAACCATATAAACTAAAAAGAAAACATTAAATTGTATCAATTGATAAGCATTAAATCATTACAGAACACCTTTTTATCTCGAGAATAAAAAACCAATTCTTTTCCCTTGATCAAGTTATTAACTATTCTAATATCACTAATTTACATACATATAAATCAATGGCTCCTTATTATACATGTATGTAAATTCATGGTTCCTTAATTTATATGTATGTAAATTAATGGTTCTGTAATTAAGGTGGTTTTGTAAGGATCATAACCATATATATATATATATATATATATATATATAGAGAGAGAGAGAGAGAGAGAGAGAGAGAGACCTAAGATTACCAATAAATCTATAAAATATAATAAAACAAACCTACTTTTGCCAAGTGTTAATCTCTTAGAATGCCTACCCCATAAATGCTTACTTGGCATAATATCATTAATCCAATGATGAAGTGTCTTGCTCTCTTTAATGTTTCACATTTATATTTTGAAACTAGGTTTCATTTAGACTTTATTCAAAGATAAATAACTATTTAAACTTTATTCTAACTCAATCTCGTGTTAAACACGGGTCTATAACCTAGTATTATAATAAACAAAGCTTTGTATTACTATTCGGGTTAACTATATTAACCCAATTAAGCTTTTTTTTTTTTAGCTTAGTTACCAACCTGAATACTACATTTGGATTCGGTTTCCATCTTAATAGGGTTCGTGTTGTTCGGGTTTTATTTTAGTCAGGTTCAAGTTTATTCGAGTCGGGTTCGGTATTCAAGTTTCGAGTAAAAACGACACCCTACCCTTTCCTTCGTCTTCTCCGTCGCTGCATACTCAATCCACAAAAAACCTTTTCAAATACAAAATCAATTTCAGATCTTCAACTCCCATTTATTAACCATGGTCTTCAATTCTTCAAATTGATGTTTGGTTTTGATTTCTAGTAGTAACAATTGATGATGGTGAAATTAAGGTTTAAAAGATGTTGGGCCCATATACTCCCTCCACCTCCCAACTGGGCACCACCACCAATCACCCCATTTTCTTCCCTCGAATCACCTTGAATCAAACATCAACAAACCACGATGATTTGAAGTATCAATTAAACATTGCTCATTTCTTAAGGATTCAATTTCTCTTTGGAGGAGTTGTATGGTGGAAGAGGGTGGTTATGATGGAAGTTGGGAAATGATCAAAATGGTAGAAATAAGTTGAGAAAATGCCTAAAATAACAATTTAATAAATCAAGGTTATTTTTGTCATTTCACTATAAACCCTAGAATCAAGAAACCATCTATTTCGTTCAATCTGTTAATCCAAGACCAATTCCAACATAGGGCTTTTAATCCCCATGAAAGCACGATCATTTTGATATAAAACACTTACTTGATTATGAGGATTTGATACATGTTCGGATGGGGAAGAAAATCGACTATTCATGCTTGAATTTTCGAACAATCTGGAATAGATAAGAAGGAATTGATGGATTGAGAAGATGTAGGTGACAAAGAGGATTCAAGTGAACGTAAGAACTACCTGAAATGGTGCCTTGAAGGTGAAGAACAAAAGTTGCCGGAAATTTTATTTTGGTCGAATGGGTTGGTTAATTGCAGAGAAAAACAGAACGTTTTGGTGTTAGAAATGTGTTATTCGGCTGCGAGATGGTTAGGGGATGATTAGATCGTCAATTACAGGTCTAATTTTGGTAATGAGAATTTGAAATTGAAAACCATAATCAATCGGGTTTGAAACTTACCGTGGATGCGTTTTTTTGCATTAAAGGGGTTCGAAACATGCTAAGAATATTGTAGGAATGATTTTGGTAGGATTTAATTTGGTTAAAATATGTCAACGGGGCTCGCCGGAGTTTGGATTTGGCCGGAAATGGCCTTGCCGGCGAAGCTGCCGGATTCACGGGATTTGCAGAGGGGGGGAGGTTGGGTTTAATATAATGTTACACAACAGGTCCCTGTGGTTTGTATTTGTTTAATTTTTTATTAAAAACTTCAATTTTAAGTTTAAAACTTACAGTTTTGGCCCAAAGTTAATATTAACTAACTTATCTTAGCTAAATAAATTGCAACGTTTGTAGAAGTGACGTTTTTATAATTTTTAGTTCGTTTATGATATTAAGAGACTATTTCGAGACTTTGAACCGTTTTCTTTTAACAATCTTTATACAAGATTACTTTTCATACACTATATATATATATATATATATTGAGATTTTATTATTATAAATAGTGTTTACTTAGTACACGTGGATATTTCGCGACATAAATAAGGTCGATTAATTAAGATAGGGATAACGTAAAATCCACTGTGTTTATTCGTTACATTTTGAAGAAATAGATACGAATACAATTTAAAAGATAATTGACTTCGTTTTCGAGTCGGGCGTCCGAATTCTGGTTCGTGGCAGATGTGACAACAATGTTCATGTGGTCTCTACTAAAATAATAGACCGTATACAATGTGGCCATATGAAGAACTAAACATTTAAAAACCTTGAACCTTGATAAAGACTATAGGATGTTTAGTATATAACCTATGGAGATTTTTTTGCAGAACAAAAATCAGCAGGAAAATTAATAAGCATATCTCATTCAGTTAGATCTCTTGCTCATGTTGCTCAAGAACCAAGCTATCAATCACCTAATGTTAGTTCTCAAATGCGTATGATCACCTATCCTAAATCTCCAACTGCTGAAACCTCAGATACTACACTCGGCACATGGAATTCTCTTCATCATGCTCAAGTTCTTCTACATCATTTCATTCAGCTTTTATGTCTGTATCTGCTAACGAAGCAAGATTCTTCCAACTGTCTGAAGAGACTTCAAATGCTTTCACCCTTATAATCTTGACTAAATGCATATAAACTATTAGATAACTATGATATCGTTTAGGGCAAATGCATATAAACTATTAGATAACTAGATAAATAGGGAATGCAAAGCGCATCAGACAAATTCAACACCCGCACCAGGTTTAGCAACTCATGCCAATAATAAAACAAACCCACATGCTGCTGATGCTTCAAATCATACTACTGTCGTTGCTGTTGATTAGAACAACAATGATTGGAGCTTTCAAATTAAAGATGTTACACTAGTGCAGCATGCACTCATGGCTAGCTGCTCAAATTCAGAATCAACGAGTTAGGTATCTACTGAACCCATCGTACACCTGAATGCATAGCCAAATTAAATTTTTCAAAACCAAAACTGGAAACTTTTACAGTAGGTTAAATATTCAAAATTCTTAAATCTGATTTTAGAAAGATAGTTTAATCTCAGAAGGAAAAGATAAAAGAAGTTAAGAAACTTGTTTCATCTTTAAAACATGAACAAACAAAACTTGAAACACAAATTGATGGTACTTTAAGAAGGCTAAATGTAACAAAGGATGACCTTTTTATAGTTCAATCCTAAGTTGACAGATAAAATGTCCAACAAGAAAAGTTTGATAAATTGCTTACTTTTACTGAAAATTCAAATAGAGTATATTAAACCAAGACATGTTTGGGGACAAAGCTAAAAGTTCTGGTATATACTCAAGTGTTAAACCACCATTGGTATACACACCAATTCATACCCCAAAGTGCAATCTTGAACAAAGATAATCTAAAATCATTCTTTAGACCAAGAAAGAAGAAGAGATAGTAGAAGTATATGAATTCAAAGCTGAGAACATCATTCAAAGTGAGAAGAAGGTAGCTGCTGAAAATCACATCATAACTAGTGATGACGTCCACACAGTTCATGATTTAACATACAAAAATTTAGTAATCAGAATTTCAACCAACACAACTTACTCACACTCAACACTACTTTCAAAACCATCTCATTTGTGGAAGAACTCATGAAGAAGCCAAAAAGCCCATCCTCTAAAAGAATTTACTTCTTACATATCAATACACTTTTTACCAAATCAACCTTCTTTTAACTGCAACAAAAAACTGCATGACAAAACGTTTTGTGCAAGCACCTCATAACAACAATCCAAACCACAATCTGAATGTGAACCCTGTGATGATAATGATTCAGAAATCTATGTCAACACTTTTTGTGGTATTTTTAAGGACATTCATAACTCTAGTTATTGTAACTTCAAGCAAATAACTATCACAATTCATATAATATATCAATTCAAATCACCTACCAAAACAAAAAGGGCTCAATCTTAAAGTTCCCTAGAAGCCTTCAGCCTGTAAGTCAACCAAGAAGAAATATTGATCTGTGTGATTTTGTTACTTACTCATGATATGTAGTAGAGAAGAAGGAATGGGCAACTTGAGAAATAGTTAAGGGATCTTGAGGCTGAAGTGTAGAACCTTGAAGCAATAAAAGTGGAAAGGGATTAAGAACAAAAAGTAGTGCAAGCAAAGAGTTTACACTACCTTGTCTTTTTAGTGTTTAAGTCGAAGTTTACTGTTGTATAGTGATCATTGGTGCAAAAGTTGCTAGGTGCTTCCTGCTCAGTTGACTGGTGAGTTGGGAGTATTTGGTCATAATCTAGGAGTACTCAAGGGATGACTTTCCAAATAATCGGCATAGGCGGGGTTAGGCGGCAACTCGATAGACGGGGAGATTTGCGAGTACTCACTGAGTAATCGACGCATATACTTGATTTTTACAACTATGATAGTTGTATGTTACATCTAGCCTAAATACATAATACTTTCATTAAATCTCAAACATGAACACATGATGTTTACCCCCACGTAATGCACGAGTTGTAATTACAACTGCTTTTGCGTAAATATGGCTTGCGTAACGCGCGAGCCGTGAATTTAATTGAATTCTGGTGATGGTCGAAAAAAAATGGTATGTTCTGTGATATGACTACTATAGTTAGGTTTAACTAAAATTACATCCACATACATAAAAATACTGGAACTTTACTATCATGGACCTAACAAATAAAAACATTTAAACAACCTATAAGGCTAAGCAGAATATAGTCCCCATAAAAACGCCATCACCCTGACACCAACTTGCCATGGTCGGAATGTATTTCCCATAACCTCGTCATACCACCACTCACCTTCCTATTTCATTCTCTCTCTAACTTGTTGGGCTTCAGGGGTGGTGGTGACTTGCAAATCAATCATTTCTTCATTCCCTTAACGGGGTGGGCGGTGTGCCTAGCGTCATAGCTTACACCCATCCCAGCATTCCATTCCCCCTAAGTCTCATAAAAGATTAAGAAATAGATGGCGGTTAGTGTTCTTTATGGGTATTATTCTATGATAGTGGCCTCTTAGCTTTATGCGTCGAATAAAAAAAATAATTGCTTACTTTTTTTAATGATAAAGTTCATTAAACATGGAAGTAATTTAGATATAAATATAAGACGAACGGGCAACAAGCTGTGTCTCTAACCCCCTTTTGGATGGCAAAATCAAGTCGTTTAAACACTACATTTATAGACATTGGGGTCATAAAAAAGCTATGCATAACCCTTTGGACTTGATTAAGTAGCCCCACGGTCTCAGGCGTAAAGAATCCAAAAGTATCAAATGCAAATGGAACGAATACATTTTGATTGTCAATGCATGTTTTCCCGTGTTTAGTCACTTTGCAAGTAGCAGCTTTTAAAGCAATTTGACCCACCCTATAATCACTATTTCCAAAGTCCACTAGTGGGGAAACACATGTTAGATCCCCACATACATGCTTAACTCCTTTCCATCCAAATACCAAAATGTTAGCTGGTCTGAGTGTTAATCTACCTTCCGACGAGTCGGTCAAGAAATTCACGGGTGATTTTTTTTACAGAAACCTCAACTCGCCTAAATATGAAAAAAGTACATCCATAACTAAACCATGACAGTACTTGAACCCTGGAAGCTCTCTATAATGTATTGCATGCTCCCAAAGGTGTCCAAACACGTCTTGTGACAAATTGGACATATCTAATCATTCTAGAAAATGGGAATCATGAGGTGATACTTAAATATAGTTCAATACTCAATTGACGAAATATGTTGGCCTAGCCCATCTATTGGGATAGCAAGATAAAATTTTGTGCTTGGGGTGCCTGTAGACTCTTAAAAACAACTTTTTGTCTAACGGTGCTTGTAGGAACTTGCCAAGCATGTTGAGCTTTAGGGGGCGATGTTCTTGTTAGTGAAACCATTGAAGTCATAGCTTGGAATCATATCACTAAGACAAGCTAAAGCACAACCATAATCAAAATCCATACCACATATACCAATGTCACGTAAAATGTGTTCCTGTAGCACCCAAGATTTGGCCCTCAATGGCATAAAATCATATAATGAAGCCTTTATTGTCGAATAAAACCCTAAACCCCCACACCTAATAAGTAAGGAACCAAGTCGACATTAGAAGTCACCAAAGAAAGTGCCTCCACAAACCACTATGTCTTTAAATGCCCAATACAACCCTTTGTCAAAGAACAATGATACCTCCATCATGTGTGCGGGATGGAACGTCTTCAAACCAAAGAAAATTTTAGCAATACCCATACAGGATCGAAGCAAGGTAGTTCGTTCTGCGGGTCGCCTAGTTGAGGAAAAAGGCTCATCAAACTAACAACATTAGTAGCTCTCTTCTTTGCCAATCCATTAATATTAAATTATGCGTGCGTCTATGCTAACTGCTCCCCAATACGCTTCACCCCAACAATGGCCTCTCGATGTCAATAAAGTAAAACACCGGCATGAAGCTTCCAACCATTACAAGAAGGCCAAAATAACTTAGTTTGTTTAAAATTCGATTCAAGAACCAAAGTTGGACTATAAACCGGAGTGATGTCTAACACTCTAGTCACCTCATTTGTATCTCCAATGACAATCTCATGATCAAGATACCAAGCAAGAAGAAAAAGCTTGCAATTGTTTCTAATTTGATGCACAATTTGGTGCAGCAGAATCGTGAAAATAAGTGGTGGATCAAATATGTTCATCTCCAAGGTACAATATTGCTGGAAACCAATATAGAAGTTCCACCCAAAGAATTCTACCCATATATGAATTCTATCCACGTTATATGGACTTACAACCTAAGTAATAAAACCATGCAACTAAATCAATAACTACAAGCTCCTTTTTTGTAACGACAAACATATTACATATCTTACCAAACTACTAAATTACACCCATGCCTGAATTTAAACTCATGGCCTTCAACCTAAGTGACAATGCCTCTATCAAGTGAACTAGTCCTACATTGGCTACAATCCCTATTAAACCTAAAAAGTCCACTAGACATACATACTATGTCGATTGTCGGCTTTTACACCCAATTTTTTTTATTGAACTTGTCGATTTTATTGTTTTTTTTTTAAATAAACGTTTTCAATAGTAAAGGTGTTAATTTTAGTAATTTTGAAAGTATAGATACCGAATATGCTTATTTGTAGAAGTTGAAGTAGTCTTTCGAGCGGGGTCTACATACCAGCTCCATGCATAGCCACGTGGCACAGTAAGCTGAAAAGTTAGCGGATAAGGTGTAACAAGGACTGCAATATGTGTCATGGATGACGTCATCGTTTTAAGCACGTGGGCTGTGCCAACTCATACTCACAATTTCAAAGACCGGTGTTTTCCACGTAATTGCCAATAAAAATAAATTAATTAATTAATAATATAGAAAAAGACACCTTTTTTAGTAGTACAAATTTGATCAGGCAACATACATACAATGATATGATTCTTATATTAATAAATAATAACACTTCATAATTAGAAGTATAACTAGATTATGTATCGGGCCGCGCGTTGCGGCGGCCAAATCTTAGTAGGTACGTTTACGACTTCGACACATTTAACTGGTTGCTTCGTCAACATCATATTTGTAACCTTGATAGGCGTTTGAGATTTCGTAACATAATCGTGACAATAGCGTCCATTAGATGAGCTAAAAAAAATTGAAGTTGCATGTTATGTTGCACATTTTAATTTCGTAAGTCGTAACATATCAAACAAAAGAAGAAAACAATTTAAAAATAAAAGAAAACACAAAATTAAAGTTTATAATATAAAAATCAAGTTTTATAGTAAAAGAAAATAAAGCCTATCACATGAATTTTACTTTTGAAACCAACAACCACACAATAACCTTTACCACCAACCAAAAGCTTGTCGTTAAAAAAAAAAACTATTGATGAAGCACCAAAGTCCACAACAAACCCAATCCACATCCATGGATCATTCCCCTCCCATTTGAGCACCACCATCATCAACCTTAACGGCCACCACCGAATACCACCATCCACAACCCGATTGCTTTTGTAGACACCTAACAAACTCAATCCCCTTTGAAATTGTCGAGACCCTAGATCTACGAACACTTTTACTGTGTGTTTTGAACCACCTGTAGTAAAACCCTATTCGTAGGCCCAAATCACCATGGTTGACTGCCACCACCATGAACCCTAAATGTAGGTCTCAAGTCCAAATTGAAGGTCGTAAGTACATATCAATGATGGTGGCAGAGCTACCTGATTGAAACATGGATGTCAATGGTGATGTTGACGATTTGAGGAAGGTGTTGAAGGGGAGGCCGTCGATCAAGGTATGGGGACAGGTAGAAGAAAGAAACCACCCGAAATGATGGTGCTGGTGACTTTCCGACGCTGGTGGTCTCCGGCGATGGTGTGCCTATGTGACGGTGACAAGTTTTTGTTGTGTGGTGACTGGTGAATGAAGAAAAAAACAAAAGTTGTTTGGACCAGTTAGATTATGACACGTGGCAGAAGAAAAAGATAAAGGTGAACATCACCGACCTTCTTTTTTAGAAGGTTATACAATTGGCTATAAAACCGGGGCCACGCGATTCAACTGTCAGGTTTTATGTGTGTGACTTAATCTCATGCGTTGGTAAAAAAAATTTCATTACAGTGTAAAGTCGTAATGCGTCATATATTAAAAGACGTAAATATATACAAGTTCAGTAGTAAAAATGACAACCAAGTCAAAGTCAAGGGTTAAAGTCGTAAATATGTCAAAGTAGAGTCTGAGGTTCAAAGTTGTAAACTGGGAGGGTAATCAAGGATCAAAATGATAACAAGTAAAAGTCAGAGGGCCAAAATAATGTCTATGTCAAAGATGGGTTAAGGGGTGAAACGTATCAATAATAAAAATTAGAGGGGGAGAAGAGAAAGTGTTATGGCCCGAAACCATTGCAAAGTATAGGATTTGTCCAACATCGGTTGTATAAGCAATTGATGTGGGACTTATAACCCAAATGATTCCGTTTTCCAACAGACTAATATTTTGAGATGAATTCTACCGTTTGGGTTATAACAATGATATTAGAATCAAACCTCAGAGTGGTGGCCCACGGAATGGTGGCTTGGAGAGAGCTAGTCGTGACCAACGAGGACGTTAGACCTTAAGGAGGGTCGAATGTTATGGACCAAAAACATTGCAATGTATGAGACTTGTCCCACACTAGTCATATGGACAATTGATGTGGTATTTATAACCCAAATGAATTCTTATTCTATTAGACTAGTCTTTTGTGATGACATCTACCGTTTGAATTATAACAGAAGGTGATGGCAAAATGCCAGCAAGCTTCTCTTTTATCAATATACAAGTCGATAATAGTTTGTCCCAAAGTTTTATTCTATTGTTATTAAAAAATTTATAGCAAATGATAGCTTTAACTTTTATGTTTGGTGTCGAAAACAATTTCATTCATACCTTTGTGCGTGTGTTATTGATAATGAAAATAAAAGTTAAAATCGATTTTGGCAACATTAGCAAAAGTTATGTCATTCGTTAACTACAAATGTGGTTATCATAGTCCAATATGCATGGATTATTAATTAAATAAAAGTATATTGGTTTATACTGGTCATTAGGGATGAGTTTTTAGTATCGAGTATCGGTACCGGTACCGTACCAACTTAGTAATATCGGTACTGGTACCCATTTTTCCTGAAACTCGGTACCGGTACTAGGCGGTACCGGTACTTTACCGGTTAATACCACGTTGGTACCGGTTTAGTAAAAACTAGTTTTTTTAGTATATTTTATATAATTTGAGATATTATGAATGTTGTGTAATACATTTTTAATCTAATAAAGTGTTTTCTTTACAACTTTGAGTAATTTTATAATATTTTTTAGATTATTAACTTTTAAATTTATAGAAATTTATATAATTTTTAATTAATTTATACTATATTTCATTTCTTTTTCTTATATTCAAGTATATTATAGTATAGTTATATTAAAAAGTATAAAATTAAAGCGAAATAAACGAATAAATTTTATTAAGAAAAGATAAAACATGAAACCGGTACCAACGTGATACCAGTACCGAAATACCGGTACCGGTACCGTCCCGCTAAATTCGGTACCGGTACCGGTACCCACTTTTCTTAAAAATCAGTACCGGTACCGGTAACCGTCCCGATCTCATCCCTACTGGTCACATTTATCATTTTTTAGCTTCTATCGGTCCAACTAATGAATTGACTGTCAGGCCTAATTTTTATCATTTTGACAACCGACGGACGTTGTTAAATTTTTCTTAATACCGTTAAGTTTTTTCCAAATTTAAGACTGATGTTTTAAGCCTTTTGATCGAAAGGACAATACAAGTCGGTTGATGGAAAAGTTACCTCAAAAAGGCACTCCAAACAATGAAACGTTGCTTCAATCGGGTGCTTAAACCAAACGTTGCTTCAATCGGATGTAAAATTTTTATGGTTCAGAGAGCCGTTTCGAGCAAACTTTTACATCAATCGACTCGTATTATCCTTCCGATCAAAAGGCCTAAAACTTCGGTTTTGAATTCGAGAAAAACTTAATGGCGTTAAAAAAAATTTAATGACGGACCGTTGATTGCCAAAGTGATAAAACTTGAGACCGTTAACATCCAATTCAATAGTTGAAACCGGTAAAAGCCAAAATGTGATAGTTGAAACCAGTAGAAACCAATATATATACCTTAAATAGTTAAATAAATTCTAACTTGTTTAAGTTTATTTGATATATCTATATCTATGTGACTAAAAGTATTGAATACGTTATATATTACTTTTATATTTATATTGAATTATTTTTGTTAATCAAAATTTTTATAAATAACGTATATTAGTGTGCTAAGATTTTACGTATATCTACATATTACAAAGGTTAAGTCTTGAATCTTGATACTGTTTAAATGGGTAAAGATTAATGAGAATTATAAGTTGACTGAAACACGTATGTTAGTTCCACGGAATGGCCATTGAATTTTCAATTGATATAGTGGCTAACTCATTAACATTTTTTGTGAAATTGTAGTTCTTAAATAATTTTTATTAACTATAATTTAAAAATATTCTTTCTATTGATGCTTCAGTTAAACGAATAGTTAACAAATTCTATAGAAAATATATGCATTTGAAAATAAATTCATAGTTTTTATATAAGTATATTACTGATTGTATCTTGTTCTAAATGTATAATATATCCTAAAGTTTTTAGTTCTTGAAATAAATCTAGACCATCAATATCTAAAGTAGTATCATGTTTTAATAATTTCCCAAGATTAATACAACATTCTTTTAAACTATCATCAGCCAGGATTTTAATTTTTTAAAACTAAATTATAACAAAGTTTATTTTTAAATTGATCAAATCTACTTGTAATTGAAGATATAATTTATCTATTATATATAAAAAGTAATTATATTTAAATATTTCAACGAGAGTTTTTATAGTAGCATTACTAGCATTTTCATAATAACTCCTATTTTTATGATTGATACGTTTATCACAAAATTAGGTTCTACGTTCAACTCATTCGCAATTTCTTTAGCGTCAACCATAGCATTCTCAAATCCATATTCTCTATATTTTTAAAAGAAACACATAAGGTCATCTATTTGTTCAACGCATCAATACAAATATCGTTTGATTATATGTTCTTACAAACTAAATTACAAGCAAACAGAACATCATACCAAATAATTATTCCTAACAAAAGCTTGAAGTTTTTCATTTTCGACAAAAGTTTTAGCCTCACTTTTAAGTTTTTTTTTCTTTACGATCATTATATAACGCTCATAATGCATCTCTTATTTGTGATGCTTGATATCTAATTGTTTTAACACTTTTTACCATTTTTTTCCAACGTGTTTGTGATAATGGTTTAAGACTTAAGTTAGGCACATGATCTTTTGGTATTTTCCATCTATTAGTTGATAAAGAGAATATTGAATATATCTTTTGTATTATTCCAAAAAAATCTTTAGCTTGGATAAATGAGGAAACTATATCACAAAATACTAAATTTCAACTATGTCAATCACATAGAGTATAAAAGGTCCTATGATTAATATCTAATAATTTTTTGTAGACTATTATCTTTTCCTTTCATGTTTGCTTTGTTATCATAATTACCTTGCCCTCTTATATTATTTATATCAAGGCCTATTTTTGAATTTCTTTAATAATAGTATCAAAAAGGCCTTTAACAGTTATTTCGACAACCTTTATAAAACCTAGAACATATTCTTTAACTTCTATGGGGTTTGTTGAAAGATATATAAATCGTAAAAAAATTAAATTTTATTTATCGTGACTTGTATTTGTAGTATAATCAAATATTATTGAAAAATATTTAGCTTCCTTAGCATTATTTAGAACTTAAGTTTTGATTTTATATGTTTGGAGTACAAGCAAGTATTATTGAAAAATATTTAGCTTCCTTAACCTTATTTACAACTTTAGTTATTTTCACATGCTGATAAACTAATTAGTTCGTTTTGCATATTATGCCCAAAATAATGAGTATGAATTTATTTGTTCTTGATTCATCAAATACACTCTTGCATTTTCGGATCAAACTCAGCAATTACAGTGTATAACAACTAAAAATTTACCATTGTTTTTGTTATAAAGTTTCCCCCCTACTAGAAGTTTTTACAACAAATAGTTATTGTTAGAACTTGTCGCCAATGTACTTTTTCTTTGTTTATTTGATGTTGAGTTTGTTTGTCAATTGTTTTATTGTTAGCTAATCTTGTTTTTAAATCAATCCATGCTCTATATTATCAATATGATCCTTATTTGCTTCATGATGTTTTAGTGTAGCATTCAAGTTATGCCAACCATTATGATCGCATTCAGTGGTTAAATGATTTTTACTATGATTATGATTCACATCAAAAAGTTTACAAAAACAAAAAATCTCTATCTACATCTATAGAATAAGCCAACAATTTCCTATCATACTTTTCTCCATTTGATAACTTTTGCATATAATGAGAAGGATTAAAGCTCTACATGTTCATCTATTGGAAAATTAAGGGGTTTTTGGTTTAAGCCTTTTATTGGTTTAAATATTTGAATTGTTCAACACTTAATGGTTCAGATTGTTTGTTTCGCAAACATATGTCTTAATGGTTCAGACATTTTGCCTTTAAATGGTTAATCATTATACTAAGTCTGAATTATTAAGACCTTTTATCTAAATATGTCATACATTTGTCTTTGAATAGTTAAGCAATATACTATCTTTTAATAGTTCAGACCTCTTACTTATTCATCATTTAGCAGTTCAGACCTCTTACTAGTTCAACACTTAGCAATTCAAAAGTTGCCAAACAACCCCTAAATTTGACAACCTTAACCATACCGTATTTTAACTACTAAATCTCTAAGTTGATACTAATATTATTCCATTTACTTGGATCATTAATGTTTAGAGGTTCACTTGATTCTTCATTATGTAACTGCTCACCATTTTATTGATCTTTACTTAATAGTTAATCATTTGGTTTATTAACATTTGGGTGTTTAATATTTGATTGATCATTATATTTTTTTATTGTTACATATTTTAAAAATGAACCTTTTTGGCTTTGGATTAAGGCTTCTACTCTTCGTTTCTTGATAAGTTTGTTCACATTCATATTTTCAAATTGACAATATGATAATATGATCAGCTTCAACAAATGAAATCAGGCAGGAAACCAAGTTGAACCAAGCAAAGATAAACGAACAACCTTTCGATTCAACAAATTGAAATCAAATAAACTACATAAACCAGATCGAAATCAAGTAGAGTAGCAGACAAGTAACCTTTCGAACAAAACAAAGATTGACGAACAACAAAATGAAATCAAGAAAGATAACCTTTTAATTGTGCAGATTGAAATCAAGCAAAAACTATCCACGAACTGACGAATAAAGATTGACGAACACTAGGACAAAACTTGATTTCGATTTGTGATTCATCAGGAGTTGGTTTCTTGATTTCGTATGTAGATTTCGTGAATTCGTGAGATTTACATAAGTTGGAAGCCACGAACACTAAGTAGAGACTGATTTCGTATTTTTATGGATGATTTCAAAGTTGACTCTCCTTATTCCAAGGAGAGATTGGCGTTTCAGTTGTTAAGTTTCTAAAGGCTGTTTTTATAACTTTTAAATGGATAAGTGCTGAACGATTAAGAAGTCTGAATCATTAAGTGCTAAACCTGTAAGAGGTCTATTAAGAGCTAGAATATTTCTTAACTATTCAAAGGCAAATACCTGACAATTTCAGATAAGAGCTCTTAACTATTCAGATTCAATATAATGCTTAACCTTTAGTGTGATATGTTTATTAAAAAAGCCCATATGTGTTTAAAAAACCAACTTATGGAGGCTAAAAGCCCCAAAACTATTTAAAAAATAAAATATCACATGTTAAAAAAACAGATTATATAGATTTAGGGTCTGTTTGTTTTATCCTCTAAATGGTTCCTCACTTAATGGTTCACACTGTTTGTTTCACGACCAAATGTATGAATAGCCTGCTAATTAAGGTTGGAAGGGGTGGGCAACTTGATACCAAACGTGGGTACACTCACCGCGTATCACGGCTACACTGTCCCTGTAGGCTGTAATTACAGGTAGGTGGGGCGTAATTGATGTGTTGCAAAACACATGGGTTTATTATATATATTTAACCACATTTTAATCTTATTTTATGTAAATATATTTGGTTTTTAGTTATTTATTTTATTTTGTTTTGGTTTTAGGTAAGTTCGAATAAAAGAAGCGGATTCGGGACATAAACGGGAAGAAAATCAAGTGAAATCTGCTTTGGAGGCCAAGCCCAAGACTCATTGGGCCTAAAAGCCCATTTTCAGAAAACTCCCAGCCCAGAGGGCCGCTGGGCGCATACCCATCCTCCCCAGCGACCCGCTGGGGCCCCTGATTCGCTGATTTAGGAAGAATCGGCCGTACGCGTGTCAGTCACCCGCCCAGAGGGCCGCTGGGCGCTTATATATCCTCCCCAGCGACCCGCTGGGCCCCCAGACTCGTAAACCCCTAAAAATGCACTATATAAACAACATTTTGGGGACTTTTAGGGATAATCTCTTCACCCAAACACAGAAAACGGCTGAATACAAGGGTTTTGAGGGTTTGTGATCATATTTGAGCTTTGATTCAAGGATTTAGAGGCTAAACTTAGAGATTTGAAGCTTGATCTTTGGGTTTAGAAGATGGATCTTGAAGATTGAAGCTTGGATTGAAGATTTTGCTGCTGTTGGGTGAAGATCAAGGAAGAATTTGAAGATCTAGAGCTAATTTGGTGAAGATAAAGCATTGATTTGAAGATTGGAGGAGTTTTTGGTGGTTGGTGTATCTAAATTCCTCTTCTTTCAATCTTTGTTCATCTTCTATATATAATGTTGTTAGATCTAGTGATTTTTATGTTTGATTTGATGATTGGGATGATGATTGGCTAGATTTAGTATGACTATTTAGGCATTATGGATAATTGATGATGATATGATGATTTTTGGTTTATTTTGATATGTTGGATGGATGTTCTTTGTGAGAAAATTGGTTTATGATGATCTTGTATGCAATATGTGTGTTGACTTTATGATTCATGTTGAGATCTTGACTTGATTGTGGATAATATTATCTTGATTTGATAACTTGATAATAGATTTCATATTTTTGGTGGTTAGTCTACTAGATTTATCATCATTTGAGTAGATCTAGGAATAGATACTCATAAGTTAAGATTGATTTGTGGATTTGAGCCAATGTGCTAGCCGGATTCGTTACCGGAAGGTGAGAATTTGTAGATTTCATCTTTTTGTTAGTTGGTTTGGGTTAAAATACTACGGGAGTAGGTTTTGCTTAATAAAAACTAGCAACTTGTGTTATCTAGTCTTGATTTGTCATAAACCGATTGATCCCGTTATTTTAGTTTACTGATTGGGTCAGTTTCTAGGATAAATGGACTTGTAAGCCGAGAGGTGAGCTAGTTTAGGATCCCTTAGACATCCGGGAGTGATTTGTAGACATTCCTCACACTGTGAGCTTCACATATTTATTTTAGGACTTTCTAGCATCCACGAGACCTTAGTAGTAGGTACTGATGTGTTAGATTGTTTTGAGTAGATATATTCTCAGATCCGGTGCCGACATATCTAGAAAGCCGAGAATTGTCATATTATCATCAGGATTCCCGCCTAAATAGTCATCATTCCATCCATAGTTCTCTTTTAGCTTATTTCCACCTTTAGTTTCCATTTAGTTAAGTTTTTATCCGTAGTTTATTTTAGATAATTTTCTTTAGTTAAAATCTTATTTCTTAGAGTAATTTTAGATAATTTGTCTCTTGCTTGTTTAATTTAGTCTTTATAGTTAAAAATCCAAGTCTTTTACAACGGTTAGGAGTCGATAGAGATTCGGTATCAAAGGACGCTAAACTCAGATCTTTGGGTACGATATCCGGACTTACTTAACTTGCTACATACGACCGGTACACTTGCCGATTGTGTGAACTTGTTGGGTTTTTCCTTTTTACAAATTTAAAACCTGATTTTCTGATCCATACATCATTTTCATATACCATACGGTTCGCATCAGTAATGTACGGATGATGATGAGTGGGAGAGACTAGGGGTTTTAATTTTTTTATTACTATTATTATTATTATTAAAATAAAAAAAATTAAAGAAATTTAACGTTTCATTGGGTTTTTTTCATTGTTTCTTTTATTAATTTTTTACATACTAAAGGTATAAAAAGACATAATGGAAATGTTATTATTTGTTTTGCGTTCGTTTTTTTATAGAGGACAACAAGGTGAACAAGATCTCCGAAGCATTTTTTTTAAAACTTGATTTACATTGTGTCCTTATCACATTTTATACCAAAAACATACTTTGTACGTGAATATTTTTCTTTAAAACTTTAAGAAATTTAGTCAATTTTTTAAGATCAGTAAAATCTAAGCTAGCTATTAAATAAAGTGAGTAAAAAATATTAAATTGAAGTAACATAAATGGCTTAAAAACTTAACGTGTTACAAATTCTTACTCTTTTATTATATCCGATTTCACCAAAATTCAAACTTTTTATTTATTTAGTTATAAGCCAGCTAACCTTATAGGTTAAGAAATGTGTTTATTTATTAATTCAACCAATTATACAATAAGAAAAACTTTATTGGACCAACTTTATAGAATGTTGTTTGAATATCAACTTCTTTTGAACAAAGCTTGTTGGAATAAGGGAAGTAGTGGTTGGTACGGGAGGGAGACAAAATAACCAATTTGTCAACCTCATCCACCCTTCGACCAAGTAAACAACTAACAAAACCCACCATTTGCAGCCATGATTGACCATATTTTTTTTTTAAATATTTTTTGGTACTTTTATCAAGTTTTATATGATTTACATTATTATAACATGAAATGGCAACATGAGAGCATAAATAAATATCATAACCGCGATCCTTTGAGAGAGTTAAGTTTTTCCTTACACAATGAAACACAAGCTATTTTTCTTATTTTAATTTTATATGAATGGAATAAGAGAATTATTGATTATGATGGGTGGAAGGGTGTTAAGCAAGTTGTGTTTGACTGTTTACAAAATCAAATTTTACAGACGTATTCCTTACATTTTTAACAGGATTTTATTAGAGCAACAAAGACTGCTAGCAAAACGCTAGGATCAAAAGTACAACTCTTACCAAACTATCAAACAAAACTCTTACGACAAAGGATTAGAAAAACAATTTTACATACAACATCAACATGATTAGCCATATATTTTAACCAAAGAAACGAGTAAACCATAACTTTCTCCACTACCCATTCGATAGACGGGGCCGATGAATTTAAAATCATTCGTTTCTAACCAGCCAAATAGCCCAAACTGAAGTCATTAAGATAATTGACACCGTCTCCTTTAAAAATCTTGATCCGTTCTGAGATGATCGCCTATTGATCCTTCGATAGGCAGATTCCAACCGCACCAACTGAATATGCAAGCCCACACTACAGTAGGAAAATCCATGCCCGACATTTCCTGCTTACCAAAGCAAAACGAGAAGTCATGAAAGCCCACAAAAACACCCTGAGAACTTAACGTAAATTAACTTGCTCGGAATTTCTGATCCTCACATCAATAAAACTTCTAACTTTTAAAGGGGTCTAATTCGACCAATCAATTGGATTTTAATCTATAGGGGCCTTGTTTAGTTTAAGAATTCTTCGCAAACTTTTACCGAAAAACTCCTCGTCGTCACCAGCTTCCCTCGTCAGTTTTTCCAACATGCTAAAAAGTCTGAATCCCTTCAGCAAACCAAATTGCAGCTAGAACTGCATAGTTTCCTCTCCAAGCATTGATGTCCGGGTCTAATCCCACCTCCAATCAATCTCGGTTCCACACATCGCGCACTTGTTCTTCACACTACATCGTTTATTTCATTCTAGTTTAAAAATATCATGAAACAAAATCTTTAGGGTGCTTCACCAATACACCCATAAAACCGAAACGTCACCGACGAACCCGAGCCTGGCTATGCTCTAACGAGTCTGCTGAGATTGATATTTTCACTGAATAAAGTTGTCTTTACACCAATGATGGTTCCAAGCAGTGGCGAAGCCAGAAATTTAGTAGCAGGGGGCCTATAGATAGTACCCATAAACTTGTTGTTGGAGACTGTTGGAAAATAGTTCACTTTTATTAAAATAATCAACTTAATATTATAACGATGCTCTCGTTATACATGGGAAATTCACTAGTACATTACCGTGTACAAAGCCAAATCAGAAATACATGTAGAGAACAAGTTACAAATGATACAAAACCATTGTGGTTAGTAAACTTCAGTTGAACAGCAATGTAAACGACAGTAACAACAATGAGATTGATGATCCTGCAAAACAGATATTAGAAAGAAAGATCCGGGCTTGTGTTTGACACAATTCCCTTAAACAGATTCGTCGTCTGTTCCCAGGGTACACCGGATGAAAGCAGCGTACTGCCGGACGTTGAACACTTGCCTGAAAAGAACCGGAGGAGACGATGTATATGAGATTATCATGATTGTTTTTGTGTGTTATTGAACTATATTTTGGGTGTTGATTCAAGCTCTACAAGTTGCCATGTTTTTTTGTTGTTATCTTTGTAGATAAAAAGGATTGCAAGAGTCTTGCAATTCATGACAATTGAATTGTCATAAAACTTAGCAACTAATGACAAATAAATTGTCATAAAACTCATTAACTCAAAAGTTGGACATCCCAACAATCTCTTCTAGATGTCTCAAAACCGGCTCGGGTTACAGAAACGCAACCTCGAGTTTTCGGACATGCATTCGGGTTACCAACCGACACGAGAGTTGACCTCTCATTTACAAAATATTCAACAATCCCCCACATAATAGAGGTCGATCTCAAAATACAAACATCATTCCGATTAAATTTCAGCAGTTGAATCTTGCATACGATAGGTAGGTGTTACCCTTTGAACCTTCGCTCATGAAACGCACTTAGTCTACTGGCTCTGAGTAGAACGTGATGTCTTTGAACTCGTCTGCCGTTTGTGTAGGCGACAATACGCTTCACACAAGACTCTCCCTGACAAAGTCAAGTCCTCATAGTTATGTTCGTTATGGTCATGAACATTTTCCTGGTTCTGCGAGAGCTCTAGGAATTGTGCCCTCCAATTCCATTCGAAGCGACCCCACTTCTCTCTAACATAGGTGATTCATCACATGTGACTACATTAGTCGAATTATTAAAAGCCATAGGCTTAGCCTCGTACCTGTCACCTTTAGGAATGGACTAGGAAGATTACTAAATCCTTGTAGTAGACTCCCTTTTAAAAGACGTGGACGTTTTATCAGTTAACTCTTCTTTCTTAGTTAACCCGCCACAGTGACTTTACCAGTTCATACAAGTAGGTTATCCTATTGAACTCGGATCTTGGGATCTCCAGTCAACCGAGTTAGGTTTCCTTCATATAAACTTAGCTTTTCACGGGCTTTAGTCTCATTCCACAACTCAATCTCGCATTAACCCTCGGGTTCTTAGATCCAAGCTATTTTATTTGACTTCGTGTCAAGTCACAATAGTTTACAATCGAGATTGGTTGTCCGTCTGTGGTTTTACTCTTAAGTTAACCTTGCATATTGTCACTTTTCAAGACTATAACCTTAGGCCATTAGTTGTAGTCTTTGGTTTACAATATACAATTTAAGTGAACACCAATATGCAGTTTAAGTGAATACATCTTCACTAAACCAATATGCAATTTCAGTGACCACCAATATGCAATTTAAGTGAATAGATCTTCACTATATGCATTTGGTCACTAGATCATTAACTAATACATTGGCATTCACATGTTTGCAATATTAACTTGGATTATAAAATCCATATTGCTAAACATTCCACATTCTTATATCAAATGCAAGTAACCCCCACATTTAAGTGGTATTGGATAACATCAATCAACTTTCGGATCAATTACCATTTTCACATACCCTAAAAAGGATTGTTTCTTAAATGGCTTCTCCCCCACATTTCTTGCCATTTGATCAAGTTGTGACTTTACTTATGACACCAAGTTGATGATCATGATTTGATCAAGACCCTATCTTTGTATCACGGAGTTCATGAATGCTTAATTGACAACTACAAAGCTTAGATAAGCTTTTGAGTTAACTAAGGCAAACTACAAAGCTTTAGATGAGCTTTTGAATTAACTATAGCAACACATGCCTTAGTCGTGAACTTTTTACCTGGGCCATAAGTTTTTCATTAACCTTCTGAAACTTAAATCTAAGTTTCTCATCTAGGATAAACCTAGAGGCTTGAGTTCTCCTCAAGTTATATCATTTCCTTATATTGAATGAAAGTCATCATTTGATTTGTTTCCTCAACTAATTCTTGTGATATGTATGTGAATGTTTCATGTTAATTAGTCTCCATAGAGCACCATAATTAATTAGTACTAGTCTAGCATGCTTTAGACTACAATACTCTAGCATGTGAACAGAAGATGCATCATTCTGATTGTCACAGTCCTAAGAACCAACATCACATACATTCCAACAAGAATTTCAGACAAATCATCATCTCAAATCTGCAGTATTTGAGAATGTCTCATATGTATGTTTCTCAAACATACAAAACTTCATCATTCATTTAGGAATATGAAATCTATGAGCTTGATATCTAGCGCTTCACCAGCGACTCATAAAGATTTTAACAAAATCTTATTTAGAGTCATTTTGGAGAATAACTTATCATCAACGAATTGTTCACTGTTATGTTGAGATACAGTCATAATAGACTGATAACCATAACATGGAATTCACAGATTCTCATACGCGATGTTCATTGTTGATTTGAAAATATATATACTTGGTATATTATTCATCATGAAGATCACATCTTCTACATAGTTAAATCGACATTGAAGATAGTAGACGCATCTACATGTACTTCATTTCTCATGATAAATCACATATTACATGTCACTCATGAGTCCGTTTCAATTTATGACAACATATATATATATATATATATATATATATATTATCATGTGTTACAATTTAGACCAAGTAAATTTCCACAATAATATATGTGTCTTCAAATTGATGTCTCACTTATGACTACATCATTATCCATGAATAAACTCACAAGTTGTGGTTGTGCTTCTTGCACTACCCGTTTAAATAGACATCAATTTATTATGCATGTCACACGTGTTTCGATTTACTTCATTGTATTAACTGCATGTGTTATCCTAAGATATTGAACACATCAATTATACAATATCGAACAAATTAATCCGACCAAACAAGAATTTATTCATCATAATTTAATTGAATATATAAATGATTTCTAACAAATAAAATCATATTATGTTGCAATCTTCAACACTTTCATCGTCTTATATGACGATCACCTTTAGTGACATATACCCCATTATAGTTAGTCGATTTTAATCCCATCGACTATGATTCCAATAGCACGAGAGCTGTTGAAATAATAACTATCCATGACACGCAATGATCCGTGTCATTTAATACATTCTTGGAATAAATCCAATGGCATATTTATTTGATTTTCAAGAGGTACTCCCTCAGTAAAATCTCATGCTGTCATATCCTCGTTTCATTTTTGAAACTATACTCTTGAACAGTCACTCAATTGTCCGGATAACAATATGTTGTGTAACTCTTTACTAATCTCAAGTAACAGTATTCGAACAATACAAAATATATATAACAACAACAAAAAGTTGTTAGAGATTATTATTTTTTTTCTTTAAAACAAACTGTGTTAATATTTTATGCAAAACTATTGTTATAACATAATCCAAAACATATTTCCTTCTAAGGTTTTGCAAAATATATAATTACATAGTTTATACGACTTTTATTTATCATTTGATTCTAAAAAATCAAGGTGTCAAACTCCAACTTTATATATTTTTCTTTTCCAACTTTCCACAAGTCAATGGTTTAACATATTGATTTGAAGTTATACGTTTACATAAAACGTAATAACAACTTGAGTTTATGACATTATTTCTAACCCTCATGTTAGAAATGCAATGTTTACACAAACATCATCCAAATATGTAATTATTTTATAAACATAATTATCTCACAATATTAAACCAAATGTTTACATAAAACATTTATAACCATATTGGTTCAATCATATCTAACACTCTTGTTAGATAATTAAACAAGATCTAACGAGCACGTTAGAAACTACACGTTTACATAAAACGTATGGTGAATACCAATAAATGCAGTCTAACACATTTATCAAATAATAACGATTACATAATCGTTTTATATATGTTGATCATCGCAACAAACCGTTTCTAACACACATGTTAGAAGATAAACGATTAAAACATAATTGTTGAACTTTCCGGTTTATATAATAAAAACCACCTCTCACATATCAATTGCTCAAAACATTATTCATGGCATCATAAAACCAATTATATCTAAATGGTTAGAGACATGAACCATCTCTTAGATGTAAATTCTTTAAATCATTATTCATGACATTCATAACCATTAAAACTCATTATATCTAAATGGTTATAGAAACATGAACCATCTCTTCATGTTAATGACTCAAATTATTATTAATGTCATTCATAACTATTAAGAGTCATAATTTCTAAATGGTTATAGAAATACAAACCATCTCTAACATACATGCTAGATGGTAAACTTTTACACACAACATTATTTATAAAACACATATTGTTTCATATAATTAGTAATCACTAAACGTTTGTTAGGTAAGAAAAATATGTTTACACAAAACGTTCTTAACCATTACCAAAATAATATCCAACATTCATGCTAGATAATCAATCGGGTTCTAACGCACACGTTAGATAATTAGACGTTTATACCAAACGTTAATGTCATGTGGTTTATACATTAAATCGATTCCAACACTATTGTTAGATAACCAAACGTCTATCGAAACGTTTTTGTCATATGGTTTCTTAACTAAACCAATTCTAACACTCTTGTTAGAACACCAAACGTTTACCGAAACGTTTTTATCGTATGGTTTTTTTTTAACCAAATCAATTCTAACACTCTTGTTAGAAAACTAAACGTTTTCTCGTACGGTTTATTCGTTAAACCCATTCTAACACTTGTTAGAAAAATACACAATTAGCAGTATTTTTAAACTCAAGCTAATTGAATCAAATCATTTGAATTGTACCACCAAAGTTAGGATTTTAGATTGTACTCCAATCTATATATAATCCAAACACAAATTTGTACTAATACATATTATTTCCCAATAAAATATATTTAAAGGATTTTAACTAAAATCTTAAATAGTTTTATATTTTAATCTTTTGTGAACCCAAATCCTTGATAAAAGTTTTAAAATTGTATCAAACAATTTTCATAAAATCTGTTTAAGTTTGTTGGAAAATAGTTTACTTTTATTAAAATAATCAACTTAATATTATAACGATGCTCTCGTTATACATGGGAAATTCACTAGTACATTACCGTGTACAAAGCCAAATCAGAAATACATGTAGAGAACAAGTTACAAATGATACAAAACCATTGTGGTTAGTAAACTTCAGTTGAACAGCAATGTAAACGACAGTAACAACAATGAGATTGATGATCCTGCAAAACAGATATTAGAAAGAAAGATCCGGGCTTGTGTTTGACACAATTCCCTTAAACAGATTCGTCGTCTGTTCCCAGGGTACACCGGATGAAAGCAGCGTACTGCCGGACGTTGAACACTTGCCTGAAAAGAACCGGAGGAGACGATGTATATGAGATTATCATGATTGTTTTTGTGTGTTGTTGAACTATATTTTGGGTGTTGATTCAAGCTCTACAAGTTGCCATGTTTTTTTGTTGTTATCTTTGTAGATAAAAAGGATTGCAAGAGTCTTGCAATTCATGACAATTGAATTGTCATAAAACTTAGCAACTAATGACAAATAAATTGTCATAAAACTCATTAACTCAAAAGTTGGACATCCCAACAATCTCTTCTAGATGTCTCCAAACCGGGTCGGGTTACAGAAACGCAACCTCGAGTTTTCGGACATGCATTCGGGTTACCAACCGACACGAGAGTTGACCTCTCATTTACAAAATATTCAACAGAGACTGCTCTAGCCAACTAGGGAACAAATCAAACCAAGAAGATACACATCTACGAGTCTTCTTCTCTTGACCAGTAAAAGAATACTCTTTAAGATGCATTTGGAAAGGTCCCAGTTTCAAATAAGCCCGCCTCACTTCTTTCCTTAAATTAACCGGATAACAACACATTTGTTTCCTTTTAGCGGAATCTCTTTCTAGATTGTTAAGATCCACTTCATTGGTATTTGATTGTGGAGATTTAGAAACATGAGGCTCTTGTTGATTTTCATGTACTTGTGTCTCACTAGTTGAAGTTTTTTTGACGTTTAACCTCTTGATTAGCAACATCATTTTCTTCATCAATATCCATAGTTTTTAGTTTCACCTTGTCCTTGCCCATGATATTTCTATAAAAATCAAAACCACTAAACTTAAACCCCTAAAATTAAACTTCAACATTAACAATCAACATTAACATCTAACAATCAAACAGTCAACATTAACATTCTAACAACTAAAATTAAACCCCTTATTCCCCTAAATACATCAACATTTAATAACTAAACTTAAACCGCTAATTACCTTAAACCATAAATTCAACAATTAATAATCAACATTCAACAATCAACACTCCTACAAATTACAGTCAATAACTAAATTAAACCCCAAAATCCTAAATATTTAAGATAAATTGTAAAACTAACATAGTAGATAAGTAGAGACAAGGGCAACAGCAGAAGCGTAGGGCAAGGGCGAGCAGCGGAGCAGGAAGCAGCAGAGGCGTAGTCGCGCAGAGCAGAGGAAGAAGAATTGAAGAAGTGAGTTTGCAAAAGAACTGAAGAAGAAGAAGAAGAAGATGCGACCAGGAACTGAGGAGCAGGAGCCAGGTTTATGTAATTGTGTTTGTCGACAACTCACAAAAGAGGAGTAATGTGTTTGGGTTTAATTTTATTTTTATTTGGGTTAAAACAATTAAACAAAATGGGATGGGCTTAAACATTAGGAGGAGTAATGGGTTTGAGTAATTTAGTTTGGGTAATTTAGTTTGGATAATTAGATAATAAATCAAGGTGGCTTGATTTTAAAAGTGAGAGAACTCATACCCAATTTATATAATAAAATCAACTAAAAACTAACAAATCACTACTTCTAACGAAAAAAAGTGGGAGGGTCGTGACCCTCCCCCGTCTCTACATAGCTACGCCCCTGGTTCCAAGGACCTATTAAAGCTTTGTACATGAATATTGCTTTTGTTTTCTTGGTTGCCAGTGGATTGCACTAACAACTTTTGCCCAAAAAGCGTTACCATAAGCTTCATATTTCCACTTGCATTTGCTTAATAGTCCGACTTGGCCCAAGGAATGCAATGATTTTCCGAGCTGTCAACACACAGAAATCTCCGTCGAATACTTTCCATGTTGTTTATCACTAATTTAAGGCGCCTTTGAAGAAGGACAAATAACAGATAGGGAGATCCCGGTACACTTTTAATCAACGTCAACATTCCCCCAAAAGATAATAATTTTGCCTTCCAAGAATTCTACATTCTTTTAAGGAGTATTGGATATTAACGTACCAAACTATTAGTGTTTGGCCACTACCGGTTCCAAATTCTAAAGTATGTGCTAGCGGTCCCAACTTTTATCATTTTGGCCACTAATGGACCGCCGTTAAAAAGTTAATGGCGTTAACTTTTTTTTTTTGAATTTCAGGTCGACATTCTATGATTTTTGATCGGAATAATAATACGAGTCGATTGATATAAAAATTACATCAAAATAGTGCTCCAAATGACAAAACGATGCTTTACCGGGGTGTTTAAACATAACGGGTCTTTAACCGGATGTACAAATTTCGTCATTTGGATCATCGTTTCGATGTAATTTTTATATCAATAGACTCGTATTCTTATTCCGATCAAAAACCATAAAACATCGACATGAAATTCAAAAAAAATAGTTAATGCCATTAACTTTTTTAACGGTGGTCCATTAATGGCCAAAATGATAAAAGTTGGGACTGCCAGCACATATTTCAGAAGTTGGGACTGATAACGGCCAAAAACTAATAGTTAGTCCGTTAATATCCAATACTCCTTTTAAACTTGTCAACAATATGAGCCTAATTGCTAACTTTAAGCATATCATCCCCTACTAGAACACCAAGATGCACAAATGGAACTTTACCGTTCTTACAATGTAGTATATTCAGCACCATCTCCTCTTTGGTCTCGAATGCTCCAATGCCAAACAACTTACTTTTAATAAAATTAATCCTTAAATTGGATGTCATATTAAAACAATTGATGATTCTTGTGATGTTTATGTCATTGGCCATAGACCATAAACCTATGAACAAAGCATCATCTGCGTCGATACAATGCGTGATGGTTGGGCCCATGTCAGGTAAATGAATCCCATGAAATAACCCAATCCTACTTGTCGATTCGACATAGATACTTAAAGCTTCCATCACCAAAGTAAAGAGAAAAGGTGACACCAGGTCACCTTGCCTCAAAAATCTGGTGGCTAAGAACTCTCCTGTTGGCGACCCGTTGACTAACACTGAGGATTTAATCGAAGATACACAATTAAAAATTCTGCCTTTCCAAATCTTCAAGAAGCCCATTTGAACCGAACTAAATCCAAAAGCAACCAACCTACAATGTCACAGGCCTTCTCAAAATCTACCTTGAAAAACATAGCTTTTGCTTTGCTTTTTTATAGCCACTCAAGGATCTCGTTTACCATTAACGTTCCCTCCAAGTAATACCTACCTGCTATGAAAGGATCTTGAGCCGGTTTGCAAGCACCTTTGAGTAAATCTTGTAAAGGCAGTTAATCAAACAAACAGGTCTGTAATCCGTAATCATAGTTGGGTCGATCACTTTTGGTCGGGATTAGGGCAATGAAAGCTACATTACACCATAAACTTATCTCCCCCTAATCCAAGACGATATTCAAATATGCATCATATAAAGACCAATATTTATTGATAAAATTAAACTTAAAATCGTCCAGTCTCGACATTTGACCCCAAAATCCCACAACGTCACCTTAATCTTAGCAGGTGAGAAAACATAATTCAATTCGCTCACCATAACTGAAAGAATTTGCTTAAAATCATTGTTAACCTTGGCGTAATCCATTTAAACCAAATGTTTTAACTTATTTAGCAATTAACATAAAAGATTAAAATTCAATTGCTATTACATACCTAGAATCACTGTTTATCACGTAAACAACCCTTTAAGTTTTAATGTAGAAGTTATGCATTAAGAAGTAAGAACTCTTTGATTTTTTTCCTCATAATAATTAAAATAGGGTATTTAATTATGTAAATTTTCGACATGTGACATGCTTTATTTTTATCAATGCTTCGGTGTGAACTTCGTTCAAAACCGAGTTGTGTTTTATAATGTACATATAATCGAAACACAAACCTACAAGTCATCAAAACTGATTCAGAGTTTCATTTTTTTACGGAGGAATTGTTGGAAAATGAGAAATAAATTTATAAGATGGTGATTGGTTAACTTTTGAGGATAAAAATAGCGAATTTACGGTGAATGTTTTAAGACATTGAGGTTTAGGGAACGATCTAGGTCACACATGATGCAATGAGAAGTACTTCAATTAATTATCAAAATCACTTATCATATTGTTGTAAGGGATGACATCTACCTAATAAAACAAGGTTTTCAGGGGCAAATT
This sequence comes from Tagetes erecta, assembly GCA_030867185.1. NCBI lineage: Eukaryota > Viridiplantae > Streptophyta > Magnoliopsida > Asterales > Asteraceae > Tagetes > Tagetes erecta. The sequence continues at coordinate 75,090,314 of CM061490.1, read as the reverse complement.
TGAGCGGGAAAAATAAGGGGAAGATTGGGGGGCAAACATTTTAAAAACAAAAGAAATTTAAAAAACAAGGTAAAATTAATTTCTCTGTATTTTAGAATCTACCTAATAAAACAAGGTTTTGAGGGGCAAATTTGAGCGGGAAAAATAAGGGGAAGATTGGGGGGCAAACATTTTAAAAACAAAAGAAATTTAAAAAACAAGGTAAAATTAATTTCTCTGTATTTTAGAATAAATGATATTTTGAAATGATATTTTGGTTGCAAAATCAACGTAATATTGAATAACTGAACATCGACGGGTGGTTTTAAATCCCAACAATTTTCAATATTGATTTTATTATAACAACTTTGATTTTTATATCACATTGTCAATCGTGATTTCTTCATTCAATAGATCATTTATTTTATTTAGCCCGTGTGTCTACACGGGTATTAAACCTAGTTAAGAGATATGAGAGGGTTTACTTGCTTATCTTATTTATTTATTTTCATTTATATTACACACTAGGTTTAATGCCTGTGTGTTACACACGAGTTAAATAACAATATTTATAAAGAATTTATAATCATTATGTTTAAGTATTTGCAAAATTTTAACATTTAATTATTTGGCCTCATCAACTCATGCATGGTGAGAAATTTAACTTAATTTCCCTCCTAACATTCCTATTATAGATCAAATATTTCCTCCCCAAAACTTGTCCCCTTAAACCTTGAATTATTAGATAGATGTATTACATGTGTATAAAACCTAACATGTTATATAATAAAAAAATGATAATATGGTATTTTGACTATATTCTATTTGTTTTCAAAATTTGATTGGCGTTGCATTGAAATCTAAGAGTAATAACGTTTTTAAACGATATGATAAAATAATTGTTTTACTATTTGTATAAGGAGTTACTATATTAAAACTCAATTAAATTATAGTTTCAATCATTTAGAAAGAAACAAAAGAAAAAAAGGAAATAAATATAAATATTTATTTCAATTTCACTATTAAGTTGAAATCTTTAAAAAAAGCATTATTATGATTTATTATTTACATAAATATTTTCCTTAATTTATGATGTTTAGGTGAATAACCTAGTAGAATGTCAAGTGATAGATTATTTACTTCTTTTATAGAAGATGCATTTTAATGTTTATGGACAAAATTGTGGTTAGAAGCAATGCTTAACAATGGTGTGTGCCACACTACGTGAGTACCTGTAAGGCTGTGACACAGCGATGTACTCAAATCCTCCTTTACAAATAGTGCTTCAAGATGAACGCAACAACATGCGAGCAACTCAAGGTCTAGACTGTCAAACTGATTGATAGGAAGTGTATAAATGTGTGTATGAGTCTCAACCGAACTAATTCTTATAAGTTGATTCGCCTATTGGTTCCCGAAATCCAAATTTACTAGTGTTGGTAACGAACCATGTCTACTTTAGTCCCTAGATATTGTTGTGCGGCTCTATTTTACATTAAGACATTCATCGTATTAATAAGGGATCTTAATACATCACGTAAAAATGACTTAATTAAAACGACTACAAATATTAGCTTTCAACAAGCTTAATTAATCTGTTAACACAACTATAAACACATCATTATTTAGTTCAATGATTTGACTCATCAACATCCTCAATCAATATGGCAGAAAAACCCATTTATTTATATTATATCTTGTTGAATCTTTTCTGACTTAAGATAGAACACTTGTCTCACTTTAAATATTCACCACAAATTGGGCCGCATTACTATACATTTTTCATGTAATAATGTTATATACTTTCAATACCAACCGCATATTGGGCTCCATTACAAAAGCAACCTAAAGCCATTTTATAATTTTATTTTATAACTTACCTTTTAATGCAACCACAACACAAGTGCTAAAAGCTAAGTAAGACTAAATCACAAAAAAAGTCCTTTGTGTATACATGAATATGCAGGTTTGGTCCTTCAACTTCAATAATTACGTTAAATGTTCCTTATTTATTGAGTAACGAGTTTGTAACATGTTAGGTATTTTAACCTAACAGATGTTAAAATTTTTGTTAATAAATTTGTAAAATGACCGAATTACCCTTCCTATAATATTGCAGGTACCAAAAATTCTGACTAAAATTTCCACGTGCACTTTTGAATCACTCAATATTCCAATGCGAAAAACCCGGTTCAGGTTTGGATCACTTTTCTTCACTTATGGGCATCGAGCTAGAGCACAAAGTCGTTGATGATTTAAACGTGATGATGAAATGTAATTGTGACGCATTTATAAAAATAGAGGCTTTGAAAAGAAAGATGACATACTTTATGAAAAAGAAATGTCATTTAGATGTTTTTGCCACAAATTTAGGTTTTTACTGACATTCAACTTTTTTGGCAACTTTTTTTTTGCCAAAAAAGTGCCTATTCAACTTTTTTTCCAAAAAAAAGTGTTACTAAAAAGTTTTAGCGGTAACGCTTCCAAATAATTTTTATTGTGTGCTGCTTATTTCTCTTGATGTGTTTATTGACACTTTTTGTTTTTTGTTAACAATTATTTTATGCAATAACATCGATTTTTTTATATTGAGGTTGTAAATCAGCTTCCTAAGATGACATTGCTATCTCAAATGACATGTTTAAAGAAGTGGCAATAATATCAGATTACAAACCCACAAAGAAAGAATTGGCACCGGGACTAATTAGGGATAGAAAACTGTTTTAGTGTTAATCAACACATGAAAATATTATAAGTTGCAAGAATGAGAGTTGTTATAATTATATACTTTAACATTGTCAAATTGGTTATTGTCGGTCGTAAGGTTGTGATGATATTGTAATTTCTAATGAACAATGTAATTTGTGATTTGAAAAATGTTTTGAATTTTTCGTGTATGAATATGTTAGTAACCTGTAACCAGGTCGCCTTATTGTTTTTCAAGGCCCTAAGCAAACTAAAAAAAATAAGGCTCTAGCTAGCCTGTATCGACCCATGTCAAAATCGAATGTAGCAATCTCAATTAAATATAAATTCTTTTTGTGGCAATTAAGAAAAAGTTTTGAAACGCAAATCTCCATAACTTTCACCTTGTGCAATCAATACAGGAGACATTTGAAAAGAGTTTTGTTAAACCGGCCGGTCCGACCGGTTGGATCGTGGTCGGACCGCTTTTTTAATAATCCCGGTTTAATTAAACACGGTTTGATTGATGTTTTTGAACCGCTTTGAACCATACGAACCGGTCCGGTCGGACCGGAACCGGACCACTATTGTATTGCTTTGATAAATATACAATTATCCTACCCCGGTCAAACCGCGGTCCGACCATTAAAATTAAAGTAACGGTTCAGTGTCCGGTCCGGTTTTCAAAACATTGTTTGAAAACATAAACCATGCATCTTTAATTCCATATCCATAGTGATGAATATATATAAAGGTGAGGCAACATGTTTTAAAATCTGAAGACAATGTATGCTTAATTTGGATTTCATTGTTGTTTAATATATACCGGATCTTTTGGTTAAATCTTAATTTACATCTACGCTACATATTTTTAATAAATATTTATAGTCGGTGATATAGAATTATAGATTATATTGCTTACACATAATCTAACAAGTTTTCTATGCCACTACATGGGCTTAGAAGATTAACATAGGCAGCCCAACTCATATCTAATTTATATTTCCATTAAGTTATGACCATCTACCATCTGATGCACATAACCTGATAACCTGCTCCGGTTCTAAACATGTCTGTATATCAAGTGGCGGATCCAGAACTAAATATCAGGGGTATCCTAGCTATGAGAAAATTTTCGCTCAAGGGTATCATAAATTTTTTTCAGGGGTATCCTTATACTTAAAATTGTAAGAAAAAATGGTATCCTTATACTTAAACCGGTGAAAATTATACTTCGTAACGAAAGTTGAGGGGTAGCCCGGGATACCCCTGGGCTCTTCATAGCTCCATCCCTGTTAATAATATGTATCGGTTTCAAGTCAAAACAGATTTTGTACAGGTGTTATTGACTAGCTTTAATTATTTTTCCGGTTTAAGTGGGTTTTGACTAGAGTAAAACTGAGGAATACAAACTGGTTACGAACATGCGGTTTATAACGGTTCCAAATAGGTTTGTATATGACCGGTTCAGGTTCGGGTAGGCGCTTCTTGCTCCAAAAGCAGTTATTTTTTCCACACATAAGATTATAATGTATCAATTTTTGTAATATTGAAAAGACACAAATAATTCATTCACAGAATTACGTTATTCTTTCTATTTTTCTAACATCACTACTTTTGTGCATAAAATGGTTGAATTTCATAAATGTACGCCAATGCTTCAAAATCCACAAGCTTGAATTTAAATACACAATTTGGACTTATATAACCAACAAGACAAACTAATCCAACATGAATATGTGTCAGGAAGATGAAACTGACCTAACCAAAGATCCGGTTAGAAACAACCGGTCTTCGATCACACACAACGACGAGCAAAGATCAAACACACACAAGTAAAGTAAATACATGAACAATGAATACGGTGATTTAGAATGGTTTGGTCTAAATTGGATACGTCCACTATCTGCTATAACCACTCTTCCACATAGTGTGATTTTCTAAATAACTTAAAGAGAACTTTCCTTAGATTATAGAAAATCCCCACTCTTCCACATAGTGTGATTAGTGTGTGAGACCGAGATCCATAAACTGAAGCATGGGACGTAGCCTTCCTAGTCGCGTGCAGCCTACCTAATTCCAGTGCTCGTTTGTGTGGGCATGAATCACCCCAACGAACAAGGAAATGATGCCTCTCGAGGCATCTGAGAATGATTCGAGCCGTATGTAGGGTTAACAAGAAAGTCAAAGCAATCTCCTCAACCTAGAAAGATAACTCCGGGATCTTCTTTTTCTTCTTAAGAACCCGAAGGTAGGAATTATTTGAGTATCGATATATATATATATATATATTCAAATCCTGTTTGACTAGGTTAGGCTCAAATTAAAAAATGACAATAAAACTAAATTTGAGGAGTCAAAATTGAAAATTTTCAATTTCCTTAACTTAACTAACTTTTCAATGTCAGACCCAAATTTTAATCTATAAATACTAACATAGATCTCTCTTAATCATTTTTATCACTCTAAACTATATCTTAAACTCTCTCAATCTTTCTAAGAACTTCGTATTTTTTTAACAAACTTTCAATAACAACTTGTGAGTTTTTTATTCTTTCATTCATTTTTTTGATATTATTTTTCTTCCTAAATACTTGAAACATCCTTTAGGAATTTACCATATATATAATTACCAATGTAAATAAAATTTGGTAAATCACCATTTTGAGGTTCGAGTTAGAATTATTTTTCTGAGACCTTATAAAATGAATCCTTTATTATGTTTCTTAAACCTCTTATGATTTCTTTCTATATCTTTCTTAAGCCATTAATTAATTTTCAAATAAAAAGTGAATGAAACCAAACCATGTTTTCAAAGAAGACTATGTTTGAGGACTTGTTTTCTGGTACAAAAATGGTGTTGTTGTGAACCTTGGTTCTACAACTAAACTTTTTACTATTCCTCACCTCTCACTTGATTACTTATCAAATATAGGTAGCTTATTTATGTATTTACTTTTCTTGTACTCGTGACTATCCAAATCATCGACTATGTTGATGGTTTTGTGCAATGGTAAAACTCTTGAGGTTATAATACTTCAATGCTTGATTATACATAACAATATAAATAAATATATGTTACTATCTTCAACTTCTAAGCATAATTTAACTCAATCCATGGTTAAATATTATATGTCTCATATGGGCTGTGGACTATGCAGCAAACTAATTTTTCAAGACTGGACAAGAGTCGAGGGTTAACATATAAAAACAAAAACAAAAAAATTCTCTAGGGGAGCGGACGCCCCTACCCTCTAAGGGTGGGTACGCAGTGAAAGTGAATGGAAGATAAATAATGAGAGAAATATTTAACAACACAAAAAATATGTTAAAAGTTACCTATCTAGAGTGATATGGTTTTTTGCTTACTTGTATAAACGTTTATAAAACAACGAATTTCTTGACGTTAGGTCATAATACTCTTCAAATGTAGAGTCTCGTTGCTCAATTCCGGCCAGACTACGCTGTCTTAACTGGACTCACGATGGCTTTAAAGTTTGACTTGAGCGTTTCCCGAGAAACCATATCGTTGGCTATCACTTGATAGTAATTGTGTCATCACAAGAGCAAAACTCTCTGAATAGGCTCAGAATTCAAATTAACCACCTTTTACAAGGCATAGCTTAAATCTTTCATTTCCTCAATCCACCAAAATTAACATGATAAACTTAATTTCTCTTTACTTAAAGATGCATTTTTGTTAAACCGATGGTTTGGTTAGTTCTCTTGCAAACTCTTTAGGGGTTTAGTTTAGGTTTAAAAAAAATTTAAAAACTGTTACTAAAGATTTGTCTCATGATTTAGTGGTGAACATGCATGCACTCCTCGTTTATGTCAAGGGGAAGTGACCATGCAACTAGTCATAAACTAATTCGCTACTATATATAGCTAGTTAACTTTAATACATGTAAACATCTTAATTAAATATACATGTGGGCTGCTTTCACAGTAAACTTCAAGATCTATATACTCTCACATGGTATGAAGTTAATTAAATCTATTCCTCCGATGCATTTTTAAGGATAAGGAAGAAAGATGATCAATTAACTATATATGTTTACAATATATAATTATGCTCATCTTGATGACGCCTTCAAAGATTCGAGAAAAAGTCATTATGATGCAAAAAGGGTATCAGATTTATGCATTTGGTGGTATGTATATTTGTTTTAATTGTTAATGTTATTTTGATAATTAATTAGTCTTTAAAAATTAGCTTAAAGGGCCACTTGATTGTTTCTTCAATGAATTGAAGGATCTTTACCTACTACATTTGTGTTATAAAAAAAAATAGAGTAAACTACAGTTTTGGTTCATGTGTTTTGATATCATTAACAGTTTTAGTCTAACCTTGACAGTTTTAGTCCCTGTGTTTTTATTTTCAAACAGAAATGGTCCCGAACACTAACTTCATCCAATTTTCTGTTAAGTCTCCCTTACATATATAAGGAGTAAAAATGTCATTTATACCACTCCTTTTGACATGCGACTAAATAAAAATGTTAACCTACATGATGACCTAGATAAAAGAGGGAGATAAATGACATTATTACCCCTCAAATGCGGGGCGCGTGTGAGAGACTTAACGGAAAACTGGATGAGTTAGTGTTCGAGACCATTTCTGTTAGAAAATAAAAATACAGGGACCAAAACTGTTAAGATGAGAATAAAACTGTTAATGGTATCAAAACATAAGAACTAAAACTGCAGTATACTACAAAAAATATCATTTTATGGTTATTTTTTTAGTGTTCAATCATTAATTTGCTTCTATCTGTACATAGCTATGATAATTACATATTTAAACAACGACAATTGGTTGAAAAATAATATTATACACGATAATTATTATGCTAATTAATTATAATCAAAAAAATATATAACAACGAATAATTTAGATGCCACAAATTAAAAATTCCAGCTAGGTTTGGTCTGTTGGAAAATTTGATGGAAAAAAAAACAAAATTAATAATTATTTTGTTTAAAATAAAATTCAAGTCATGAGTTAAATCTTTTGGATGTTTCAACTCATTGTTTGACTTGAATTTAAAGACTTTAAATTCATGGTTTATGGTGAATGGGTGTTTCAACCTATTATTACCTATAAATACCATGTCTTGTTTTAGTTGAAAGACACACCAAAAACCTTCATCAACTCTAAAAGATCTCTCATTCTTTCTCTTTAAATTATTTCTAACAAATATTTGATCTTGTTCATCTCTTTTCTTAAGATATAATTTGGGTTGTGAGTCAATCCCGGCAGCATATACTGCTTCGGCTGTTGTACCCTGGGAAACAAACGAGTTCTCTTGGGAGACTCGAAATTTGTTTTAAGGGATCCGTGTTGAACACGAATCCTCAGCCATGATTATGCTTCTACTTCTACTCATTTCTTGTATTTCTAATTTTTTAGTTGTAATCATATTGTAATTTACTTCTTTTCATTATTTTCTTTGTATTGTAATCGAATTTATAATAGTATTATTAGTTTTTGTACGAACGGTTCCTACAATCTTAAAACAAATTTTTTAAATCACCGTTCGTATTTAAAAAATATATATATATAGTCATTGTTCGTATCTCAAAGTTGGACTTAGAGAACTTACATTTGACTTTTTTTCTAGAATCAGATTTTATTTACAAAGAAAGTGGTTCAATTTTTACAATTTTTATCATTTGTTGGTTTTGATTGAGTGTATTTTTACCATTTGTTGGTTTTACCATTTAAAAGCTTTTGTAGTTTTTCATAAAACTTGACTCAATTACTTTGAGAGTTTAATACTCTCATGAGTTTCTTTATCATTCAAAAGTGGGTTTACTTTCATTACAACCATTTTGTTAAACGGTTCAATGTGTTAAAGCAAAAAGGTTGAAAATCCAATTTTGTTTTAAATCAAAGTTTTCGAAACCTTATGTGGTTTCAAGATTAAAACTTTGAATTAACCGTTTGTCGGTTCCAAGATTAGTTTTCATATGCGTCTTAAGAATGGTTATGCTTGTGTACGCATCTTATGAAAACCGGTATTTCTTATTTGCGAGTAAGAAATCTTTCTTATGTGAAACTTGTGTTTTAACATGTGTGTTAACCTAATGTTATTCTAATTAAGTATTAGAAGAGATTCTTTATAATATAATCAATTTTGTATTGATTTAGTATTAATCTTTTAAATTTAAAACCGTTTTTTTTAAACAAATGATGAAATCATTATTCACTCGAAAACGTTGACAATCATGATAATTAATTTTGCGTGCCTTACAAATGATCATTTTATAAAACTTTTTCGCTTCAAAACATTTTGTTGGAACCTTTCATTACATGAAACCATATGCTTAGAACGTTTGATGTAAGCTTTTTGTTGACTAATGTGCGTGTTAGAACCCATTTACTTATCTAGCATGTGTGTTAGATATGACCTAAATTTTATGGTCTAAAAGCGTCTTATGTAGGCGTTTATTCTTAACATGTGTCTTAATGATGAACTTAAATAAGAATGTTTTATGTAAACATTTTATCTCTAACGTGTGCATTAAAGTTATTTATTCAATAAAACTATTTACAATTTTGGGTATTGATTTCCGTAATCAAAACATAAAATTAAAATAGTTTATTTCGAAACTGCCAAATGCATGTTTTGGCAAAACTAAGATTTGGTTTAGAATGAAATAAACCAAAAGTTTCACATAAAGTGTAAATATAGTTTGTTACATTTGAGAAAAGTAACACATCGTAAAGCAATAATAGATTCAAGTTAACTATTTGATGGAAAGATAAATCTTTGTTGTTAGGAACATATATAAATGTTCAAATACTAATACTTGTAAACAATTTACTATATAAACAACATGATGTTTTATATCAATTTTGTGATTGTTCAAAGTTTGAGTACCACTATGGGAGATCAATTTATGATTGTTCAAAGTCCATATGAGTCAAGGATGAAACCTTTTGAGAAAAAAAAAAGAGTTTATGATCCTAGATTGAATGATGATATATGTATGTTTGTGTAACTTACATATTAGACTTTCTAAAATATTGAGATTTTGTGATGTTGAACAACTCTCATTGTTTGTTTAAACTATGAAATGAATGTTGTGAACGAATATTAGGGTATTCCTTAAAAGCTGTAAAGAATCAGAATGATGCATCTTCTGTTCACATGCTAGAGTATTGTAGTCTAAAGCATGCTAGACTAGTACTTGTTAATTATGATGCTCCAAGGAGCTACTAATGTGAAATATTCAACTCATATACAACTCAAAAGTAAAGTTGTGTATAAGACAATGTGAGAGACGGTTGTCATCCAATCTAATGAAAGTCATATAAGTTATGGAAAACTCAATTTTCTAGATTTAATCTAGATGGTAACTTAAAAGTATTTAAGTTTGAGATGGTTGATAACAACCAATGACAAGGCATGTGTTGCTTTAGTCGATAAACAAGCATTGATGACATCATTGATACAAAGACGTCGATCTTGTTCAAATCATGGATGTCTAATATGTAAGCATGATATTCTATCTAAGTGCAAGAAATGTGGGGGAAGCCATTTGAGAAATGGTATTTGAGAAGTTTTCTCAAACCCGTATCAAAAGAGAACCTTTTGTTGAGCCGAATATAATGCAACTGTGTGACCAAATCTACAAGCTAGACTCGAAGGTCAATTGGTTAGATTTAACATCTAATTACTAAAGGCATGGATATGCTAGGCTTGAAATGCATTTTAAAGACAAAAATGTACCTCAGTTCGAGTTGATACTCGGGGTTATAGTCTTAAAAAATGACAAAAGGCAAGATTAACTTGTGAGTTAATAACACATCATAACAACTCATCTCAATTGCAATTATCTATACTGACTCGGCAAAGTCATAGATAATGGTTTTGGATCCAACAACATGAGAGACGGAGTTGTGGAATGAGACTAAAGCCCATGAAAGATGGTATATGAAGGAAAACCTAACTTAGTTGACTGGAGATCCCAAGATCTAAGTTCAATAGGACAACCTACTCATATATCTAAGGTTGTCACTGTGGGGGCATAGTTAATATATATCAGTCGATATATAAGCTAATATGTATAAATGTTTGTACATGTCCTCTTAAATTATAAAGGGAGCTTAAATACTTCCTAGTCCATTCCTATATTTCTTAACAACAGTGACCCGTTTTGAGGCTAAGCATACCGTATGGTTAATGATTTGCGTAATCATAGTAACCTTAATGCTTTTAATGATTTTATAGATAAATCACCTATGTGAAAGAGAAGTGGGGTCGCTTCGAATGAAATTGTAGGGTGCGCAATTCCTAGAGCTTTCGCAGAACCAGGCTAGTGTTCCATGACCATAACGGACACGACAATGAGGGTTTGACCGAACCAGGGAGAGTGTTGTGTGAAGTGTATTGTCGTCTCCATAAATGGTGGTTGGTTCAAGGACATCATGTCTACCGAACCACTAGGAGACTAAGTATGCATCACAACGGAAGGTTCAAAGGTAACACCTACCTATCCGGCAGTACTCAACCGCTGAATTATATCTAAGAAACTTGTATGTAACGATCAATTTGGATTGTTGGAATAATATATGAAAATGAGTTTTTCACATGAGAAAATGGGTTTTTCATTTGAGAAAATGAGATTTTGTTTTTCCCATGTGGGGGATTGTTGGAAAATTTGATGGAAAAAAAAACAAAATTAATAATTATTTTGTTTAAAATAAAATTCAAGTCATGAGTTAAATCTTTTGGATGTTTCAACTCATTGTTTGACTTGAATTTAAAGACTTTAAATTCATGGTTTATGGTGAATGGGTGTTTCAACCTATTATTACCTATAAATACCATGTCTTGTTTTAGTTGAAAGACACACCAAAAACCTTCATCAACTCTAAAAGATCTCTCATTCTTTCTCTTTAAATTATTTCTAACAAATATTTGATCTTGTTCATCTCTTTTCTTAAGATATAATTTGGGTTGTGAGTCAATCCCGGCAGCACATACTGCTTCGGCTGTTGTACCCTGGGAAACAAACGAGTTCTCTTGGGAGACTCGAAATTTGTTTTAAGGGACCCGTGTTGAACACGAATCCTCAGCCATGATTATGCTTCTACTTCTACTCATTTCTTGTATTTCTAATTTTTTAGTTGTAATCATATTGTAATTTACTTCTTTTCATTATTTTCTTTGTATTGTAATCGAATTTATAATAGTATTATTAGTTTTTGTACGAACGGTTCCTACATGGTCAATGTTAACTTACTTAATATTAAGTTTAAGGGTCATAATCTATCTACTTATTCTAATAATTGAATAACTCATTTATTTGTAATGATTTTAGATATATCACATAGGAAAAATCCTATTTGGCAAATTCTCATTTAATTTAGCGTATGGATCTTATTCGTGTCAAATATTACTCGCACACCGTTTTTTAAATAATTAAATTTTAAATTTATTCTCTTATCCATATTAACCGGTGGATTAGATAGTAAATATAATCATTGTGAGATTCAAATTTTATATTACATTTATATTACACGTGTTTTTTATTAGAAATATAATTTAATATCATATTTTTTTACCCAAATTCGTGTTTTACACGGGACGCTAATCTAGTTAAGTAATATTACAATGAGTTTTGATACTGATTTTTAGGTTTTTCATATATGCAAAAGAGTGAATATACGAAAAGAGTATTTACAAATTAGTATAAACTAGATTTAAGACCGGGCCGCACGTTGCAGCGGCCGGGTCACGTATTCAGGTCTTGGGTATTTGACTTCGTCACATTCGTTGATAAAAAAATGTCTCATGTCTCGTACGTCACGGTGCAAAAACGTAATGTGTCACGTATTAAAAACGATTAATATAAAAAGTAATAGGTCAAAACGATAACAGTATTAAAGTCGCATTATATGTCAAAATAGAGTAAAAGATCAAAGTCGAAAACTTATCAGGGGCTAAAATGACAATTAGTAAATGTCGGGATTACAACCGTAAATACATTAAAAGTCAGGGATTAAAACCGTTAATACGTTAACGTAAAAAAAGTTAAAACACGACGTGGCGTCACGTGACTCGGCTGGTGCAAAGCACCGACCTTGTCAATTAGTATATACATAAATTTTATATACTAGGTATATTTTGTTTTGGTATGGTGTAATAAAACAGGCCATTTGATTGGAAATATTTAAAAAAAACATGTTTGTTAATTATACAGGTATCACCGCTAAAAGTTAACAAGTTTTGATATAAACATAGTTATCGTAATATAGGCACAATATATATTGTCGTCAAAAGAACTACTGACAAGCTTTTAAAAAAAACCATATTATAGGAAAAAAAACTGTAGTAAATTTATTTCTGACAATATTACGTAACTTAAGCTACAAAATTACGACATTACTGGGTTGTCACATCATTTGCAACAACTTGGCCACAAAACTAGTTCTTTTATAATTTAGTTATATTTTTGGTTTGTGACAGAATTACAACAAATGTATGGTTGTTTAACGGAGAAATTGTGAGATAAATTAAAGCCTTTTTGTTTTTATTATTTGTAAAAAACATTATCGCAAACTTGTTGCAAATATTGAGTTGTCGGAAGTTCGTCGGAAACTCTCGCATAAAAAACATCATTTTTAGTAGTGAATAGAATGAACAATTTCTACTCACTTTCTATTCATTTTCTACTCTATGTTTTTATCACACCCTCAAAATCAAGTAACAAAGTTTTACCGTCAAGAGCGTGACAAACCAGGATCTCAGTAATTACTTACACCAAACGGCACTATATGAACTTAAAACATATGTATCTCATTAAAAGAGAAAATTCAAACAAAGTTAACGTTTAAAAGTTTTACGGAAGCGAAAACGAAATATAATGTCAATATATTAAGCATAAGTTAAATGCGTAAACACGCGTCCAAAAGTTAATGACATAGTTTAAAAAGAAAATGAAATGTTATGATATTAAAATCATGCAACCATGTTAAGCCCTAGCATGTTGTGTACTTCATAAACTAGTTTTAAAATCTAAGAAAAATATATACTAACAAGTGTCAACAAGACGGTTGGTGAGTTCACATAATAGTTTTAAAATCAATAAATATGTTTTCAAGCAGATATATCAATAAAGTATGTCGGTGTATGTAGCTAATTTATGCTACATGCTTTACAATCAAATGTATCTGACCAAAACCTGACGTGTGTTTACACATTACGTGTATAGTTCTCCTGCATTGCATCACAACAGGATATACGGTAAGGTATTAGGCCAATTAACACCCGTTCGACAAGTCCATATGTTGGTGTTAACGCGACTAGCCCGGGTGAGGTTTGTCAAACCCAGTAGTACTACTGAAAATTCCTATGCTATTTCCCAAATACTAATTACCAAGTATGCATCAAAGTAACTCCAACTAGACATGTGACATACGGTATTTCTAAGTATGTAAAGAATAGTTGCACGTGTTTCTTTCCAAAATGGGTAAGATAAGTAGAAAAAGGTTTAGTGAAATCATATTTAAGTGCATAGCTATGATCATCAGCAATGTAAAAGCAAACAGAACATTCCTACCACATAATAGGTCTATAAGTGTGTTTTGTATAAGTATGTAAAACCCTAAGCATCCAAACAGTTCTATTGTTTATTTGTGACTTGAAAAGTTTGACTTTTTGATCAACTTTGACCAAAGTTGACCTTTGTTGACCCGAAAACCCTTTGGTGATTTATTAAGTATAGTTATGTTCATTTAGGTTGACTTGTTTATCTTAAGCTCACAAATCACATTTTAGGCACGTATACAACGAAACTAAATTTCATCATCATTAAAGTTTCCTTTATAGGAAAGATGTGTTCTAAGACATGTTTTCATAAACTAACTTTCCTAGTAGGTTTACGTGTTTAACTATACGCATTTCATGTCCATGCATCACACCTTACATGTCTAAATCCTAGCATGGACGCACATTGGTTCATAAAGTTTCACCTTAAGGTAACATAACATACATGGCTATTTCAAAGTAAACATCATTTCAAACATGTTACTCAATTGACATTATTCCATTGCATCCTAGTTGGCTTGAACACAACTCATATTTCACAACTTCAATAAAGTGTCCTTTTATGGAAATAGATACAACCAACACGGTAATTACCAATACAGCACCTTTAATCCACATTCTACAACCCAACCACTAGTTTAGCATACATACAATTCATCTACAACCACTAGTGTGCATTATACTAATTTTTGTACCATTAAAATTACTATTATTAGCAGAGGGTTCATTTGAGAAGAGAAAACATATATATATATATATAAGAGAGTTCATTTGAGAAGAGAAAATTGCGGAAGTGAAAGAAATAGCTAAATTCTTTATTTTTTTCAACCAAAAACGTTTTTACATACAAAAAAATGATAGAAATGCAATATTTATTCATTAACTTTGACATTCAAAAAATAAAATTGAATAAATTTCGTTTATTTGTTAAACCTACACATGTGGAAGTTATGTTACTTACACATAACCTACACATGGGTAGGTAAATTTAAAACGCTAAAAATACGAACATAAAAAATATTTTAATGATAGCGTTTTAAATTTACCTACACATGTGTAGGTTATGTGTAAGTAACATAACTTACACATGACTTCCACATGTGTAGGTTTAACAAATAAACGAAATTTATTCAATTTTATTTTTTGAATATCAAAGTTAATGAATATATATTGCATTTCTATTATTTTTTTGTATGTTAAAAACGTTTTTAGTTGAAAAAAATGAAGAATTTAGTTATTTCTTTCACTTCTCGCAATATTTGGTCTTCTCAAATGAGTCATCCTCTATATATATATGTATAAGGGAAGATTTTCAACAAATAAGAAAAACTGTAAAAAGTATATGAAGCAATCTAGGGCGTCCGATCATGGTGTTTATGCCCAGATCACGCGGTGGAAATTTTGTAAATAATTGGACGTTTTACAAACCCGCCAGTAGAGACTGAGGGGCAAAAATGTCAATTGGGCGTTTTCAAAACACAACACCTATTTCAACAAAAACTGCTCAAAAACCCTCCATAACTGCGAATTCAATACCTCAATTACGTAGATCACGACACACTTTGGCGTTTAACTCAAACATTACGAACTCGAATTAATCCATAGTAAGTTGCTTATATACATTTGAGCTGGTCAATTTTTGTTTTTTGAATCAACATTTAACATTTTAGGTTTTGGTGTTTAACGCCGCTGAAACAAAGAATGTAAGAAATCTTTTGGTGTTTGTCATAACGTTGTGTTGTTAACGTTTTATTATGTTTGCATCTCACTTTTTTGTTGCGTTTTGCTTTTTATCTATTAGGTTTTGGTGTTTAACAAACCGCTAAAACGAAGACTGCAAAAATATAGTTTAGGTGTTTGTCATATCGTTGTCTTATTAATGTTTTATTCTGTTTGCATGAGATGCATTTTACTGTTTAGCTATAAGATTTTGGTGTTTAACAAATAGTTGGTGTTAGGTTATGGTGTTTAACGCATGCTTATCAATGTTACTTATAGTTTAGGTTTTTGCTGTTTTGGACATCATTGAGACTGTAAAATTTAAAAGAAGATTAGATGAAATCTAAGTACTTATAGGTTTAAGTTATTGTAATTTCGTTAAGTACGGGTAAAAAGAAACATTTTAGATATCTTAAAAATATATAAAACTTTCAGATAGAAGAAGTGAAAGAATATGAATTAAGAAATATTTCAGATGGACAAATGATCCTTCAACTCCTATAATTCTGGATGATGGAGGTAATTTATGTTTTAATACGCATGCTTAACAAAAACACCAAGTATCTTCTTTGATGTATGACACCATTCTAATGTACTATTCTTTACTGTAGATAATTACGAAGTGAACACCATGACTAGAAAGCCTGTTGTTCCAAAGTCTAACATCCGGCCCCTCATACTACAAATATTGTCCACTTTGCTACATTAGAGCTCAAGGATTTGTTTTTGGTTTCCCGGGTGAAACCTTCCCAAGATGGTCACCCATCCTGAGATTGCTGCCATCCGAGCACGCTTAACTGTGGAGTTCTCCTCTCATCCACGTACATTAAGCCCCAAACGCGTTGTTGGTATTTGAGGTCGGACATTCCTTATAAATCCCAGATCTCTCCTGTCCACGACCGATATGAGATTTGCCTATGGTGTTATAAACACCCCCTTTTGGACTCATTGTCCTCTATGAGGTTTGCCTCACCATCCAATTATTGGATGTGAGATTTGCCTAAGGTGTCCCTCTGAACACCCCTGGGGACTCACCGTCCTCGATGAGGTTTGCCCCACCATCCCGAACGGCACAGTCGCATAGAAGTTGCTCTAGTACCACTTGTAACATCCGGCCCCTCATACCACCAATATTGTCCGCTTTGCTACATTAGAGCTCACGGATTTGTTTTTGTTTCCCGCGTGAAACCTTCCCAAGATGATCACCCATCCTGAGATTGTTGTCATCCAAGCACGCTTAATTATGGAGTTCTCCTCTCATTCACTTACATTAAGCCCCAAAACGCGTTGTTGGTATTTGAGGTCCGACATTCCTAATAAATCACAGAACTCTCCTGCCCACGGCCGATGTGAGATTTGCCTAGGATGTTACACAAAGGGCATCAAACGCAAGTCACTAGTTGATGGTAGTGATAATGACATGTCATCTCGAAGATAACATAGTGTTATCAAAAAGGAAAATATCAACCAAGAAAAAAAGATGCTTAAGAAATGACACACCAAAGAAAACAAGTGTTGAAGATTATCATGATGACTTTGTTAAACAACCACCTATCTCAATAAAAAACGTCATATAAAAACGTCATACTCATTGTTATGAATCTGATTAACTATGATGTCTATACATTCATAAAACATCAATCAGATACAACAACATTATGCAGCATAACTGTAATCACATCGATAACGACTAAATGCTCAAAAACATAAAAAACTAATACGAGCAAAACACGAACATACGTTTTTATCAAACTAACTGGAATCAAAATGCAACATGATCATTGAAGATAAATTGAATGTAAAAATAAGAATCAATAGCAAAAACCGAACGCTCGTGCAATCAAACTCAAACAACTGATATGAGCTATACAACTGAAAAATGAAAAACTACCAGAATACAGAGCACGATGATCGATATCGTTGTTCGAATTTGAAGAGTTAGAATCGACTACATTATCCGCCATTAGAGAGTTTAGTTGAAATCACACAACAATGGAGGTTTATGAAACCCTAGTTAGTCGCTAGACGTAACAGAGATAATATGGAAGTTCGTAAAATGTAATAGAAATAACATGCATAAATATCGTCGTTTCCATAACAACATGCATGGTGTCAAAAGAACAAAACGCCCCTCCCCTTTTTTTAACTCGTGGACATGTGTTTGAGTGTTATTGCTTCCTATACTTTTCACACTTTTTGTCCTTTGTAGAAAGACTTCAATCTATATATATATATATATAGGTGGAGGGTCATTTGAGAAGACTCATATATTGCGAGAAGAAAAAGAAGAAACCTAAATCACTAAAAAAACTTTTTATTTGTTTAATTTTTTTGAATAAATTCACTTCCTACATGCAAATGTGTAAGGTATAAACTAAAAAAATTCATTAAAATATTTTTACGTATATATTTTTAGCGTTTTAAATTTACCTACACACGTGTAGGTTATGTTATGTGTAAGTAACCTAACCTACACATGACTTCCACATGTGTAGGTTTAACAAATAAACGAAATTTATTAAATTTTATTTATTGAATATCAAAGTTAATGAATAAATGTTACATTTCTATTATTGTTTTGTAAATAAAAAACGTTTTTGGTTGAAAAAATTTAGCAATTTCTTTTTCTTCTCGCAATATTTGCTCTTCTCAAATGAACCCTTCCCTATATATATATATATATATATATATATATATATGGTTATTTTAACTTTAATGGTGGGCTAGGCTCATTTGTAGAATTGTAGAAAAAGCTCACGATTAATATTTAATTAATATTTAGGTATTTCACAAAAAATAATAGACATATTCAGTATATTTGTACATCATCTTTTTCAGTTTTCCCTTATTTCACAGAAACCTAGTCCCTGGACCGGAAATCTTCAACAACTCTGGTTTTTTATTTAACTTTAGTGTTATATTGATGACATATTTAGAGGGTCAACTAACTATTTTCTTATTATACTTTTTTATATATATATATGGATTTTTTTCAAAATTTGGTGCCCCTGAGCCGACGATGCCCGGGGCGTCGTCCACACCGTCCCTGCCCAGGGCCGCGCTTGAACACACTAATTAACTCGGACTCAACAATAATGAAGAACATATCAAAAACATAAACGAAAACCCTAAACCGGAGATGAACAAATAGAGCGATTGTCAAATAATTTTGTAACTCGTAAAAGTGTTTGTGGCATTAGACTCCTTGATTATTCTCATTACGACTTATAAGTAATTTTAACACATGCGTGCGTGCGCGTTTGGGTATTTTCAAATCGTTGAATGTTATTCTTCATTTAAAGATAGTTACTAATCATCCTGTAATTAGAATATATGAAGTTAGGGTTGTAAACGAACAAAATCAAATGTACGATACATTGTTTATGTTCGTTTGTTAAGGTATTTGAGATTAATTAACGAACGGTTCACGAACACATAAACAAACAAAAGTTTATGTTTGTGTTTGTTTTTTAAGAAATTTAATATGTTTGTGTTTGTTTGCGTTTGTTTGTTAAACTTGCAACTAACCTAACCAAACACAAACATATATTAGCTTAAATATACAAAAAAATCATGGTTAATACTAAAAGAATATATAATTAATGTTAATGTACTTAACAAGTTAGTATAACAATACATAATTATCCAAAAAACTTTAAAAGGTGTAATTAAGTTCCCGAGTTTTTCATACTTAACATAAAAATATATTTCTCTAGAGTACTTAACAAGTTAGCATAACAATAGATAGTTCACGAACACATTCCCAAACATTCAAAACACGTTACCGAATGCTCACGAATACAAACGAACAAGCACTGACTTTGTTCATATTCGTTTGTTTATCTTAACGAACAAAACAAACGTATTTTAATGTATTTCTTGCCGAACGATTCACCGAATCTTTTGTTTGTTTACAGCCCTATATGAGGTTCTTATTTTCATGTACATTTGAAGAATATTGATAAATTTTTCAGCATTACATAACTTGTATGATATTGTTGATTCACAAATAAGATATTTAAGTACATACATGTGTTGCATACTCAAGGCATTGAATACATCTCATTTGGTAAGTTTCTCAGATTCACTTTAATAACGGTCGGGTGTTATATATTTTTGTTTCATATGCATTTCACATTTAATGCAATAAGATCATACCAATAGTAATAGTACTGTTTTGATGAAACTAAATGAAAAGTGTGTCTAACATAGATCAAAGTTTAAGACTCTATTGTCAAAAGCGCTCGCATTTGCGCCTAGGCGAGGAAAAAAAGCCCAACGAGGTCATTGCGCCTTGGTGCACCTATCGCTTTTTCTAGTTATATGCTATTGGTTTTGAATGTTTGGTATTTTTTTTGTATGATTTTTACTTTTTGGTATTGATTTTTTTGTTGGTTTTGAATGTTTAGTATTGGTATCATGATTTTGGTATTTGTTTGGTATTAATTTCTATTGCAAAAATGTTTTTAAATCTTTTTTTTCTTTGTGCGCTTTTTTTTGCCTCAGACGAGCGTTTTTTCGATCTTTGGGCCTAGGCCCCAGGCGAAGTCATTACATCTTGAGTGCGCGTATCGCCTTTGACCACGGGTTTAAAAACCTACAAACTGTTTTCTAAGTTCAATATTAATCTCGGTTGTTACCAATCATTACACTCACACAATAAGTACACTACCGTATGCATATTTTAGTCACTAGTTTTTACTAATTTATAAGGCATATCATATCCTATAAATAAAAAGGTTTATCTTCTGATTGCTTTTTAGATTAGTGCAAAAGCCAAAAACATGGCAACAAGAAGTAATAAAAAATGTGATATGATGGTGGTATATCCCTTCATTTATAGTTAAAGTGGCATATAAAGTATCTTGACGTTAGAAACAATGGCAACAAAAAGTGCTCAATAACACCCACATGGAGACAAATTTTTATCCAATAGAAACAATTCTTTTCTCCAGCTATTATTCGTTATGATTTATGATGACACTGAATCCAAGGAATATCTAAACATTAAAAGTTGCAAAAAAATTCGGAACATTTTAAAATTGTTTCTCTAGGCATCTTTAGGCGCACTATACGCAATTTTCTTGGAGTTTTACAAATAAATGCCAAAAGAAACACAAGTTTGCAACTAGAACATACATCTATCACCCGTTGTAATCCTCTTTTGTTTAGTACAACATATGTCACCCTTTTGTACCACACCATGAGGCCAGATTGCACGTCCTCGCCTCCTCATTTATCATCTCTCTCCGTCGGAAAACCGACGTGCATTCTGGTAACTCACCAAGATCAGCAAATAAAGGCTCGTCTTCTTCTCGGATGGAGAATATCATAGCCATGTCAGTATCACCAACTGTGTCCCCAGCCAGTAACGGGCTTTCTAGCATGGTTGATGATGGGGACTCAAGATCAGAAAACCACGTGTGTTGATCAGTTGTGGTCAGAAAAAGACCACTTGGTCCTACCTCGAGGTTTGTGAACTCGGGTTGGGCTATAGATGGTTTACTCAAGGTTGGGAGATCTTCCTCTTGATCATCTGTGTTGGAACTTTCTTCTTGCGTGATGCTGGGAGTAGAGACTGGTTGTGGTGGTGATACGTCAGCGATGTTGTGGTGGTGGTTGTGATTGTTGTTTTTTGATGCCGGCCATGGGTGGTTGTGATCGCATGAATATGTCACAATTACCATCGTAGGGTCCGCTCGGTTCCTCTCTACTTGTTTTCTTGCTGGACATCCTTTGGAACTACTACACCTATAATAGCCGCTGCCAATAGTATAATAAAGGATTATTAGTTTCTTAATCCTCGTTTTTCTTGCTATAAGCATCTTGTAAACATCAATTAACTTTTATATTCAATTTTATAAATAATTTATTTATTAAAATACTCAATATGACTTTTTCAAATGAATTACCTCATAATTGACTATTAAATACATGATAATTTACATTATCATCTAACGTTGCAATTTGGGAGTTGAATTATCAATTCAATATTATCTCTTGGACTATTAATTAATTAATTAGGAAGACACAATGTAATACTAATTAAAAAAACTTTACAATTTCAAACATTTTACTATGTTTTAATTGTAGGATCATGTAAGAGTGATCAAGAACACAAGAACAATTCTAAACAATTTCCCTACAAAATTCTATATTTTTTTGGATGACCTAGTTAAGGGCCTCAATTACCTTGATTAATCTCACTATGAACTTATTTAATTTATTATATTGAATTTGAAGTATAATTAAACTTAATTACCGAGGGTAAGGTGAGCCTTTGATAGGTTTTTGACCATACTTCCTCCATGCCCAAGAATCAGAAGGAGGGGCATTTATTTCACTCTTAAGCCGAGATCCTTCGATATCAGTGACTGGCACAGACACGACCCGTTTTTGCATAGAACGTTTACTGTCACATATCCAAAAATACGTTACAACAATTGTTACTCCGTTCATTTAATTAACCAAAAACATAAGTCATAGATAATGGATTAATTAATTAAACAAAAATAAACTAACCTTCTTTTGGAAGACAAAGTGGAAGTTGTCTTTGTGTCGTTAAACATGGCGGAAGATGGCGAATCTTGGCTGTTTTCGGGTGAGTACTCTTGGTCATCTTGATCTACCGTTTGAGAGTCAAATCCAAGTTCCATGATTGAACAATTCTCACGTCTTTGAGTGTGTAATAAATCGTTGTTGATATGTATGTACCTTTATGTTTGTGGCTATATATGTACAAATTATAACTAGAGTGATCGTTGGCTCAAATGGATCAATGAAAGAAATTTTGTTTGTGTGTGAGAGAGAGAGAGAGATGAAGAAGAAAAATGGAGGAAGGTGATGAACAAATGGAGTTGGTCCAAATTAATTATATGGGTCCCGAATGTCGACAGATGGGCATTGGGATATTTTATAGAGGACGTGCAAGAAGATGTGAAATATAAATCCAAATCCCAAACGAGGGGTGAGGTGGGGTGGGGGGGGGGGGGTAAAGGGGTCACTTGATGACAATATTAATACGATATTACAATACTATAATCCAACTTGAAAGGGACTTAATAAATAACTTTAATCCTATATAACTTCATTCAACTATATGACTTAGTTTGCATTTAACATTTTCCTTAATTTCTTCCATTTGTTTTGTTGTCTCTAATGATAAGAACGTGTTTTCAGATAATTTACAAGATTATTGATATCACTAGGTTTAATTCCCGTGTAATATACACGAGTTAAATGATAATATTTTAAAAAAAAATATAACTATTAATTTAAAAATTTTAAATATTTAATATTTAAAGTTTCGTAAATATTTTATAAAAAAATAATCATAATTAATTTTTTTCATTAGCTCTCCACTTAATTTTTTCCTTTTAAACCTTCCTTTTATTCATTCCCCTAAATTCCCCCTCAAAAAAAGTTTTAGTAACACTTCATAAAACCTTAATTTATTAGGTAGAAGATGCTTATACATTGCATTATTTGCATTACACATGTGATCTTCAAACGGTTAAAAACTAAAATTTCAATTACTTTTTTTTATTAGTTGAATCCTCCACCTATTTATTACAAAGTGCTTTAAATTTTTCAACTTGTAGATTTTTTTAATGCTTATAAGTGAATTATTAAGTTCGTTGATTCATGCACTATCATATTACAATATTAGATTGATGTAATTTTTTTTATTATAGGTGACATTATCTTCTGGTGGATATTTGTAATTAGTACTTGGCCATATAGTACCAATTGAGTATTTTTGAATTTTGGGATTGTGAATTTGGGTTTTTTTTTATAAAACATTTGTGTACGAGATTATGTTAACTTGCTATGTTTTAACAGCTGAAAACTTCAAAGTAGACATACCAATAATTGTACATGTTTAAAAAAACATGTGAGGCGGCTACCACAAAGAGACACCAGATGTTGCTGAAGAGTTGCAATTACGTCCCTCATCTTTCACCTTTTTGCAGTTTCATCCTGCAAGTTTTGCTACTTGGGTTTTGTGAAAACATTTATGTTCTATATTGATATCAAGATATGATTGTTACGGCACATTCGGTAGAGCCTGGGAAGTGTTTTTTGTTCAGCCTTTTTATTGAAAACAATAGAAGAATTGTCGATTTCTATGATTATTGTCCTTTTAATGAGCAAGTTGTGAACAAGGTAACAACTAAACAACAAAACGTCTTCACACATAATCTAATCATATCTTATAAAACCTTATATGATTAAATAAACTAATTAGTTATGTATCAACGAAATTTCCTATATATTTGGAAAATTAATGAAACATTGTTTCTACTATAATTTCTATGGTAAAATACACTACTAGAAAATAATTTTAATATGGGTATAATTGTCATATTATATAATTTTAATAAAAAACTTAAGTTAGTGTAAAGGACGGAATATGTGACAACCCCTAAACATAAAGGATGTTTTGTGCAATTATTGATGTTTAAGGACGAAATGTGAAATTTATAATATACATAAAAGACCAAATATGTAATTTACTCTAGTTTTTTACTATAAATGTTTGCCACAAGTTTTCCACAAAACAATGTTTTACATAAGTTTATCACAATTTTTCAATAAAAACTAACAAGCCTAACATTACTTTATACATAATGTAACACAATATGTTCTAGGATATATCACTAACATCAACGTCATAACATTGTTAAAGTAACATGTCCCGAAGTCCATAACTCTAATGTCATAAAACTACGGGCTCCAAGGATCGGCATCCTTTGGTGGGGTCCATGGGGTAAAGCCCCTGCTTGGGGTCGAGATGTAAATTACTATTTCGTTTTACCCGTTTACATTGATATTCTAGATCCCCTTGTTTACCTGTTTTACTCGTTTACATAGCTATTTTATGTTTTATCAAACATCTATATGTTACCTCGTGCTTATTTTGTGTATTGTGATAGCGAGACCAAGAGATCAGTTATCATTTAGGTACGTGAGTATCATTGGAGATAGTGAAAGATGGTCCACTTAAATGGTAGTATAACACGTTCTTTAGGTTTGCTTATTGGTCACACCCTGAGAGTGACAGAGATCCATTAGGTTGCCTAAAAGGTTCATATCCCTAGATCCCGATTCCATCAAGAATCCATAACCGTTAGAATTCCAAGTTTCGCAATGAGGATTCATACCTAGGAAGTATCTTGATTTTATCTGGATTTTTTCTTGGTAATTCCTTGTTGTTGTTGTTGGTTTACTTCCCCCCACCCCCACCCCGCCCCAAACTAGTTACCTTTTCTTAGTTTAGTTATTCGTTCTTGTCTCTAGGCCGGGTTTGATATATGCTTTTCCATTAGGCTTTACTATATTCGATAGGTACACTTTCCTGTTGTTGTGGTCTTGTTAATGGTTTTTCGTAGTTTAACTAGAGTGTTTTGGTTAGAGTTCTTAATTAGTCTTTATAGATTGTTCTTAACATATCACGTCATGCCAAATGTTTTGGGAGTCATCAACTGCAAAACTAGAGTGAGTTGTGCTAGATGTCAGTGGTCATGTGCTTAGTAGTGGCGGACAGTCTCAATCACACATTTTGAAAGTCAGGATTCTTGAATTTTAATAATAAAAATAATTTTACGTTCAATGCAAAATCAATTTCTCTGCATTTTAAAATAAATGATATATGATTGCAAAAGCAACACAATATTAATTAATTAAATGTTGATGAGTGATTTTGTAAACCAAGAGTTTTCAATATATATTGATTTTTATTATAAAAATTTAGATTGTTACATCCATGTTCAATCGTGATTTCTTCATTCAACGAATCATTTGTTTTATTCAACTCAAATGTGTACATGGATATTAAACCTAGGAAGATATTAGTACAGGTGTTTAAAATGAATCTAAAAAGAGAAATAAGGTGAAATTAAAGTTGTTCCATATAGTTGGTAACAAAATTCTTATCACACCCAAGTAACTTTTAACTAAATTTGTTCAAGAACCGAATCAAGCAAAGTCTCGAACTCGGCTCAAATTTAAAGCAAGCCAGCTCGGTTGGGCACACTTGGATTTAAAACCAAACTAAAAATCCGAGCTCGAATTCGACTCATTATTAACCTAGCCGCCTTGGCTCATTTTAACTAGGTTTTATTTTATACACACAAGCAAGAAAAACAAATGCAAATTAAATCTAGATTCCATATTACCATAGCATGTCTAAATCAAGTTATACAAAATATACAAAAATTTAAAAAAGTAAGTTCAAGCTCAACGAAATAAAAATAACTTCAACTGCATCCGAGATGCATCACAAAAACCAAACCCGCAACACCATTACAAGTGAAGCAACAATTTTTATTTCCCCCTCTTTTAATAACTGTATATAATATATATATATTCTATGCAAATTATAATTAAAATACGATATAAGTAAAATAATTCAAGCCGAGCTAACTAGCAAACCGAACTCAGCTTGGTTTTATACCGAACCAGTTCAGCTCGACTCGAACTTATATTAAGCCATTTCAAGGGAGCATTTTATGGATTTTTTTAGGAAAAGCTTCAAGCAACAAACCATTTGCACAACCCTACTTTTGAGTTTTGTGTGACACATGCATTTATTTAACAGGAGCAGTAGAAATAGCCGTATGAGATCGTAAATGTCCTTGAGATGTCCTTAATAAAATAACTTTAAGGCTTATATATGCACACATGTCCTTGACATATAAATAAATTTTATCCAACTTAGGAAATATTTTTTTTTGGATTTGATGAATCAATTGTTATATATTACCATAGTTACACGGTTGTAATTAATTAAAACTGAAATTGCATATTTGTTCTTCTTACTAAAAATTAACGAATTGAATGTTTCAAGATGCCATTTTGATATCCCTTTAAACTAGTAATTTGCAAGGTTGGTGCCCACTAAACCTTACAAATTGTTATTTTGCCTGTATTTAGATTTTTTTACTTGCAAACCATGAGTTTCACCTTTTGACATATTTATACTTTTTTACCACAGTTTTGAATGCATATATTTTAAACCTCTATATCTCTACAGTTACAACGCACCGCACATGTCAAACTATCACACCACACATGTTGAACTCGTAAACGTTTTCGCCGCAAAACGCTACAGATGTCAAAAATCTTAACGTTACCATTGTAGCATTAACGCGCGTGAAGAATTTACAAACGTAAAACCTGGTTTAAGTCTAATAGCAAGCATACACAAAGGTAACTTTTATCTCGAAAGGACTCGGTAAGCTTCATTCCATGAAGATATATGATAGAGGTTTATCCTATCCTTGCGTTCGTAGTCAAATATATACTCCGTGTCTTTTTTTATTTCCTTTTATGATAATTTTGTAGAAACATATATGATCCAATTAAGTCATTCTAACTTTAATTTGTTTCAATTAGGTAACTTATCTCTACGTTTGTTTCAATTAAGTCAATCAAACTTTATTTTATTTTCATCAAGTAACTATTTTTTAAGTTTTAGTCAAATTAAGTCACTGAAACTTTTTTTTTTTCAATTAGATAATTTATATTTACTTTAATGTTTCAATCATATATATGAGAAAAAAAATTAAAATTGTGAAACATCTTTAAACTTGAAAAATTTTAGAAATTCCAAAAAATAAAATAAAAATTGTTTTTTAATTATAATTTGAATATTAAAAACCAATCTTTACATGTTATTCAAGTAAGTTATTTAGGATTAGAACATGGTCTGAGTGACTTAATGGAAATAAAATCAAAATGTGATTATGTTTTTATGACATTTTTCCTCAAAAATATTTGATCCTCAATAAGCTAGTGTGAACGCAAATATTTTAAAACACATATATAATAAAACCTTTTGTAAAATTTATAAACATTCTAAAATGGAAGGTAAGTTATCACCAGCCTTCCTAATGTTGACACGTGGCACACCCACGTGTTGACACATGGGAAATATTTTCTAAACTTTTGATATATTTATGGTTTTAGTCTTCGATTTTTACTAATTGTCATTTTTGTCCCTAGTGATTTTTCGACTTTGGTCTCTTATACTACTTGACAAGTAGTATGACTTCAAGATTTGGATTTGATTGGTTATCGTTTTGACTGTGACACATTACGGCTTTGTCTTGTGATGTACGGGACATGAAACTTTTTTTTATCAATGCACATGCGCAAGACCCAATCATGTGACATGACAGCTGCAACGCAGGGCCTGGTCTCATATCTAGTTCATAAGTAATATCAAACAAGTGTAAAATTTAGTCATTAATTTTATTATCCAAGATGTCCATATCCCCTAAGATGGACATAGAGGAATTGGATGGAGTTTATTTGAGAAAACTCAATATTGTGAGAAGAAAAAAAAAGAAATCTAAATCACTAAAAAAACTTAAGATTTATTTTTTTAATAAAAAAATCACTTCCTACATAAAAATGTGTATGGTATATAAAAAATAATTATTTCGTATGTATTTTTAGCGTTTTAAATTTACATACACATGTGTATGTTATGTGTAGGTAACATAACCTACATATGACTTCCACATGTGTAGGTTAATGTGTAGGTTAACAAATAAGCGAAATTAATTTACTTTAATTTTTAAAATTTTCAAAGTTGATGAATAAATATTGCATTTCAATCATTTTTCTATATAATTGGTTGAAAAAAATGAATAATTTAGTTAATTCTTTTTGTTCTCTCAATATTTAGTCTTCTCGCATGAACCATCACCTATAATTAATAAATAGTAAATATACGTGTTTTGTTGGCTTCTACTACACAAGGGGGCTTAATGTCACACCCTCGAAATCCACCTGCAAAATTTTACCGCGAGACATATGACATACTTAGTCACTAGTTAAGCATACAATGAAGGGTATTTTTGGGTCTTAGCTAAGCCCATATGATGAAAGTTGGGAGAAGCATGCGCCTTCCATGTGGCCAGTGTAGAAGGAACCCACTTATAGGGAATCTGGTCAGAAACACTTGCTAAATCCGTAGCCTATGTAGTCGTATGACTATAACTACGTTTTGTAGTCGTAGGACTACAAAACTTAATCAGACGACTATGCTTTATATTAAAAACTCAAGTAACTTTGTAGGCGTGAGCCACTAAAATGGAATGAAGATTTTGGCATAGAAAGCTAAGAGAGACATTTTGTTTCATTTTTAGTAAAAAGGACACAACATGAATTTTCTCGACGATAAATCATGTATTTAGTAACTTTCAAGTAAAATAAGAGATGAGAAATACAATAAACACGAAATTTTTACTAGTCTCGCACTATGCTTTCACAACTATACCAAAAGCCTTTGTCTAAACTAGCCCTTAAAACTATTAAATATTAATGTCATCATCTTCCTTCTTCTATCCACAACAATGATGCTCAAATCAAAACCTTCACACACTCAAAGTTTAAGGGGGTCGAGTGTAAAATATACTCACGATTTTCATGTATGAATAAAATTATAAACTTTCATTTTAAGGGGGTTACCTACACCCCCTCACCACGACATGGGTTCGCCAATAATGTACATGGATGTGTCCGTGTGTAAACGAATTGTATATGTGTACTTAGAGTTTTGTAACTTTTGTGTGAGTGTCCATGTGTTGAATTAACACAGGTTAAGGACTTGAAACTATAAATTGTGAGTGAGTTAAAACCTAGCTAAATTGAAAATATAATAAAGAAAAAATGAATTAATAATAATAACGGTGAGATCAAATAAGCTATAAAATTCTTGAGGGTAAGAAAGAAAGAAAGTGATTTTGTGACACTTGATTTGATAACTAAAACAACTTCACATAATGACATGATTTTAGAATTAAATCAAGTGAAGGTGAAGGTCAGTCATACATACAAGGAACTAAATCCATATCCCAACGGTTACTTTTTTCATCTTCATCTTCTTCGACACCTACAAACGTAAAACCAGCAAACTCTTGTTCAGATACAACAACAGCAAATTAAGGCATTTCATCGTCTCATTCCCCCAATTTTAAAAAACCCTACCAATTCTTCTTCTTCATCGTTCCATCTTTCAAAATCCCCAAACTTCAATTTCATCGTTCGATCACCGGATAATTTCGATTTTATGAGAAGAGGATGTTGTTGACAACACAATCATCATACAAGGTTCGCTTCGCTTGTTTTTATTTATCAGGTTTGATTTGTGTTTCATCTAATTCTGTTCATACAAACTCTCTAATTATTTCACCTACCACCAAGCTTTTCTGCTTTTGTTGTTCTTCTTCTTCTTCCAAATATGGTGGCACTGTTCGTTGTGGTTCATGATGGAAGGTTTTTATGTTTGATTAATACTTGGCATTTTCTTCACTGTTGATTGATTGTGTGGTTCATGATGCTTTTGGTTATTTGCAAAGTTTCTTCACTGTTTAACTATTTTATTTTTATATAGTTGTTGATTTAGGGCGGTAGTTTTCGATGCCATATCTAGTTTTATAATCGTGTTTTCTGGTAAAATTAGTTTGAGAAACCTATACTGGCTAACACGATCAACTATACCGCGGCTTACCATGATTATACTCTTCCGATTGAATTTGAATTAGAGAATTTTAATTTCAATGTTTATACCCTTCAGATCGAAGGTTATATATGCGTTTTGAATTTTCTTTACCTAAAAAAGTGTTTATAATTTCTATGGGTGATCAGGACCTAAAAACGTGTTTTGTTAGATCCATTTTCCTGTAAACTTGTAGGATCCACTAATACCTTGCTAACAACAGGATCAAGTATACCGCAGCTTGCGCAGGGTGGAGTGTTTGTGTTTTACGTTGTTAAAGTGTTAAATCATTTGTG